>OY728133.1:2028315622-2029565622 GCA_963277665.1 Viscum album
AGGGCTTGAGAGGTGTTAGCAATGGGTTAGAGGTGACGTATTTTTATAACGGGAGGAGAGGCTCTCTAGGAAAGTTTAAAAATATTTTTTTATTATATATTGATATTTAGTTTCTAAAGGTCAAAAACAAATTAACGTCAAAGATAAGATGACTCATCTTCGAAATAAAATCATCCAATAAGACTTGGACAAGTTTTAGATATTTTTTAATTTTTATAATCTTATATATTTAAATCATTAAATAATGACGTAAACACTGCATCATTATTGTGTCCGTAAAAAAATTATTTATTTGATCTCTAAAAACTATAAGAAAATACCATGATGTAGGAAATTGTCTTAGATTTCTAGTGATTATTTATTGTTGAGGATATAACTTATATAACCCCATGTAAAAATTTATTTACTAAAAGATAAATGTTTCTGTCATTTTTTTCATTACATTAAATTTATTAATATAGTGTCATTATCACTCTTATGTAGCTCCATGAGGTCCCAAAATTGACGCAAGTATGCCCATGGTCGGAAATGTATCATCCAATAGGATTAGAACACCTTTTGGGATAATGTAATATTATTATAATATTTTTTTTACCTTGAATTACCATATTTACCTTTAACCATGGTAAATAAAAGTCAACAGTTACTATTCACCAAAAAATAATTTCAACTTATTGAAGCACATTTTACTTACTAATAACAACCATGTATGTCATATTTTAGAAATTCCATTCACAAAAGTGGTAAAATTTCATTTAAATGAAAAAGTCAGTTTTTTAACAACTACATAGTGTTTTCACTATTCATCAAAAATTGAAGGTTTTTAGAAAAATACCAAAAATTTAGCCTAAGATATATTTGATATTATGAATTCAAAAAATAATTTCTATTTTACCAAATTCAAAACATAGAAGTTTCATTAATTAATTAAAAATTAATTCCCACTATCAAGACAAAATACGTGTTTTTAAGAAATAATAACTATCAAAAGATTGGCACTTGTTTATGTCTAATTTCAAAGTAAAATTACCTCCGATGACCAAAATTATATTAAATTGTAAAAATATCATTTAATTACACTTTAAAACCAATTTAAAAGATAATATAACCATGTAAATAAATTATATTAAAAGGCAGTTTTGAATTAAAATACATTATTTTTTACTATTCATTAAAAATGAACATTATCAGAAAAATACCAAAAATTTTCCCAAAGTAAATTTTAATGTCCTAATTCTAAATGGTAATTTTATTTTGTCAAAAATAACAAAAAAATGTGACCAAAACTAGATTTAAAGAGGGTTCACCATCAAATGGCGGTAAATTGATATTTTAATGATTATTATTGTATTTATGTTTAAAATCAGATTCTTTCTTATTTGAAGCCTCTAAATTTTATTTGATAAATGTAAACAAATTTAACAAAAACCAATATTCATATTATTTTTAGTTATGTTTATTCCCTCAATTACAATGACTAGGCCTTAACTACAATTTAAAATAAAATTATATTATTATTTTTCACTATGACCCAACATTGTGTGCAACATATGATTTCAAAGAAACTCATTGTTTCTTATCAGGTACGCCATAAAACATAGAATATCCATTAAGGTAAAATTAATATTTAATTCAAAAATTTTAATAAATATGAAAATTTCGTATTCATTATTTACCAGGGATGTTACATCCTTCCCCCCTTTTAGAAATTGGAGCCTCGTAATTTTATTCACTTATCAAATAAGTGGGGGTATTTATCCCTCATAACATTTTCATATTCCCATGTTTTTCTCTTGGACTATATGGTATTTCCAAAAAAACCTTTAACTAATTAATTACTCTATTCTGCAACAATTACTCTCTTCGGTTAAGAAAATGGACTGGTTGTTCCTCATAAGAGAGATTCTCTTACAATGGAACTACCTATGGGCTCAAAACATGATATGGATCTGAAATATACGTCTTCGACATGGAAACACGAATAACATTGAGTACTTGGGATAAACTTGGAGGTACATCCACTCTATAGGAAACTGATCCAACATTATCCAGGATTTCATAAGGTATAATGATCATCAGACTCAACTTTCCCTTCTTTCCAAAAAGCCTCAAATTTTTCCCTGGAGAAACTTTTCTAAAGACATGATCTCCTACCTCAAAAAAAATATCCTTCCTCCAGTTATCTGCAAAACTTTTATGTTTACTCGGAGTTGTTCTCATGTTCTTTCGAATAAACTGAACCTTTTCTTCAATATATTCTACCAATTCTGGCTCCATCAGCTTCCTTTCACCTACTTCAACCCAAAAAGATGAAGTTTGATAACGCTTCCCACATAATGCCTCAAATGGAGCCATTTGTAAACTGTAATGAAAACTGTTATTATAAGAAAATTCAACCAAAGAAATATGTCAGTCCCAACTTCCATAGTAATCCAGTGAACAAGCACGTAGCATATCCTCTAAGGTCTAAACTGTTCGTTCTGATAGCTCGTCTGATTGAGGATGAAAAGTTGTAATAAAAATTAATTTAGTACCCAACTACTTCTGAAGGTCTTTCCAAAAGTTAGAAGTAAACTTGGGATCATAATTAGATATAATGGAGAGGGGAACTCCATGAAACCTGATTATCTCTTTAATATATAACTGAGAAAGTTGATATAAAGGTGAATTATATTGAAGAGGAAGGAAATGAGAAAATTTAGTCAATCGATCAACAATAACCTAGATTGAATTGTTACCTACAGATTTCTTTGGCAATCTCACAATGAAGTCCATGGATGTATTTTCCCATTTTCACTCTAGCACTGGTAAAGACTGAAGTATCTCTTTCAGTAACTGCCACTCTAAATTAATCAATTGATAAGTCAAACACTTCACAGTAAAGTCCGAAATATCTCTTTTCATTCCATCCCACCAGTAATACTTCTGAAGATCTCTATACATATTAGTTCTGCAAGGATGAATTGAAAACAGAGAACTATGAGCTTCACATAACAACTCGTTCTTCAACTATGAATCCCAGGGCACATATAATCTCTTCCCATGTCTCAAAACACAATCATTATAAATGTTAAAACTAGGAAACTTAACGTTCTAAACCAACTATAACTTTTTATGTAACTCACTTTTTTCTTTATGGGCATTCTTTATTCCGTCTTCTAGGATGATTTCACTGACACCTAAAACAAAATAGTGGAATTTCCCGCACCAAAAACTTCTATGCCAATGTTCATCAAGTCTTTAATCGAAAGATCTTTTTTTAAATGTAACAAGGTTAATGATGCATTAATTTTTTGACTCAAATCATCAACCACTTTATTTTCTTCTCCCTGATGGTAATGGATTGTGAAATCATGATCCTTGATTAATTCGAACCATCTCCTCTATCTCATGATTAATTGTTTCAAATTGAATATATAATTCAAACTTTTGTGTTCAGTATATATTTCACATATTACTCCATACAGATGATGCCTTCAAATTTTTTATGCCAAAAAACATCATCAAATTCCAAATCATGTGTAGGGTACCTTAACTCATGAGGCTTCAACTGACCTAAATCATAATTAGTTATATGATCATTCTACAATAGGACACATCCAAGTCCTTTCAATGAAGCATTAGTGTAGATAACAAACTCCCCATTTCTAGAAGGCAATGCCGAAACTAGATCATTCTCCAATCTTCTTTTCAATTCCTATAAATCATTATCTCATTCTTTTTTTTCCAAATGAACTTATCACCTTTTCAAGTTAACTTAGTAATTTGGCTAGATAATCGTGAATAATTTTCTACAACATCCTAGTTATGACCTGCTAAACCAAGAAAACTACATATCTCGAATATATTTTTGGGTCTTGGAAATTCTTTAACAACTTTTTTTTAGCATGATCAATAGTTATGCCATTTTTTGAAACAACGTGACCAAGGAATGATATTTTTTGTAACCAAAACTCACACTTGCGGAATTTCTCAAAAGTATCTTTTCTTTTAAGGTTTGCAAGTCTGCCCTTATATGAATTTCATGTTCCTATTTTCCAAAATATCATCAATAAACAGAGTTAACTGATCCATCACTACAGTAAACTGTTTAATTATGATTCTAAGAATCTCAGGATGCTGATTTGGAAGCTTATTTCCCTCTGTATGCCTTCCTAGCACAACATCCCTATTTTTTCTACAGAAACCCATTCTGAACATAAAAATCTCTTAGGTGAAGCAACATGGTAATATTTAAATGATATATCATTTCAATATTACCATAAATTAATTTATGGACATTAATTTAACAATATAATAACACCTAATGTTGTTTTAACCGACCTTTGATACCAGCTATAAGGACTCGACCATAAACATTACATAATCTTGAATTATGTTAATAATTCACATTTAGGATATTTTTATTTAACAACCTGATATTTTATAAGATATATTTTTTTTTATCTCTTTCATATATCCTACTGTACTCTACACCAAGATTATCTTACTCTATACGCGACACCGTATTAGCTTGCAGTATATGAAACACTAATCTTGGATTGTGTTACACACAATTTCAAGTTTGTTTGATAATAGTTATTCTACGCAACATTGAGTGTATATATATATATATATATATTCAACGTAATAATGAAATACTATTTTATTTTTTTATATGAAACAACAATGGATTCGTGCACTAAATGCAACCCTGACTTGGCTTGCATTACACGCAATCACGACCTTCCTCGATAGCGTGTGTTGTATGCAATACTGTGTTTTACTAAACAATGATATATTGATGTAATATTATTATGAACTAGCCGTTATAAATAGTATTAACTCTCTTTTGAACTTTAAAACATTATTATTCATCTTACATATTTTATAGAACATGTTATAAGAATAAAATAATTTTTTTGGGTAAAATAAGTATTTTTAAAAAAAAATGCAGTTTTGCCACCTTTTGATGGCGCACCCACTTTGAATCTAGTTTTTCACATGTTTATAAGTTAAATTTGACAAAATAAAATTCTTCTTTGGAATAAAGAAATAAAAATTTACTTTGGATAAATTTTTCATATTATTCTGGTAACGTTCATATTTTGATGAATAGTAAAAACACGCTATATTTTAATTAAAAACAACTTTTTTCATCGCAATAATTTATATGGTTAAATTAGAATATTTAATGGTTTTAAAGTATAAATAGAATATATTTTTACCATTTAATATAATTTATGTCATTAACATTAATTTTACATTGAATTCATAGGTAAAAACATTTCAATCTTTTGCAATGTTATAACTTTTAGAACACGTTTTCTTAACAATGGGATAAATTTTAAATTAATTTCTGAAACTTTTGTGTATTGAATTTAGAAAAATGGATTCCATATTTGGAATCATTGGGTCCAAATTGTGTTAATAAGATACTTTTTATTCTTTGGCATTATGAATAGTAACTACGGTAAATTTTATTTACCATAGTAAAAGGTAAATCGGGTAATTAAGGGTAAATATAATATTATAAAATTACCCTAACACTTGTATTAATATAATTGGATACTTATAGTTTTCCTAAGGCATATTTGGGTCGAAATGGAATCCATTTTAACCCACTTGGAGGTGATCAAGACCATTAGTTTATTTTATTTAAAGGAAAGTGAAATATGTCTCACTCAACTTTAATAATTAAAGTATTTTTAATATAAATTTATATAGAATATAAATTCGGTTATAAATACTCATTTGAAATATAATTTTTTTTTATTTATCATGGTAATCTATTTGTAATTTTTAGGAGTTATTTAATTACCTTATTATCTTATACATTAATGATGTAGAAATTATTTATTTAGTGAAAAATCAATAATATAGTTTTTATTGAAATAGTAATACATATCAAAAAGCCAAAAAATCCCCACAAAACTTATTATTAGTGTATATATAAACCCTAATCATCCACCGACCGAATTTTTGACCATTTGGATCCTTATTAAGGCGATTATGACACTTATAATATTTTATTTTAAATGATTCCAAAGTTGTCGCCTTCATAATTTAGTAAATATAACAATTTACATGTTATTATTTTAAGATGATAAATTAAAGTAAAATTATTATTATAAAATATTTTATATTTATATTCATCAAATGATTTTATTTTTAATTTTTATGCAACAAATAAGTATATTAAATAATTATAAAAATTTGGTGTACTAATTATTTTATTAAGAAATATACCAAATAAATGGTTTTAAAAATATTAAAATAAATATTATATGAACTGTTTAATGTTATACACAAATTTGACATGTTAGTAATCTATTAAATATTTTATTTTGAATATATCCTCTGTTTAGATTTTATTTAAATTCAAATAAATGCATAGTGTCAAAATTGACACTATTGTTCTTTTATAAAAATAACATATTATTAAATTATTTAAAAATCGAAAAAAAACATAAAAATTATAAATTGAAATTTATATAGTCTAAAATGGAATAAAGTATCCAATTATGGAAAATTAACAAAACATAAGTGATTATTTATAGCCATTTAAAATTTAGAATTTTATTACCACAAATAAACTTAAATAGATTAAATAAGGATAAATGAAAATGATAAGGATTAAAATAAGATCAAAACATGTCTAAATTTAATTATTTCATGGGATTACAACCCTATCTCATCTATTCTTGGAATTTAGTAATTTTTGGAGGTTTTTATGTGGTGTTTGAATTTATATTAAACTAATATTTTTGAGGATTCCAAAGGTGCCCCTCTCCTCCCTTATAGAAGGGAACCTCCTCCCTCTTCTCCTTACACCACATGGAGCCTTAAATCTAGGAAAAACCCTGACAATTTCACTTCCCTACTTACTTAGAAACCTACTATAGGTACTGGTCTTCTCAAAAGACCAACTCTAGTGCCCTAAGAGAACGTTTAAAGGAGGCACTTCGAGAAAGAGGTAATACCTTCTACTGTTTTCTTCAAGTTGCATTCTTCTTCTACTCCCTCCTCTTTAGTTGTTTCATTATTAATTAATAACATCAGTATACCTCATATAATTATATGTTATTATAAATATGAAACAACTCTATTTCACTTTCTATCCATCCTACGGAAAACAAAATCACCGCACGTGCGTACGTACGGAATACCGTCTCCACGCCGTGGTGTAATCTGTTTTTTCACCAACACCTTACATGGATCGGTATAATGGTGTAAAGAATAACTATATATGGATATTATAACATCATACTGATTATAATATATTATACCATCCACTCCAATTCTATTCAATATTTATGGAAACGATATCATCGCTCGTTCGTACGTTCAGACTACTGTCTCCACGACACGAGGAGATTCATTCTCCATGTTAACCAAACATGAATGATCATAAAGTTTATATAATGAATAATAATTAAATATATGAAATAATAATGCTACTTGATTTATGTATATATATATATATATGTATGTCATCTATTTAGTTTCATTCAATTCAATAAGGAAACGAAAACATCGTTCATGTATACGTACGGCCTACCGTCTCCATGAACGGTGTATTTCATTCCTTTAATCGATCTATAATATATATGTATATGATGAATATATATTATATATAAATCATGTTTTACATTCTGGAATTATGTAAATCAGGATATAAGTAATAATATCAAGAAAGACAAGTCAAAACACATATGATAAATGAAATGATTTTACCAAAAACGCAGCTTTAACATGGAATTTACAAAAGAACGGGTAATATAAAGTCATAAGTGAAACATATATGATATAATAAAAATTAATATGATTATTTAATAAGTCAATGACATTATTTAAATCATTATACAGGAGGTTCAGATCCATAAGAATCATATTGGACCTAAGGTAAGTGATAATTATTCCAATCTCATTCTTATCTGAGATTGTCTATTCGTAAGTATTTACTGGGGTTATGATTATTATCCATGTCCATATGTTCTCAAAATATTTTCATAAAATATTTACTTTTCATCCATGTATGATTAATTTCATTTTTACCCTTTTCTACTTTTACCACATCGTATGGAAGGAATCTTTCTTTTACGAGGTACTTTTTGACTTTTCCTGCAAAAGTACGAGAAGAATGTTTTTTTAACTTATACGGCATGAAAGGATTTTTACGGTTTTATAAAGACTTATTTTCATAAACATTCCTACAAAATATTTCATGACTATTTTCAAAAAAATATCTTTCTTTTAAAAGTGCATGATGTTTTGGGAAAAGAAATTGATTTTGAATAAGAAAGGATATTTTCCTCAAGAATTCATTTCAAGTGTTTTATCAAAACTATTTTCCATCTAAAATGAAATAATTTCATATGTGTATGTCTCAAGTATCATGTCTCTATGATTTACATGGTTTCACTTTTCTTATTATGAAATGATATCCATTTCTTTTATATGGATTATGCGATGATGGGATGATATTTATGAAACCCATTTTATTCATTGGGTTATTATGAAGACTGTATGTTTATTTTGTGGAACAAGTAAGAATGATTTCATTATGAGATGTGTGGGACCTATATCTCCCTCCAATGGAATGGGTAAATATTAATATCTCATGATATAGACATGGCTGGAATAATAAGTTAATCCGATTTAGTGATACAGGACTGAAATGAGGAGTGAACTTGATTCAGAAAGGAACTTTGTCCACTAAGATGGTCTTGGCAGCAATGTCTTGGCTACTATGGAAATCATAACATGTGCTGAATGGATACCACAATTACATGTTTTATTGCCATTATATTTTATCATGGTTGATGTTCCATTATTATATATGCCTTACGTACTTCCACGATTTATGTCTTCACTCAAGATTTTGATGTTTAAATTTCATGTTCAAGTTTTTGCTTTCAAATGTTTATGGGTTGTTTTATGTTCTCTATGTTTTCCCTTACTGAGCATTTGAGCTCACCCTTTTTATGTTTTATTTTCCCCAGGAAATAAAGAAAGGTCTTAGGTAAGGAAACAAAAAGGGGAAGATCATTATGGGTGTTGTTGAAGATCTTTCAACATGATTAAGAGTTTATATACCAAGCTTCCAAAGACACTAAACTATTACGATCCTTGTGTGTCTGTTTTTGTTATGTATTAAGTATTCCGAAAAAGTAATGTAATCTATATGTGCGTCAAGTTTCGGGTCTCTACAATTGGCATCAGAGGAAATGTTTAATCAACCTTTGGAAACTAGGATGCGAAAACGTTAGTGAGATCCCTAGAAATATTTATAAGGTATGTCTATGGATGTCCCTAAGGATAAGTATACGTATAGGATGTAGTCCTAGAACTATGGAAATGATCTCAGAATTTAACCTAAGATGCTAGATATTGAGGGTACTCCCCCTTTACTATGTTGTTTTCCCTAGCCTGATTATTTCCTCTCACACTATTTTTTTTGGGTGTTAGAAAATGGATGGAAATAGGAAGATTCGTGATAATGGAGGATATAACGGACAATGGAATGATATTCTTCGAGAGAAACCAAATGAAATTGGGATTTGGAAGTCCAAACATCGTTATTATGCCTAATCCAAAATCTCATAATATGATCAATAATCTCAACTTTGGTAAGTTTACCAACTCAGAGAATAAGAGAAAGATGGAGTTTCATGATGTTCATAGAGGAAAGAAAGTTCAATTTCCCTCATGTAAATCATGTGGGAAGAGGAATCGGAGAGATTTTTTCAAAGGAACTAGAAGATTCTTTGGGTGTGGAAAAGAAGGATACAAATCCAGTAAGTGCAAAGGAAATGATTAAGTTAACACCATGGACAAGGATAATGGTATCGCTACGACATCAAAAATAATTAGATGTTTTAAATGTGGAATGTATGGGCATTATGAAAACCAATACCCTAAGGGAAAATCTCATGAAGAGAATCAGCATGGTCATATGAGTAGTATTTATGTGGATGATGATAAAGATACTACAAATGAAATATGAGATGAAAGAAATGATGAATCTCAGTCAATGGTTTAAGAAGTTAGTGGAATGATTGTATGTTTATAAAGAATAATGTATGGTACTATGGAATTAATAATCATATAAGGATTGTTACACTATTGTTTTTCCTAAAGTATTTCAAAGTATATGTTGAATGGTACCGGTAACCATGGAAGGTTATTCAGATATTTTTGGAAAGTATATGATATGCACATAATGAGGGGATAAGAAGATAATGAGATGTTTGATTGTATTCATGAGCTCATGATTAATATAGGGACTAAGTGATATTATGGTTTGATTATATAGATTTTTTGGGATTTTGGTATGTGGAAAGAGTTACCTTTTGACAGTATTCATGTTTTTATTAAGGTTCTATGGAAATTTATGTTTTAAGAGAATATATGACTAAGCTATTCATGTGTTTGGAATGCAACCAACAAGATATATCTTATGATATATGTGGGATAAATGCTTGTATTCACATTCTTAGTAGATAACCTTTCTAGTAATTGTTTTCCTTATACTATGAGCTTGGACCGAAGTATTTTAGATAATCCTAAATATTGTAATGGATTATGTTGGACATAAGTTAGTATTGTTTAAGGATAGAACATTTTTTTGATATTATTGTTGAGATGTTATAATAATGTAGTTTTAGAAAAAGGACAACCTGCAGGACATGCCACAGCCCATCGCGTCGGACAAGGCTGTGGGAATCGAACCCACAACTAATGTGCGACTGGCCTTTATCGCATACCAATGGCCTACAGGAAGTCCCAGATTAGTAGAAACTAGTTTTTTTATTAAGCGGCATGATAGATGAAGTATAAGTTCATTTTTGGAATCGTATACGATTAACCTCACCATAGATGGACCTATGTATATTTGATAACTTTTTCTAAACTTTTGTTTGAAACAAATGGAATGACCCATCATGCTATCACATGATCTGTTAACACTTCATGAATAACAAATTCAACTTCCTTTCTTTAAGAGATGAAGTGGAAATTGTTCAAAGCATGAACAATAGTGAGATTGTACCAAAATCAAGTAAGTATTTCTTCTAATTGAAAATTTTCAACTTTAGGGAAATGCTATTGAAAACCAAAAATGTTTTCCTAGTGCTCTTATATCTGATGAATCAGATGGTACCTTAGATCATCACAAATTTATGGCTTTGTGATTGATGGATTTTTCATAGCCATGTTCTCTACCACTTTCCATCAGAACATGATGGTTAGATTTTTATTCCATATCCATATTTTAACCTATGTTCTCCTATATATAAACCCAGTGATGAGTTACATTGGGTAATATTTACGTTTCATAATTTAGTTTTTAAAATTAATTTTTAGTATTCCTTTTTACGATGTGCGTTTCTATGAATAGTAAACGATTTATAACCCCGACGAATTTCGAGGGAGAAATTCATTTTAAGGGGGGTAGAATATAACAACCCGATATTTTATAAGATATATTCTTTTTAAACTCTTTGATATCTTCTATTGTACACGACACCAAGATTATCTTGCGCTATACGCAACACCATATTAGCTTGCAATATCCGCAACGCTAATCTTGGATCGTGTTACACACAATTTCAAGTTTGTTTGATAGTAGTTATTCTATGAATCATTGAGTATATATATATATATATATTCAATGTATTAATGAAATATTGTTTGGTTTTGTTATACGCAACAATAAAGGAGTCATGCACTAAACGCAACCCTGACTTGGCTTGCATTACACGCAATCGCGACCTTCATCGATAGCGTGTGTTATACGCAATACTAGGTTTTACTAAACAAATATATATTGTTATAATATTATTATGAACTAGCCGTTATAAATATTATTAATTATCTTTTTAATTTTATAAAATTATTATTCGTCTTACACATTTTCTAGAACATGGTATAAGAACAATATAAATTTTTTGGGTAAAATAAGTATTTTTCAAAAAATGCATTTTTCTGCCTTTTGATGGCACACCCACATTAAATCTATTTTTTGATATGTTTATAAGTTTAATTTGAAAAAATAAAATTCTTCTTGGGAATCAAGAAATAAAAATTTACTTTGGATAAAATTTTCATATTATTTTGGTAACTTTCATATTTTGATGAATAGTAAAAACACGCTATATTTCAATTAAAAACAACTTTTTTCATCACAATAATTTATATGGTTAAATTATAATATTGAATGGTTTTAAAGTATAAATAGAATATATTTTTACCATTTAATATAATGTATGTCATTAACATTAATTTTACTTTGAATTCATAGGCAAAAACATTTCAATCTTTTGCAATGTTATAACTTTTAGAACATGTTTTCTTAACAACGGGATTAATTTTAAATTAATTTCTGCAACTTTTGTGTATTGAATTTTGAAAAATGTATTCAATATTTGGAATCAGTGGGTCCAAATTGTGTTAATAAGCTACTTTTTATTTTTGGGCATTTTGAATAGTACTACGGTAAATTTTATTTACCATAGTAATAGGTAAAGCGGGTAATTAAGGGTAAATATAATATTATAAAATTATCCTAACACTTATCATAATAAAATTGGATGCTTATATTTTTTCCTAAGGCGTATTTGGGTAGAAATGGAATCCATTGGTACCCACTTGGAGGTGATTAAGACCTTTAGTTTATTTTATTGAAAGGAAAGTGAAATATGTCTCACTCAGCCTTAATAATTAAAGTATTTTTAATATAAATTTGTACAGAATATAAATTCTGTTATAAATACTCATTTTAAAGATAATATGTTTTTCTTTATCATGGTAATTTATTTGTAATTTTTAATAGTTATTTATTTACCTTATTATCTTATACATTAATGATACATAAATTATTTATTTAGTGAAAAATCAATAATATAGTTTTTATTGAAATAGTAATACATATCAAAAGGCCCAAAAATCTTCACAAAACTTATTATTAGTGTATATATAAACCCTAATCATCTACGGGCCGCATTTTAGACCATTTGGTTCTTTATTAAGTTGATTATGACACTTATAATATTTTATTTTAAATGATTCTGAAGTTGTCACTTTCATAATTTAGTAAATCTATCAATTTACATGTTGTTATTTTAAGATGATAAACTCGAGTAAAATTATTATTATAAAATATATGATATTTATCTTCATCAAAGGATTTTATTTTTAATTTTTATGCAACAAATAAGTATACTAAATAATTATACAAAAATGTTGTACTAATTATTTTATTAAGAGATATACTATATAAATGGTTTTGAAAATATAAAAATAAATATTATATGAACTATTTAATGTGATCCACTTATTTTATAGAGACATTTCTCATGTTAGGAATCTATTAAATATTTTATTTTTAATATATCCTCTGTGTAGATTTTATTTAAATTCAAATTAATGAATAGTGTCAAAATTGACACAATTGTTATTTTATAAAAATAACATATTATTAAATTATTTAAAAATCACAAAAATATTTAAAAATTATAAATTGAAATTTATTTAGTCTAAAATGGCATAACTTATCCAATTATGGAAAATTAACAACACATAATTGATTATTTATAACCATTTAAAATTTAGAATTTTATTACCACAAATAAACTTAAATAGATTAAATAAGGATAAATCAAAATGATAAGGATTAAAATAAGATCAAAACATGTAAAATTTTTATTGGTTGATGTGATTTAAACCCTGTCTTATCTAAAATTATAATTGAGTCATTTTTGGATGTTTTTATGTGGGGTTTGAATTTATATTAAACTAATATTTTTGAGGATTCCAAAGGTGCCCCTCTCCTCCCTTATAAAAGGGAACCTCCTCCCTCTTCTCCTTACACCACTTGGAGCCTTAAATCTCGGCCAAACCCTTAACATTTCACTTCCCCGCTTCCTTATAAACCTACTAGAGGTAATGGTCTTCTCAAAAGATCAACTCTAGTGCCCTAAGAGAATGTTTAAAGGAGGCACTTTTAGAAAGAGGTAATACCTTCTACCGTTTTCTTCGAGTTCCATTCTTCTTCTACTCCATCTTCTTCAGTTGTTTCATTATGAAGTAATAATATCAGTATCCCTAATATAATTATATGTTATTATAAATATGAAACAACACTATTTCACCTTCTATCCATCCTACAGAAAACAAAATCACCGCACGTGCGTAAGTACGGAATACCGTCTCCACGCCGTGGTGTAACCTTTTTTTCCACCAAAACCCTACATGGATGGGTATAATGGTGTAAAGAATAACTATATATGGTTATTATAACATCATACTGATTATAATACATTATACCATCCACTCCATTTCTATTCAATAATTATGGGAATGATATCATCGCTCGTGCGTACGTACGGACTACCGTCCCCACGACGCGATGAGATTCCTTCTCCATGTTAACCATACAAGAATGATCATAAAGTTTATATAATGAATAATAATGAAATATATGAAATAATAATTCTACTGTATTTATGTATATATATATATTTATGTCATCTATTTAGTTTCATTCAATTCAATAAGGAAACGAAAACAACGTTCATGCGTACGTACGGCCTACCGTCTCCATGAACGGTGTATTTCATTCCTTTTATCTATCTATAATATATTTGTATATGATGAATATATATTATATATAATTTATTTTTTACATTCTGGAACTTTTTAAATCATGATATAAGTAGTAATATCAAGAACAACAAGTCGAAACACATACGATAAATGAAATGATTTTACCCAAACGCTGCTTTAACATGGAATTTACAAAAGAACAGGTAATATAAAGTCATAAGTGAAACATATATGATATCATAACAATGAATATGATTATGTAATAATTCAATGACATTATTTAAATCATTATACAAGAGGTTTGGATCCATACGAAGCATATCAGACCTAAGGTAAGGGATAATTATTCCAATCTCATTCTTATCTGAGATTTTCTATTCGTAAGTATTTACTGGGGTTATGATTATTATCCATGTCCATATGTTCTCAAAATGTTTTTATAAAATGTTTACTTTTCGTCCATGTATGTTTAAAGTCAATATTTCCATTTTATACTTTTACCACATCATATGGAAGGAATATTTCTTTTACGAGGTACTTTTAGACTTTTCCGGAAAAAGTACAAGAAGAATGTTTTTTTAACTTATACAGCATGAAAGGATTTTTACGGTTTTATAAAGCCTTATTTTCATGAAGCTTCCTCCAAAATATTTCATGACTATTTTCAAAAAAAAATCTCTTTCTTTTAAAATTGCATGACATTTTGTGAAAAGAAATTTATTTTGAAGAAGAAAGGATATTTTCCATAAGAATTCATTTCAAGTGTTTTATCAAAACTATTTTCCATCTAAAATGACATAATTTCATATGTGTATGTCTCATATATCATGTCTCTATGATTTACATGGTTTCACTTTTCTTATTATAAATGATATCCATTTCTTTTATATGGATTGTGTGATGACGGGATGATGTTTATAAAACCCATCTTATTCGTTGGGTTATTATGAAGAATGTACATTTATTTTGTGGAACAAGTAAGAATGACTTCCTTATGAGATTGGTGGGACCTATATATCCCTCCAATGCATTGGGTAAAGATTTATATCTCATGAGATAGACATGGCTAGAACGGTAAGTTAATTCGGTTCAGTGTTACAGACTGAAACGAGGAGTGAAGTCGATTCAGAAAGGGACTTTATCCACTAAGATGGTCTTGGCAGCAATGTCGTGGCTACTATAGAAATCATAACATGTTCTCAATGGTTTCCACAATTACATGTGTTTATTCCCATTATATATTATCATTGTTGATGTTCCATTTTGATATATTCCTTACAAACTTCCCCGATTTATGTCTTTGCTCAAGATTTTGATGTCTAAATTTCATGTTCAAGTTTTTGATTTCAAATGTTTATGGAATTTTTTATGTTCTCTATGTTTTCCCTTACTGAGCATTTGAGCTCACCCTTTTTATTTTTTCTTTTCCCCATGAAATAAATAATGGTTTTAGGTAAGGAAACAAAAAGGGGAAGATCGTTATGGGAGTTGTCGAAGATCTTTCAACCTGATTAGAAGTTTATATTCCAAGTTTCCAAAGACACTAAACTATTACGATCCTTGTGTGTCAATTTTTGTTATGTATTAAGTATTCTGAAAAAGTAATGTAATATCCATGTACATCAAGTTTCGGGTCTCTACATTTCAGCTTTAGATATTTAGAGTATTAGGTAATAACATATACCAAACAACTGGAATATTACATGTAGAACTCCTACTCAGTATCGATTTTTTTCTTAAAACAAAAACTCTTTGAAAAAAAGTCAGGTCTAGTTCCATGTTTTAGATAGAAAGAATTTTCCATGATCTGATCCATGACCCTATTGCACTTTATGTCTTGTGAAAAACATATAAAAAAATTGGGATGAGAATAAAAATCTTAGTAAGGGATACACAAAGAAGGAAAACTGTTTGTTGTTTCAAAAAAACAAGAAAACCATGAAAACCTTATCATAAGTAATACATTTCACCTTTATGAAGTAGTAAATATTCTTCACAGAATAAAAGATCATTTGTTACTATTTTGAAACAAAAATTTTACGATTATACCCATATAAAGAAGACATCACATATACAGGTAACTTGGCACATAAAAATACAGAACTGGAAGAACCATACGATCGACTTCCACACATATCACTAAATAGAATAGCCATACGACCGACTTCCATACCCAATACATTGGAGGTTATAACATAACCCCCCCCCCATATTGGTTTATCATGGAACCACTAGTCATTTGGTTTATCATGTAACCACCCTTCAAATGACCATGTACTATTATAAAATCATAACACATAAAATATTGCAAATACAAATATTTCACTAATAACATTTAATTTTCAATAACAAGAAATCATTTCAAGATATTGAAATAATCAATCCATTTCAAAAACCATTTTCAATACCAAAACTCCCAAAAATATAATAAAGGATTTCTTTTCTTTTAACAATATTAAGTCTTATAGAAGAATCCAAATAACGATTACAGCGACGGAGAGGTCCTTGTCACCGCTAATGTTAAAAACTTTCCTTTTGTCTCTTAGTTAAATGCTTTGTAGAAATACAGATTCCCTTTGAATGAAATAAAAATTCAAATGTGTTTATACATCGTATAATTGAAAGTCATGTATGAAACAAAATATTCCTCAATGAAAGGAGACTGAGACGATGTCCCTTACCACGTGTCTAACTTGACTAGGTCGTTCTTTAATTTTCGTTAAATTGGGTATCTCGCTTCATTTTGAACAAGAAGGATTTATTGAAGTGCCTTCTGCCTAAGGAAATGCATCTAGGTGGAAGAGTGGGATGTTGGGAGATTAATTGGGTAGAGGTTGGATGAGTTAAGGGGCTGGAGAGGTGTGAGTAATGGGTAATAGGTGATGGATTTTCATAAGGGGGAGGGGTTCTTTAGGAAAGTTTGAAAATAGTATTTTATTATATAATTATATTCATTTTGTAATGGTCCAAAACCCATTAAAGTCATTGATAAGATGAATAATGTTTGAAATAAAATCATTCTATAAAAATTGGAAAATTTTAAATATTATTTTAATTTTTATAATCTAATTTGTTGAAATCATTCATTAATGAGGCAAACACGACATCATTATTGGGTCATTAAAATTTTTATTTATATGATATCTAAAAAATTATAAAAAAAAACACCATGATGTTAAAAATATTTTTAGATTTTAATGAATATTTATAGTCAATGAGATAACTTATAAAACCCCATGTAAAAATTGATTTACTTAAAGATATATGTTTATGTCATTTTTGTCTTTACATTAAATTAATTAATATAAACTGTCATTATCACTCTGAAGTGGTTCCATGGGGTCCCAAAATTGACCTGAGGATTACCGTGGTTAGAAATGTATCAACCAATAGGATTAGGACACATGTTAGTGTAAATTAATAAACTGTCTTTTTTATTTTTATTTTATAACACTCTATAATTTTTCCTTGGTTATAAATCATTTATTTAACAGTATAGAAAAGTTTTTTATCATTATGATCATAAATTTATGTATATATATATTATGTTTATAATAACACTAAAAATAAAATAATTTTAATATAAACATTTATCATATTATTAATTAAAAAATGATAATATTTTATCTACGTGTAACATAACACCTAAATGGATTTGGCTAAATCTTTAGGGTGAGATAAGAATTATTTGAAATTTTCGTGTTTGACTTTATTAATATAGATCTCATAGTTATCTCTACTACAATGAACATCTCTTATAAAATATTGAAATAAGCCAAGTAGAAATTTGGTTTGTCCTTTATAAAGAAGAAGGCCTAATAATTATACCACCTTTAAAAGCATATAAAAATGTGAAACATGTCACTAGGGTAATTTTTTCTTATAGCAACAAATCTATAGCCATTTTGATAAATTACCATGGCTATAGGTGGACTATAACTATAAAATTTTGTTACTTGTGGATATAAATGAGGTTGTAACCATGATCAGATGAGTATATATTTATTATAATATAAAATTTTATAAATTCTTTTACACAAATATATATATGTTACACATATATTTATAATTACTATGTTAGTGGGGTGGTAAAGTATGCTAATTCACATAAGGGAGTTATAGGTTTGGATCTTGCTGATAAAAGGTTTATTATCCTATATCTAGAGGAATAGAAGCAGTGGATCTAGCTCGTCGTCTATAATAATGAATATAACACCCATAGGAATCCAATCCATTCCTATAAATAATTTTCGTATCCAATTGGTCTATATCGACGCTCATGGTTTGTCTCTATATTCCAAATTTCCCCTAGTATATAGAAGTTTTCTGCTACATTATTACATACTTTCTACCTATATTTGAAAATTTCATACTTTTATTACTCCTATGTAATATTATACTGAACCATACTGTGAATATATATATTTTAAATCTTATTATATGAATTTTAACTTACATAAATAACCGCAACAAAATCTTATAGGTCTGGTGCCTTTGAGAACATTGATAAATAAACAAATGTTTCATAATTGAACTACATAATATCACATTATGTTCTTCATAACAATCACCCATATTATACATAACATATATAATACCATCATTCATAACCTGGTGAAAGGAAATATAAGAAAAGGTTAGCTCAGATGCCCTGTAAGGAAAAACAAGGGAGACATCAATGATCACTTAAACATCACCAGACAATAAGGGTATGAGAATAAAATAATAAAATTTGAAATTAATAACCAATTTATCATAGATCATAATAATCATTCATGGATTAAATCTTGGATAATTATATGGCATGAATCAAAAATGATCCAATGAACCTGATCTATAAGTATTTAACATTAGAATAAAGTAAAGATTTGTAAAATATATATAAGCATAGAAATTCTTATCCTTGTTAGTCATGTAATACTATTGAGACTATAAAATTGGATTTGGATCACCCCCAAACCATTTATGTAGTCAATGTTCACTCCAAATATTATTAAAGTGGATAAGTGCCCTTACTGAATTGTTTTCAAACCATATTCCAATCTTATTTATCTCATGAGATGTCTTTCTTTTCCTATTGAATTTGACTAATATATAATTTTGGTACAAAATGTCACATAATGAAAATCATAAATATGTGTTCCAAAATATCATAAAACTATAATCATATCATAACCTAGGAATGGGAAAGGGTTTTGTATGAAATTCATCATGGCATAAACTAGGGGAATGTAACGAGTTTAATAAACATTTCATCAATTCATCATATCATAACCCATGAAAATGAATGTTTTTCATAAACGTCTTTTCATCATAATCATAAATCTTCCAATGATAAAATAATCTTGGTATTAGTAGATTATATTTTCATAAATTTTTTGGAGACATCAATTGATGTCATCATATATGGAAAATGATTTTAAATAACACATGAAACATTTTATTAGGGAAATAGCCATTTTTATATTGAAAACAATTACATATAATATAAATAATTCTGAAATGTTACAGAAAACATTTTTCTCAATAATAACCTCAATTCCAAGTAAATTAAGAATCAATGCATTGAGATTTCATGATGTTGTGAAATTATATTCATATCATATATGTTTTAATAGATATTCATTTCACATGTTTGATAAAAAATGAAAAGAACCTCATTGAAAAATGAAAAAAAAGATTCATTTCATAACCTTTTGTAAAAATTAAAACATGAGTATAATTGAATTTAAAAATCATTATAGAATAGAAAAAATTATTTACATTTATTTTAGAATACATTGACAAAGAATATAAATTTTTTTGACTGAAAAGTAAAGGAAAGTTGACTTTCCTTAAGGAAATCCATTCATTGTCTTGCGTAATTAAAGAGTAGACCATGAAAAGAAAGAATTTATTCTCTAGAAATAAAAAGATTAAAATAAAATTAGTGAGATTATTTTGAGGTGGATCGTTAAATATCATCATTGAATGAATAATCATAAAAAATTATGATAAATAATAAGATTGTGACATTAAACCATTATCGCTTTGGTTATATTCAAATAAAAAAACTAAAAAACTAGGCACCTTATAAAGATAGATAAAACACCATATTTTTACTTATAACATCATAAAAGATATTGATGTGCATTATATACACCACATAAAAGAATAAATTAGTGAATGTAACATCCCTAACCCTGGGGCCACTAAACTAGTGCCACGAGTCGGGTCGTCACCTGACCACAAGCGTGCCTCCCCATATGCTAGAGTTTGATGACTAGCAATGAGGGTCTAAAATTCATGTGGGTAGACTATAACCTCTTTGTCAGTGTAATCCATACTAGTAAACACATAAAATTTAGAAAATGGAATATGATAATCAATTTAAAAGCATAATTAACCATTTACAAAAATGGGTAAAAACTATGGTCAATTAGAAAAAATGACATGTCCTACTACAATGTCAAGTGAAGAAAACCAAAAATAATTTAAAACAAAAGAATACCCAAAAAGTAATGACTCCATGTTTGGAACTCCATCCATCTATATTACAAGTCTAACTCAACTCCCTAGCTCAGGGCCATTACCCTTATCTGAACCTATAATAATGAAGTCTACTCAGGTACGCAACAGAGGCCCAAGTAGGGTGTTAGTACAACTTAGTAGACCATCACAAATGATGTCTACAAGATATATAGTCTAATAGATAGCACATCTATGTACACATAATATCATAGTATAGACAACAGAGAAACCTTGACACAATTATTTAACTAAGTACATTTAATCTGTTCTAATATATATTACCATTTTCATCATGGGTTTCATGGGATATGTGTACACATCATTTAAACAAGGGTATAAGGCAATAAATCTCTATTAATAATGGTATAAGTGAAGTTATCTATTTCCTTAGGGTATAACATTTCCTAACAATAAATCACACCAACCCTAGAGCCTCAGTCAAGATATTTCATCAGATGAATTCATTGGTGCCTAAAGTGTTAGTCTAAATTCATAACTATAATTCACAATGGTCACTGGTCTATGCATAGAAATCCACATTCCATGTGTGCAATTGGGATTAGTTACTCCATGTTTGTCCATCCCAACCACTAGCTCATAAGTCGGCAAACATGGAGAATCAATCTATGAATCCAACTGAGACTTGGAATGCCATGTCCAACCATCCCAACCTCGATATAGAACTCTATGTCCTTACACTTTGGTTCATGTGCATCGGTCCATCCCTCGAAAACCATAGTGCACTGGGGATTGGAGCATCAGTCCAACCTCCACAAACAATTCTTCCAACATTATTATATCACAACCAAACACAGCCAATAAAAATATAAATTACATTCCATTAACATCAATATGGGAATTCATACTATACTATAACTTTTCAACACATTTTCCATTTATATTACATAGTTGTCTTGCCCAATTTCCATTCTCTTACCCTATCCCATAAAGTATATTCCCAATTCCCATTCAATGGATAGTATTCATCAATTACCATCAATTAACGCATTTAGCCCACTTGAATTTTTAAAATCATTTTCCACTTATACACATCATGTAAAATTTGTATATCACTTAGCACAACCACTTTATCATGTTCAACCCATTAGGTGTACCTCATAATTCCCATGTACTTACACATTCCTCATATTTATAAATTACCTTATACAACCTTATTTACATATTCGTCATTTAAAATCCCATTTTAAATCTAACAAGTTCATCATTTCTTATGTTTCAACCCTTTTTTCATTTCAACATAATTTATATACAATTTTAAATAATCTCAATTAGCCCCAAATAACCCATTGTCTCACCAACAACCCTTATTCCATTATCAAAACCTAGAAAAAACTATCAATAATATTTTTTCAATTTAAAAACCCATAAAAACATGCTCTTTATGGGATATAAATTTTATCCCACAAACTCTACACTTAACATACCAATTACTAGGTTCGAAAAGGCCAGTGCACCCCATAGGTAGCCCTCAATCATTCTAATCACCATCAATGCATCCCTCAGTGATGATGAAGGGTTTAAATTGTTAATTATCTAACCATTGTAGTGAAACATACTCAAGGAAATGAATTCAAAACAAATAAGTAAGGAAGATCTTATCACACATGCATAAATCTATAATAAAACTAGGGGATATAACATGTTGACCCCCAAATTTTAATCCAGTGATGAGTGCACTCTCAATTGTAGCCTTAGTTCTATATTCAAAGAATAGTTTAAGACCAAACCTATGTTTTATTAGAAAAAGTGGATTTTTAAGCATTAGAAGAAGATGGGAGGAACTAAAAACCCTAATCTGAAAAGGAGAATCAATGAGAGGATTAGACATTCCCATAGATTCAATAAACAACTAGCATATCGAAAAATGTCCTAGAATGGAGAGATATCTATAAATTTGAGTATTGGGGAGACTCGCTTTATACTTTTTAATTCAAGGGGAAAAATTGGAGTGAATCTTGGGGGGAGCATAAAAATCCAATAAATGATTTTTTGTAAATTTTCTAACTTTTCTGGGATGCATGGTTTACCTGCATGATTTTACATACTATGTGAAAATCGTGTGCAAGGAATTACCCCAAAATAACACCTCGCACGGTTTACCCACGTTGTTTTCCAAACCATTTAAAAGAAGTGCATGATCCCCTATCCCAAAATCTCCCACCGTGCGTTATTTCATTAGATGCTTCACATGG
Organism: Viscum album; assembly: GCA_963277665.1. Taxonomy (NCBI): domain Eukaryota; kingdom Viridiplantae; phylum Streptophyta; class Magnoliopsida; order Santalales; family Viscaceae; genus Viscum; species Viscum album. The sequence goes on from OY728133.1 coordinate 2,028,338,932, forward strand.
TTTCCACTAACTGTGTGTAACCCATGAAACATTCAATGAAATCACTTTTTCTTTCCTCTTTCATGCCTTGAACCCTCGGAACACCCCAGAGAAATATCATGTCATGACCCGTCCTCGGGGCCCGTGTCGTGACTACCCCAAGCCCACCTTCCATAGGCCAGGGGCTTGTGACTAGCACCAAAAGTTTAAATCCCAATAAAAGGGATGGCATTGCCTTTATAATAGTAAAAAAACAATAGATTATGCAACAGATGTAATAACAAAGTCATACTAAATAAAAAAGTAAGTGATGAATGGTAAATGGGCCATAATACAAACACAACTGAAAGTACAGTACAACTGAAAATCTAGTACAACTGCAGTAAAGTAAAACAGCAACCACCAAGTCATCCTCTGAGAATCCCACATGAAGGGTGGGTACATATATTCTCCTCAGCACCTCAGGTTCGTACTTCTTCTTTGTGTACATCTCACCAAGTGGTCCACCTCTGGGTACCGTCCAGCTCTACAAGACTCTACCACGATCAGCGATGTCCGTCGTCTGCATCCAACACCACGTAGTGTGGGCATGGCCCATGCAGGGGTGAATATAACGATACTCAGTAGGGACCCCGAGACCCGCAAGGTCTCACAATATACACTATGGATAAACAATAAGTAAGATACAAAACATGGTGCATCAACCAACCCTGCTTAGGTATATGCCCATACATATACCTAAGTCATCAATACAATTTGGCTCTAACTCTCGAGCCCATACCCAACCCGGTACACATTGGAAATAAGTAAGTCACACTAATGGTAATGATTGAAAGTCAAGACTCTGCTCACATAGGTATACATATTTCGTATAGTGATAAAGATGATCAGATGCAGTCACTGGTTCATCTAAGTTGTCGGACCCATATAGGATACTAGTCCAGCAAAGATGTCAGACCCACATAGGATACTCGACCAGCTACTCTGTCAGACCCACGTAGGATACTAGTACAGAAGTCGAACTATCGGACCCACGTAGGATACAAGTACAATAGTCAAACTGTCGGACCCACCTTGGATACAAGTACAGTAGTCGAACTGTCGATGCCACATAGGAATCAAGTATAGTAATCATTACCATCGAACCCACAGAGGATTCCAGTATAGTAGTCGTCATTGCAGAACCCATGGAGGATTCCAGTACGGTAGTCTTCGTCGCCGAATCCACATAGCATTCCAGTATGGTAGTCATTGCAGTCGGAGCCAGCTCTAGGTTTCCAGCACACAGCACGCTCGATTCCGAGAGGGTCCTCACCTTGATCAAAGGGGTCATCATATCAACTATCATGAATTCTAGAGTTGATGTACCCCAAAGTTTCATCTCATTAAAATTAATCCGTCATGACAGATGACGTGTCAATCAGACGATCGGTCTGAGATATATTAGCATTTTTACACTGGGGTCCTGGTTGGAAATACGGTCGTTCCAAACCCGTCCATTTTACAAAGTTTTCCAAAAATCACTTTGAGTTTCACAAAAGGATTTCCTTGTTTTAAGGGTCCCATTTACGCAGACGGCGCATCGATCAGATGTGCGGTCTTAAAGTTATTCACATTTAAGTGAAAACGGGCCGAGCCCGTTAAGCACAGTGGGCTGGCGGGTCGGGTCAACCCTGTTTTGGCGGGTCCGACTCGGCAGAGGGTCGGACCGGCCTGATGAATCCTGTGGCCCAACCCGGCACGGCATGTCCAGGACTAGCACGGCATGGCCCGACCCGGCTTGGCGCAGCCTGGCCCAGCAGGGCGTGGCCCTACTGGTCGAGCGGCTCGGCGTGGTGGAGCCGAGCGGTCCGGGGGGGGGACCCCCCACTTTCCCGAACCGGCAGTGCCGAGCAGTGATGCCCTCCTAGTCTTCTAACCTTTCGGGTGCAATAGGCCTTCATGGGTGCGGGGGGGGGGGGGGACCCTTCAACACGGCGCCCTCCTGGCGCTGGGTCTTCTTCTTCCAGGTTAGCCGACGAGCGGGCCGGTTCACCCGCCGAAGCTGCCCGCGGAGCGCGGGCCACGGTTCTCCGCAGCGCGGTGCCCCTGGTGGAGCCGTGGTCTCCCTTCCGCCCGGCTAGATTTAGCCGGCTAGTTCTCCTTCGGCCGAGCGGCTAGTATTTGTGTGTCGCGGTTCTTCCGCACGTGTCCAGCACACGACAGTCACTTCCTTTCGTCGCCACATCCTCTGGTTGTTGCTGCCAATGTATCCAAGAACAATCGGAGGGTCTTCGGGCCATGTTCAATCAGCCTGCGCCCTCTGTGTTAGGTGGAATCAATTGTCCAAAGGTAAAACATGGTTTCAATGACGGATGAAGAACAATTTTATTCAATTAAAATTGAAACAAACCCCTACGTCGAAATAAGATTCATTGTAGTCGGGCATCATGAAAGACGGCGTCACGAGGAGACGGCGTTAACTCATTGACGTCGGGGTAGAAGCAGACGAAGATGGCACATTGTCAGTGTTTCTTGCGGGTGGATCCTTCTCCTTTGGCTTGGCAGAAGATTGAAGGAAGTGATTGTCATTCTTCGGCTGTTCTTCGTTGGAAGGATGGTGTTCTTCGTTAAAGCGAGGAACTCCTTCTTCAAAAACTCAAGATCTCTCCCAAAATCTTCTCAACACAACGAATTCCCCCAAAATAAAATAATATCTAAGGCTATTATTTTTATTCACACATGTGATTCAGAATTCATACTCTTTAATTAATTAATTGAAGAGTTTTAAATCATTAATTAAAATGTGTTGGAAAATATTATAGAGAGAGAGAGGGAGGTGAAGAGATCTCATTCAATAAGGGGGAGTTGTCGAATTAATTAAATGGGGTGTTAATGGGGAGTTGAGGGGAGGTGATAAGTTAGGGCTCGTGTGGGCCCCACCTCACAAATATCCTCTCATTGGAGGTTATGTGGGTGTGGGCCCCACCTCTAACTCCCCTTGGGAGGAAATAACCAACTTCCATAAATAATATTGTGTTCCACAGACTCTATTTATTTTATTCGAATTCACCAAATATTAACACTCAACCCACATAAAACGCAACTGCGATAAAGGTCCCCTTATTTGAATACAGGCGATTCGAATTATTCAGTGTTCTCGGAATTCAATTCTGAGCACTGGTTCAATAGATAGAGAAACTCACACGTACGCTTACTGAACGTACCTGAAAAAAACGTCAAAAATTGATTTCGGGCACACTGGGCCACGGAATCAAGTGTCTTCAGAAACCGTAGACTCGTAAAATTGCAAAGTATTTAAGAAAAAAATTTCCTTTAAATTTATGGGTCTTTACATTACTCCCACCTCAGGGATTTACGTCCCCTTAATGCTACAACACACACTAGGTAAACAAATGGAGGTACTGAGCTCGTATCTGAGCCTCTCGCTCCCAAGTTCTCTCCTGGAGGTTCCCATGCTGCCTGCGAATGCGCACTAGATGAATCGACCGTCCACGTAGGAATCACTCATATCGATCCTTGATCTCTATCTGGACCTCCACAAACATCGCCCCGCCATCGATGTCCAGCTCACTGGGATCAATGATGTGGGTCGGGTTGTGTACATATCTCCTCAGCTGAGATACGTAGAATACGTCATGCACCTAGTGCAACTGAGGTGGAAGGGCCAGGTGGTAAGACACCTCACCTACTCTGCTGAGGACCTAGAAAGGAAGAATGAAACGCGGAGATAACTTGACGCCCCGACCAAATATCCATATAACTCTTCGAGGTGAGACCCGTAGGAAGACGTGGTCGCTATCCTCAAACACCACTGGTCTCCATCTCCTATCAGCATACGATTTCTGTCTGCTCTGTGCAGTCTTCATCCACTCTTGGATGATCTGCACCTTCTCTGTCATAGCCTGAACCATCTCTAGTCCTACAAGTGCTGACTCCCCAGGGTCAGTCCAGCATAGAGGAGATCTGCAAGGTCGGTCGTACAGTTCCTCGTAAGGTGTCATCCTGATGGTGGAGTGATAGCTGTTGTTGTACGTAAACTCCACCAAGGGTATATGATCCTCCCTAGTGTGACCAAAGTCAAGGAAACATGCACGGAGCATGTCCTCAAGAGTCTGAATGGTCCTATCAGTCTGACTATTCGTTGGAACACCGTGAAGCCGTACTATCTCCTGAACGTAGAGGTGTCACAAACTCTCTGCTGAGCCCTACTCTCTGATCGGTAGGAAGTGGGCCGACATGGTGAGTCGGTCTACGATCACCCAGATAGATTTGTGTATTCTGGATGTACGTGGAAACGCCAACACAAAATACATGGATACCCCATCCCACTTCCACTTCGGGGCCTCTAAGGGTTGTACAAGCTCTCTTATACCTGGTGTTACAACTTCACTTGCTGATAAGTGAAGCATCATGAAAAGAACTCTGCTACAACGTTCCCCTTCCCAGGAGTATAGACTAAATCAAATTCATTGTCCTGGAGGAACTCAAGGCAACAACACCATCTCAGGTCCAGGTCCTTCTATGAGAAGACATACTTGAGACTTTTGAGATTAGAGTAAACCATAAACTGTTCGCTCAACGAACTATGGGTGTGACTAGCCATTTCTAAAGAACTCAACTACACCTTTTTTCACTTACATTCTACAAGAGCTTCTAAGATTTCTCCTTTTCCAAAACGAGAAATCCGATCTCAACCCCTGGATGAACAACGTACTTTTCCTAATGCAGTCAATCCTAGCATGAATGGTACTATTTCTTGCATGGATGACGTCGTAAGGCCTCGAAAATAATACCAAGAGATCCAACTGTTACTCTCACCTCCAAGGGTCGAGTCACACTTTCGGCAGTAGTGTATGGTGACTTGGTCTCCTCCAGTTGGAATCTCGAATGTGAGGGTCAAGTCAATGGTTCCAACTGGAACCTCCCATTATCAACCATAAAAAATGGTATAGAAGAAAACATCACATGGACAAGTGTCATTTATTACCACATCTCATTGTACAAAGACACAAAACAACCACAAACAACAAAAACAAAAATTCTGGAAGCCTCATGAACAAAGGCCTCTATGCCTGGGGCTAGTTCTGCTCCTGTCCACCTGCTCCTGGAGCTCGAGGCGAACCACCTAAGGGTGGTGGTTGTAGTGCTCGGTGAATCTGATCACCTTCCGCTGAAGGACCTACTCCACTTCCTCATCCACCGCTTGAATGTTGCTCAAGATCTTGTCGCAGCCTCTATCTCGGTGGCTCCTCCAACACCAGCTGATCAACTGTACGGGGAGTCAGACAGTCATGCACTCTGTGACCCTATTCCCTGCAGAAAAAACAGATCCTCCTCCATTTTGATCTCCCTCGGCCTTGGGTGCCCCACACCCCCGATGCCACATCATGGGGTCATCTAACTGTTGATCTAACCCTCTTGTGCCTCGGTGTCATCTGTCCGCTGTCAACTGCTGATGTTTGGGCTATTGTTAGAAAGCCCTACGGTAAGAGCAGCAACTCTTGATCATGCACAGTGCATAGAGTCACTGGTAAAACTCTTCCCTAAAAAGACCCTCAATGTTTCCCCATCTGAGGGTCGCCTAATCATAAGACTGGAGAATCAGGCTCCACCAACTATTATCCAATCCCTGAAAAAGACCAACAGCTAGGTATACCATCAAGTCGGAGGGTGTCCCAACTGTGTGGAAAACTCATGCAACAACCTCCAGCTAGCACCCGGCCGTCTGAAAACCTGTCTCGACTCGAAACCTTAGAGGCCTCTATCACTAGAACTCATGAAACACACTCAGGTAGCATGTACTCTCTACTGCTGGGGCTTGTGGTATTTGTGGCCCAGGGGGTAGTGGTACCGCTGGTGCCTCTATTGTGATGGGGCCCTTCACCGAGGCCTCATCGTTCAGTGGGCTAACATCTCGCACGTAACTCGGAATCCTAGCTGGCTGCCTTCATGGGGCCATCCAGAAAAAGAACAGGTGAACCACGGTTTAAACATTATACCTAGTGAGCTGACACAAAGAAATCATAAAAAAAACTTTTGAAATACCCATGCAATAAATGTTTTCGTGCACTGAGTCGGAAATTCGAGTTCAGGGTACTAGTGTATGGATACGTCGGCTGCCACACCAACACTGGACTCCCTGGAATAAAAACTACACTCAATACCCTTAACATTATTGCTTCACAGAAATAAATGATCAGATTCAAGAGTTCTTCGGTAGAACTAACTCCTCTGATACCAATTTGTCACGACCCGTCCTCAGGGCCCGTGTCGTGACTACCCCAAACCCGCCTTCCATAGGTCAGGGGCAGGCGACTAGCACCAATGGCATAAATCCCAATAAAAGTGAAGTCATTTCATTTATAATAGTAAACAACACAATAGACTATGCAACAGATGTAAGCACAAAGTGATACTGAATACAAAATTAAGTGATGAAAGGTAAATGGGCCAGAATACAAACCCAACTAAAAGTACAGTACAACTGAAAAGCTAGTACAACTTCAGTAAAGTTAAACAGAAACCACTGAGTCATCCTCTGGGATCCCACCAGATGGGTGGGTATATATAGTCTCCTCAGCACCTCGTGTCCGTCCATCTTCTCCGTGTACGTCTCACCAAGTGGTACAGCTATGGGTACCATCCAACTCTTCAAGACTCTACCATGATCAGATTTGTCCATCGTCTGCATCCAACACAGGTAGTGCGGGCATTTCCCATGCAGGGGTGAGTATAACGATACTCATTGAGGACCTCGAGACTCGAAAAGTCTCAAAATATCCACATAGGATAAACATGAAGTAAGATACAAAACATGGTGCATCAACCAACGCTGCTTAGGTATATGCACATACATATACCTAAGTCATGAATCTCGATTCGGCACCAACTATCGAGTCCATACACAACCCAATCCACATAGGAAAGAAGTCAATCAAACTGATGGTAATGATTGAAAGTCAAGACTCAGCTCACACAGGTATACATCATTCGTAAATTGATAAAGATGATCAGATGCAGTCACTAATTCATCTAAGCTGTCAGACCCACATAGGATACTAGTCCAGTTAAGCTGTCGGACCCGCGTAGGATACTAGACCAGCTACTCTATCAGACCCACATAGAATTCTAGTACAGAAGTCGAATTTTAGGACCCACATAAGATAGAAGTACAGTAGTCGAACTGTCACACCCATGTAGGATAAAAGTACAGTAGTCGAACTCTCTGACCCACGTAGGGTACATGTACAGTAATCATCATCGTCGAAACCACGGATGATTCTAGTAAGGTAGTCATCATCACCGAACCCAAGGAGGATTCCAGTATGGTAGTTGTCGTCGCCGAACCCGTGGAGGTTTCTAGTACTGTAGTCGTTGTTGTCACAACCAGCTCTAGGGTTCCCGCACATAGCACGCTCGATTCTGGGAGGGTCCGCTCCTCGAGTAAAGGGGTCATCAAATCAACATTCACAAAGTCTAAAGTTGATGTACCCCAAATTTCTGTATCATCAAAAGGAATCTGACGCGACATATGGCGCGTCAATTGGATGCTCGGTCTAAGAGTTATTAGTATTTTTGCTCTTGGGGCCTGGTTAGAAATACGCTCGTTCCAAACCCGTCCATTTTCCAAAGTTGTCCAAAACTCACTTAGAGTATCGCAAAAGTATCTTCTTGTCATAAGGGTCCCAGTGCCGCAAACGACGTGTCGATCAGACACATGGTCTTAATGTTATTCGTGTTTAAGTGAAAACGGGCCCGGCCCGTTTAGCCCAGTGGGCTGGCGGGTCTGGTCAACCCGGTTTTGGAAGGTCTAACCCGACAGAGGTTTAGATCGGCCCAATGAATCACGTAGCCCAGACCGAGGGGCACGGATTTGCCCGGTGTTCCGTGGCCTAGCCTAGTGGGGCATGGCCCATCCCGGCACGGCGTGTTCCAGCCTAGCTCGGCACGGCCCGACCCGGCTCGGCGCGGCCCGGCCAGCCTTCCTGGCTCAAGCGGCCCGCATGGGTGGGCCGTGGACCCTTTAGTGCGGTGCCCTCTTGGTGCTGCGGCTTCTTATTCCGAGTCGGCCGACGAGCCGGCCGGTTCGCTCGGCGATGTAGCCCGCCGAGCACGGGCCGCGGATCTCCGCAGTGCGGCACCCCTTGTGGTGACGCGGTCTCCCTTAGTTCTGGCCGGATTTAGCCAGCCGGTTCTGCATCGACCAGGCGGCATGTGGTTGCGTGATGCAGTTCTTCCGCATGCAGCCGGCGCACGGCAGCCGCTTCTGTTCATCGCCACGGCCTCTCATTGCCGCCTCTATTGTATACAAGAAAAATAGATGGGTCGTCAGGCTATGTTCGTTTGGCCCACACCCTCTGCGTTAGGCGGAATCAAATGGACAAATGTAAAACAGAGTTTCAATGAGGGATGAAGAACAATTTTATTCAATTAAAATTTAACCAAACCCCTACCTTGAAATAAGATTCTCGGTAGTCGGGCGTCGCGGAAGACGACATCGTGGGGAGACAGTGTCAACTCATTGACGTTGTGGTAGAAGGAGCCGAGGATGGCGCGTCGTCGGCATTCCTTATGGGTGGCTCCTTCTCCTTTAGCTTGGCCGAAGATCGAAGGAAGTGATCGTCATTATTTGGCGGTTTTTCATTAGAAGGATTGTGTTCTTTGTTAAAGAGAGGAACTCCTTATTCAAAAACTCAAGAGCTCTCCCAACATCCTCTCAACACAACGAATACCCCCAAAATAAAATAACATCTACGGCTATTATTTTCATTCACACATGTAATTCATAATTCAAACTCATTAATTAATTAATTTAAGAGTTTGAATTCATTAATTAAAATGTGTTGGCAAATATTATAGAGAGAGAGGGATGTGAAAAGATCTTATTCAATAAGGGGGATTTGTCGAATTAATTAAAGGGGGTGTTAATGGGGAGTTGAGGGGAGGTGATAAGTTAGGACTCGTGTGGGCCCCACCTCACAAATATCCTCTCATGGGAGGTTATGTGGGTGTGGGACTTACCTCTAACTCCCCTTGGGAGGAAATAACCAACTTCCATAAATAAAATTGTGTTCAACAAAAATTATTTATTTTATTCTAATTCCACAAATATTAACTATCAACCCGAATAAAACGAAACTGCAGTAAAGTTCCCCTTAAGAGAATAAAAGTGTTGCGAGTTCTTCAGTTTCCTCGGATGTCAATTCTGAGTACCAGTTCAAAAGATAGAAAAACTCGCACGTACGTTTACTGAACGTACCTGAAAAAAACTTCATAAAATGATTTCGGGCACACCGGGCCTCGGAATCAAGTGCCATCAGATACCGTAGAGTCGTAAAATTCCAAATTATTTTAGGAAGAAATTTCCTTGAAATTTCCGGTTCATTACATCTCATGAACATGGGGAAAACATATTTGAACAAAAGAAGGGAATCAACTGAAACAGAAACAAATTCCTACTTTAATAAGGAAAATCATGGATCTTACAACCTCCCCTCGTCCTCGAACCACATTCCCAAGAATTACTAAGCCTCCAAGACTAGGAGATCAAGCCACTAAGCCCACTTATCCACTTCCCTTAACAATACCATACTTCCATAAATCCTAAACTAATGTCACATTCTTACCTTGTAAGAAATTATCACTAAAATCCACCACACGAGTCATATAGTCCCCAAAGGACGCATCAACTTTATCTGCAGCCCAACCACTTGAACATTATAGGTAAAACATAGGTAGCAGATACAAATTCATAGCATATACAGACATCGCACATAGTATCATACGATCATAGAGAAAACAATCATCTCCCCACCAGTTTGATCCTCCTCACAACTCAGTACCTGAATCACTTGGCATCATTTTACAATATTTTCAAAATTCCAATGTTGACCAAATGTTAGTACCACCAAGGGGAAACACAAACTCATTCCAATATCATTTCTTGAAAAACTTTGATCCACCACACATGTCCTAATGATCCAATCCCATAACCATACATCTAGGATGAAACAAACTCTATAAGGGAACTCAACTGATTAAACCCATGTCAAAGATTACTTTTAGAGCCAACTCACCCAAATGATGACCACTCGAGTCCCTCCAACCCAAACTCTGATCACTTCATTAACCAACCACTTTCCCATTATTTTTCTCTCTATAATCATCCATTATTTGGAAACCCCACTATCGACGTAAAGCCACCAAAATCTAAGGACATCTTTCACCTCATACCTAACATTCTATCTACTCACCATGCCTGAACAACCATATAAATTCTCCTTGAACTGGTCTCCATGCTTACTACAGAAACCACTGAGAAGTCTTTCCTACACAACCCATTCAAGGACTATGGTTAAATTTTCCTCATTCAAAAATGAATTCATTTTAGAATGACAGTTGTTATTGGAACATCACATCGTAGGTGAGTATCTCAAACCACACCCATTAGATGTCTTTATCACATGAATCCAGAATTCATTTGGAACAACCCTAATCCCAAGGAAACCACTTGTCTTAAACAACCCCTATAATCAAGGCCCACATGGACACTCTATGAGACCCAGCATGTACCTCATAGGTTCATCATTGGTATCCCAGTTCCACCACAACAACTTAATGTTATCTTCTTAACATATAGGTCATATTCATCACTCCCCACCATATGAGTGTTGTTGCCATTGTACTCCATTAGGTATTACCACTACATGGATTACACTCAATCACAAACTGAACCCCAATACATAGATTTGGAAACCTAGAACTCCCACAAAACAAGAAAATGAATGTCACCCATTCCATCCAGAGGACCTCATCCGAAAACCATCGATGGTGTATATCCCATCATCCAACTCTACATGTACTACCCACATGAGTGTAAAATATATGATGATCCTCATCAAACCAAATCACCTTCAAGTATCTTGGTGTAAAGAAATAGCTTCTCAATTTAACTAGTATGATGTCAAGATGTTGGTCAGGATCATCACTATTTTGTTACTCTATAAAGTTAGCAGGGAACACCACCACTAACTTATCCATTACTGATGTCACCTCCCACTATATGACAACATGACCTACCATCGATATCATGCCTCCATGATATACTAATATCATCACCCATAACCACCACTGCTTAGGTGTGATTTCCAACCATGACTCGCCATCGCCTCATAACCATCCTCCGCGAAGGCATGAACCAACATTCATATGAGAATACTACCACCATGCCACTCAAGATTTTCCATCATGATATTAATAGATATCAACCAAAAATGATGTTCTACAACACCAATCAAACCAACGATATCTCTCACATCCATGACTCCCACTTTGGTTCACCAAAAAAACAACAGATGCTCATATGACTGAAATCATTCTTTACTAACGTATTCCAACATTTGGACCTCATTAGGGCCCTCAATTTCACACCTTCTAAACCATGCCTCTTGGTCATTCATCCTCTTAAGTCCTAATCATTGTCAAAATTTCACCCATTAACCAAACCATTTACAAAAACAAGCTCATCCTCTCTACCACCATCACCTCAATATCACCTTTGGTAAAAAAGCATCTAACCATGCCACAGTCACCCTTGTCTCTCCTACTGAGAACAACATCGTGACCACCATTCATCATCATCCAAAAAAATGGGCTAGACATCCATTCAATGAAACCCTTAAAAACTAACCTTACAAACCTTTATAAGCATTCAGGTTCCCTTCTAAGAAATCTAGGGCACAAACATACCACTTATAGAAACGTTACGGTACTCATTACACATCCATTCCACCTCCAAAGGATCTCCCATGATTCCTATTGTGAGGAACCCATATTATTGGGCTATCATCCAATGTGGTTTCCCATGATACAATCGAAAAATTCCACACATAAACACAACTTTTTTCGCTTCACCATCCATTAATATTTACATCCATCCCTCTAAGCCAAACCCACACTAGGAAACATTTTTTTCACATCCCACTATCTGGGTCCAAACATCCAGCTGTATGAATGACACACAAAAGCACTAGGAACCCCTCCTGGCCTCTCTCAAATATCTCCATGAAGGTTGAATGTTACTAACTCCCTTAACCAAATTCACAAAAATTGAAATCCATTATTCCTATTTTCAATCACACAAATTATGATATGAAGAAAAAAACATTTTCAATGGGCACTCGCAGACCCTCTCTGGTACACACTGTGGAAATTGGACCAATAGATTCATTACTCTAAGTTCTATACCGAAGGTAACTCTACATATACATTGGTACTAAAAGTCCAACACCCTCTCTTGGATCGAACATAAATCACTAGGGTCCTCATTCAAAAGGAAACAAAAACCTAGTCACCATCCCTAATTTCCAGGATACACTCCATATGATCATGACCCAAGAGGTTTCCCATGCTCACATTATCGAACAACACCTCACGACCCAGGGGTCACAACACTTCGAAGGGTTCCCTAGGAACATATCCTATTCCATGTCATAATTAGTAGGGTTTAAAACCCCAAAATAAATGTCCAAAACCCCAAAATAAATGCCTAAAACTATGGTACTCTTACTACCACAGAACACCCTTATAAAATGGTCAAATCAACAACACAAGGAATACCAACTATGTGATTCTCCCAAAGTTCCATCATTACACGTCCATCATAATTTTCTTCACAATTTTAAAACTAAAATGTTCACAATATAATATCCCCATTTCACACCTTGTTACAATCCTCATTATAACCCATTTAAACCTATCATTAGTCAATATTCATTAAAAATTTTACCACTACGATGAAATGTTTTTTCCTTTTAGACTACATTTACCCTTTATAATTTACCACAACCAAAAATTTTAACTTGAACACGGTGTTTCATTATACACACTATTAATTAACTATTTATTTTCATTAATTTCATTATCCCACTTACATTACCATCATTACACAACATTTTCTTCAATGTTTCAACAATTTCAAATTCATTTCAATCAATATAACCCACACATACATCATGTGTGTGCCTATCATGATTCATGCCCCATATATCATTAGTAGCATAAAATGAAGCATGAATGAAAAATATCATGTCATCCCATACATAGGATAAATTTCCTAAAACTATGACATCAAACAACATGTGTATCCCCCAATGGTGAAATATAATCAAATATAATAGCACACAACAAGAAAAAGAATTCATACCCATAGTAACATGGTTTTTCCCCGTACATGGGTTAGATACTCAAAAGAATCATCCCATTACTGGGGATTGAAACATCCTAACCTCCTATCTACCATCCCAAATAATGAGACAAAAGAAAGAGAAAAGAAACTCCTATGATACCACATTGTAATTTCCCTGACCCGGGTCCCACTAAAATGGTGCCTGAGCCAATTCATCACATGACCTCATGCGCGCCTTCCAGTATGCTAGAGGTTTCCAACTAGTAGCGAGGGTCTAAAAGTTTCATGGGGGGATTATACCCTATTTTTCAAAGTAAGACATAGTAGTAGACATATAAAATTGTAAAACTGATATATGTTGAACGATGCAAAAGAATAAATCACCATTCCCCAAAATGGGTACAATCCATAGTCAATTGGTAAACATGTCATGTCCTACAATAGTGTAATGTGAAAAAAACCCAAAATAATGAAAAACAAAAATAATCCCAAAATGGTCCTAACTCCATGACTGGAACACCATCCATGCATGTACCATGCCCGACTCAATCCCCTTGTTTGGGTCCATTACCCTTATTCAAACCTACAATAATGAAGTCTACTCGGGTGCCCTATAACAGCCTAAGCATGGTATTAGTATAACTTAGTAGGTCACCACCGTCGATGTCTACAATATATAAAATCTAATAGATAGTGTATGAAAGTGTAAAAAAACTGATAAGATAAAAAAAGAACAATCTGAGATCAATTATTTAACCAAGTACACATAATCTCTTCCTATATTTATTATTGTTTTCATCATGTGTTTCATGGGTTAGGCATACACATCATTTAAACATGGCTCTATGGATGTCAATCAATATTCATAAGGGGATAAGTTATTTTCCATATCTCTCTAGGGTATAACCTTCCTAAAAATACAGCACAACTCCCATGGAGCCTCAGTCTTGGTAGTTTATCATATGCACATATTGGGGAATAAAGTATCAGTCTAACATCTTAACTATAATTCAAATTGGACACTAGTGGACAAAAAGGGAGCCTTAGTCCAAGTGTCCAAACCAGATCTGGTACGCCATATCAAGCCATCCCAATGACTTGATCATATGTATTCAAACATGGAGGATCAGTCCATGAATCTAGTCAGTGCTGAAAATGCCTTGTCTGACAATCTTAACCTAGATATGGAAAGTTGTGTCTATACCCTTGGTTTAAGAAAGGTAGTCCTTCCCCCCAAAACCAGTGCACTAGGGAGTGGGGTATCATTCCAACCTCCCAAAACTATTCGTCACACGTTACCATATCATAACCAAACAAAACCCATAAAAATTGAAATAAAATTCCATAACAATCAATATGGGATTTAATAATATACTATAACTCATAAACACATTTTACATTAACATTTCATAGCCATCTAGCAAAATTCTCATTCTCATGCCATGTCCCATAAAGTATGTTCACAAGTCCCATTCGCTGGAGAATATTCTTCCATTACCATAAATTAACCCATTTAGACCACTTTACATTTCATAAGCATTTTCCACTAATGCGCTTCAAGTAAAATTATTATATCACATAGCATAACCAATTTATTATGTTCCACCCTTTAGGCGAACCTCATAATTCTCATGTATTTACTAATTCCTCATATTCATCCATTCTCTTATGCAACCCCATTTACATATTATTCGATTAAAAATACATTTTTAGACTAACAAGTTCATCATTTCATAATTTTCAACCCTTTTATATATTTAAACATAATTCATAAACCATTTGACACAATCACAGTTGACCACAAATTACCTATTTACAAGTCTCTCCAAAAACCCTTATGCCATTATCAAAACCGAGGAACAACTATCTATATTTTTTTTAATTTAACTAACCATAAAAACACAGTCTTTATGAGCTCAACATTATCCCACACTAACTCTTCACTTATCTTACCAATTACTAGGTTCGACAAGGCCTGTGCACCCCACGGGTGGTCTGAAATCATTCTAATCACCCTCAGTGCATCCCTCTTGCATCCTGAGGGGTTTAAATCATTAATTATCTAAAAATTTTATAGAATCATACTCAAGGAAACGAATTTATAACAGGAAGTAATTAATTTATTCTCACACATGCAAAAAATCTACAACAAAAATATAGGTTATAACTTATAGACCACCTACCTTAAATCTGTTGATTAGTGTATTCTCAATCGTAGCCATAGATCTGGATTTAAACAACCATAGAATCCACAAAATAGGTACCATTTTAAAAATAGAGGTTTTGAGATTTAGAAGTTGATGGGAGGAACTATAGACCCTAATCACAAAAAAGAGAAGCAATGAGAGAATTAGACTTTCCCAGAGCTTCGATCTGCAACTAATGGTGCTCTAAATAGCCTATAAATGAGGGAGAATGATCTCTTAGAAGATTTGGGAGACTGGTTTCGCCCCTAGGTATGAAAGGGAAAAATGGGAGTGAATATTAGGTAGAACCTAAAATCTTATAATGGAGTTTTTGTAAAATTTCCATCTTTTCTAGGCCGCACAGTTTACCCAAAAGGTTTTCCGAACCATTCGTAAACTATGCGTAGACCACTACCCCATAATATCCCCCTCAAAAAGTTTACCCACACGGTGTTCCAAAATGTTTGAAAACCATATGTGCTCCACTATCCCAACAACTACCACCTCTCATAGTTTCCTAGGATGTTACCCACGTTTCTCACTAACCATGCGCAAATCGTGCAACATGCCCTGATAGCTCCGTTTTCCCCCTCCTTCATGTATTGAACCCCCAGAAAAACCCCAAAAACACTCACAAACATGGGGGAAAATTGTTTGAACAATATAAGGGACCCAACTAAAACATTAAATAAACAAATCTTATGAATTAAAATTTGGGATCTTTCAGTTAATTTGTCATGTGTCTCACAAAAGTAAAAGAGAGAAAAAAATCTCTTACCTCGACACCCACTTATTTTGAAAAAACTCCAACCACCTGAATAATAAATTATATTTTTTAATAAATCTATAAAATTACAATGTGTATAAATATAATATTATACAATTATAAAATTATAATATTTCAATATCAATTTATTAGTGATACATTATTAAAATTGTCATTTCCAAGTGTAAAGTGATTCTATTTTCATGAGATTTTTGGTCCAGTAGTTACAATCATTGTAATTTGATTAGGGTTACATTATCTAATTTAAATTAGTAATTATAAAAATATATTATATATTAATTATATATATATAGTTTCATATATTAGTGATAGTGATATAAAAATTAATTAAACATTTTATGGAGATGGTAAGTCGTATGTACACATGAGCATTGTTTAAACTTTTCGAAGGATAAAATCAAATAAATTTATACACTAATTGACCTTTAAAAAATAATTATTATATCGTATATATAATATATAATTATTAAATACAACCTTATTATCATATATTTATAGAGGAAATGAAAAGGTAATAATATTGCATCATGAAGGCGATAGTCCACACATACGAAAAAGAGATGGGTTCGCTATCTAATAGATGAAAGGTAAGAAGGTAGATGTGATATTATATATATATAATTATTATTAGATCATAAATATAATATATAAATATATTCACACTCTTTAAATCCTTCATTATATCCATCCATGAGAGGTGGTGATGGAAAATGAATGACATCAGTTCCAAAGGTTGTAATCCACCTTACATAAGATTGATGATTCCATTTTACGTTTGATACAAGATGATATGGATATAGGTTATTTGGTGAACACAAAAAATTAACAATTAATGTAGGTAATTTTAATATTATATTGGATATATTAATAAATAATTTATTTTGGTAAATGAATTAATACAGAAAATAATGATATTAGTTAAGATAGTTTCTTGCGTATAGAGAAACGTCCTTTTGAACTCTTATTATGGACTCCAGGATTTGTAATTTTGTAAAAAAAGTAGCTCTATAATGTTGATAATGATTTTTCAAAATATTTATCATTATCATTTCAATATAATTGGCCTAAAATATATCAATAAGTTTGGGTATGAGGTTCCCAATTAAAAATTAGGGGAGTGCCACACTTTTAATGTTTCGAGGATTTTAAATAATTTCAAGTAACGTTCTTAGAATAATCAATATAAAAATTATAATTATAAAACCATAGATGATATACTATTTAAATGTTTCCATAAATAATATATTGGACTATTTTTATGTCATTTTAAACCCTAGATTTTTTATCACTGTGGGAAATTTGAATTAACCTTAACCGCAATGGAAGTTTATTATTATTTTTATATGTAATTATGAACAAATATTATGTTTAAGTATTAAATAATATTAATTAGTGTTATTAAAAATTTAAAATATTTTTTATCTAATTCAATTCACATATTTGTAAGAATTTAATTCAAGACTAAACCCCAAAACACAATGAAAAGTAGGTTACCAAAGAAAAAGTTTCCTTAATTATAACTTTTTTTATACAAAAAATCTACATAAAATTTATTCTAATAACCTAAATTGGATTATTAATAATATAGTTAAACTAATTTTAATTTTAAATATAAAATAAATTTGGAAATTTCTTAATATAAATATCATTTTTTAATTATAAATCCATATTTTCATTATATGTCAAAAAATTAATCATTTCATAAAATTCCTAAAAATTCAATAAAAGATTTTTTTGATTTTTTGATTTATAAAATTAAGATATTTTTTTCAAATAAATTTTTTTGAACAGGTATAAAATAATTTTAAATTAAATGTGAAAAATATGATGAAACATCATTTTCGAATAATAATATTTTTAGGAATAAAACTGGACTTATTCCTTTCACAAGCCTTCAAAAATAATATTTTAATGATAAAACATTTGAATAAATATATAATCTATTCATTTCATTAAAACCATTCATTTGTTATAATTAAATTAATTTATTAAGATAAAAGCACATTGAGATTATAAAAAAATTAAGAAAACATATGTTTTTCTTTTATTTTCAATTCAAATTAACTAATAACCAATGAATTTATTCTATACATGTGTAAACCATATACTTATCATAATTTAGTAAGTCTTATTCATACCCATTAATTTAATAACTATGTTATAAGTGTTTATGATATTTTGGTTCTTCTAGACTTAGGGTTGCGTGTTTTATAACCTATCGAGTAGATTAAAATTATTAAAAAGAAAAAAATCATAAAATATTAGGGGGTCATAATTTTGACCATATCAATATCAAAATTATAACAATCACATTTAATGTTGATGTAATTTTGGAATCCTTGAATCTCTTACCCATAATTAACATTATCTCATTGATCACATTTCCCCAAAAAAATATGAATATATCTAAAAACTATAGATACAATGTGACTATATATACCCATTCATAGTCTTTATATTTACCCTCAAATAATTCCCTTAAAAACTCAACCAAATAATATATTTATTTTATTAAAAATTATTATAATATTTTTTTATATTGTTCATTTTTTATTGTAATTATCAGTGGTGTAATGTTTATATGACTGAACAATGAATAATATTTCAAACATACCATCTACATATTTACTTGAATTTATCACCCATATATAAGTTAAATAGTATATTAAATATATATTTATTATAATTTCAATATATATTAAAACTAATTATTATTTTAATCAATTTTTAATATTAAACATTAAAAAACAATGTATTATTCATTTATATTTTATAATAAATAGAATAATTTATATAATTATAGAATTAATATAATTTATAGACTGAAAATCTAAACTAAAATCCGGGTTTTAATACCCATGTCACCTCCCCATCATTTTTTCATAGAAATTTGACAATGTGTGGGATGTTTTTTCATAGTTCCTTATCACTATAATCTAATATCATCACAGATTATTAGTTATATGATATATCACGTTCCATAAATACAACTTATTTATTTTATACATGTTATAGGTTTAGTTTTTCTTCCTCAGAAAATATATTGGAAATACATTATTCATATGTGACATGATTGTTTCAATTGATATCTGAGATGATATAGTACGTCAATGTTAAAAAATAATGAATGGGATTATGTATCTATGGTGTATCTTTCCCGTTTTAATGAATCTAATGAAAATAATCCATAATGATAAGTAAAGTAACAATTTTTCACAACCACCAAACTATCCATCTCCGTGGAGATTATTTAAAAACCACTTTTCTAATTTCATAAGTGAAATAATATGTTACTCAATTTTTTTGGTATTATATATTATTTACTAATAAATTTCTTATCCTAATATAATTATATATCTATTTTAATACTAAATTATTATAATGCAATATTTAATGAAATAGTAAACCTTAT
The DNA here is from genome assembly GCA_963277665.1 of Viscum album. Lineage (NCBI taxonomy): Eukaryota > Viridiplantae > Streptophyta > Magnoliopsida > Santalales > Viscaceae > Viscum > Viscum album. The sequence continues at coordinate 2,028,358,485 of OY728133.1, forward strand.
ATTGTATTATTTTTATTCCAGATTGGAAGTTGTTTCAATTTAAGAACTAGACCAAAGAAAAATATTGAATATTATATACATTAAAAACCATTTAGTAAGAAAAAATCATAACATCCAATGTATAAATAATGTATTAATATTTTGAGGGTGATAATAAAATCTATATTTTATTTTAGTGTTAACTCATAATTGAATAGATCTAAATAATTTTGAGTTAAACCTCATATCTAGATATAATTTAAGTGATTATAGTGCCCCATGTATCCTTAATACTCCTTATATATATAGATATAATAAAATTTTGATGAGTGTCAAATCCACATGTATAAAAATAAAGTAATCCAACATTATAATAAAATCAAACATAACCTAAAAATCTATATTCCATTTTGAAATATTATTGTTAACTATGAAGAAATTTGAGGTGTTTTCCACCCATTTCTGAATATCTATCGATAATGTTTTCATCATACAATTTGGACTACAATATTTTTATCTTAACATTTTAGTATATCAAGCATCATAGTGTATACTCTATAATATCCAACTTCATTATATCCCACCACAAGTTCCCTTTATATCATTATTCATTTTTGAAAATCATGAGTGAATATAGAAGGAGGAGCTATGTGAACCACCTAGTTAATCATTAAATTCCTGAATGTGTAGGATAAATATTTTTTTCAATATATTATAGCTCAATAGTTTTTAAATTTTTATAATATCCATATCTGAAATTTTTCAATCATTATCATGGATAAACTATTAAGATCGTTTATAAAAAGAGAATCGTCTACTATGTTTTCGTTCCGCAGATGTTAATGTATGGAGAAATAAAATTCTCTAATTATCACTTAATATATCATTTGGGATATATTTTATATGAATATATTTTTTTATTTCAAGTATTTCTATATTTAATGGTGTAAAATTTAGAAATATTTTATCTAAGGGAATTTCATGGGTATTTTTTTTAAATTTCACACCTTGGGGTAAATAGTAATTTTAACCAAGTAAATGATCCAATATAATATTTTTTAAGGTTTTGGTGTATTTAGAAAGTGGTGTTAATCAAGGTGTGTGAGCTAAGAGTGAATCTGAGTTTGTTTCTAAAGATATTTATTTAAATTAGTTATTTAAATAAAATATGTTTTTTATATTTCTTATAAAAACGGAATCTTTTTCTATAAATATTAAATTTATCCCATTATCATGAATTAATATGTGAACTGACAATGAAATTCCATAATGAATTTAATAGGAAGGAGACATATGCCCAATGAGTTAGGAAGTCAGGACGTTTTTCCAATATTCATTTTTTTATCAAAATAGTTTTTGTTAAATTTTGATCGTTATATATTTTTGAAAATCATATAATTTATTAAATTAAATCAATTAGGTTATTATTTATTTTTTTATCATTCATTCTAAATGAACAGATTGTGGCTGGCCATCACTGCTCAATGTTGTAGCTTTCATGGACCCCCATAAATAATTCTTTGATTTCTTCTGTGAATCTTATTAGAACTGTGAACCACCCATACAGATTATTATTCTGTCCTATAGTAAGAGAATAAATGTGATAGAATCAGGGATATCGAGAGTTTTTTACCTTTTATTTGAAAAAATTATTGTTTGCTTTATGTTAATACTATTTTTGAAAATGTGTTCTAAATGAATTAAAGACCCTCAATCATTTGTTTTTAGTGAAATGCATAGGGGGATTTTACACATTCAGGTAAATTTATTTGAAAAATGAGTGAAATCCCCTACCATATTATTTAATAATTTAATAAAAGAGTTTTAATTTGTTTTTTTTTAATAAATTTATATATACATATACCATGCTTAATAAAATGTTATAAAATATTATTAATATGAATTATCTATAATTTATAATTTTGTAATAATAATCAATATATTATTAATGTAAATCTATTTATAGTTTATATTAACTAATAATGATAAATAATAATTTTTAATAATTAACTACATTTAGTTATAATTAATTGTAACAGAGGATACTAAACTAATTTTATGTTGATGTTATAATTATGATAAAATTACAATGAAAATAAAATCTATACACATAAATATAATAGTACATAAAATAGATAAAACACTAATACAATGTCATATAATATAAATACTGACTACATATTTATATATTATATGTTTTTAAGTGGGTTTTTAGAAAAAATAAATAAAATGGGTTCAGGGTTTAAAAACATTCAACTATGAGGATGTAATTTGTTTAATCCTATTACTCATTGAATGTTTTTATTTTCATTAATCGATTTAATGAATTAATTTAGAAAGAAAATTTTAATTATTTAAAAAATCCTTCCATTTAAAAAAATAACATCAAAGTAATATTAAATTTTACAAAAATAGAGTTTTATTTGCATATATTCAAAAAAAATTATAGAAATAAATTGTTATTAATTAAAATTTATAGCATTACTAAAAGTATATAAATGAAATGTATTATAATTAATTAAAATATCAATATTATATATAATTGAATTTATATAGAATGTATTAATATTATTAAATTTTTTAAATACTATCTATAGAAAAATATGAACATTATCATTGATAGATATTAGTTATTGAAAACCCAAATTACATTAATTAAATTAATTTGTAAAAAATTAATGAATATAATTTTTTTTACCTCAAAAATGGGGGCATGTCCCACGGTCTAAAGTCCAAATGGGACACTCATATCAAGATTTTTATCCTCTATGATAATGAAGAATCTGATGAACCTATGGAGGTTATTCTTCATATATAGGAATATTATCTATTTAATTCTCATTTTTATATGATTTAACTATATGAGGCTCCTATAGTGCCTTTGGTAAGTCATCAGTAGATCATTTTCAAGCTATATAAGTGGAAGGTCATAGAATTCCATAAAAAATCATCTTGATCAATGAATACTCAATTATAAATATTATAGACGTGTAAAATAATGATAGATATGAGACCATATCCAATAAATTTGGATAATACTATAGATATCCTGATAATATATTTCGATCTAATTATTTTTAGTATACATAATCAAATGGTTGGAGATATTATTCAGGATGATTTTGCACTATATATGGAATATGTGATGTCCCATGTGATGCTCAATATCATCTATATCATCCCTAAATCTCCTTAACATCAGCTCTATTGTAAGAGGTTCATGAGGCCTTGTAATCGATTTACATGCTCAGGAAAATAATTATTGTTCTTTTCTATAATTTTAGTACCCAAAACTATAAGATCAAGAATAAAATCCCAATATTTTATTGTGAAGGTAATCTTTCCCTCTGACAGTTGGAATGATTGAGTCTCATATATTCATCTCTAAATGAGGTTTTAAAGAAGATTATTTTTATAACATTTTATAATACATATATTGTTTATGTGAAACAATCCTAATTTTGGTATTAGATAACATTTGTATGCGGTATAATGTGATGATAGTGGTGGGACATATACACCAAATCCCATCAAACATCATTCCCCTATTTCACATCACTTACATGTTTTTACTACTAAATTTTTAGTGTAACATCCTCATTATCTATTTTTAAAAATAATATAATTATTTATTAATTTATAAATGTAATTCAATAATGTTTTTAACTTCAGTTTGTATGGTTTTATCTTCATTATATAAGTTTTTATCTCTAATATAGAATGTATTACCTTTATCTCATATTGTTTTACCTTCAATACCATAGTTTTTTATTATAGGGTTATGTTAGGTCACATTGAGATTGTGAGGGTATATATATAATGGTTATTTTGTGTCTCTAGCACACATAAGTATTACTGGATAAGTAAGGATTATTATTTCGTTATAAACTAAGAATTAGCTTAAGAAAATTACTTATCTATATATTGAATTTGAAATTCATTTTTGAAGATGTAAGATCATTGTTTCTTTTATAGATTAATTTTTTTATTCTATGAAAATATTTCTATATTTTTGAGAGAGGAAGTAATGGGAAATAATAAGAATAATTAGTATGATAGGAGGAAGAAAATGATTTGTCGCCATTTTAAAAAACAAACATGTTTCTAAAATGTGTGAAGAAAATAAAAAACAAAAACATGTGTTATTCTAGGAACAAAAGGGTCATTAGTGGGAGATACCCTATATGGGAGGAAAATTAGTAAAAGAATGTCATTCCAAAATGATTACTTATTAATAAAACAGTCACCACCCCAATTTATCTTGTCCACATAGTTAAAAGGGTCTCAATTAGATTCATCTTTCATTGATAACCCAATTATAATCCCTCTTCTCATTCACTATTAAAATGTTTTTTAAGTGAGTACATAACATAGAATAATAATTTTTTTGAATAATGAATGTAATAAATGTACACTAGGCATAATTATTTTATTTGGTTCACCCACAGTGGGATAATTCATAAAGAAAAAAATGAAAATATATCAATGTATCAGTATCTACCACACTCACTGTTTAGTTATGGATTTAGATAATGTCAATTGAAGCCTCAGGTCAAACCTTAGAAAGATTAGGTATGTCTCATTTACCAATAGTGGACACTCCCTTTACTCCTCTCCATTTCTCACAACTACAAAAAATAAATCATTTTGGTATACAATACAACACAAAATATATTCAATTTTCTAAATTTAATGATTATTAATAGATTCAATTTAATATTCACATGAAACTCCATCATAGACAATCTATAAGCATATATGAAAATAAAAATTCACCTTCCATGAGTAATCATGGAATCTCAACCTTCTTTCTTCATAAAATCTTTTAGGATTTATAATTATATATTCTATTCTTATTTTCATGTTTTCCTCATCCCCTCATCATGAATTCTCCATGCTCATATTATCTATTCCTATTATATTTTTTTCCAACTTATTGTATTTTATGAATAACATATCTCCCTATTTCATCTATAATTCTCTGGAGAATGTTTTTGAAAAGACATCCAATAAATTAAAATGAACTCACTGAACATCGCATCATTATTTCTGATTTCCAATATTAAACCAAATATAATACATATTTTTTAAAATACCAAGATCTTAAAAACTATGAAATTTTCTATTTAACCCCACCTCAAATGTTAATAAAAGTATTCTTAAGTCTCTTATCAACATTTAAACTACTTTGTGGTGTGATATTATTCTACGATATAAAAATTATTATGACTAATTACCTTTATATAATTTCTTGGTTACTCGAAAATAAATTATTATTTCAACTAAATATTTTTTGACATAGTTTATGTCAAGTTAAATTAAAAATGAATTCTCCCTGATTCAACCCAAGATATTTCTTCTCTAATCCTGTAGGTGATTTTCAAATGTTAGATAGGATATGGATTGAAAATTGAAAAAAGGAATGAAATTATACTTTTATAACTCATAGATAAATCAATTTCATTGAAATTAAATTCAATAAAATAATTGATAATGAGAAAAATTTCTATGATCATTAGTGAATCAATTATTGTGATGATATTACTCTTGAACTATTTTTCATCTAAAATATTGGCTATATTACCAGGGTCATTGCATGTCATTATTAATTTCTATATGATTCAGAGAGGAACAATAATGAAATCTAAAGATTTTATTTATCAACATAGGATGTTCATTTGGTATTTTTAATTGTAAACACTCAAAAATAGTAATCCACAATGAAATATTGAATATATAAATAGTTTTTACCCAATGCACTGCATCAACATATGCTTTCAAAATATATTCATCGTGTAACATTCCATAATTAGGTGTGTACATTAAAACCCTAAATCATAAATGATTATAGTATCATAATGAATGTAGTCCATCTATATCACTGATACTCTACTACTACTACAACCTATTCTAGGGTCATAAAACCCTATCACTTCAAATTGACTTATTTCACAATTGAGAACCACACTTAAAAAGTGGAATCTTCATCATTATTCCCATTAATCCTTCATTGAAAATTTCATCAATACTGAACACAATTGTGAATTCCATCAGAAATTTTTGAGATCATCATTCTACGAAGTACATAACATAATGATAAAATATGTCTTGAACATGTCTTGTTTTAGTCAATATTCATTGCCTTATGAAGATTATTTTAATTCATTCAATGAAGTCTATATCCCTGTTTTCATTTATATTCACTATATTATATTAAAATTTCCACTTCCATTTTATAATCTATATAATGTACTAATAAAAACCATGATTAGCCATAAAATTTCATCTAAACTATTTTTAAAAACTATACTAATCGTATTCAAATACTATAATAAAAAAACATGTTACCTTAAAAATAATCTGATCAGTACATTTACATAATAAAAATAAATAAATAAATTATACAAAAGTATTTATGATGTCATTAATCATGGTTTCTTCATGAAAAGGCTTTTTGAATTTGTTGGGCTTGTGTATAATGTAGTACTAATAATAAGAATTTGTCGATCTTCATGAAAAAAGATCCATGTTAATCACCTACTTGATCATCTGATGATGATTTAATACAAAAAATACACCCCAAATGTGGATGAAATTAATATTGATATAGACTAAAACAAATTCAAATAGTTATAATTTTTCATCTAAACAATGGAAATCCAAGATTCACAGACCCAAAATTACTATATTTAGTTGTCTCAATTTGTATAACTATACATTACATTTAATATTTAAATGTTATATCAATATGTATAAAGTATTTATAGAAATGGGTTTTGGAAATACAAAGAATAAAATCCTAAAATAACCAAAAAAATTAGCATGATAAGGACCAATATAGTTCACTTCATACACTTATTGGTTCATGTCAATGTGGACGAAAATATAGTTATTTTTAATCATTAAATAAATATATTATTACAAAATCTAATAGTAATCATCCCAATGATCATAAACATCAACGATTTCCTTATGTTTCTCTCTAAATGACTTCCCATATAAAATATTATTCCCAAAATATAGTTTCATCCTCTCTTGAACAATTGTTATATGTATATATAGATAGGATATAATTATATCATAAATAAGATAAGTCAAAAATTTAATGTCCAATGATATATGATCATGTGTAAGGTTAAGTTGTACGTAGGTCTGAGATACCTCAATCCGTGAAATCCTATACTCTCTAATAGAATATCAAGAATAACACATATGAAAAATATATAATCATCACTGTATTTGTCATATAGTGTGATATAGTTCAACCATTTCTACTCCTTAATTAAACATTTATAGTGTCACTCTATATTAAATTTATTGACTAAATTATTTAGGGAATCATTTCCTAGAAACTATTTTTCAAAATATAATATTTTTTCCATTTAATCAAATACATAATCTAAAACACTTAAAAACATAATTCTAGGTGTGGTAGTATTTGGATCAATTTTCGGAAAATATGACAAATCTGCAGACCATGATATTAACAGGGGTGGAATATTTATCTTTTTTTGAAACTACAGTATTACCATTGTATTTAATATAGCTTCTTCTACAACTTCTATTTTTCTTTATCATTAGTATTTTATTCTTCTGTTGGTCAACAATCAAACACTTAATCATCATAAAATTTCTTATACATCATACCTAATGTATAAAAATGGTTGTCTTCTTCAAAATAATATGAAACATTATAAAAATAAAATGATATACCTTCTTTCATGGGTCTTCTATTAATCTATTTCTATATTATAGTTGGATGATATTAGACAATAGAAACCTAGTCTTATAATTCCATTAATATATTATCAAATTATTGGTTGAATAAATATTTTTCTTGTAACCTGTCATCATCTTAATGTACATATGAGCTATATGTTACTGCCCATCATAGTATAGAAAATTCCTATAGCTAATATAATAGATCTCTTAATCAAGTGTATGATTAAATTTACTATAAATTCCTTCACAACTATTGGATAGCGTAACACGATGTCTTATGATAAAAACCCTTGTTGGTTGTTACATATACAAAGCTCCTTGATTTATCAGTATGACATCACCATAGTAGAAAATACACACACACACAGTTTTATATTTGAAATTATTACATTTGATCCTAATTATAAATGATTAAATTATATTCACTAATATATCTCTGTTTTTAGTGTTTCATTATTATTAGTCTAAAAAGATCCATTAATTAATTTATAACTTAAAACATGTAACACTTCATTTATTATAAAATTTTACATACAAATAAAATAGCTACTTAATATTTCATTGAAATTTTTCCCTTCTAAAAAATACATTTTAAAGATATTAAATAGGTTGAGTTAGGTTGTATGCCAATTTGACATCCTACCAACCAAAATCAGGGAAAAGAGCATAAAAACATGGAAGTGGTCCAAAGTGATTCCCCACTACCAAATGTTCCTAGATAAAAAAAATATAGAGAAAAATTTATTTTAAAGAATGATTAATATCATTATCTTAATTATGATATATTTTTTTACTAATTATAGACATTTAGGATAGTTTTTTATAACAAAAAAATATTAGTTATACATCATTAATGTAAATAAATGGAAATAATTTCAATTAATTCATCATCATTTGTTACTAATGACCATTAATAATAATTTATCCACACTAATTGACATATTTCAACATTACTACACTTTAATTATGATTTATAAATATAATTTTAGATCCATACTATAAATTAATTTTTTAATTATCATTTATCTATTTATCATTATGAAAAAAAATATGTCATGTTTTTTAAATTTCACATTATAATATTACTATAGTTATTAGTTATTTCAGTCAAAGTATAATTAAATAATTTTAACATTTATTACTTAATAAAAATTGAAAATAATTTGGCATTTTTAATTCAACATTATTAGTTAATATATTAATATAGATCTATAAATATTATTTTGAATTAACAACTAATTAAAATAATTATAAATTACATCTACTTAATTTGGAATTTAAAAAATAAGTAAAATATACTTGAATAAAAATATCTAAATGATGACTGAAAAATATCCAAGAAATATATTTTATCACTAGAAAAGTTATCATCAATTTCAATTCATCACTAGAAAAAAAAATATGAAGCAAGTACTAATAATGAGTGGATTGGGTGGGGTGTTTAGTAGAAAGGATCAGGATCTTCTTTTATAGCGAGTGATAAAAAGGAATTATCATCCCAATGTGTGTTTTGTTCTTATTAGGGAATGGCATTGGGTGGTGATTCATTTCACATAATAAATGAAAAATTTACAACCAATAAAGGGTCATTAGTAACCACTAAAAGTAGACATTAATGGCCTACAGAAACTTCTATGTCATTTCAATATATATATTATTTTTCACCCATTACTATATCAAATAACAGATAATTATATAGATATTTCTTTTTTGTGAGCCTATAGTGACCACATATGGTGATTTATAGAGTCTATAAGAAGGTAGGTTATAATCATCACCATATTGAAGTCACTATAGTCTAAGATGAGGGAGCCAATTTCATTTTCCAATTGGAAATCACTATAGGAAATCTGATGATGGGAAATAACAATGGTCATTTGTTGATTATTTTAGATTAATTTATTTTAATAAATATTATTAATCTAAAATAATTTCTAATATTTTAAAAAACCAATAGTTATTGAAAAAAATCAATATATTACTGGAATATAAATAATATATTTAATAATGATAGACCATACCAAACCAAATCATTTTCCAAGCTTCGTAACCTTTATTTCATAACTAAAAATAACATAAATTAAAAGTAAAAAAATAATATATTAGGTAATAAAAAAAATAAAAAATAAACCCACTGGATTTTTTTAAATAATTTTTTGTACAATAAAAAATATATGCTCATTTTCCTCAATATATTTCATTTTTTAATGAATTTATAATCCAAAAGTATTTTTGCAAGACTTATTAGCACACCACACATAAAATTAAAATAATTGATATTTTTACATGTAAATGATAATTCAAATATCATTTACTATGATTTCAAGTCAATTCATGGTTTTTTATTTATTTATAATGTTACAAGCATATTTAATTATATTAAAACACAAAAATTGTATTTTAAGTAATACTAATAAATTCATAACATCATTTGATGTGGTGTCTCTTCCTACATTTCATGAGTGAATATATGGTCATTATATTATTATTTCAGATCAATCAATGTTTTTCCCTTAGTTTTGATCCCTGACACATGTTTTTGAAATACATTGATATCATTAAAAAAATTATTCATTCTAGACACATCACTTTTTAAAATTCCATCTATCCATTTATATTTTTCAAAAAAAATTCAAATTCAATTTTCTGTTATTTCACATAAATATAAGGTCACCTTCTAGTTTTTTGACTATTTTATTAATGAGTTAGTGTTTCAAAATACTAAAAATGGGTTTCTAGTCATCAAGAGAAAACTAAAACATGAATTGATATATTGTATGTTCATACATTAAAAAATAAATAAACTGTAATTTTTTAAATATTTCAAGTCAATTAAAGGACAATTTTGTGGTTTTAACCACTTAATACATGTTTTTAAATACATTAGTATCTTTAAAAATGGATTAGTTTGTCATTCTAAAAAAACCTCCCGTAATATTGAAAACTAATCGATTTACACATAGGAAAAAAAATACAAAGAAAATTTGAAAAAAAATCACATCAATATGAGTTTCTTTTCTAGGTTTTGATTATTACATGAATGTTTAAGATTTTAAAAACCCTAAAAATGTGTTTTTGGTTTTCCTGGCAAAAAATAACATGAATTGATGTGTTGTCTATTCCTACATTTTTTAAACTAGTCTATAATCATTTTCTTATGATTTTACTACAATATGGGTTTATTTTTAGGGTTTTGATCCCATGATACACATTTTTAAAGACATTGATATCATTAAAACACTAAATAAAAACATCTAGTGAAAATATCACATCATATTGAATCATTTTTAGCACATCCGAGTTAAAATTAATTCTTGAATATTCTTTTATAATCTCACTTCAATTTAAGATCATTTTATTAGATATTGAATGTTAAATTCATTTTTTATTGTTTTAAAACACAAAAAATAAATCCATCTATCCAATGTAAGATAATAGTCAGATTGATGTGGCATTAGTTCTAACATTTCATAATAAATCATCACCATTGTTTTATGATTTCATTTAAATATGTGGTCACCTTATAGGGTTTCTCCCCCTCTCACCCATTTTTATATATTTAATGTAACATTCTTAGTTTTTAAATATTATATACCAACTTTTTCTATATTATATAAGTTATTTTTCTCAATGTTTGATAATTTTAAATTTAATTTTTAACCTTATGTATGTAATGGGGATTACATAAAGTAAATGTATTCTATATATAGGTTGGGTGGTTTTTGGAGTGGAATAAGGGTAATAGTATATTTAATTGAGTAGAGCCATTTGTTGCATAAGGGCAAGGGAAATTTCAAGTTATTGTTTAACGGTAACCCAGAAATTCCAATTTGTTAAAAATGGTAACCCCCTTCTTACAGGTATTCAATAGAGGTGCCTCTTTGTTTTCAAGGACTATGTAAGCGTACCTCTAACACCACATAAGTGAAACACCTGATTCCTAAAAGATGCATAAGGTTACCTTAGATACAACTTAAATTTAACTTTCAATTTATAAGGATTCCATAAGGGCAACCCAATACCCTCATACAGTAACTATGAGTTATGTGTGGGTAAAAACATGTTAGCCTTACACAATGGTCTTTTTTGGAAAAAAGTAATTAAAATCCTTGTTTTTTCTATTCATCCCCTATAAAAAACCTGTAACTCATTTTTATCGATTCCAAAATCCTAAAATCCTTATAATTAATTCCATTGACTCGTATAATGTTTTAACTAAATTTTTTTAAATATTTTATGTGATCTAAAACTTGTTTCATGTAAAAGAAAAATTAAATAGTGAAATAATTTTTTGTATTTAATACTATAAACTTGTATGTGGGTTGACTTATTATAAATATTTGAATCAGATTTCCCTTTATTTTTTGAGATCATTTTGATTCCCTATATCCTAGAATTTTCATCCTACAAGATTTATGACATCCTCTTTGATAAAATTAGGGTTTTCTTCAAGTTTCTAGGCATTTATATACTCTAAATCTCTCTATTTATCTATCTATACCATGCTTGAGATTATTTTTTCATATATGGATTTTTTAGAGGTATCCTTTTCATGTGGAATTTTTAATTTTGTTCTTCTTATATTTTTTGGAAAATTGTATAAATAATTCTCAAACACTAATTAAATATAATTATCAATGACAGATAAATAACAATTACCATTATCTTACTGAATTAATATAGTGAGATATAATATTATCACATGTGAAATTATAATTATAATCTATGAAAAAACTATTAAGCACATTGCAAGGATTAGATTGATTATCTGAAAGACATATAGGAGAGACAAATAATCATATTTTGTGGTGTTTTTACAAATTTTATAAATAAAATAATTTTAACCGATTCTTGGACTCCTTAGAGAGTTTCTTAAACTAACTAACAAGAGGGTGTTATTTAGGTGATGATTCCTTAACAAACCATTATATTAACATCGACTTATTTATTTTATGAAATTCCTTACCATTTGGAGATATTAAGTACCCATGTTTCTTTGTTCTAATTATTATTTTATAATTTCATGATTATCTTCCATGATTATTATCATATGTATGTTTGTGTAGCCCTTGAGACCTGTTATGATACTTATTTCATTGGGTATTCTTATAAATTGTTTTTCCATGATTGATATTGATCATATATATTTTATAATTCTACTATTTTCTTATGATGACATAATATTATTTTATTTATATTCTCTATATTGTTTTCCATATTACCATGATTTGGGAGTTATTTTTATTGGTATTCAGAACATGTGGACCATTGTAACATATTTATCCATTAGAGGGGGAATGTGCACGACCTTTATTAATGGGGAATAATAACTTGAGAATATGGTAGTGATGTGATAATTCCTCATCGATTTTGTGTGGTTTAATCAATGAAAAATTGGATGTTGAGTTTCATGTTTAATCAAGAATGATAGGATGGAAAGAAGATTTATCACTTAAAGCCAAGTAGATGTAGAGAAAATCATTTCACTTTATTTCTTGTGTATTCTGAGTAGCATGTTAAAATAATATTTAGTGGTATTTCTACATTAATTGTGGTTAGTTCTTCATTACTTATGATACCTTGATATTTATTCTAGCATGGATCTAAATTTGGTACAGTTGGGGAATATGGGGGCTTGGTTAGCATAGAAGTTCTTGGTATGTGATTATTTATGTTTACTTATGCATTTATTGTTATCATGATATGCACGTCTTTTACATAAGCACATTTATTGAGGACATATTATTTGTATCAATCTTTGTTTTACAACTCACACTATATTAGAACATTTTTATGCATGTGTATATTTTATTTATAGGGATCTAGGACATGGAAAGTGGCCCATGGAAAATAGTTCAGCAGAGGTGAATAGAGTTGGCAGTAACACTGGGATGTACTATATATATTTTTATTTTTATTTTTATTTACCTTCCTTAAATGAGTACTCTAATTTTTCTTTCCACATTGGGAGTCTTTTATGTTGTTGTGTGACATATTTTCCATTTAATATTATGTTATTCTACCTATTTTACTCAGATCTATTTATTTTTTATTAATAATAATGTTCAAGGATGTGATATTGACGGTATAGTATCACTATCGATGGAATTTGGACCCTCACTTATATTATTTATGTTCTTTCATACCCATAGGAATTAATGAGGTCTTGTAGATCTCTGGCTCAAGGCCAGTGGTTCAGTTCAAGGAATTAAAAAATGATATTAGATTATAGTTTTCTTCATCTATTTTTTGACAACACGGGACATACCAGATAGAATAGAGATTATTTGTTACCCGGTTAAGGGAGTTTCCATGTGGTTGAATAACACATGTGTAATGGAACTTTGAGTTTCCATTGATAGGATTAATGTTACTATTAAATGGGATTTGGTTGTATTCCTATATCATGATTAGGAAGGAAATTTCACATTTAGTATATATACACGTTTTTTGTTTCATACTAATTATTTAATTTAATTCTGTGATGCATTTTGACTATTTAGCATAGACTTGTATTTTTTATTTAGTGATGTACCCATTTTCTTAAATTATCTTATATTTATTAGCATTAATTATATGAACATGAGCATGTTTTTTATAATATATATATATATATATATATATATATATATTTGTTTGTTAGTTTTTGTTTGATTGTGACTGACGGGAAGAGATAAGACCTTGGTTAGTGCTAGAATGGATATACATTATTCTATGGGTAGAATACTAGGAGACGATTTTGGGGATCTCATGTACTGCTTATGATCTATCTTAAAAACACTAGTTTTTTCATAAATAATCCTTCACATTTGAGAAGATATTCCCCTGATGTAGACTAATGGGATCAACTAAAAAAATTGATTTGGATTCATACTCTAGGGAGTATACCACAACTTCACCACATGATGTATAGAAGGGTGTAACCGATCATTCTTCTACACCTAGTATGGGGGTATATGGAGTGTTCCCGACTCAATTGGTATTCATTCCACTTTTTCCTAATAAGGGTATAGGGACATCATGCTACATGGTCGATTACACCAGAGACTTCTAACTCCAATATCAACAACTCATTCAAGGAACTAGAGGATCCAATGATGTAGAGGACTAAATATACATCAACAAAGAATTCTTTGACCATGTCGAGACACCTCAGTACCGAAATGTGAATAAGAAATTATTCATACAAAAGGGACCCACTAGGGTATGGAGGTGTATGATGGAATAGGTTATAAATATGACTTTCTCACCTTAAAGTACTTCATGGACATATTGTTTGTAGAATTATTTCTTAAAATTCAAATTCTTGATAAATGACATGAATTATTATAGCTACAACAGAGGTCCAGATGATGTATTCATACTCCATTAATTTCACTAATATACTTCACTTATCACCTCTCATGGATGTAAATGATGAATAGAAGGATATAAAGTTCATGATCGATCTTCATAATAATTATTTGTGAAAGGTAAGGAATCTTGACCTACTAACATTCCTAAAGTTTTTGTGCAAGGAAATGACTATTAATAAGGGTATGGAGAAGGATAAGACAATTAGTTCTCTTAATACCTTCAGTAATTTGGAGACTGTACCTCTTACTCCTACGTTGAGTGTCTCTTCTAGTTCAAGGAAGGAGATTCCTAGAATTTGAAACAATGTATTGAGGATCTGGTGGAGATTATTTTGGCTTATTCTATTCCCTTTTAAAGAGTAACATATAAATTAATCTTTGGAAATTTTGGTCATCACCCCAATGCATGTACAGTACCTTAGAGATAGTTTGGGCAGTTTGGATAAACCAGTAATATCTAATAATTTTTTTAAAAAAACATATGAGTTCATGTTTCTTTAATGGATCGAGGAAAATGTTCTTAGAGAACTATAGATCTATATTGGGTCCAAAGTAGTATAAATATATGACAACGACTGAGGAGAGTCACATACTGTAGGGGAATGGTCATAAAGATGATGTAGGCTATGTTTATTCAATGGTTCAGACTCCAGATGATGGTAGGAGAGACTATATACTAATTAAGGTATGGTTACAATCACATATATATTGCCAATAACATTTTCAATAATGGTGTTTTCCATTCCCTTATATCTACACAAGTTATGTTATAACTTGACATGCCAATCAAGTTATCTACTATGATACATTCCATCAATACACCATTGAGATTTAAATTATAATGTCATTTTTGACTCTTAGATGGTCATATAGGCATTTTCAGTTATGGAATTTGATGGCACTTCATGATTCTATATATAATGGGCTTTGATATGATTTCTGGTATGAACTGGATAAACACCTTTCAAGCACAAATTAATAGGTATCATTGGTGGGTCTCATTTATTTCACCAAGGAAAGAGAATATTGTGATGATAAGAGAATGGGAACTAGGAGTTGTTAGGGTTGGTCAAGACAAAATACATCAGGGTAATATCATGTAATATATTGTAGGCTTCAATATTTTAGTGGGATTAGTGTCATCCCCCTCATTTTTCCTCTAATCATAGATCTCTACCAAGATTTATTTGAAGATGAATTTAAAGGACTATCCCTAATAATGGAGATAATATTGTGATAGAGAAAAGGAAAGGTGATCATCCCATATTAATAACGCATTATCATATGAAATCACATATATTAAAATATCGCAAGGAAAATTAGTTGAAGAACTTTTTTGGGCTGAGTCCATCACAAGGTGGTGCACCCATCTCTTTTTTTTCAAGAATGTATTTTTTAGTCTCTGGCTCGGTATAGGTTAATAGAAGATAATTATAGTGATATTCAACTCGATATATTCTTTTCCCATGATCAATGATCTCATAAATTAGTTATGAGGATCCTAGTATTTCTTCAAGATTTATCTTCAATTGAACTGTCACCAATTTTATGTTGGTGAGGAGGACATTTGGAAGATGGAATTTTGAATTGGGTATGGGCTACATAAGTACTTTGAGATGCCGCTTAGATGAAACAATTCCTTGAAATTGGTTATAGATCTCATGAAAAAGATCCTCCTCCCATATCTATACATTTTCATCATAGTGTTCATGGATTTCATTATCATATACTCACTGAATATAAAGAAGAAAATTGAAATCTAGAGATAATCGTGAGTACACTTTGAGTTCATTATCTCTTTACAATACTATTGATGTGCAAATTTTTGATACAAGAGGTCAATGTTTTACATAACTTAGTTTATGTGATATGTATATCCATGGAGCTATATAAATTTGATGGATTGATATCCTAGACACATCCTCATAATGTGTTTAAGATCATTAGATTTATGGGTTTAGTTAGATACTACCAATTATTTTTCAATAAATAATGCCAAATTTTAGCACCACATCCTGTACTAAATATGAATAGAGTAAATTTAGAGTGGTATGACTGCTCTAAAGGAGCTTTAATTGAGTTCAAGGGAGATTGAATACATCTCTAGTGTTGATACATCCTATTCTATGGAGTAACTATGTCATTTACTATGATTTAATAGACATTTTTTAGTCTCATTACTGATGTGGATTGATCATTCAGTAGCTTATGTGTCACTTCAACTATGACCCCCTAATTAGAACTATTATACCCACTATATGAAATCAGAATTTTTCCCCCACAATTGATTTTTTATGGAAATATCTCTTCAATGAGGGGTTTTTCATATTCATAGACAATAAAATCCTTTATTATATCTTCAAATAGTGGGACCTAAATGTTTTGAAGAGGTTTCTGGAGAGTTCCTAACGAAATTTCAATTTGAGATGGAATATTCATTATGTAGAGACAACATTATTGAAAATTATATTATCCATAAGAGAAATGTAGCTTTAGAGCATCATGAATGGACATTACAAGAACACTGATGTCTAATTAGCATGTGGGCTAATTGGATGATGGATGCATATGAGTACCATGGTTTGATGACATATTCCCCATTTTTGTTCACATATTATTTTATATACTATGTAAAGAATCGATGGTAGACCTACTAAGAGTGTGTTGTAAAGCGATAATTGTTAGAAAGAGGTGACATGATACCTTGGTGGTCACTGTACTACGATAATGTGATCCTCATGTATTTGAGATTTTTATCCCTTGATTCCATCATAGAATATCTTACTAAAGACGTGAATACCTCTAAATGTAAAGAACGTTATGTAGAGAGTAATTTGTACCAAGAATTTATGAGATAGTATTGGTGGTTATGGATGATAATGGATAATGTTGGATTGATGTCATTATGTATTATAGATACCCTTAGATAAATTTATTGTATCAGTAACTTGGTAGACTACACCAACCAATTCTTGTTCCCGTATAGAAGTGAGAGGGAGTTACATTTGAATTTTTACTTTAAAACCAAAAACCATGAGGTAATTTTATGTTATTTGGTGATTTTCGATTGGATAATAAAATGTTATCATTTATTTCTAATCCATAATAGACACATTCATAATGATATATGTCTATGAGATAGGAGTTACCTTGAGAATTGTATCTGATAAAGATTAATGCATTACATCATGGTTTTGAATGGGGATAAAGAATGCATTATGGAATCATATGAGATTGATATAAATAGACCATCTCCTAATATATGGACAGTAAAAGTAGATGGTTATCATCTTGGAGGATATGATATCATCCTAAATTTTAAAATTTGGTGGATTATGGGATGATCACCTGTCCTTGGTTGATTTTGTATGAAAGAATTACTATGATTTGATTTAGATGGAAACTTTTGAGGATTTGGGTATGACATATCATTAACCGCTTTTTTCACAATGCAGCTGAGGTTGTGGTTGTGGAGCCTACCATGGTAAAAGATACCTCTATGAGGTTATATATAACTAATGAGAGTCTGATCATAACATAGATTTGGTAGGGATCTTTTGATGACCATAGTAGGGGACCATTTTACAATTTTTTGGCGACTGATTTATTTAAACAATAATCAGGGAGGTTTTAGCTGTTATGTAATGATAACTCCACCTTAATATAATTTTTTAAAATGTAAACCAACCTTTATATTAGGTAAGGGTGAATTTCCCAAAACAACATAAACGTAACCCAAAATTTAAATGGTAAATTTGGGTAACCCACTATTTTCAAGAATTGGGTAGAGGTAACCCTTATTTTTCAAGGGCTACATAAGGTAACCTCAGACATTGTGCAAGGGTAACTCCTAATTCCTATAAGATTCATATGAGTACCTCTGACACTTTGTAAGGGTAACACTTAATTTATAATTGTTATTTTATGGAAACCGAGTAACCTCACTTGAATCATTTGATCCTTGTAACAGTAATAGTTTGTTACCCATACACATGACTCTTTATGGGGAAAATTAATTAATGACCTCATTTTTCATTTCTTCTACCTTATAAAACTCCTATAATGTGTATTTATAGATTATCATTGCACAAAATTATGATAATTAATTCCTTTTACATTTATAATGTTTTAACTCATATGTTTAAGATTTTTAATTACTCTGGACTCAAAATTCAAATAAAAGACAAATTAAATGGTTAATATAAATTTATTATGTTTCAATAAAAAATGAGGGTTGACTTATAAAAATGATTTTAATCATGGTTTCATTTATTTTTTTAGATCCTTTTAGTCATTGAATCCAAAAAAATCAAGTATGTAGGATATGTGATATCCTATATGATTGAACATATTCCTTCTAATTCCCAAGTGTGTATAAAATATATCCCCCTAGAAAGTACCTAACCCCAGTTGTCAAGAGACAATTACTTATTTGATTAAATGGGAACAAAAACAATGAATAAGCATCCAATAGGACCGATTAGTTTATTATTATTGGAAACAGGATTAATATATAATTTAAACATTACAACTTGAAAATAAATACATCATTGAAACTCATTAGACAACATCCATAACTCATAGGTTATTTTAACATGTCATTCATAATAAACATATTCATGTTGGAGAGCTCAAATTATCAGTAAGGGTAAGAAAAACAAAGGAAGATAAAATAAACATTAGATATGTTGAATAATTGAAAACACATGCCTCTAAAAATAAACTTGAACAAAATATTGAAAAAAATGAGCTGAATAAATATTGTTATAACATAACATAATCATGATTATTATACAAGTAAAATAACCACATTAACCATCAATACTATTTTCATAACTAGGGAATGAATTATGCGGGACTACATAAACATACTATAAAGGCCTCGTGCCAAGACCATAAATAATCATTTTGTCAAGGCCTTGTGATAAGACCATAGTTTTCCTCATGAGACATACTGATGTACCGAGGGGCTATAGTGGGTCCCAACCCACAATTACTTATCCAATTAATTCCTCATATGAATAGGGATAAACATACACAACATACACAATCATAATGAAACTTATATATGAAATGTAAATAGCTTTCCACAATCATTAAGCAAAAACACTAACCATTCGAAGTAAATTGATGAATTGTTTTAAGAGAGAACATCAATAGACAAAATAATAATAAACCATTAAATTAAATTTGGTAGATGACAACATTGAATAAAACCCCCAATAATACATAATAATCTGCAGAAGTGTTGAAATAGATGAAGACACTCTTATAAAATCATCGAGTAAATCTCGGGATAAATACTCTTTTACTTTGAAAAGAATATTTATTTTGGAAAATTATTTGTATAAAACCATAAGTTAAGTAAGATAGTATTTTCATAACAAAATTAATTATTTTATAAATATAATGGTTTCCAAAAAAAATTTATAGATTTCCCTTTGAAATAGGAAAGAATTAGAGAAATTCCATTGGATCAAGATTTTATTTCGGAAACAATTTTGAAAGTTACTTTTAAAACGAGTAACTATCCACAAAATAAAGAAGGGTTCTGGTTGGTAAACATATATAGAAACATAAAACATATTTTATGAAGATTACATAATAATATACAATAATTTTATTGAGATAAATAGACAATAAAAGTAACCCGAATGAAAATGGATGTTCGGGTGGAAAAACCATTACCCGAAATCCAAATGTGTTCTACTCTTGAACTTAAGCTCCTAGAATATGAAATTATACTTATTAATAGCCTAATTCAAAACCTATTATACATGTATTTATTTTTTCATAGTTATTTTTAGTTCATTCATACCCATATTGATAAGTTATTATATTGAAATTTATCATTCTGAAGTGTTCATTTTCATTATTTTCATAATTGGTTCACTTGTTCATAAGTAATGGAGTTCATGTGGCATGGATGTAAATCTCCAGAATTAAATTCGCATATTATATATGATCATAAATAGGTTTTACTAGTCATTTATTTAACGTTTTTACATGGAATGAGGACGAATTATCATATAGAACCTTAATGATAACTGTTTCAGTTAATTTGTGGGTTTTGATTACAACGAACTCGTTTTTCATTATCACTTAATACCATTTGTTCAAAAGGATTACAGAACCTTAGATAGGGTATATTACATATATAATAATCTATTTCAACAATAACAATAACGGTTTCATGACCATAATTGAGAATGATAAAAGAAATAAACAGCCCATCGTCCTTGAATGTGGTAATTTGACACATCTCAGATGGTGTTCTTGTGACTAGTATAAAAGAACGTAACAGGAAGGGATGATGATAACATATTCAAAAATCATGAAAAAATTCCAGTACATTTAAGGTATTGGAGTCATAAAAACATTTTTATAAGGAGATGAAATAATAGAAAACGAAAACAAATGAACTTCAAACGAAAAACAAGGAATTGAAAAGAATAATTTACCTTTTGAACCAAACATTCATGACAGCCTCCTTAAGGAGGGATTTTGGTTTTCTTGTGAGACCAAGGCTTACTTGACGTGGGAGAGGAGGTTGGGAAGATATTTTGATAGAATTTTGAGAAGGCACAAATCTTTAGAGGAGTGAAGAGGAGTGGGAGTTATATGGGGTTTTATAGTGGAGGCGGGGGGGATTTCTCAATTTTATATTCCTTAATTTATTATTCCTCCAAAAGGAAAAGAATTGTGAGTATTAAATGACCAAAAATAGTACTATTATAATGTGCATCCAAATAAATTGTGATTACATCAGTATAACATCATACATGACTCTATAATTAGTGTATTTAGCTTATTTTGAAAATTATGGTATTTCACTATTCATCAAAAATTCAAGTATTTGAAAAAAATACAAAAAATTCACCCCAACAATTTTTTGATGTGTAGAATCCAAAAATGAAGTCCATTTTTTAGAAATAATTTTCTAAATAAAAAAATTTAATATTTAATTAAAATCATAATTTATTCTAAAAAACAGTTTTAAAACATTTATTTACATATTCCAAAACATTGGTATATCATACTCTAACATGAATATTATTTATATATTATCATAGGTAATGTTACTATTCATTGGGGTATATCACTATTCATAAGGGTGTGTTACTATTCATAAGGGTAGGATTCTATTCACAAAAATAATTTTTTTCCCTTATCGGACTCCAAATAACATACTAATCAAATCCGTGTATGTCAGATTTTCGAAATTTACATCACAGAAGTGGAAAAATTTTGTTTGAAGGTCACATTGCAGATAGTAGTAAATTATGCTATGATTTCATGTTTTTATGACATGTTTATATGAAATGAATTTCCATTGAAAAATATTGGGTCGTTACATTCTCCCCTCCTTACAAGAATTCCATCCTTGGAATTCACAAAATGTTACCAAAAAAGATTTGGGTATGTCTTCAACATAAGCTCCTCAGGATCCCATGTTACCTCCTCCATCTTATGGTTCTTCTAAAGAACATTTAATAGAAGAGTCATTTTATTTATCAAAACTTTTTCTCTGGTATCAAGAATCTTGATAGGCTCTTGGCAATATGACAGATCGGGATCATGTTCTATTTCTTCATAGGTGAGTACTTGTGTTAGGTCAGACATTTATTTTTTAAAACATTGACACATAGAACACATTGTGAACTTTTGAGAGACTTGGCAGTATTTACAAACAGTAAGCTATGGCTCCAATTTGATTCATAATTTCAAAAGGTCTGATGTACCTAGGACATGATTTTCCCTATTTACTGAATCGTATAATACCATTCAATGAAGATACCTTTAAAAAAACATGATCTCCTACTTCAAATTCCAAATCCTTCCTTTGGATGTTAGCATATCTCTTTTGCCTACTTTCAGCTATTTTGATATGGTATTGGATAATATTCAACTATTCCATCATTTCCTAAACAATTTTTGATCCTATGAGCTTTCTTTCACCAACATCATCCCATCAAGTTTGGTGTAAGACATCTCTTTCCATAAAACACTTCATATAGTGCCATATGAATACTTTAATGGAAGATTTTTTTATATAGGAATTCTACAAGAGGTAAATATTGATCCCATAATCCTTGAAACTCATGTGAACAAGACCTCAAAATGTCTTGTAAAGTTTGAATAGTTTGTTTTGATTGTCCATCAGTTTGTGGGTAGTAGGCAGTGCTCAAACAAAGATCAGTATCTAGAACCTTTTGAAGACTTTTCTAGAATTGTGATGAAAACCCGGGATCATGATCTGAAACAATTGATAAGGGTACACCATGGAGTCTTGCAACATCATTAATATATAGTCTTGCTAAATGTTCTATTTTAATATCTTCTCTTATAGAAATAAAATGTGTTGATTTTGTATGACGGTCAACAATGAACCATATTGCGTCATTATTTCTTGGAGTCATTGGTAGTCTCGTGACAAAGTCCATTGTAATATCTAACATTTTCACATAGTAATAGGAATGGGTGGCATGACTCATCCTACGCATTTTCTTCTAGCCATCACCTATTGAAACACCAAACATCTCGATACATAATCAACAATCTCCCTCTTCATGTGATCAGACAAAAAAATGATCCTTTAGATATCTATACATATTTGTGCTGCTAGGGTGTATAGAGAAATTAGAGTTATGATCATCCTCTATAGTTCCCTCTTTAGATCAGGAATAATGGTAACACAAAGCCTCCATATTTTCTCACTATTCACGAGGGATATATTTTTCTAAGAAGATATCCTTAAAATCAACTCATTCCATCTCTTATAATTCTTCCTCCTCCTTTGTGTTTTGGATTAATGACCACTACTAATCTACATCTCATGTTAGATGATAAAAAATCATGACAACCTTCTCCCTTTCATTACATCCCAAAGTGAGAAATATCTTCTCTGGGGAACATATCCACTAGGCAGCTACGAACGGCTTTGTAGTCCCATTGAATAATGGAGGATTTTTTCACATAAAGAGATCTAATATAGCTCTTCCATGTGGTGGACCTGGATTCTCCATATGGGTAAGGTTATTATTCATAACCTGAGTATGTTGTCCCAGTATAGTAAAAATTTTCTCAGCACCAGTCACAACACCAGAACCAACATCATTATCTTGCATCAGTGGGAAATCCCTAAAGGGGACACGCGCATTCGTGCGGTTTCCATTCCTTTAACTACATTCCATTTATAAATAATGTAATACACTAGATTATGTTATGAATCATAATGTATAATCTCAATGTTGAAAAATACAAAGCATAAATCAAAATTCTTTTCATATCCATTCTCTTAATCATAAACATGGTATCATTGAGGGAAAATTTACATTTAAATCCTTTATAATGTCTTTTAAAGAAAATTTGAATTATCCTTAGAATATACCCCAGGAGTTTCATCACCAAGAGTGCAGCATGGCCTGTTGATGTGTACTATGATACCCCGAGTCATGCCTGAAACTCCTTATCAGTGCTTTCACTCCTAGGTACATCTGTTCTAGATCCACCTCTACCTTCTTTGATCTAGATAAGGATGTATTATGTGATATATCCCCATAATCTATTCCATACCAAAAAACCAGGATGTTTTTGGATGTTTATCCTTAAAGAATATCTTAGGGACTCTTCCCTAATCTACCTTTTCTAAATCTGGTTTCCAAGTGTTCCACTAAACTTCCTCTGATACAAACTGTAAGGACCCGAACCCAGTTTCCCGGAGCTGGTGCCTTATTTAATTACATTGTCATAAAAATAAGTAATAAGCATCCTGAATGATCGATTAGTTTAGTATTATTGGAAACAAGATTCATACATAAGTTAAACATTACAAATTGAATGGAAATACAACATAGAAACTTCTTAGACAACATTCATAACTCCTAGGTTATTTCAGCATGTCATTCATAATAAACATCTTCATGTCCTAAAAAAATGAAACATAATAAAGGGGTGTTCTCAAATTCTTAGTAAGGGTAAGCAATACAATAGAAGATAATATAAACATTAGACATGGTGAATAATTGAAAACACAAGTCTCTAAAAATAAACTTTAACATAATATGAAAAAAAAAGTGATGAGTAAATGTTTCCATAACATAACATAATCATGGGTATTATACTAGTTGAATAACCACATAAACCATCAATACTATTTTCATATTGAAGGAATGTATAATGTGGGACAATATAACCATACTGTCAAGGCCTCATTCCAAGACCATGCATAATCATTTTTTCAAGGCCTTGTGACAAGACTATAGTTTGTTTCATGCGACATACCGATGCACCGAGGGGATATAGCAGGCCCCACCCGACACTTACAATGTAAAATTCATTCTTCATATGAACATGGATAATCATAAACAACATACACATTCATATTGAAAATAATATATGAAATGTAAATAGCATTCCTCAGAACTTAAAAAAAAACACTAACCATTTGAAGTAAACTGATGAATGGTTTTAAGAGAGATCATAAATTTCCAAAATAATCATAAACCATTAAATTAAATATGGTAGATGATAACATGAAATAATAATCCTAATTATACATAATAATCAACAAGAGTGTTGAAATAGATTAAGAACTCTTATAAAATCTTCATGTAAATCATGAGATTAATACTCTTTTACTTTGAAATGGATAGCTCTTTTGAAAAAATATTTGTATAAAACCTGAAGTAAAGTGAGATAGTATTTTGATAATAAAATGAGTTAATTAATAAATATAATGGTTTAAAAAACAGAGTATAGAGTGCCCTTTAAAATATGTAAGATTTAGAGAATTTCCCTTGGATCAGGCTTGTATTTCAGAAATAATTTTGAAAGTTCATTTTAAAACTTGTAACTCTCCACAAAATCAGGAAGGGTTATAGTTAGTAATCATATATAGAAAACCCACAGATATATTATTAGGATTACATAATAATATACCCTAATTTCATTGAGGTAATTATACAATAAATGTATCTCGAATGAAAATGGAAGCTCGGGTGGAAAACCCTTACCATAAATCCAAACGTGTTCCGCTCCTGAACAAAACCACCTGGAATATGAAATTATACATATTAAAAACCAATTTCAAAACCTATTAGACATGTATTTTGTTTAACATAATTCTGTTTATTTCATTCATTCAATTATTGATAAGTTATTATATTTAATTTTGTCATTCCATAGTGTTCATTTTCTTTATTTTCTTAATTTTTTCACTGGTTCTTAAGTAATGGAGTTCATGTGGAATGGATGTAAATATACAGAATTTACTTCAAATATTATTTATGATAATCTATATGTGTTAGTGGTAATTTATATAACTTGGTTACATGGCATGAGGATGAATTATTATATAGAACATTAATGATAACTGTTTCGGTTATTTTGTGGGTTTTGATTACAACGAACTCGTTTTTAATTATAACTTCATAACATTTGTTCAAAGAGATTAAAGAACCTTAAATAGGGTATATTAAATATATAATAATATGGTTCAACCATAACCATAATGGTATCCTGACCATAATTTAGAATGATAATAGAAATCAAAATCCCATCGTTCATGATTGTGGTAAATTGACACATCTCGTATGGTGTTCTTGTTACTAGAATAAAAGAAGGTAAAAGGTAGAGATGATGATAAATTATTCCAGTATCATGAAAAACTTCTATTACATGTATGATACTGGAGTCACCACCAAATTTGGATAAGGATAGGTAATAATAGAAAAATAAAACAAATGAACTTGAAAGGAAAAACAAAGAATGGAAAAGAAAAATTTACCTCTTGAACCAAACTTCCTTGAGAGCCTACTTAAGGGGGAGGTTTTAGTATTTTTGTGATACCAACTCTTTTTGGACATGATAGAGGAGGTTGAAAAGATATTTGGACCAAATTTGGAGAAGGCGCATGGCTTGAGAAGAGTCAAGAGAAGAGGGAGTGATGGGGGGTTTATACAGGAGGTGATAAGATATTTCTCAATTTTATATTCCTTAATATATTATTTCTCCAAAAGACAAGGAATAATGAGTCTACTATGACCAAGAATAGTAATTTTATCATGTGAATCCGAAAAAATTGGGATAACATCTGCAGATAATCATACATTACTCGAGAATTAGTGTATTTAGCTTATTTTGTAAATTATGGTATTTCACTATACATCAAAAATTCAAGTATTCCAAAAAAATCCAAAAAATTCACCCACACCATTTTTTCAATTGTAGAATCCAGAAATAAAGTCTATTTTTTCAGAAATAATTTTTTAAATATGATTAAATTACCATTTAATAAAATCATAATTTATTCTAAAACAGTTTTAAAAAATTTATTAACTTATTCCAAATATAGGACTATCATACATCAAATTGAATATTATTTATATACTATCATAGGTAAGGTTATTATTCATTAGGGTATACCACTATTTATAATGGTATTTTACTATCCATTAGGGTATGTTACTATTCACTGAAAAATTTGTTTTTCTTATTGGACTCCAAATAACTTACTTACCACAACCGTGTATGTTAGATTCTCAAAATTCACATCATAGAAGTGACAAAAATATGTTTAAAGGTCACATAGCACTTTTTAGTTCATTATGTTGTGATTTCAGGTGATTATGGCATGTTTATAAGAAATGATTTTACATTGAAACATATTGAGTCGTTATACCCCTCTATATTATTGAGAGAAGTATTTCTTAATGCTTAATTTTCCATGTATCCTTTCCATGTTAAATATTATAATTTCGTTAATCCTATTATTTCTATAAATTTAGATAATTAATTCCTTATTGGTAGTAACCCAAAATTATCAAAAAATGATAAAGAATAATTTTCATGATTATATTATATTATTAAATAGAGATATAATATTTTTTTAATTGAAATTATAATTATTCATTAAGAAATATATTTTTAGAGAATATTAAGGTTTCTATAAATAATTTGGATATTATTAGGGAGATAAAAAATTCCATCACATGGGATGTTTTTATTTATTTTCCAATAAAAATAATTTGAATTGTCTTTAGGAGTCCATGGGGAGTAATTTGATCTGAAAAATACATGGACGTTCTTTAAGTGACAATTCATCAATGAACCACGATATTAATATCATAAAACTTGATGTATGATGGTTTAGACAATTTGGGGATAGTGAATGCACTTTTTTTCATAACATAATTTTTGTTTTGGAAAACTATGATGATTGTGGTTGATTATGATCACTTGTGGGTGTGTATATATCCTGATAGTCCTGTTATGAATCTTTTTTCCATGAGAATATTTGTAGATTTATTTTTTATTATTGATGTTGATCACATGTAATCTATGATGTTACAATTTTTTCAAGATGAAAAGATATGATTCACCTTTTTTTCTTCATTATGTTATATGTGTAACCATAACATGGGAGTTATTTTTCTTAGTACTCATAACAAGTGGACTATCGTGCCATTGTTTTCCCTTATAGAGGAAGTGCATGTAAATAGTGATGATGGATGTTATGAACCTATGTATAGGGTAGAAATAAAATGATACCTTTTGGATTACATTTAGTTCACTCGATTCCAAAATGATTTCAAGTAGCATTTATACATGAGGCTAATTGATGGTAAGGATCATGGTCACTCAACGCCAAGTGGATTCCAAAAATAATGACTAACTTCATGCCTAGTGGATTATGAGTAGTGATTTTACATTGTATCAAACGATATCTACTAAATTTGTGGCTAGTTCTTCATTAATATTGATGTTTTTATATTACTTCTAACATAGTTCTAGAGTAGGTGCAGTTAAGGCTGTTGGTGTCATTTTTTGCACATGGGTTTTAGGTATGTTATTTTTTATGATTACGTCCACATTTACTATTAACACTACATATATTTGATATACATGAAAACATTTTTTATGGAAATATTGGTGGTTCCCTCATGGGTTTTATTACTCACACCATACTCACAAATTTTAGTATGCATGAGTATTTCATGTATAGGGATCTTGTTAAAGAAATGGGGCTCATGGTAGATGTTTTAGTCAAGGATCATAGAGATGGTAGTAGTATCGAGATATACACTTGGGTATTATATAGTTTTATAATTTATTTACCAGCCTTTATGATAATCTATATTTTATGACATTTTATTTTCTAATTTATTATGTAAAAATACCCTTAATAAAAATCCAAAAGATATTGAGGCCCAGTGTCTTTTGGTAAATAGGTACATTCAATACCAGATTGAAAAAAAAAACATGGAAACTAATACTCGATAAAATGCCTCTAATTTTTTTTGATCTTCTAAAATAACATGGTATAACCCAGGGACATACATAAGAAAGGGTTCGTCTATAAACCCATGTAAGGGGATAATAAAATTAATAACATGAAGAAATTAACACTTCTGATTCAATAGGAATATCAAGGTAACATAAGATGGGTGAGATTCTTAAACATTAACATATAATCACAATATATGATGATAAACCAAATGAAATGTGGGAATGTGGAAACAACATCAAACAATTCATTATAAACTTAAGTCAAATCTAACCGCCAAGGAATCATAACATAGTGTACTTAGTAAAACATCTCATGTACCATAAATGGATTTTCTTGAGATTAAAATATTACCCAATGCATTAGAGTGCGGTATAATTCTGATCCATATCCTAACTTTCGTACCATGTAAATGCATAAGCTATCACATCAATCATACAAAATGAGTATGTATTTCGTGAATTATAACCCCATGATTAAGGAGTTTGGGTCAAAACATGTAAATAACCAGTAAAATAAGGATAAAAAAATATAGATGAATAGAATTCATTGAAAAAAGTCATGTGTTTTCACTATACATATGTATATAAAATTACAAGAAAAATTATGAGGATTTTTGGTGTACACAAAGGAATATTGAAGGGGTGAAAGAGAGAAAAATAGGTCTCTCGTTACTTTTGAGTCATTATGATTGTAAAAACATGTACCAACGTGAAAAATTGTAAATCTAATTCCATGATATAAAGAAGGTGTTTAAATAAGGTGTATAAAGAGTAAATCCTTTACTTCAATACAGTAACAGCTAGGGTAAAGCCTATAACGAGAGGGGATAAATGATCTATCATTATTAGAAAATAAATTGTAAAATATAGGGATATTTATAAATAAATTTCAACATGGAATTGATATTCAAAAGGAAAAAATAAAAGTAAGGTTCTTTAATGGAAAATATATAGAGATACACCTTACCTTGAGAGGCCACTTCTAAAAGACAATGAGGTTATTATTCAGGGAATGGGTCACCTTGAGACGTATCTATTTTCTAAATTTCAAATTATTATCATGGCACAATGGTTTTTTATTGAAGAGTAATGGGTTTTTATGGAATTATATAGAAAAATAGAGGTAAATTCATTATTAATTTTGAAATATAGGTTTTTAAATGTATATAATATATTAATAAAAATTATAAACCATGCCATAGTTTTATCCCATGGATTCTCCCTAAGAGTGGTGGGAATGTAATATTGCCATTTTTTGTTACATACCCTTCATTACATGTTATAAACATGGGATATTTTAATGTTTACATTTTTGAAATAAGGTATATAATACATGAAAATATACAACATTCTTCAGACACCACTTGAAAAAAAATCATTGGTTCAAACTAATTTATTGTTACAATATCTCATATCCTTGGGACATAAATAAAAGTAAATGTGTGATCACGAAACCCATTAAGGGAATAATCAAGAGAGACATATTGCAAGTGATCTTGAGAAATATCCGTAAGAACATGAAGCATAACATAAGGAATAGGAAAGATTAATTTAATAATATTAAGAACATAAATAATAACAGGTAAATGTATCTAAAACATTTGAATGATTCATTCATAAAAATATAACCATGTTTATCATGAAGGGGTCATAAAGGGAAATTACCATAGTTATTCACCAACATATCGTAAAACACGTCATCTCTAGAGATTAAATTCTTTAACCAGTTAATTGGAGATCTATTAGGGATAAAACTTCTTTAGTATTAATTATTTTGGTCCACATAAATATTAATAATTCATTTCATTAATAAACTATACAAATAAAAAATGAATTTCTTATCAAATTCATGTCATATAAAACTACTTAATGATAAGGTCATTACATCAATTTTATTCCATGAAAACAAATGATGGTTTCTTGTTTTTAAATAAGAAAAATAAATAAATAAATTTTAAATCTATGTGAATAAAAACATAAAATAAAAATGTTTTCCTATCCATAAAAATAAAATAATAGATAATTTCTTAAGGATAATTGATAAATTTTGAGATGTAAATTCAATAGCATGACGTGAATAAAAAAGTGGTTTTAGAAAATGGTAAATTGAGTTTGGAAAAGGGTATAAAATTCAAAAAATAATATTATAAAAATAATGGGAAAATAAAATGTGGGAAAAATATCTAATTCTGGAAATTATAAGACAAGACACTTGAAAAAATTTAAATTAATTGAAAATATAATTTAATATTTTCACTTACCTTGAAGTGTTACTCCTAAATCATGAAGATTGGGCCCAGGGGGGGCTTGAGGGTACCTTGAGGGGGGATAATTGGTACGCAAAAATCCAATTGATTCATAGAGGATGGATTAGGGTGAAAGGGAGAGGTGAAATGGGTGGTTATTTTTTAAAAAAAGTGAAGAATTTGTATAATTATTTCCAAATATAGTCCTAAGAAATATAGGTTGTCAAAAATGAAAAATCAATTGAATAACCATTGCTTTTCCCATGATTCTGTAAAATTTTGATAAATTTCAACTTATTTTAATACACTAGAACAAAATATATTTTTTATAAAATCATTTGGCATAGATAAGTGATGCTTCCACAATGTAATGTTTTTTAAAATAAAATTTTCCATTATAAACATTATAAAGTCACATATAGTTTTAGAAATTCATTGTAATCAATTAAAATAATTAATTTTAACATAATAACATTTTTTCAGTCATGAATTTTGTTTAATTAATTATTATATAAATATTATATAAATATGAAGTTGTAAAATATACCCAAAACCAAAAACTAAATTCTTATTATTTGCGAAATAATAATGTATTTTAGAAAATTATCATATATTAATCCTAACCTAATTTTAGTTTTTTGATTCCAAAAATAATGTTTTATTTTTCATGAATAATTGTATATATATGATAATTTTACTTCAAAATATAAAAATCCTTATTTATTTAAAAATATTATTTTTTAAGTCACAATCAAATTTCAAACACCTATAAGAAATTTCTCTGGCCATTATAAAATTATATTATCATTTATATTTTGGTCAGAATGTTTTAAAAGGATATTTTATTAAAACATGTATTATTCATAATACATTATCTTATTATAAAATTTTATATATTATTAATAAAAATACAATTATATTTTATTTGAGTCCAAAAACAAATTTATCAAAATAATCTCAATTTAACATATATTTTATTAAGAAAAACTATTATTAAAATGGAATTGATTTAATAAAAATTTTATTTATAAAACAGATAATAAACATTATGTTACTAAGGCCTAGACATATAACCGCTTATTAAACCTGCATACTCCCTAAGGGTGCGTTGGGTGATGGTCCTAGTATGATGGGGTGTATTGGATACCATCAACCGAGTGGTAATCTCTGATAACATTAACATCTCATATAGTTCATTCATTTAATATTAATTTTTTGAGTCCCATCTAGGACTTCTCTAAGATCGAACCCCAATAAAGCTACCTCGATCCCATGTTCAGACAAATGGGATTCAAATAAAACAACTCTACTAGTTGAGGCCACCAATGATTATTTATATAGAAAGTATCCATTGTCAATACTACTAATAAATACTAATTATTACAGTAAAATTATCAACTATTGGTATAGTTTCTAAAATTATATTGACCAATAGTCTTATAATGGTCAAATCCCAACAGTCACATATCCCTTTATATCTTATAAATACCATATCATTATTTCAAAAAAAATTACTATAATTATACGTTAGGGTTAATTTTTATTTGTAGAAGATCTTTATTAGTTAATAGATTTTTTTATTTCTATTGAATTTTCAATTGGGGAAATGATTGTATCGTATTGGGAAGATCCTAATTTTTCCATTTTAGCTATTCTATTCTATATTCTTTTTTTGTTTTATTTTTTTTCATTTTGATTGGTTTCATAGATGACTAATGTAATGATCATTATAAATTATATAAAATTTGTTGCTTTATATTTATATTTTATTTTTATAATATTATATAATATATTAAAACATTAATTTAGGAAACAAATATCATTTAAAAAGTTTGGGTCATTACATTCTTTACCCTTAAAAAATTTATTCTCCAAATTTTCAACTCATTACCTCATTTGTGAAAAGGTGAAGGTCTCATTGACTCTTCTTGTTCCCAAATCACTTCTTCATATTTATGGATTGTCTATAGAAAATTGAAATTTTGGGTAGTCTTGTTGTGCAGAACCTTACCTCTATAGTCCCTGATCTCCATTGGTTGTTCCTCATAAGAGAGGTCATGTTCTAGTTGTACCACCTCCAAATTCAATACATGTGAGAGATGAAGTATGTACTTCTTCAAGAGAGCTATTTGGAGTAGATAATTAACATGAAAGAGATTTACTATAATTTCTAGCTTATAATACACTGCTTTTATGAAATCAAGGATTTCATAGTGTCCAATATAACTAGGGATAAGCATCCATTTTTTCTAAATATCATAACCACCTTCCATGGTGATATCCAATGTAGAAATTCTTCTCTATGTTCAAACTCCTATCCCCTTTTATAGTTTTGTCCATTGATATTTTTTTATATTTTATTAGACTTTATATATTATTTTATATCAAAAACCTTTTCTTCCATATCATTTACAACTAAAGTGAGGCGTCAATCCCATCCACCTATAAATCACCATGAAAATTTCTCTACATGTACTCAAGTGTCTGAATATATATTTTATATTGGGTATTAGTTTTTGGGTGATAGGTTGTACTATAATTCAATTTAGTACTTAGAGAATGTTGAATAATTATATAGAATTTTGATTTAACCCATGGATCAATATCAGAAATAATAGTTAGTGGTAACCCATTTAACCTCACCACTTTATTTATGTGTATCTTGGAATGTTGGTCAAGATATAAATCATATTGAAAAATTATGAAATGGGTTTTCATCATGAGTTGGTCCACTATAACCCATGTTCTCTTTTTTATAATAGATGTCTTTGGGAGATTAGTGATGTTGTACATAGTTATCTTCTCCCACTTCCATGTTGATGTGGGTAGTGTTTTCAATACCCCTTTGGATGTTTTGACTCTATAATAACTTTTTGGCCTACCAAGCACCTTATTGTGTAGTGAAAAATATCTCATTTCATGTTATCCCTGAAAAAAATATCATGATGTAACTTATACATTTTACTACTTGAAGGATGTGGAGAGAATGTAGAGTTATTAGCTTCATCCATCATATCTATCTTTATCTACAGGATAGATAACACACATATATTTATTAGAAATTTCAATACACCTTCATGATCAGTATCAAACTCAATAATCTCCCCATTATTCATTTATCCTATATTTTTTTGTAAAAAAAAATATCATCTCCTGGATATTTCTTGATATTCTCTAGTAATTATAA
Organism: Viscum album; assembly: GCA_963277665.1. NCBI lineage: Eukaryota > Viridiplantae > Streptophyta > Magnoliopsida > Santalales > Viscaceae > Viscum > Viscum album. The sequence goes on from OY728133.1 coordinate 2,028,393,263, forward strand.
TTGATAAATAATTTTTGATCGTGTTGATGTTGTATCTTCCCTTAAGATTCCCATTCCCAACTTTACTAGGTCCTTGATCAATGGATATCATTATAACCTCATCATTTCCAGCACAATAGTGTCTTTCCAACTTAATGAATCAATGACATTGTTTTCTCTCTTGAAGTGAAAAAAGAATTCAATATTCATAGTCTTTAAGAATTCACAACCATCTCTTTTTTCTCATGTTAAATTCATCTTCTAGAAATATATAATTCAAACATTGTTGGTTTGTGTATATATCACATTTATCCCAATAAATATAGTGCCTTTAAATTTTATGTGAAAACTTTACAACAGTTAGATCCCCATCATGCATAGGATAATTATGTTCATGATGCTTTAACTATCGTTAGGAATAAAAAATCACCTTTTCCATTATCATGAGGATTCACCCAAGCCCTTTTAGTAATGTATCACTATAAATAATGAATCATTCTCTAATAGAGGGTAAATTTATCACATTTGTAGTAACCAATCTCTTCAACAGTCCATGGAAACTATCTTCACACTCCTTTTTCATGTTGAATGTTTCCCCTTCTCAGTTAAAAAGAATTCTTGGATTATAATGTTATGAACGTTTTTTAAAATCCACCTATAATATCATGTTAAACTTAGAAAACTATGAATCTTAGTAATTTTGAGAGATGAGGCCTATCCTCTACAATAATTTTCTTCACACGGTCAACTGAGATTCCTCCATTGGATACAATGTACCCTAAAAATGAAACTTGTTTCAACAAAAAATCAAATTTTTTACATTTTTCAAAAAGTTTATCCTTCTGCAGAGTTTTCAATATTACCCTTATATGATTCCCATTCTCTACATTAATTTTATAATATTTTAGAATATCATCAATAAAAACTGCCAAAAATTTATCAATATTGTTATTGAAGACTCTATTCATCAAATCCGTAAATATAGTAGGATCATTTTTCAAGATTAATGGAATAACAACACACTCATCATGACTATATCTTTTTTTGAAGGAAGTCTTTGGAATAACTTATTTTTTCACCAACAATTCATGATACCCAGATCAGAGGTCAATCTTGAAGAATAATCAATCCCCATTAAGTTGGTTAAATGAATCATAAATCCTTATGAGAGGTTAGTTGTTCTTTATTGTGATCTTGTTAGGTTCTCCATAATCAATGCATAACCACATTAATACATCCTCCTTTTTCACAAAGAGAATATGTTCTCCCCAAGTATACATTCTTGGTCAGATAAATCCCTTTTTGAAATGATCTTACTGTTATATTTTTAGTTCCTCTAACTCCATATTTACTTTTCTCTATGGGTTCATTGATATCGGCTTGGATCATGGTATGAGTCATATAGAGAACTCTAACTCTATTTCTGGGGGAGTTCCATGTAACTCCTCAGTAAATAAATCTATGTATTCCTAAATAGTGGGGACATTATCTATCATTATACTATCATTTCCATCTCCCTCTTCACTGGTAATCTCTATAAATAAGGCTATGGGAGGTGATTCTAGACAAATATAAGTCCAAGATAATTCTACTTTGAAAATTACTATTGGTTGTCCATTCAAGACTACTGAAATTTCATTACTTCAAAATATGATCATAAAATTATACTTTTATATCCATTACATCCCTAGTATATTGTCAAAATACACCATGTAAATGACCACTAAATTTGTGATGAGATTTTACTCTCCAAATTTAATACTATAGTTTCAATACATTGTTGATGGTATAATAATCTATCAAGTATAATTGAATTATAACTATACTTTTAGAAGATCAGGTATTGACTCTATATTCATCAAAAACATGGATGAAATAAAAGAATTTCTAGAACTAAAATCATACAAATTACTTTCTAGCTTTGATAAGACAACAAGAGTACCTGTCACCACATCATTTGGATCCTCTAATTCATTCACCGTGATAGAAAATGTCTGACCTTGATCCTTTTACCTGATATTAGGTTGATGGAAGTTATCCTCAATTATCTTTTTATTTGGACATTTATTGGAAAACTACCAATGATGTCCAAACCTAGAGCAGTGAACTTCTTTCTTCGCCTGTATTGTCTTATACTTACCATTACTAATGAGAAGTTGAGGATTCACCTCACTAATATGATTCGGAGAAATATGACCATACATTCCACATGTGTAGCAAATTCCACTCTATCGAAAGTTGTTCCTAAAATACTTATTCCCGCATGTTTTATTTGTGTAATGTTTCACATTATTTTCTTCTACTCTATTATCATTGTTCCTCCTTAAGTTTCGATCCATTTATATCATTTTTTCATTTGGTCTTTATGACCACTACATCTCTCTAATATCTAATTCAACCTTTATAAAACTTTGCATTATCTCTTCATATCATTCATAGTCACAATATTCTAGTGCTCTTCATAGATCGGGACTCACTCAACTTAATAATCTAACAACTTTTTATATAGAATAATTAAAAAAGAAATAGTTTCATCAAGAAAGCCTTGTAATGTTCCCCTCATAACATCTCATCGATTCATTATTCTTATTGTTCAACAATAGGAATTCCTTCATAGTTTTCATTCACAATGAATGTGGTAAATATTTATTTTAAAAATATTCCCATAAACTCTTCTCATTAAATATAATCAATATCCTTGATAGGATTCGGGTTTTTAATCAGATTGCGTCAATGACCATCTTATCCTTCTAACAGTTATACTACTATGGTAACATTATCTTCCTCTGAACAATGGAGTACAAAAAAGTTATTTACTATAGAGATTATCCATTTTTAAAAAATTATTGGGTAATTAGATCCACTAAAAGAAGGTGGTTGATGACATATAAAGGACTCAATGTAAAGTAGTTTCCTTTAAGGTGAGTTTGGTATCTCAACATAACTCATGTTATTTTTAATAACTCGAGTTAGTTGATTCATCATCCTCATGATGTTTTCCAGTCCATCTTCCATCAAAATGTGGTTTTTACATTTTCAATTGCAACTATAATTTACATGATTCCTTATATCTTTGACTATTATTCTAAAAGAATAAAACCATATTGAGAAACATGTTACTTTTATGATTATTGTAATTCTAAATGGATTTTATTTATTATAATACATTGATTAAATATTTTATTAATATCCTCTAATATAAATTAAATTTTTTATATAACCTTGATAATAGTTTATAAAAATATTTTTATTAAACAAACATATCCCCTAAGATTATTATACCATGTGTGTAGCAAAGTCTGCAGTCATGCACCAGTACCTGATCAATTCATTCTCAAAGTTGTGTTATCAGGTATTACCACAAGGCAAAAAAATTTCATATCTAAATCCATTTATAGTGCCTAGATGGTGATGTATTTTTTTAACACCACTTACTTTATAATTACAAAAATACCTAGATGGTTTCCTATATTTTACCTTATCCCTAGGGTTGTTCCAAAAGTTTTCAAGTCCTAATTTAATAAATAAATAAACTTTCCATTAATAATTACTATAGAATTATAGCTTTTTTGACACAACTTTTTATTCCATGATACTAATAGAGGATATTTTAATGTTTAGTTTCTAGGAAATTTGTTACATAATACATGAAAACATAAAACATTATTATAAACCCACATGAAATACATCTTTATGGGTTTAAAATATGTTACTTTTATTGTCTCTCATATCATTGGGACATACATAAATGAAAAGTGGTGTGCATAAAACCTAGAAAGGTAAATAGTAAGAGTGACATGTAGTATGTCATCAAGATAAATATAAATAATAACATTAAGTATAATGATAGGGAATGAGAAAGATGCATATGATAATAATAAAAAAATAAATCATAATAAGAAAATATGGCTACATCATTTAATTGTTACATTTATAATCATATAAACAATGTTTATCACCAAGGTGTCAAAAAAAATTACCATGGTTGTTCACAAAGGTATCGTAAAACCTACCATATATTGATATTAAATTAATTACATAATAGATTGGAGTGATATATGGGAACAAAAATCATATATATTAATTAATGTGATCCATATATATCATAATATGTAATTACATTAATTACATTTTGAGAATAATGAATGGGTTTCCTATCAAAATCATGGCTTAAAAAAGTGATTAAAGACTTCTTCATTATGTAATTTTTATCCAATGAAAGGGGAATGTGGATTTCATATGTTTAAATACTCAAATAAAATAAAATAACTATATATCATGGTAAATAACCATGTAAAAAAAGTTTTTGGTATCCACACAAATAAAAATAGAATTTTATAAGAGGTAAAATATAAATTTTATGATGTAAATTCAGCTGCACGAAAAGTATAAACATGGATTCAGAAAAGGGTAAAATGAGAGGGTACAAGGGTCTCCAATTCATTATTTTCTCTTCTTATAGTTTTTGGATAATATAATTTGTATAAAATAAATAATATTTGAAATTTGAATACATTCCATGTGAAAGGGGAACTTTAATGGAAAAGGGAACCTGATATTTTCCCTTACCTTGAAGAGATATACCTAAATTATGGGGATTGGGACAACGGGAAATTGAGGTAACCTTGGGATGGCTCCGTTAAAGAAAAAATCACCATAACATCATGGATGGTGGATAAAGAGTAAATGGGAGAAATGAAATAATTGGTTATTTATAGAATAATCGAGGATTTGTTTAATAATTTCCAAATATATGTCTGAGAAATAGTGGTGGTGGAAAATGAAAAACCATTATCTTACCCAGGGATGTTTCCCATGTTTTTCATCATTTGGTAAATATTTAATGTTATTTTAATCCATAATAAAAGAAGACTATTTTTATTACCTCTTTTGGGATGGAAATTTAATTTTTTTTATAAAGTAATGTTTTAAAACACAATTTACCCTAACATAATTTCAATGTGATGATTCCAAAAATTATGTTTATTTTTTATAATAATCCTATAAATATTATAATTTTAAATTATAAATTTTAATTTTAAATATTATTTTATTTAAAATTGGATGTCTTTAAGGCTCATTAAAACTTATTACACTTATAAAATTTTCCTATGCCATTATATATTTATTTAATCTTCTATATTATGGTGATATTGTTTTAAAATGGTATTTTATAAAAATATCTTATTCAGAATACATTATTATATCATTAAATTGTATGTATTTTTAAGAAAAATATAATTGATTTTTGTTTCCATCCAAAAACCAATTTATCAAATTCATATAAAAAACATTTATTTTATTAAGAAAAACTATTCTTAAAATTGAATTTATGGAATAATAATTTTGGCGATACAATAGAAAATACACTTTAAGTAATTAAGGCCTAAACATGTAAGCCCTTATCATAATCACATATTCCATATGGGTAAGGTGTGTGATGGTTATAGTTTCATGGGGTGGCTTGGCTAACATTGAATGAGTGGTAATCTCCAATAATATAAATTTATCCCATAGGATATTTTATTCAAGCTTCACTTGTTGAAACTAGTATTGGGCTTGGTCAAGGGACAACTCAAGTGATGCTATATCCCACTTCCATGTTTGGAAAAATGGGCTTCAAATTGTATGACTCTACTGCTTCAGGTCATCTATTCTTCTTTCTATATCAATTATCCATTTTCATTACTACTTATAAACACTAATTACAATGGTAAATTTGTCTACCACGGTTATTGGAGAGACCCGATGCTTGACGTACATGGAAATTACATTACTTTTGCGGAATACTTAGTACATAAAAAAACACACACACAAGGATTGTAATAGTTTAGTGTCTTTGGAAACTCGGAATATAATCTTCTAATCCTGGTGAAAGATCTTCAACATCTCCCATAAAGATCTTCCTTTTTTTATACCTAAAACCATTCTTTATATCCTGGGGAAAAGAAAACATAAAAGGGTGAGCTCAAATGCTCAGTAAGGGTAAACAAAAGAAATATAAATCACATCATATACATAAGCACATAACTTTTGGAAATATTAACCTGTAAAAGAGACCATAATTTCATAACATGGGATAACTAATGGTAGTGAAATGTAATTACAATAATCATAACTTAAAACATTAAACTTTGTGGCATACACACATAATCATAGATCATACATCATCGCATAACACATGTAAAAAAAATGGGATTCTTGAAACATCATGACATCATAAAACAAATCATATAAGGTAAATGACTTCATAAATATAATTCACTCAAAACATAATCAAATCAATGTAATAATAGGGATAAAAACAGAACCCTATATTATCTTAGATGGAAAATAATTTTGATAAAACATTTGAACTCCATTCTTGAGGAAAATATCCTTTCTACTTCAAAAACACTTTTCTTTTCTTGACATGTCATACAATTATAAACTAAAAGAAGTTGATTAAAAATAAACTTGAAAACTTATAAAGGAAGATTCTTGGAAATAATGTTTTAAAAATCAATTCATGCCGTATAAGTTAAAAAAACATTCTTCGTACTTTTGTCGGAAAAGTCAAAAAGTACCTCGTATGAAAAACGACAAAAGATTCCTTTCATATCTTTTACTAAAAACACACCGAAGGGTAAAATTGGACATAAAATATTGTAGAATGACGGAAATAATATTAAATATTGAGGGAACATGGATGTGGATGTTAAAATACACCCCAGTAATTACCAAAGTAAAAACAATCTCGGATAAAAGTGAGATTGTGATATTTCCCTTACCTTAGGTCCGATTTGCTTTGTACGTGTCCAAAGCTCCTGTGTAATGGTTTAAATAATGTTATTGACTTATTCCAGAATCATACATATTTATATGATGTCATATATGGTCATATTCTTAGCTTCTTATTAGTAATATTTCATTTTTACTTGTTACTCGGGTCTTTATTGCCTTTTGTTCTTATGCGTGTTTTGCCGAATAAATTATTATTCTTATTTTAAGGTTATAGATACCTTATATCCAGAATGGTATTAGTGTAACATATATCATATTTATTCATTCAATTCATTTATATAATTACCATGTAATGATGATCATGTAGAATGAGTCGCATCACATCGTGGAGACGGTATTCCGTACGTACGCACGAGCGACGATATTGTTCCCATGATCGTGGAATTATATTTAAGTGTATTTATACTATTTCAGTATCAATATAACTTTATAATAATCATATATAGTTACTCATTACACCATTATACCCATCCTTGTAAGGTGATGGTGGAAAATAGAGTACACCACGACGTGGAGACCGTATTCCGTACGTACGCACGCGCGGTGATTTCGTTTTTCCGTAGGATGGATAGAAGGTGAATTAGGGTTGTTTCATATTTATAATAACATATCAGTATGTAATTAATACTGATGTTATTACTTTATCATGAAACAACTAAAGAAGAAGAAGTTGAAGAAGAAAGAAATTGAAAAGATCGGTAATGGATATTACCTCTTCTTTGAAACGCATCTTTGAATCCTCCACTTAGGGAACTAAGATTGGTCTTTGAAGAAGACCAGGACCTCTAGGATTATTCTAGGGAAGTGGAGAAGGGATTTTGGCAGGGGCTGGCCGAGCTTGAGTGCTCAAATTGGTGTGAGGAGGAGGGGGAGGAGGTTCCCTTTTATAATGGAGGAGAGGGGCACCTTAGGAATACCTCAAAATATTATTTTATATTAAAGTCAAATAGGTTTATAATGGTTCAAAAGGGTCTTATTTCGAATGTAAAGTGGGGATGGGTCGGAATACTATCAACTGATGATATTTAGACAAGTTTAGCTTATTATTTTAACCTTATCAATTAGATTTAACTCTAAGTTAAATAATTTAACTTTTACCGTGACTTTTCTTTTCTTATACTATATGGTTAATACACTTACTATAACATGCCAAACGAACCCCAAATTGTTTATTATTAATATATATATCCTTATATAAGTCATTTTTCCGAACCTTATATTTTTAGGAATAAAATAACAATTAATAATATAATATTTGATTTAAAAACTATTTTGTGTCAATTTTGACACTATTTGATATATGATTTCTGTGAAAGTCATAACAGAATTATATGTTCCAACCAAGTTGATTAAATCAACACTAATATATCATAGTAACCTAGAAAATTAGTGGAATTAATAAAAAGTCTCGAATTACATTTATTTTGGTGTTTATAACATCAATTATGTCAATATTTCATTAATAAGATAATTAGTGCATCATCATTGTGTCATAAATAAATTAAATTATTTAATGTCTAAAAATTACAAATAAAATACCATTATATAGGAAATATTTTTATCTTTCTAATGAATATTTATAGTCGAATTTATCTTATGCATAACCCCATATTAAAAATGAGTTACTTATTAAACTTTGATTTTAACTATTTTAACTATTCATTAAATAAAATAATATTAAATGTCATAATCTAATCCAAGTGGACATAAATGGTCATATTATATTCATAAGGTTGTTTTTGGTCGAATTACACTTATCCAATAGAATTAGGACATGTGTTAGGGTAATAGTAATATCATATTTACCCTTAGTTACCCTATTTACTATTAACTGCGGTAAAAAAAATAAAAAGTTACTATTCACCAAAAAATTATTTTTATCTCATTGAACCACATTTTACTTACTGATATCAACTGTGTCTGTCGGATTTTCGAAATTCCATTCACCGAAGCGGTAAAATTATGTTATATGAAAAATTCAGTTTTTAACCTACCACTTAGTGGTTTCACTATTCATCAAAAATTGATGTTTTCAGAAAAATGCCAAAATTTCACCCTAAGCTATAATTGATATTCCGAATTCAAAAATTATTTCTATTTTACAAAATTCCCAACATATAAGTTGCATTAATTAATTTTATAATTAATTTCCGCTGTCACAACAAATAGCGTGTTTTTAAGAGATAATAACTATGAAAATATTGACACTTGTTTATAACTGGTTTCAATGTGAAATTACATCCAATGACCAAAATTATATTAAATTTTAAAAATATATTCTAAATATACTTTAAAACCACTCAAATTAATAATTTATCACTATTAATTATTTCTATTAAAAAAGTTGTTTTTAATTAAAATTTAGTAATTTTCACTATTCATCAGAATATGAAAGTTATCTGAAAAGTACCAAAATTTCACCTTAGGATAAATTCGATACTCCGAATCCCTAAATTAAGTCCATTATTGAAAAATAAAATTTACAAAATTTCAAAAAGTGGTTATTACTATTCATAACGGCTAGTTTTAATAATATCTTAATAGCATATCGTTGTTTAGCGAAACATGGTGTTGCATACAACACACGCTATCGTGGAAAGTCGCGATTGTGTGTAATTCAAGCCAGGTCAGAGATGTGTGTTGTGAAATATCCTTTTGGTGTGTCGTATAACCCAAGACATTAATGAAATTAAAAAGAATATTTTTCATAAAATCTCGGGGTGTTACATTCTACCCCCCTTAAAATGAATTTCGCCCTCGAAATTCGTCGGGGTTATAAATGGTTTACTATTCGAAAGTTTCTTTAATTGAAACCCACATCGTAAAAAGGAATACCAAAATCAAACTTCAAAAACGAAAGTATGAATCGTAACGGTTACCCAAATAAACTAATCACTGTGTTTCCACATAGGTGAAAATATGGATATGGAAGAAAAATCTAACCATCATATTCTGATGGAGAGTGGTAGAGAACATGGCTATGGAAAAGCCAAAAATCAAAAATCCATAAATTTGTGACGATCTAAGGTACCATCTGATTAATCAGACATAAGAGCACTAGGACAACATTTTTGGTTTTCAAGATCATTTCCCTAAAGTTGAAGAATTTGAATTAGAATAAATACTTACTTTATATTGGTACAATCTCACTGTTGTTCGTGCCTTGAACAATTTCCACTTCATCTCTTAAATAAATGAAGTTGAATTTGTTATTCGTGAAGTGTTAGCAAATCATGTGATAGAATGACGGGTCATTCCATCTGTCTCAAACAAAAAGTTATTAAATATACATAAGTCATTCTATTGTGAGATTAATCATATATGGTTCATAAAATGGACTTATAATTCATATATCATACTGCTTAATATAATAAAACTAGTTTCTACTAAATAGGGACTTCCTGTAGGCCAGTGGTAGGCGATAAAGGCCAGTCGCACTTTGGTTGTGGGTTCGATTCCCACAGCCTTGTCCGAAGCGATGGGTTGTCGCCCGTCCTGCAAGTTGTCCTTTTTATGAAACTATACTACTATAATATCCCATCAATAATATCGAGAAAAACAATTCTATCCTTAAACAATACTAACTTATGTACAACATAATCCATTCCAATTTTTAGGCTTATCCATAATACTGCAGTCCATTCTCATAATATAGTGAAAACGATTACCAGAGATTTAATAGCATTGTTGATCCCCATATATCATAAGATATGTCTTGTTGGTCACATTCCAAACATTCAAAGGCCTTAATCATGTATTCTCTTGAATACCCATTGAACCTTAGTGAAAACATGAATGTAGTTAAAAGCTAACACCTTCTACATACCAAAATCCTCAAAATTCTATATACTCAAACCATGATATCACTTAGTCCTTATATCAATCATGATCTCATGAATACAATCAAAGATCTCATTATCTTCATATCCCTTCATTATGCTCATATCATCTGTTTACCAACAATGTCTCAATCAATTTTCATGGTTACCGGTACCATAAAATTATTGAAAACCACAATAGACCAAAACATAAATATTCCAATATTCCACAATACTATATACAACATTATTTTGGAATCCCATTACATAAACACTTAATCATTCCACCACATCGTTGCCATATTCAACATCGCCAATAGTGATCGCATGTGACTTCCCTTTGTCCTTTACCTTAAGTGGTTGCTCATGTTGATCATCACTAACCCTTGTATTAGGGCATTTATTAGCATAATGCCCCATTTCCTTGCACTTGAAGCATTGAAGTGTTGGTGGTGCGTTCTCTGCAGTGCTTGCTTTATTCACATCATTAGAAACCCTTTTTCCTTTACCTCGACACTCAGCTGCTCGATGACCTTATTTTCCACACTTAAAACATTTTCTAGTCCCTTGAAAACAATCTCCATCATGCTTATTTCCACACTTTGAGCATAAGGAAACATTCATATTCTTTTCACCATTATTCTGAGATTTCTCATTGAACTCCATCTTTCATTTCTTGTCAAAACCATGAGATGGATATGTAACACCAACTTCCATTTCTACCTTGATAGCACAACGCACAATTTCTTCATAGCTACTGAAGTCTCTTATAGCTAATTCCCTTCGAAGACTTGGTTTTAAGCCACTGAAAAATCGATCAACTTTACTTTCAGGTTGGATGATAATTCCAGATGCATACCTTGCAAGTCTTGTAAAATTTGCTTCGTATATACCAACAGATTCATCATCCTTCTGCTTCAGCTCAAGAAACTCCTTTTCCATCTTTGTTCGAAGAATACGAGGGAAGTACTTAATGAAAAACAAGTTCTTGAACTCGTCCCATTCCATGGACTCAATTTCATCTCTTGGCCTCGTATTCTTGATAAGATTCCACCATTGATCAGTTTCACCTTCCAAACGATATACTGCTAAGATTAATTTATCATGTTCAGAACATTGAAGAACTGAAAATATCTTTTCAGTGGTACTGATCCATTGTTCAGCAACAAGTGGATCGGAAGACCCACTAAAAGAAGGTGGACGTTGCCTCATGAAGGACTCAATAGAATATTGTTCCCTTCTCTGATCATTTGGAAGTCCATAATGATTCATAGCTTGTGTAAGTATAGCAATAAGATTTTTCACTCCATCTCCCATAACATTTGTTTGTTCAGGAGGACAATCATTGCATTGTCCATTGCATTGATCAACACGGTTCCTTCGGGTTCCAGCCATCGTCTAAAACCCAAAAAGAATAGTGTGAGAGGCCAAAATCATGCTAGGGAAAACAACATTATAAAGGGGGGGTATCCTCAATATCTAACTTATTAGGTTAAATTCTAAGATCGTTACCGTAGTTATAGGACTGTATCCTATACGTATACTTATCCTTAGGGACATCCCTAGACAAACCTTATAAATATCTCTAGGGATCTCACTAAATTTCTCGCATCCTAGTTTCCAAAGTTTGACTAAACCTTTCCTCTGATACCAACTGTAGAGACCCGATGCGTTACGTACATGGACATTACATTACTTTTGCGGAATACTTAGTACATAAAAAAACACACACAAGGATCATAATAGTTTAGTCTCTTTGGAAACTCGGAATATAATCTTCTAATCCTGGTGAAAGATCTTCAACATCTCCCATAAAGATCTTCCTTTTTTTATACCTAAAACCTTTCTTTATATCCTGGGGAAATGAAAAGATAAAAGGGTGAGCTCAAATGCTCAGTAAGGGTAAACAAAAGAAATATCAATCACATCATATACATAAGCACAAAACTTTCGGAAATATTAACCTGTAAAAGAGATCATAAATTCATAACCTGGGATAACTAATGGCAGTGAAATTTAATCACAATAATCATAACGTAAAACATTAAACTTTGTGGCATACACACATAATCAGAGATCATACATCATCGCATAACACATGTAAAAAAAATGGGATTCTTGAAACATCATGACATCATAAAACAAATCATATAAGGTAAATGACTTAATAAAAATAATTCCCTCAAAACATAATCAAATCAATGTAATAATAGGGATAAAAACAGAACCCTATATTATCTTAGATGGAAAATAATTTTGATAAAACATTTGAACTCCATTCTTGAGGAAAATATACTTTCTACTTCAAAAACACTTTTCTTTTCTTTACATGTCATACAATTATAAACTAAAAGAAGTTGATTAAAAATAAACTTGAAAACTTATAAAGGAATCTTCTTGGAAATAATGTTTTAAAAATCAATTCATGCCGTATAAGTTAAAAAAACATTTTTCGTACTTTTGTCGGAAAAGTCAAAAAGTACCTCGTACGAAAAACGACAAAAGATTCCTTTCATATATTTTACTAAAAACTCACCGAAGGGTAAAATTGGATATAAATTATTGTATAAGGATGGAAATAATATTACATATTGAGGGAACATGGATGTGGATGATAAAATACACCCCAGTAATTACCAAAGTAAAAACAATCTCAGATAAAAGTGAGATTGTGATATTTCCCTTACCTTAGGTCTGATTTGCTTTGTACGTGTACTAAGCTCATGTATAATGGTTTAAATAATGTTATTGACTTATTCAAGAATCATACATATTTATATGATGTCATATATGGTCATATTCTTAGCTTCTTATTAGTAATATTTCATTGTTACTTGTTACTCGGGTCTTTATTGCCTTTTGTTCTTATGCGTGTTTTGCTGAATAAATTCTTATTCTTATTTTAAGGTTATAGATACCTTATATCCAGAATGGTATTAGTGTAACATATATCATATTTATTCATTCAATTCATTTATATAATTACTATGTAATGATGATCATGTAGAACGAGTCGCATCACATCGTGGAGACGGTATTCCGTACGTACGCACGAGCGACGATATTGTTCCCATGATCGTGGAATTGAATTTAAGTGTATTTATACTATTTCAGTATCAATATAACTTTATAATAATCATATATAGTTACTCATTACACCATTATACCCATCCTTGTAAGGTGATGGTGGAAAATAGAGTACACCACGGCGTGGAGACCGTATTCCATACGTACGCATGCGCGGTGATTTCGTTTTTCCGTAGGATGTATAGAAGGTGAATTAGGGTTGTTTCATATTTATAATAACATATCAGTATGTAAGTAATACTTATGTTATTACTTTATCATGAAAAAACTAAAGAAGAAGAAGTCGAAGAAGAAAGAAATTGAAAAGATCGGTAATGGATATTACCTCTTCTTTGAAACGCCCCTTTGAATCCTCCACTTTGGGAACTAATATTGGTCTTTGAAGATAACCAAGACCTCTAGGATTATTCTATGGAAGTGGAGAAGGGATTTTGGCAGGGGCTGGCCGAGCTTGAGTGCTCAAATTGGTGTGAGGAGGAGGGGGAGGAGGTGCCCTTTTATAAGGGAGGAGAGGGGCACCTTAGGAATACCTCAAAATATTATTTTATATTAAAGTCAAAATTGGTTTATAATGGTTCCAAAGGGTCTTATTTAGAATGTAAAGTGGGTATGGGTCGAAATCCTATCAACCAATAAGATTTAGACAAGTTTAGCTTATTATTTTAACCTTATCAGTTAGATTTAACTCTAAGTTAAATAATTTAACTTTTACCGTGACTTTTTGTTTTCTTATACTATATGGTTAATACACTTACTATAACATGACAAACGAACCAAAAATTGTTTATTATTAATATATATATCCTTATCTAAGTCATTTGGCCGAACCTTAGATTTTTATGAATAAAATAACAATTAATAATATAATATTTGATTTAAAAACTATTTTGTGTCAATTTTGACACTATTTGATATATGATTTCTGTGAAAGTCATAACCGAATTATATGTTCAAACCAAGTTGATTAAATCAACACTAATATATCATAGTAACCTATAAAATCAGTGTAATTCATAAAAAGTCTCAAATTACATTTATTTTGGTGTTTATAACATCGATTATCTCAATATTTCATTAATAAGATAATTAGTGCATCATCATTGTGTCATAAATAAATTAAATTATTTAATGTCTAAAAATTACAAATAAAATACCATTATATAGGAAATCTTTTTAGCTTTCTAATGAATATTTATAGTCGAATTTATCTTATGTATAACCCCATATTAAAAATGATTTTCTTATTAAACTTTGATTTTAACTATTTTAACTATTCATTAAATAAAATAATATTAAATGTCATAATCTAATCCAAGGGGACCTAAATGGTCATATTATATTCATAAGGTTGTTTTTGGTCGAATTACACTTATCCAATAGAATTAGGACATGTGTTATGGTAATAGTAATATCGTATTTACCCTTAGTTACCCTATTTACTATTAACTGCGGTAAAAAAAATAAAATGTTACTATTCACCAAAAAAATATTTTTATCTCATTGAACCACATTTTACTTACTGATATCAACCGTTTCTGTCGGATTTTCCAAATTTAATTCACAGAAGCGGTAAAATTAATTTTTATGAAAAATTCAGTTTTTAACCTACCACTTAGTCGTTTCACTATTCATCAAAAATTGAAGTTTTTCAGAAAAATGCCAAAATTTCACCCTAAGCTATAATTGATATTCCGAATTCAAAAATGATTTCTATTTAACAAAATTCACATAATATAATTTGCATTAATTAATTTTTTAATTAATTTCCGCTGTCACAACAAATAGCGTGTTTTTAAGAGATAATAACTATCAAAAGATTGACACTTGTTTATGACTGGTTTCAATGTGAAATTACATCCAATGACCAACATTGTATTAAATTGTAAAAATATATTCTAAATTTACTTTAAAACCACTCAAATTAATAATTTATCACTATTAATTATTTCGATTAAAAAAGTTGTTTTAATTAAAATTTAGTAATTTTCACTATTCATCAGAATATGAAAGTTATCCGAAAAGTACCAAAATTTCACCTTAGGCTAAATTCGATACTCCGAATCCATAAATGAAGTCCATTTTAAAAATAAAATTTACAAAATTTCAAAAATTGGTTATTACTATTCATAACGGCTAGTTTTAATAATATCTTAATAGCATATCGTTGTTTAGTGGAACTTGGTGTTGCGTACAACACATGCTATCGTGGAAAGTCGCGATTGCGTGTAATTCAAGCCAGGTCAGATATGTGTGTTGTGAAAGCTCCTTTTGGTGTATCGTATAACACAAGACATTAATGAAATTAAAAAGAATATTTTTCATAAAATCTCGGGGTGTTACAGTTATAGTTTCCAATGGTCTTATTGATCAATGGTTATTTAATGGTCAAATCCCAATGATCACATATCCATTTATAACTTTTAAATACACTTCATTATTTCAGATATAATTTATTACAATTAAATATATGGATATATTTTCATTTTCATATTATTTTGATAGATTTATTAATATGTTTTTTTATTTCTATAGTGTTTTCATTGGGGGTGATGATTCTAAAATACTGGGGAAATACTTATTTTCTAATTTTAGTAATTCTATTTTATATTCCTTTTCCTCTTTTAGTGTTTATAATTTTAATTATTTTGATAGACGACTAATGTAATGATCTTTCTTGATGATAAAAAATTAGTTGGTTTCTCTTTATTTTGTAAATTTATAATATTATATAATATTTATAAACTATTATTAAGGAAGGAATTATCATTTATAAATTTTATAATTTCATGAACAAAACTCATAAATATAATAACATTATCATGTGATAGTGAGTCATTTTCCAAAAGAAATTATTTATAAAACATAAAATATAATAATAGTTTTGGATGATTTATTAAGGCTATATAAAAATTAACCAATAAAATTAAAAAATATATTTTAAAATTGAAATTTATATTTTTCCTTTTACAACTTATATGGAATATATTACATCACTAATTCAACTATGATTTCAAAATCCATACCATATCTTTATATAATATTTAATGTTTACCCAAAAACAAAATGTTCTTAGAAAAATATTAAAAATTCAAAATTGACTAAATTCAATATACTAATTCAACAAAAAAATACTTATTTTAAAAAATACATTTACTTATAATAATTTACACTTTTTAATCCAAATCATCATTTATAAAAAAATATTGGTTTTTTGATATAAATTGTTTTTGAATTCTTAGAAATATTACTTCGAATTCATTAAATTATATTAAAAAAGTTATAAATAAATATTATTTATTATTATATGAAAATTATTATAAATTCTAAATTCAAAAATTTATCTAAAAATAGTGTTTAAATAAATCAATATATTCTATGAAAATAATGTTTTGTTTAATTTGGATCAAAATATAATTTTCATCAACTCATATATAATAATATAATTTAATAAGGACTAACTAATAAAAATAACCATTATTTTATTAAAATTGATAATATATAAATCCATACTATTGGGTTCAAGATATATAACCTATAATTACATCAACATACGCTCTAAGGGTATGGTATGTGATTGTGTGGATTCATTAGGGTGATTCAGAAAATATGGTTTAGATCATGATATCAATATTCTTGGACTTTTAATGTAGACATTTTTATTCTCACTTCAGTTCCTAGATCTCATCTTGGGTTTGGTCGATGGAAAAGCCCAATTATTCTATCTCCAATTAAACTTCTGATAAATGGGATTCATAATGTATGATCCTACAAGTCAATGACATTACTTCATATATCTGGGTCAATTGAACTTTATCATGACTCCTAATATATTAATCATAGTGTCAACTATACAGAGGATATATTAGTAGTGGTTATGATTCATAAAGTAATTATTAATCCAAAAGAATAAAACTAACAAAATTTCCAAATAAGTTCAAGTGTTTTTTAAAACTACATTACTTGATATTAATTTTTCATTCAAAAATAGTGTTTCATATATAAACATTTAGGTATTTAAATTCTTCTGGCCTTAAGAGATTTTTCCTAATAAATTTTCAATTCATACAATAAAACATAGGAGGTTACCTATGTTTCATCATCTCTTCCAATTCCCATGTTTCGTTCTAGAATTTTGGGTTCTTCCAAAACACTTTGAGTAGGTGAGTTTTCATTTTTCATAGAAAATTGACTCTATAATCTAATATCTTCTCTATATTCCTATTATTTAAAGTTTCATTCCTCAGTGGTGCCACCTTTGGATTCCGTACATGACATTGATCTCGTATATATTTCCTTGAGAGGGACAGATTGAACACATCATATACATGAGATTGGTTAAGTTGTAGTACAAGTTGATAATCCACAACTATGATTTCATAAATGATATAAAAGGGGCATATTTATCATGGAATAGGATATCCCTTCTTCCCAAAACCTCATGAATTTATTACATAGTGATATATTAATGAACAACTTATCTTTGACCCCAAAATCTAGGTATCATTAATGATTTTCTCCAAAGTTTTTTATAATTTTTTTAATTATGTATGTTACTGAATGGTTTTAAAAGTATTTTTCATATCTTGGATAAGATTATGTCTGATCAGCTACTACTCTCTAACTTTAAACCACCACATTAGACTCAGACACTCTTCCCATACAATGTCTCATTGTAAGGTCCCAGATTTTATTAAAGTACTTTTTATGTTCTATCTTGGGCCTCTCATTTTGGCTAGATAAGTGTTTTCCCAAGTCCTTGAGAAGGCTCGGGGGTGTTTTGTGGGTTCGGAACATGAAAAAAGGGAAAATGGGGATCTATGGGAAATCTCCACGTTTTGAACATGGTTTGGAAAACCATGTGAGGGGAGACCGTGGGGGCAGTAGCAATTTGCACGATTTTCACACGATTTGGGATACTGTGTGGATTTCCTATGAAACCATGTGAAGGGGTGGTTTTTGGGTAGTATCTTCCTCACGGTTTGTGCACAGTTTGGAAAACCATGCGGGTAAACCGTGCAACCCTGAAAATATGGAAAATTTACATAATTGACACTCAAGGATTTTTAACCCCAACTTGCGGTTCTCCTCCCTTTCACCCCCTACAACCCTAGGGATGAACTTGGGAGACCCATGCTTCCAATAGGTGATTCTTTATCGATACTTGGCGGTTTTGATCATCATTGGTTGTGGATCAAAGCCTCAGGTTAGTCTAATGCTCCTTTTTCTTCTCTTTTTCGGATTTGGGCTTGTAGTTTCTCCCATCTTCTTCTAAAACCCTAAAAACAAATTTTTTCTAGGAGAAAGTAGGTTGGGGATTCATGGGATACTTGAATCCGGATATAATTACTTGATTAAGAGGGAATTAATTATCAAATTCGAGGTAGTTGGTCTACAAGTATTACCCCATAGTTTTATGTTAGACTTTTTCATGCAAGTTAATATTCTTGTCTTCCCCTTTTGTGTTCTTGGTTATATTGAGGATTTTTATAAAAAATTGTCCAAGTGACGAATTAAAACCCTCATGATCTCTATGGGATGAATGGTGTTGGGCTTGACCATTTTAGGACAACCCATGGGGTGCGCCGGAAATCCCGGACGCAGAGTGTAGTAGGGTTTAGTGAAGGGTGCCGAATAATAATATGGAACCCATGTAGAATATGTCATAATGTTTTTTTAAGTTGTAAATAGATTAATGATAAATATTAATAGGGTGATAAAACCATATGGTGTTATTATAATGACATAAAAATGGGTAATTGGGTTGGATGAGATTATATCGATTGTTTAACAAAATTTGGCTAGATTTTCCAAAGTGGATTTTTGTATATCAAATGGTGAACTTGCAATTTGGTAATAGAATGTGAAATGGGGAATGTGTTAATGGGATGTAATAAATGAATGGATGAACTTTTAGTATGGGTTTATACATGAAAATTTTGTGGTATACAGAAATTATTGAATGAAATAAAGGGATTGGGTTATGCGATATGATAATTGTACATGAAAAACATCAGTGGGTAAGTGCATGGGAAATGATTAATGGGACAAATGGGTTAGTTAATGGTCAATGAGAAATTTGGCTAAGGCATCGGGGTTTTTTAATACAACTAATGAGTTAAGGCATGCGAATTTGAATTAGGATAAGTGGATATGAGTTGTAAATGGTAAATGTATTAATGGGTTATGGAATAGAATTAATTCCCATGTTGTTGTTATGAATTTTGATATCCAATGAAATTGAATATGATTAGTTGTTTTATGGTATGGTTGTGGTGATTTGATAAATAATCTTGTGCGCATGGCTTGGTAGAGTGTGGTATTGACTTGAGGTTCTATGCCCACTTGTCGAGTTAGATTGAGGCTATAACATCCACCCCAAAAAATGCACGGGTTAGGGAATGGGAAGGAGTCTCTATTCCCATAACAGTTGCATTCCACCCAGACTGGGGATTCTAGGTGAGGATAATGGATTGAAGGGATATGCATATCCCTTATGATATAGGGAATTTATTTTCTTCCCCTATGCATTTTGATTGATTGACTCAGACCCTAGTGTAGTTGATAATTATGCTTAATCCCCAAAACATGTGATTAAATGGATTAAGGATTGAAGTTGGGATTAATTCTAGGGATAAATTAAATGAACTTGTAAACTTCTATCACCTAAACTATCCATTATTTACTTACCATTTATTTTGTGCTTACCTAAACTATCTATTAGGATGAATATTTTCTATACACCATTGGTGGTGGCCTACTGAGATTTTTACTCACACCCTACTCGGGACGCTGTTAGGTACCCATGTAGATTTCCCGGTTGCAGGTCAGGAAAATGGCAAGGTCCCTCAACTACGATATAGATTTGGGCTCAGGCTTTACATGGATAAGGATCCAGACCAAGAGTCAGAACCCAATGGAATTTTTGGTTGTTTACTTTATTTTGGGTTTCGCTCACTTTCACTCTAGCTTGACATGGCATACTTACTATAGTTTATGATTTTACCTAGTTGTTTTGGGAATGGATCATTTATACATAATAATTATTGTTGATTATTTTTTATGTTATTAAAATTATTATTTTTTGTGGTTTACTCATATTAATAGGGTATTTTCTCCCCAAGTAAATCATTAGATCCTATCCATTAGTCGGTAACCTCTAGCATATGGGGAGGCATGCTTGGGGTCTTTTGACAACTTGGCTCGGAGAAACAATTTAGTTATTTCTGAATCAGGGCTATTACAAAGTGGTATCGTAGGAGTTCCTTTCTCGTAATTACTATTTGGGGGTGGTATACAGAATATTAAGATGTTTTGGGCCTTGGTAATGAGCTTGTTCTTCGGAGTATCTAACCCATGTACAATGGAAAACACAAGTCCCCCTGGGTGGGAATTATTGATCTTGATGTGGGTTAATATAGTTGAATGATATTTCACCATTGGGTGATACACATTTTGTGTGTTTTAACTGATTTATGATATTTTTCCCATTTATGGGGTGACATGAGATTGTGTATTCATGCATCATTTTAGGAAACAAAGGATATATGTGGCATGCTTCTTTATAGGGACACACACAGGATGGGTTTACGGGGCATAAGAAGTACAATGTATTTTACATCCTTCATATATATAAAGAAAATTATGCTTAATAATGGCAATGAAAGTGGGTTAATGAAAAGTATCCAAATTAATAGTGGAGGAATATTTTGTATAAAGAGATGTTGTGACTGGGTTTAATTTTTGGGTTTTGATAAATTTTTAAGGTTGTTTTGGTGTCTTAAAGAAAAAGGGTTGCATAATGATGGTAAAATTGTAAATGAAATTTTTTCCTATTGAATGGTTTAAATGAGCCAAAGTGATGATTTAAACATGTTGGGAAATGGGAAATGTTCCCAAGAGGAAAGGGGAATTCAGTAAAAGAAAAATTTGTTTGAATATGTTTTGATGAAAGACTTGTTATTATATAAATTATTTACTACATATTGACCATCACACACTGTAAGTATGGTAGAGGGTTGTGATGAAAGTGTGATGATGACCATTGGGATATTGTATGAAGAATGATTTGTTTAAGGTTGAAAGTAGTAGACCTTTTCCACCTGTGGTTAAATCTTGTTGGTCTTTCTTCAAAGATTCAAGTTAATGATAAACTTAGAATGAGAATGATTGGGTTCAAATGTGGGTATCCTTTGTGTTGTCAATTTGACCCTTGTATTTGTGGGTTGGTGTAGTGATAGATCCCTATTTGAGACTTTGGGTTGGATTTTGAATCCATACTAGTTGAGATATGGCCTAGGTGGTGTGTTTTGGGAACCCTTGGTGGGGTTGTGTCCATGGGGTTGTGTGGCATTGTTAGGTATTTTGGGTGAGGAACCTATCATAGTTCATGACTATATAGAGTGCATGCTGGACCCTAAAGATGGTTTCTGGGTCTTGGTGACCTTGTGAGTTGAGACATTGCAAGTTGTGTCTCGATTCCTAGAGAGGATGTTTTGAACATAGTGTCAATGAATGTGTACACTTTGGTGTGTAACCTAAAGTAAATGGTTGTTCCATGCTCTAGGCACAGTGTGCATGCGAACTGGGGTGAGAGTGTCATGCATGAGCATTGCTTTGTTTGTGTCATGATAAGTATGTTTTGGAGAGAGGACCAATGGATTCTCCTCATTGTGACTCTACTCTCGGGATTTGGTATCATAAGACCATCATAGTTACCTATGTGAGAGTTGGGAAATGGTATATAGTAAATTTGGGTGTGATTCCTACATGTATATATTTTTGATGTCAATAGTATGACTTAGAGTTTCATATAGTGCGGGTTCGACATTAAGGGATAAGTGGGAAGTTTGATGGTTGGTTGTGCCACTCGAGTTGTAGTTACGCGATGATAGTTTTTGAAATTGAAGGTTGATCTCGTGGGAAGTTATCCTAGTAGTGCAAGTTCCTTGGAATATCAATCACGAGAGACTCTTAAAATATGCTGTCAATGTATACTAAGTAACCCAAGTTTTAGTGAATGGTATAGTTGCTCTCGGTTTCATCATAAGGGCATCCTAGTGTTTGTGATAGTATGTGTAGTTTGTTTCGAGGGGGGGGGGTATCAATTAGATGTCAGACTAACCTATTCTATGGTGATTAATGGAGTTTGGGGAGTTTCTTAAGCAAAAAAGACAATAGTGGGCAAAGTATGGTTACATGGTTTCACTCGATGGTGACCCCTGAGGTGAGGGTGGTCACGTGGCCGAAACTATTAGTTTGAATGGTTTGGTTGTTGGGTGAGTTATAGAGGCTTCCTCAATGTTTATGAGACTGACTTACCAATAGACATGGTTAGGCAAGTAAGCTGGCGATGAGATGTATGCATGTTTAGTTTATTTTGTGAGAGATTGATGGTTTGATTGGTGTGATAGCCCATTGTGTTTAGGTTGTTAGCTGGAAGGGATGCATCAGAAGAACTTGAGTAGTGTGGTGGAAGTAGTTCTATATGAAACATTGGTTCACAGCTATATGGTTGATTGGTTGTGGTGTGATGGTTGAATCTGGTTGCAAATCACACCTGAGTGGTTGTGGTTAAGTTTTGATGATACATGTTCAGAAAGGTATCCCAAGAACCCTATAAGGTCATGGTGTCTCATTGCTTGACATCAAAAATGGATAAGTTGGTGGTGGTGTTCTTTGACAAGTTCCTAGAGTACCTCACCTAGTGAAGAGCTTGTCCAACATCTTGACATCATCCCAGGTATGTTGAGAAGCTCTGGATCAACCCAAGAGACATGAAGGTGTTTTGTTGGATGAAAGAATTCATATATTTTACGTGCATGGGAGTGGTAAGTGTGAAGCCTGATTATGGAATGTAAACTCATAATCTCTTAAGGTGAGGTCCTCGAAATGGACATGATTTTGACAAATATCAAGGGTGTCATTCACAGATGTCGGGAATGGGCACTGGGTGTCGTTCTCTATCTTGTTTTGGGAATGGCTGTTTGGCCATGTCTAAGTTTGGTGTTCAGTTTTTAATTTAGTATAAGATGCAGTGGTTGAAATCCCTCTTGATAATAGTGGTGACAACACTCCTAATGTGGGAGGGATAAGTCAATTCTAGATGTGGAGAGGAGATCATCGAGCTGACGTGGTGGAACTAGAGTGCCAGTGAGGAACTTGTAAAGTGTATGTTAGGTCCCTCGGGGAAGCAATTTTGGACTTCAACGTGATGACTGATGATCCGAGGGTTGGCTTGAGCTCAGGGTGGTTCCAAGGGAGAATTTTAATGTCTTTGTTGAGTTATAAGAGGGTGTGGGTGGATATGAAAAAAGTTGTGGCAAGAGATGTTTGGATACTATAAATTCAACAAAAAATTGGGATTTGACTCAGGAAATTTTCCATTGTGTGGTTTTTGAATGCCGTGATGTTGAGTGGAAGTTTGCAATGTTATGTGGTGACATGCCAAGGGTGATGCCCGATGACTGTTTGGAGGGCGGTAATGCTATGATTATGGAAATCTTCCAGAATTTAGGAAAAGACCAGAGTGGGTGTGTGGGATGATAATGATAGGCTTCAAGTGAGTAAGTACCTTGGGAAGGTGAGAATGGCATAGCATACCATGACTAGGTGGTGGGTGTTTTGGGATAATCCATTAAATGGTGGTCTAGCCTGAGATGGTTAACGTGAATGGTTTAATGGAAGTGACCCACCTCTGGGTTAAATTTGTAGCGGAAAGAGCCTTTTGAAATGAAGTTATACCTGAGTGAGGTCAAGTTGATCTTATCCCTTTGATGGATAGTGAAGGAATGTGTACCCAAATAGTTTTTATGGTGAGGCTGGATGCCAATGTAGGGTAATTATGTACGGATCATTGGTCACAGTGAGTTGGAACATGGTAGGTGATGGGTAAGTTGGGTTGAGTTTTGGTGGTCCTTCCTCGAGGGGGGAGGTTCCATGTAACTAGAAATGGTGGAGAGAACCACACCGGATAAATGGTTGGTTGATGATGTGATTAGAGTTTTGGGTAGGAAGGACTCGAGTGGTCACCATTCAGGTGAGTTGGCCCTGTTAGAGAGCTTCGGAACGGTTTAACTGGTCGTGTAGCCATTATTTTTGAGTTGTGTTTGGATGTATAGTTGTGGAATGAAATCTTTAGAAAACATGTATGAAAGGATCATGTGTTTCCTTTTGGGTGATATTGGGTTTTGGTCACCATCAATGTTTAAAAAATAGAGGAAAATTATGCCAAGTGAATTGGGACATGATTTTTATAGAAGATCAGGCCGATGAGGTGCTGATAGGTTCCTCCATGATGATGTGATGTTGTGTATTTGGTTTCATTGTTTTGTGAGTTAGGTTTTTTCACCTATGTTTCCACAATGAAGTTCTCTTGGTGGTAATGGTTGAAGTGGATGCCTCCTGGAAGATTTTTCAGCTCATGTAGTGGTTTTAGTGAGTAAGGCTTGTGGGGAAAGTATGTTCCCATGTTTTGTGTTCGATTGGCTTTGTGATGTGTAATAAGAAACTTGGAAATCATATTGGAAAGGAAGTCCTAGTGGAATGACCTTTAGTTACTGAATCATAGTGATGCGTGGAAGAGCGGCTTGGGAATGAGTTCTTATAAGTTAGGTGTTGTATGGTCCTAGAATTTCGTAATGAATTTTTTTGTTTAGGTTTTGTCTTGGGCCTCTTCTGGCTAGATAAGTGTTTTCCCTAGTCCATGAGAAGGCTTGGGGGTATTTCGAGGATTCAGAACAAGAAAAAGGGGGGAAATGGTCTCTAAGGGAAATCTTCACGGTTTGCACACAATTTTTAAAAATGTGTGGAATTCCAAAGAAATAGTGTGAAGGGGGTGATTTCTATGCAGTAGCTTCTACACAGTTTGTGCACGGTTTGGGAAACTATGTGGATAAACCATGAAGCCCAAAAAAGATAGAAAATTTTCAAATTTTCCACTACTTGATTTTTTATCCCAACTCTAATTTCTACCCCCTTTCACCAACTTCCATCCTAGTGAATAACATGGAAGACCCAAGCTTCTAATAGGTGGTTATCCTTCGATTCGTGTCCATTTGGGGTGTCGTTGGTTGTGGATCGAAGCCCCGAGAAAGTCTAACGCTCCTCTTGCTTCTCTTTTTCGAATTAGGGCTTCTGGTTTCTCCCATCTTCTTGTGAAACCCTAAACCCCTATTTTTTCACGTGGAACCTATGTTGGGGCTTCAAGGGATTATTGAATTTTGATCTAAGGCCATGATTAAAAGTGTGTTCATCATTGGACTCGAAGTAGGTGGTCTACAAGTATTATCCATTAGTTTTATGTTAGATATGTGCATGGAAGTTTGTGATCTTGTCTTCCCCTTTTGTGTTCTTGGTTACATTGAGGCATTAGATGAAAATTGGTGTATTAGTGGCCAATTTAAACTCTCGTGATCCTCGTGGTATTTTTTGAGAAGGACTTCACCATTTTAGGGAAACCCAAGTGGTGCGTAGGCAACCCCGAACCTAGAGTGTGGTAGGGTTAAGTGAAGGGTGCCAAATAATAATATAGAACCCATGTAGAATATGTACTAATGGTCATTTAAGTTATAAATGGAATAATAGTAAGTATTCCTATGATAATAAAGGCATACGGTGTTTTTGGAATGAAATGAAAATGTGTAATTGGGTTGAATGATATTATTTCGATTGTTAAACAAAATTTGGTTAGATTTTCCTAAGAGGATTTGTTCATATCAAATGGTGAACTTGCAATTTGGTAATGGAATCAGAAATGAGGAACGTGGTAATGGGATGTAATAAGTGAATGTATTATCTTGTGGGATGTGTTAATACATGATAATTAGGTGGTACACCTAAATTACTGAATGTAATAAAGGGATTGTTTTATGAGATATGAGAATTGTACTTGAAATGCATTAGTGGGTAAGTGCTTGTAAAATGATAAATGGGATAAATGGGTTAATGAATGGTCAATTATGAATTTGGATAAGGTAAAGGGGTTGTTGAATACACCTAATGGGTTAAGGCACGATAATGTGAATTTTGTTAAATGGATATGAATTGTAAATGGTAAATGTATTAATGGGTTATGGCACAATATTAATTCCCATGTTGTTATTATGAATTGTGATATCCAATTACATTGAATATGTTTGGTTGTGTTATGTTATGGTTGTTGTGATTTGATAAATAATTATATGCACATGGTGTGGTAAAGTGGGGTATTTACTTGAGGTTCTAGACCAATGAGTTGAGTTAGACTAAGGCTCTAAACTCCACCCCAAAATTCATGGGTTAGGGAAAGGACATGGGCTCTATTTCCTAAATAGTTTCATTCCACCCGGACTGAGTCATCAAGTTGAGAATAATGGATTGATGTTATCCCTAGTGAGAAAGGGACTTGATTTGTTTCTTGTATTCATTATTATTGATTTCCTTAGACCATTCTGTAGATGATAATTATTCATAACCCATATAACATGTGATTAAATGGATTAAGGAATGAAGTTGGAATAAATTCCAGGGATAAATTAAATGAACATGTTAAATTATAGAACCCAAACTATCCCTTGTTCACATACCATTTACTTTGTTCTTGCATGAACTGTCTATTAGATTGGATATTTTGTAGACACCGTTGGGGGTGGCCTACTGAGTTTGGTACTCACACCCTGCTCAGGCCGTCGTTGGGTACCTGAGAAGATTTCTTAGTTGCAGGTCAAGACAATAGCGAGGGCACTACACTAAGATGTTGAGTTGGGCTCAATATTTAATTGTAGAAGGATTTGGACTTAGAGTCGAGACCCATTGGGAGATTTGGTCATTTATTTTCCTTTGGTTTTCTTTTACTTACACAGTATCATGACATGGCATATTTACTATTGTATATGATTGTACCCAATTTTTTTGGGAATGGGTCATTCATGCATATTGTTAATTGTTGTCTATTGTTTACATTGGTTAAAATTATTATCTAATGTGGATTACTCTGGTAAAGAGATTTTAGTCTCCCCACATGACTCATTAGACCCTTTCCACTAGTCGGTAACCTCTAGCATTCGGGGAGGCACACTTGAGGTCATGTGATGAATTGGCTCAGAGTAGCAGTTTAGTGGCTTCTGGGTTAGGGATGTTATACTCATAAGTTTCCATTATATTTCTATAATGGAAACTATTTTTTTTATAACACCATTAGGGAAAGGTATTGATACCAACGTACTTGTAAATACAATGAAAAATATCGTAACATAACCTTAAATGTTTTAACGGTTCTTTAAGATGGACCTTTTGTATGAGGGTGATAAACAGTATTGAAGCTCAACTCAATATCAAATACTTCCTAAATGATTCCCAACAACACCGAGGTAATCCTTAGACCTCGATTAGATAAAATATGGTGTTGAACACCATACATTCATACCATTTTCATAATGTATATCTAGGTGATTTTGTCAAGATAGAAAAATAAATTGATAGAAATGAATTAATATAACTTGGTAAGGTCATCAACTACCATCAAGAAAGAGTTATTTACATGAGGTTTCATGGGATATCCTATGAAAAAAATCTATGGTTATGTTTTTCGATTTCAATACTAGTGTGAGAAATTGTTACATCATATCCTTGGAATTCTATCCTTCATCCTTTATTTGTTGTCATACCAACAGTCATGATACTATTTCTACAATCTCCATCTTCATGCTATCCCGCATGAATTTATTCTTTAAATCCTAGTATTATATAGTTCTTCCTAGATAAATAAAGAATAAAGAGATATGAAATCATCTTGAAGTACCCTCTTCAGTTCTAATTTTTACAAGACACATATCTAGGTTTATAACCTTATAAATGATAATTTATAATAGTTGAACACTGGAATATTCCATACCATTTTTCATAGTACCAAATCATATTTCATGTATTCCTTTATCCTACCATTAATTGATGGTGGACCAATAAATTGATCTAAGTAGTGTGATTGTCTTTTTCTTATTACCATGTTCATCCTCTATATGTCCTCAAAGAATGGATCCCACGAAATTCACATTATTGATAGTGTTTTATGATTCTTTTTTCTCAGTTAACATGCCATTTTTTCACATTCACATATTAATAGATTGAAAATATATAATCCTTCATCATATAAAACATCCTTCATTGGAACATATTGATATACTTTAGAGTGAATATTTACCTGAGGCTTTTATGATATGAATATATGTCATACTTATCTTTAAAGAGAAAATGCTTCCAAATATTCATCACGATGATCACTGCTACCAATTTAAGATCATGTATTGGGTAGTTCTACACATGGAAATTTAATAAGTTAGTGGAGTTGGCTATCAATTTTTTATATTTAATGTGTACACAACCCATTCCCATTTTAGATGCATCATTATAGATCAAAAATCCTCCCACATAGGTAGGAAATGGGAACATAGATGCATCTATTGTCCACTTCATTAAATCATTGATGATCCCATCACATTAATCAATCTAGAAAAAATTGAGTCCATTCTATGTTATCATGTTTACTGGGATTGAAAATCATGAGAATTTTATAACAAATTGATACTATTTCCAAGCTAATATAAGGAAAAATTTATTTCTACCTTATATTTTGATCTAGGTCATCCTAATATTATTTCTATTTTTGAAAAATCCACACATATCCCTTCATTGGTAATATCATGCCGTAGTAATCTTAATTGGACAAGGTATAATATCATTTGAGAAATCAAACACTCATTTTCTAGGGAGGTTGGGCAATTCTTCATGAAACATGTCAACATATTCAATTACCATGGTCTAGTCATCAAGGATGATCTTTTCCTTAGTCTTAATCATTTTAGAAACATACACTTACTCATATGAAAATAATATTTATGATTGATGTGATGAAAATAAATGATATCCATCCTTCTCCTTGCACATCTATTATATGATTGGGTGATTCAGGATATGGAGGTTAATTATATCATGACCCGCCCCTTGATACCCATGACGTGACTACCCCAAGGCCTACTACCATAGGATAGGGGATAGAAACTAGCGTCAAGTAGGCATATCCCAAAAAATGGCAGGAATTTACCTATGTAACTACACACATGAACACAACTCCATGCCACAGATATTGGAAATTGACAACACTAGGTAAACAAACACAAGGTACAATAGTAGGAAACTGAATGTAAATGGGTATGGAATACAAGCCTAAAAATAGGAAAATTACAACTACAAGTCTATGGAACTTCTCTGTTGAAAATCCTAGCTAATTGGTAGGTATAGAAATAGATGTCTGATGTTGTAGAAGAAAATCTCATCTGTCATCTAACTCTATGCACCACCTGGCCCCGATCCACCAACGACTCCATCAAAGCATCAATCGTTTGCATAGGAAAAAACCCATGGGGGAAAATCCCATGAAGGGGTGAGTAAAACAATACTTAGTAGGGACCCAAAACCAAAAATATATACCATAAACAAATGCACAAAGAAGACTTCCAAAGAGGTACTTGAAGTGTATTCTCAGTGAAGTACAATCAAGAGTCACTAGAGTCATTAGAGTAAGCTCACACTAGGTATATGTATATTTCATGAATATATATAAGAAATTACAAGAAAATTAAAATATGATGAGACATGAAATGTATTTAGGGGACTTACTCCACCTCTTTATAGGAGACATACTCTGCATCTTTTGAGGAGACTGACTCCGTGTCTTAGTAGGAGACCGACTCGCCGTCTTCACTGGAGACAGACACCGCATCTTCATAGGAGATGCACTCTGCATCTTCATAGATTACATAGTCTGCATATTCCCAAGATACCAACTCTGCATCTTCGTAGGAGACCTACTTAGCATCTTCACATGAGACCTACTTTGTATAGGTCTCAGCCACAGGATTCCTCTCTTAGAATGCTCATTCTAAGAGCACCTACTCCTTATGCCAAAAAGGTTGTACGCCAACCTCAACAGAAACCCTTGTAGAGTATCTCAAAATTACCTCCTCAGTTCGAGGGTTCCAACGCAAAAAAATTATTGTCAAAAAGACTTTCAGTTTGAAAGTTACATGAATTTTACTGAAAAAGTGGTCGGTTGGGTCGGTGGTCGGTCCGACTTGACCCTACCCGACCGGCGTCGTCGGGTCAACCCAACCAGCTAGGCTTGGTCCAGCTTGTTCTGTTGGCTCTGCCTGCCATCGGCATATCCCACTACTATCCCCCCTCCTCCAGTCCTGCCCACTCAAGTATGCTGGTTTGATCCACCCAGATGCGGCCTGGCTATCCACACCCCTCCCTGGCCCAAGTGGTCGCCTAACCGTGTGCTATCCAGTGCCCTGGTCAATGTGGTCAGTCTGTGTTTCATGGTCGGTCCTCATGACTGGTGTGCACCAGTAGGTGCACCTTGGTTTGTTTGATCGATGTAGCTCCGACGAGCCGCATCCCTCCACTTTTGTTGCCTCCTTTCGCAGCCTTCTGCCTCCACCCAAAGTCGTTGTCGCCACAGGTTTCTGTCACCTTCCTTTTAGCTGGTGGACTCTTTCTACCTCCACCCACGACCCCTACCTCGGTCTCACTGGAAAGGAGAATGTCGTCGCCACCTTCCACTTGTCGGCGGCTCGTTTCTCACCACCGCAACCACATGAGATCGTAACCGCGTGCCTCCTCCTGCCATCACCAGTGCTAGGCACTGGAGTTGGCAGACTGTTGGCCCCTTCCTTGGTCGACAAGGTTTGCTTTGGTGCTCTGATTATTGGTCTTAAAGATGTTCTGTGATCCTCCGCTCTCCACCTTCACTTATGTTTGTTCCAAATATTATCTCCATCACTCCATGGATATGACCATGTTCGAAACCACCCAACAAAACATGTCGTGACCACGACGGTCTGCTATAAAATGACTCATGAACGGGGAAGAGGGAGAAAAGAAAATGAAAAACATTATAATGGGCCATGGCCTTGTTCATTTCAGCCTTGGTGAATTCATATTAGTAGGATTACGATGAAGAATAATCATCAGTTTATTCCCTTTAATCCCAAAGTTTATCCATCTCGCTAGAATGATCAAACAGTTAATCTACTTGTTCATGGGTTAGTCCACATTCATCGTTGGAATCAAGAACGTGGAAAGAAAAATACCAAGAATAAATAAACCCCGTACCTCAAGGTTTGGATCTGTCGTTGGTGAAGAACGGGGTTGTACCACCATCGTTCGTCGATCCTAAATCCTTAATCTGTGATCCATGTTCCGTAATCCGTGATCTGCAGGAATTCATTGTCATTTTTCATTCACCAATGGGAGGGAACCTCTAACTACTTTCTCTAGAGTTTCTAGGGAAATATAGGGTTATGTGTTATCCCTAAATTCCTGTTTAATTGCTGAGAAAAGAAAACATGTTAGAACATTTCATGGTTGTAGTATTTCTATGATGTTTCTTTTATGAATCGAAACAGGATGACTCTTCACCGCGTTATAGTGTCGATGTGTCCATGGGATATGTTTAAAAATGAATAAAATAAACTTCTTTATCTTATTTTTCTTATTTAAAATGTCCAAAAATTAACTTTCTCAGTTGACCCACGCCGGTCTATGTTAGGCATCACCTATGGAAAATATGACATTATGAACTCAAATGTGGTCTATGATTTCCAATATAAGTAACTATTCATGAGGTATTAAGATTTAAATAAAATTAATTATTTTATTAATAGTTATGTTCTTTTTGGGTCTTCTCACTAGAGACCCACGATAATTAATGCCCAGTCACACATTGGGTAAACTCGTCATTCTAAATGTAACAGTGTCCTTGGATTTCTGATCTGTGCACCAATTTTAATGTTATACCAATTTTTTAGGAAAACCACTCTGTGATGTAATTAAAAGCTTCACATTTTTCATTGAACCATTCCAGGCACACGGGGCCTTAGAATCACATGTCGTCTCAATGCCTAGTCTCAGAATTTTCAAAGAAATTTTTAAAAAAAATGG
Source organism: Viscum album (assembly GCA_963277665.1). NCBI lineage: Eukaryota > Viridiplantae > Streptophyta > Magnoliopsida > Santalales > Viscaceae > Viscum > Viscum album. The sequence continues at coordinate 2,028,425,905 of OY728133.1, forward strand.
GAAAATTTGGGTCATTAAAAATTCACTCTCTTAACATTTAATGTTGTCTATATTAATGAAAAAGTAATCCATACCTAGAAAATCGTCGAATTCCACTAAACTTGGAATGATAAAATATTCAAGAACATTCCAATAAACATCAAAATGTGATAGAATAATCATATATGATTTTCCCAAATTATATAATATCTTTTGAGGTTTTGAAATAATGTTCCCATAAACCGTACTAGTTATACTCATGTAGAATTAATTTAAATACAAAAGAAAAATAAAAAAATCTATAGTAGAGGTTAGGTGTACATCAGTCATCATTATTGGTCTCTAAATTAGACATTTTTTCTCTATATTGGTGGGTCTCACCATGCCTATTTTCCCTTGGAATAATAAATTGGCAGATAAATTACCAACTTCTCCAAATTTATGACAATAGAACTACTAATGATTCCATGGATTGAACTTTATTTCCATAAATTATTTTAATTAAACTTTTAATTTTTTTATATAAATTTTCTAATTTTTCCTAACTATTATAAACTCAAAACATCTTTGATTTCTATTGTGATATTTCCTGAAGTGCCAATTTCTTCATTTTGGACATGTAGGAAATTAATTAATCACTACTTTATCAAATTTATAAGATAAAAATCCTTGAGTCATTGTACTCATGTTCTTTAATGTGTTTGGAAATTCAACTCTGTGATAATTTTCAACACTGATTTGTGATATCTTTTCTAAAATAATCACAAGATGCCTCACTTTAGCACTCATCATTTTTGGTATCTCATTTGGGTAGTCAAAACATTTACTGTCACATTGGTTGTTGACTCAATTCTTCCTATTTTTAAGAATTGACTAGAATAAAGGAAAAAATAGGGATGATAATTTGTAAACATTAAAAGACATAAAACATCATAATCATTAAAGGGGTATATCATAAATAACAATCAATATTTAACATATGATTTTCTTTGTTTTAGTCCATGTTATCCATGATCTAATTCCTAACATAAAATATTATGATAAATTTTTCCTCATAATAATTTGTCATAAGAATCCTATACATATAATTAATCATATCACACAGGTTTTTCAAACATGGTGTGCATAAAGGCCTATTTTCATACATCATGTAATGATTGAGTCCAGCTCAATGCACCCATTGTTGTCTTATTACCACAAGGTAAAAATGTGTTCAATCCACATAGACATGTACTATCTATAAAGGTATATATTTTCTTGGAAACAACATACTCAATACTTTACTAATATTTAACGATGTTTCCTATGTTTAGTCTTATCCAAAAGGATTTTACTGGAGTTTTATATTCCTAATCCCAAAAAAGTACTATACCTTTCTTTAATGTTTACTATGAAAACACTTACTTTAGTACACATTATTTCATGATTTCTTGCATAAAGATACACTTAATAAAATCCAACAAAAGTCATGATGCCTAGTGACATTGGGTAATTAGGTACATAGAATAACAACGTGGAATAGAAATTAAAAGACATAAACTTAAACTCTATGGTATGGCCAATTCTTTTATCTTATAAATCTACAAAAGATAACATGGTGATATAACCTATGAAAGGGGTGACATATAAATCCTCATTATGGAATTATCAAAGGAATAAAATGAATAAATTAATTCATTTGAGTGAATTGTAATATCAAGGAAACATAAGAGGGGAGATAATCATAAACATAATAATCGAAGAAGAATATAAGATAATGAATTAAAAAAATATGAGAATGTGGAAATAATATAAAACATGACACGATAAACATAAGTCAAGGATAACCTCCAAGACCACATAACAAATTGTTCTTAGTGTAACCTCCCATGCACTACACAAGGAATCTCATGATATAAAAAAATACACAATATATTAGAGGGATATATAATTATTAGCCCACCAATCACATTAATATAATGTTAATACATAACTTTCCCACCTATATCATACCACGTACGGATACCTTTCAAAAAATTTAAACCCAAAAATAAGGAGTATGGGTTAAATATATGTAAATCTGCATTCAATGAAGGTTAGGTACAAATTTTTGAATACCCTTTAGGGGAAATGTTAATCAAAATTTATTACAAAAATGATCTCACATTATTATAATAAAAATTTTGAAATAAAGGGGTATTTTTAAAGACATGAAAAATAATCAATTTTTATTAAAACAGCCAAAATATAAAATATTCTTGATTGGAAAAAAGATACATAGACCCCATACATTGAGAAGAAAATTATAAATTCTTGAGATTAACATATTTATATATTGGGGGATCCTTGGGAGTGATTTATATGGGGAATTGTAGAGTAAATTTAGGCTCTAAGGGTTTTGATTAAAGAATAATAAGAGTATGGGTGTGTTAATACCGAAATAGATTAGGGAAAAATTTATTACATTATAATGTTCGTTTTTGGACTCCATAAAAAAATTAATCCAAACCAAAAACCATACCATGGTTTTGGGTCATAATTATGTCATGGTCCATGTAGTATATATATAATGCATTTATATTTTACCCAATAATGCGAATTACAATGTTAAATTATAAAAATTAATAATTGGTTAATATGAGAATCATTATTCTAAAAAATATTATTTTATCAAAATAATTCTCTATTTATGAGAATTTATACTTGTAATTGAAAACCTTAATTTAATAGAAGATACTGGTTCTTTTCAATAATAGTTATTTTTATATAATGATTACACTGGATATCATTAAATTATAGTATCATTTGTATATAAATACATATTATTTAATATTTTATGAAAATAATTGATTTTAATAATTCTAGAATTTATCCAAAAGAAATTGTTTTAATTAAAGCTATATGTTTTTTCCAAAAAAAATATGTAGTATATTTATAATAAAAAAATATAACATTCAACTGCTCATATTTAATTTTATAAGGTAATTGTAATGCCCCAATATTTTATGAATAATTTTATTTTTTGAATTAATTTAATCTTTCTGATATTTTTCATTTCTAACAACACTAAAAATATTTGATTTTATATTAAAGAACTATGTTTAGCTTGTGTTATATGCAAAAAAAAAGTTAATCATGAACTAAAATTAAAATAATGATTATCTTTACCTAAACAGAAAACTGAGGTTATCCCGGGTTATATGCAACAATGACTTTCCTCGATGGCTAGAAAAACATGCAATACTGAGTTTTACATAATAATAATATATTATTAAAATATTATTATTCGATGTAACCCTCGAAATTCAATTAATGGTTATGAAAAAGTGCTAAATAAATTATAAAAATATATGATTTACAAAAACATAAAATTAAATCCTTTCTTACAACTAATTAGAAATGAATATGAGAACCGATTGAATACAAAAAAATTATTATTATTTTCCCACAAAGATATTTTACCCAAAAATAAATAAATTAATAATAATTAATGACTAAAATTAATGTTATATATATATATTATATTAGATGAAATATCTTTTATAATCATCCAATAGCTTTTATAGGCTTAATATAAGAACATACCAAATTTTATGGATGAAAACCTATATTTTTTTACAAAGTTAATTTTACCACCTATTCATGGAGAACCTATATTAAATCCAATTTTTAGATATTTTATGGATTTTATACGCCAAAATAAATTTTATCATTGAATTTTATCATAAAAATTAGGTTAAAGTAAATTTTTCCTATTTTCCTATGAAGTTTCATTTTCTAATGAATAGTTAAAAATACTGGATTTTAATACAAAAATGTTTTTCCATATAAATTATTTATAAGTTGAAATTATATTTTAAATTTTTAAAAATATTAATTAGATAATATTTTTTTCAATTAAACAAATTTATGTCATTGGAATAAATTTTTGTTTGATATTGGGTATAAAAACAGAACAAACATTTGGATGTTTTTACTTTCAAAACCAGTAAAGTCCACTCATCAACAGGATTAAATTTAAATTAATTTCAATCACTTATATGATTATAATTTATAAAAATGGATTCTATATTTGGAATCAGAAAAAAATTTAATTTATAATAAGTCTAACCTAGATTTTTACAACAAATATTACTGAAAGTGAATGAAATTAATTACAATGGTTAACAAAATATTTTGGTTAATAAAGTACTGAACCAAAAATTTAAGACCCAAGAATACCTAGAAATTTTTTTCAACCCATTGGATCTCTATTATTCTTCAATGAAACTTATATAATTGAGTTGGTGTGGTCTGTTATGAATTTTTTTATGTAAAAACGTGTGTACACCTAACTTGTTAAAAAAATGCCATGTGTGTCATTTACCTTCCATATAAAAGGCCACCGCCTATCCCTCTTCTTTACACCTCTCAAACTAGTAAAGTATGGAAAATAAATTCCCAATAAACTTCCCAACAATCCTAACTTACTCCTTTAATCCTCACTTTGGGAAGAAAGAAATCCAATGAATCCTTTTCCTACAAACCCAATGGAGTTACCCAATTAAGAGGTAACTCATTCTCTCATGATCCTTTGTTTTATTTATTTTATCGACCACATACTCTCTCTTTATTCAATAATTTTATAAAAAATATTTGACTTAAATATACTAGTATTTTTTATGCTAATTTTTTTACCTACACTTACTCACACATCAATCTAATGGGTAAAGAACATACTATTTATATATACGGAGAACTACCACCTCACTAAACATTGATTGTTCAATTTTCCTTTACAGCCTCTCATGGGGGAAAATATGGTAAACAATATATTTATATATGTAATATATTATATTTATTATTAATTTAATATTATTTATTACTTTCAAATCATATACCTTTTTTACTTTCTATTTGGTGTAAATATAATAATTTCATTTGAGGAGGTGTGGACTACCACCCCTTAAAGGGACGTGATTCGTTTCAAACCTACATAGAATGTATTAAGGATGGGTTTAGTGAAATTATATAATATATATATATATATATATTATATAATAATTCAAATTAAATAATGATATATATATATACTTATATATATACTTATATGTCATTTTATTTCTTTCATTTAATTCAACAAAAAAAACTGAAAGTGTATTCATGGGTACGTATGGATTACTGTATCCATGAATGGTGTATTATACTTCATAATTCTACATCATATAGATTATTATAATAAAATTATAATGAATATACATGATATTTATATTAAATATTACATTCTTTCAATAAATAAATTATGATCTGAGTAAGAAAAATAAGAATAACAAGTCAAATCATGTAGGATTAACAACACGTTTATCACCTAAAAGATGATGTTAATGATAAAAAGGTAATATAATCCCTTATCTTAATAATATATTGAAATATATATTTGAATATGGTTCTTTTATGGATTTATAATCAACTTATAATTATCATATATGTGGATTTAACAATTACAATGAATGTCAACACTTGAGGTAAGGGAATTTCAGCTCACGTTTTATATTCCTGATATACATGCCATTTTCACCACTCCTTTCTCTTGATTGGGGCATATAATTCTCATTAATTTATTATATGATTATTATTTTTAAAACTATGGGTATTTATATATCCATCCTATTATCTTTCATTCATATTATTTATATATCAAAAGTCACCAAAACGGTAAAGTAATTTCGTCACAATTTTCCTTATCTGAGACACATGGAATGTTATGCACCTATATTTTTATTTAAAGTGTGTATATTGTATTTTAAATGATATATAATGAACCTACTTTTTTACTTGATATTTTAATCTTCATGTAATTTTATTTTCTTAAATTTGGAGTATAGTTTAATGTTAAAAAAGTAGTAAGAGTTTTTTGAAACAGTCTCATCTTTTTCGAGATTGTTTATATTTATGCTTAATTGAAGAAATATTATGATACATATCTCAAGAAAATTTATAAATTTTATTCTTCTCTAGTAATTAATGATATACACATGAATTTGTACCATATTTCTACTCTTTGGTACAAAATATAGTTAAGAAGTTGTTTTTTAAGAATGTCTGACTTTACCCACTCTTCAGTCGGAAATCTGTGTTCCTTCAAAATCATGTTTTCTAAAAATGGTTTCCATTAATATTATACTATTATACTATAATATTTAAAACAAATTTTCACAATTTCTTATTTTATTAGTGTTTTCAATGGAATCTTGTTATCATTTTCCAAACAAGTCATTTTATAACCTTTTTAAAATGAAGAATGAATTTTTTTTAACTAATACAACATGTAAATATTTACCTACTATAATTTAACTAAATCATAATTTTCACATTAAAATGTTTAATTTTTCATAATTTTTTTAATAAATTAATTTTTAATGAAACTATTTTTAAATTTTTTTAAGATGATTTTAAAATAATTTTATGAAAATTGATTTCAAAATGTTTTCGAGATTTCATTGTAATGTTTCAAGAAGTTTTAAAAGGAAGAGTACTGAAATATTTTTCCAAGGATTCCATTCTATGTATTAATGAAAATGGTTTTCAAAAGGTTTCATTTTTTAAAAATCATTTTCCAAAGAATAATGGATAATTTCCTCAATAAATGTTTTCAAAAGGTATTTCAAAATTATTTTATACCCAAGGTTACATCCATTGATGTTAAAAATTCTTATCTAAAAAATGATATGAAGGTTCCATTAATTTTATTTATATAAATGGTTGATTCTTTGATGTCATGATGTTTAGGATACATTTTTGTATTCCATGAGTTATATGATTCTAAAACTCACTTCTTTTCTTGCATTATGCTTTAATGAAGTGATTACAAAACCTATCTCTTTTCAATGATCATGATTTGATGAAATGTTAATGATACAAATTTCATTTCATGGGTTATTATTTGATGATTATAAAACCTACATCTTTTTATGGGTCATGATATGGTAAATGTTTTATTGTTTGGAACATGTATGAGTAAAGTTATTATGAGATAGGTGGGAACTATATCTCCCTCAAATTATTTGGATAACGATGGAGGACTTATGAGTATACATGTTATGTGAAAACCTGAGTTCATATTCAAAATGCTATGAATAAACCTGATTAATTTTTTATAATGTTATGAATGGGCCTGGATACATGTCCATAAGTTTATATTTTAATCGAATTACATGTTCATGATATTATGTGTGAACCTTATTTCATGTTCACAATGTTATGCATGAATCTAGATGAATGTCTGTAGGTTTATGTATAAACCTGATTACATGTTCCCAATGCTATGTTTCATCCTTATTAATATCATAATGTTATACATGTACCTTTTTTCATTTCAATAAATTTATGTGTAAACATGATTACATTTTCAAAATTTTATGAGTGAGCCTTATTACGTGTTTAAAATATTATTCACGGACCAGGTCCCTCTTCAATTAGATTATCCATGAACCTGATAACATGTTCATAATGTTATGCCTGAACCTGATTACATGTTCACAATGTTATACATGGACCAAACTTCATTTCCACAAGTTTATGCGTGAACGTAATTAAAATTTCACAATATTATGTATAGATCTAGTTACATGTCCTTAAGCAGATGTGGGGTCTAATGTCATGTCCTTAACATAATGAGTGATCATGTATCTATTTATACATATTCATGATATTATAAAAAATTCTCATGCCACAAATTCCCTATCTTATTCCTTTTTCAAGCTTTCATGACATATTTTCTTAATTATCCTATGATCCATGACATATGAACATTCAATCATTATTATGAACTATAATATATGGGGTATGATTCGAAAATGTTATGCTTATTATCCATACCATTTATTCATGTTAAGCTTACATATTTCTTTAATTTACCATTATGGATCGTTTGAGCTCATTCTTTTTTATGTTTCCTTTCCCCTAGTTAAGAAGAAAGGTTTTAGATAAAAATATTTAAGTTGGAGATATTTATTGGATTTTTTAATTTCTATCACCAGGATAGAATATTTTTTTCCATGTTTTTTAATACATTAATCTATTTGTGTCCTTAGGCATGTATATTTGTAATGTACAGAGTATTCATCTAAAATGATGTAATATCCATATATACTGAGCTTGGGTTTCTTTAGTTGGTATTAGTGAAAACTTATAGTAACCTTTAGAAAATAGGATGATAAATATTTAGTGATATCCCTTGGTATATTTCTAAGGATATGTCTAGGGATATCTCCTAGGATTAGTATAAGGATGAGTTAACATTTTGAAAAATGTCCTATAACAATGGTAAAGGATAGACTCAGTGGTTTTCTATAAATACAACTCTTTTTAGATATTATAAGTGGATGGGGCTATGGCACAAATGTTCATAGGGGTAAAAAATATGAAAATTTTTTCTACTTTAGACTCGGGTAATCTGGCACACATAAATGGGCCTTGATGTGCACCGGGTCTAACACTCTTGGTGGATATTCTTTGGAAACCCACAAACCCTACATGAATCATTATGAAGGATTTTAATATAATATGACAATTTATAACCAAGGATAAACCAACTATTTCATCAATTAAAAGGTAGGTTTCATGATTTAGACATCCTATGAGTAATTTTTCTTTATTATATGGATTTATTATATGATATATGTTTCTCACCCCATTCTTTCTGGTTTTAGTCAATGGAGATACCTTAAAGTAACATAGATAACATTGACAGTTTTATATGTCGAATGTATGGGAATTATGAAAATAGATTTCCCAATTAGAAATTTCATAAATATAACTATGAAGGTTTTATGAGTATTAGATTTATTTCTAAAGATATATAGACTGTAAATGAAATGTGAAAGGTATGTGATTTTCTTTCGGTATTTTTTACATTAATTATAAGATTCATGATTAGATTAAGGTTAAAGAAACATAATAAATGATTCACATTTAATATACTATGAATGAGGTATTACGGAATAATTTAGTGGAGACTGGGTAATGGTTTAAGAATTATGTTGTATGAATGGAGTACTTATTTTTTAGACTTCAAAGCTTAAGTTATATAAATCATGAAATCTATAAGTATTTTAAGAATAAAATTTCATTAAATATAGAAAAGGATATTTCTAATGGTGTTGAATACATAGAGAAGTGATATTTTTATTAAGATAAGGTAACTCTTAATGTGATAAAGTTGTTAATAAAATTGTGTTTCTATTAGAAAAATGAGATGATTGACTTAGAAAAGGTAAATTGGATATTACTGATTACAATAGATCTAATTATTGATTGTTTGAAAAAATAAGTCTATGTCATCATGGCAGAGGTTTACAACTTCTTAGATATAAAAAATATATCTAGTATCCTTTTAAATAAAGAATCATTCATGTTTTCATAATGTATTTATTGTAATTTTGGTTATTACCATGTTTCAATAGTATGTATAATGAGGGTATTAAAATGTTTGGATTGTGACAACAAAGAGCTACTTTGTGATATAATGGGGATAAATGTTAATATGATTTTTTAAAATCTTTATAAAGTATGGGATTTTAATATTTTTGAATGGTTATAAGGTTAAACATTTATTGAAATATTAAGTTAAACTTTAGATGAGGTTTGTGAGAACCAAGTATTATCTTACCACATGACAATTTAAGCATATTTTATAACCTATTATAAAACATAGTATTGATGATAACTGATGATATATTAGATATCATATCAAGGATCTCTTGAAATTTTAGTCTTCAAGAATGAAAAATCCCCCTTCCTTTTTGGTGTAAGATATGAAGTGGATCAAACAACAACAGAGGGTGAGGTTTTCCTAAAATAATTCAAATATATATTTTGATGAAAATTATCTAACATTATGAAAAATAACCTTGAAGTAAAAAATTTATTCATAGAAACCCCATTTTTTATTAATCATATAACCCCTCTGTTCATCGTAGATTTATGGATTTTTTATTCTTAAATTTCTCCTAACCATGTTAACTATCAGTCTCCACCAGAACATGACGGAAATATTTATCATTCATGTCTACGTTTTCACTTAAAACCTATATTCTATTATATGGAATCCTAGTTATACATTACATTGGGTAACTGTTATAGTCCAAAATTTTCCTTTTTAATGGATGTTTTATTATTTATATTTATGGTTTGGGTTTCTATGAATGAAAATTTCAAGTATTAATATTTTGATAACCTAGATGATTTTTGAGGGTGAATTTCATTTTAATGGGTAGAATATAACACCTTTATATTTTTTAAAATATTCATTTCAACTTAATTTAATATTTTTGATACTTTTCATTTCACGCAACACTAAAAATATTTGATTTTATATTAAATAAATATGATTCGCATTCATTGTCCAAATAAAATTTAATCATGCAGTATACATAAAAAATGTTTAGAATTACCTATAAGGAACACATAGTTTATCTCTCATTACATGTAACAATTAATTTCCTTAATGGATTGCTTTACACGCAAGGCTGAGTTATTCTGAACAATAATATATTATTAAAATATTATTATTTTATATAATAAGATATAAACGACAAATTAAATTAGTGGTTATGACAATGGGTTAACTAAATTACGAAAATATATGGTTTAAAAAACATAACATGAATTCATTGGTTATAATTAATTATAAATGAATAAGAAACCCGATTTAATACAAAGGAAAATATGATTATTTTTATGCCCACAAAGTTATTTTACCCAAATAAATTATACTAATTGTAATTATTATGTGTAATTAATGCGATATATATATATATATTAGTTATTCAATGAAATATTTTTTATATAAATCCAATAATTTTTAGCCTCTTGAGATAAGAATAAACCCATGTTTATGCATACAAACCAATATTTTTTACAAAGGCGATTTACCACCATTTTAAGGATAACCTAGTTTAAATACTATATATTGAAATTTTATGGATCATATATATCAAAATAAACATCATCTTTGAAATATAAACCTAAAAATATTATTAGGGTAAATATTTGGTATTTTTCTATGATGTTTTATTTTTTAATGAATGGTAAAAAATACTTATTTTTAATTCAAAAATTGTTTTTCATATATTTTATTTAAAAGTATAAATTATATATTAAATTATTTTAAAATTTTAATAACACAATATTTTTATCAATTCAACATTTTTAGGAAATTGGAATAAATTTAACGTCGAAATTGGTTATAAAAACATAGCAACGATTTGGTTATTTTAATTTAAAAACCTACAGTGTCGTCCCATTTGTGGGATTAATTTTAAATTTATTTCTACCAATAATTTGATTAAAATTGTAAAAATGGATTCATTTTTTTGTAATAATAATAATTTATAATTTATAATAAGTTAAAATCAGTTTTTTACAAAAATTATTAGTGAAAGTGATTAATATTAATTACAATGGTCAAGAGACCAATTAGGTTAATAAAGTATTAAACATTAAATTTATGATACAAAACGACCTAGAAACTTTTAAAAAACCCATTTGTTCATAATTATTTGGAAATAAACCTTCTATTATTGATTTTTTGTATTTTTTTATTAATTTTCATAGGTAAAAACAAGGGTACACATAACTTTATTTTAAAAATTCCATGTGTGTCCTTTCCCTTCCCTATAAAAGGACACCACATCTCCCTATTATTTAAACTTATAAACCCACAATTTTTCATACAAGATCTTCCAAATAAACTTATAAAAATACTTTACTTACTCTTTGAATCCTACTTTTTTGAATAAATCAATCTAAGTAATCATTTTCCCACAAACAAAAAGGAGTTACTCGATTAAGAGGTAACGCCTTCTCCCAAGATCCTTTCTTTTATTTTCTTTCTCCACCCCTCCACTCTATTTATTCCATGATTGTATAAAAAATTATATTTAATATAATAGGATGTTTTTATGCAATTTTTTCTACCTACACATAAATGCACATCTATCTAATGGTTAATGAACATATTGTTTATGTGTACGGCGAACCATCGCCTCACTAAATGGTGATTATTCATTTTTCATTTACCACCTCTCATGGTGGAAATTATGATCGAAAATATATTTATATATATAATATATTATTTTTATTATTTTTGTATGATTATTTTTTCCTTTTACCACACATACCTATTTACATTCCATTTGGTGTAATTATGATAATTTCATTTGAGAAAGTGTGGACTACTGCCGCCTCAGAGCGATGTAATCCATTCAAACACTACATAGAATTTTTTAAAAATGGGTTTAGTGAAATTATATTATATATATGATATAATAATTAAAATTTAATAATTAAATATAAACATATATGTAAACTTATATGTCATTTTCTTTTTTTATATTAATACAAAAAGAAAAAATAGAAACAATGTCCATGCATTCGTATGGCATACCATATCCATGAATAGTGTATTCCATTTCATACTTCTATATTATATATATTATTATAATACCAATATAATAACTTTAAATGATATTTATATAGTGTATTAAATTTTATAAATAATGATATAATGATCTACATATGAAGACTATGAATAAAAAGTCAAATCAAGTACAATTAACAAGTTGTTTATCACCCGAAACATGGAGTTAAAGATAAACATGTAATATAAAGCCTTAAAAGAATAATATATGGTGTTATATATGGAGATATGGTTCTTTTATTTATTTACAATAAACTTATAATTATTATATTAGAGTATTTAATGAATACGATGAAAGACAAGACACAATGTATGAGAATTTCATCTCACTTTTTATATTTGTGAGATACATGCCATGTTCACAACTCTTTTTTCTTGTGAGATGTAAATAATTAAGTTGAATTTATTCTATTATTCATATTATTAAATATGTGGCTATTTACATATCCATTATATTATCTTTCTTTCATAGTATTTATGTTTCAAAAGTCACCAAATCGGTAAAGTAATTTTGTCTCAATTTTCGTTCTTTGAGACACTTTCCATGTTATGTACCTATATTTTTATATAAGGTGCATATATTGTATTTTAGATTATATATAATGAAATAAATTACTTATATGATTTCTTAATATTCATGTAATTTCATTTTTTACAGGGGGATTATCATTCAGTGTAACAAAGAGGTAACGTTTATTGAAACAATTTCATCACTTTTTTAGATTGTTTTTTTTATTCTTACTTGATGAAATATTATGGTATATATCTCAATGAAAATCTTGAAATTTATTCTCGAATGTTAATTCATGATATATTACTTTATTGGTACCTTATGTCTACACCTTTGTACATAATAAATTTAAGAATGTGTTTTCTAGAATGCCATACTTTACCCTCTCTTGGGTCAGATATTTTTGTTCCTTTGAAACCTTGTTATCTAAAAAGGGTTTCCAATAATATTCTACAATTATCTTATAATATTTAAAACGCATTTTTAACCTTTTTTACCAATATTTTCATATGAATATTCTTGTCATTTTCCAAAATTTTCATTTTTCTACCCTTTTTCTCGTGCAAAAAGAAATTTTTTTTACCATGTATGACATGTATGGATTTACCTATTATTATTTTTGTGAATATAAATTTACATGTTTAAAAGATTAATATATAATATTTTTTTACAGTTAACATTCAATGAAATTATTTTCAAAAGGATCACAAGAATATTTTATTGTTATTTATGGAAAATTGTTTTCAAAATGTTCTCATAAATTCATAATTTGATTTTAATAAGTTTTAAAAGGACAATATTTTCATTATTCTCTAAAATAATCCTTTTAATGTTAACATGAACATGATTTTAAAAATGTTTCATGTTTTAAAAATAATTTTCCAAAGAATAAAGGTTATTTTTCTCAAGAAATGTTTTCAAAGGATATTTGAATACTATTTTACATCAATGATGACATCGGTTGATGTTATTCATATCATTCTAGGAAATGATCTAAATGTTACATTCAGATTTATTCTATGAATTGTTTATGCTTTGATTTTATGATTTTTATGATACTCATTTACCTTACCTGAGTTATATGCTTTTGAAACCCAATTTTTTTCATGGGTTCTACTTTCATGAAGTGATTAAAAAACCTATCTCTTTTCATTGTTTATGATTTGATAAAACATTATTGATACCCATTTCATTTCATGGGTTATGATTTGAAGTTTATAAAACCTATGTATTTATATGGGTCATGATATAATGAATGTTTTATTTTATAGAACATGTATGAATGATTTTATAATGAGATGGGTGGGACATGTGTCTCCCTCAAATGAATTGGGTAATGATGGAGGACTCATGAGTATATATGTTATGCATAAACCAGATATCATGTTCATAATTTTATGTGTGAAACTCATAACATGTAGACAATGTAATGAATGGACTTAGATGTATGTTCATAATTTTATGCATGAACCATATTATATGTTCACAATTTTATGCAGGAACCTAATTTCATAATCACAATGTTCTGCGTGGACTTGGATTCATGTCCATAAGTTTATACATGAACCTGATTACATGTTAACAATGTTATGATTTACCCTTATTATGTTCACATTGTTATTAATGGACCTTTTTTATGTCTATAAGTTTATGATTTAACCGGGTTACATTTTCAAAATGTTATGAGTGAGCCTTATTACATGTTCACAATATTATACATGGACCTAGTTTCATGTCCACAAGATTATGTGTGAAACTGATTGTAGGTTAAAATGTTGTGTTCATAGTTTTATGCATGGACCATGATTCATGTCCCTAAGGTTATTCATCAAACTAATTAAATGTTCACAATGCTATGCAAGGACCTTGTTTCATGACCCTGAGTTGATGTGGGTCCCTAATTTAATTTCCTTAAATTAATGAGTAAACCTATTTCTACTTATACACATTCACAATGTTATATAAAATGTACATGCCACAAATTGTATGTCTTATTCCTATGTTATTATTTCATTACTTATGATCTTAATTCAATTTTGATCCATGTCTTATGCACTTCCAATATTTATTATGAACTCTAATATGTGGGGTATGATCTTTAAATGTAATGGTAAAGTTCCATAACATTTTTCATGTTATGCTTACACATTTCCTTTGTTAACCCTTACTGAGAATCTATGATCACCACTTTCTTATATTTTATTTCCTTTGGTTATGAAGAATGGTTTTAGGAAGAAATAATAAAGGTGAAGATCATTATGGGAGTTTTTAAAGATCATTAAACATGATTGAAGATTTGGTTTCCATGGTTGCAAAGACAGTAAAATATTTCGGCCCTCATGAATGTATTTTTGAAATGTACTAAATATTCATCTAAAAGGATTTAATATCCATTTATGTTAAGAACAAGTCTCTATAGTGATAATGAAAAAGAGAAAAATATAAAAAATATTTTATTAAAAAGGATAATATATAAATACATACTACATTAGTCAAGATGCATAACACCAAATTAAACCATCATATACCCTAATGGTAAGGTGTATGATGTTAGGGATTTATTAGGGTTTTTGGTTGATCGTGGTTTGGGCCATGACATCAATTATTTTTGACTTTTACCACAAATTGTTTTTTTATTTATTCAGTTTTTAGATCCCCTCATATTATTTTTCATGGGAAAATCCAAAATGTTCCATCTCCGTTGGATGTTTCAATAACTGAGATTAATGGGGTACCATCCGACTAGTCTAGACCACTACATATTCTATAAATACCAATTAGACTTTATAATATTCCATAATATACTAATATTAATGATCAATGTACAATGGATATATAGTCAATGGTTTTGATGAATAATTTTATTTTACATATGAAAAACTGAAACATTTCAAAAAAATTAATGTAGTTCATGTGTTTTCTATGAAAATATTACTAGATAAGGAATTGTTCATAAAAAGGAAACTATATTTAAAAATGTTTGGGACAATATAGCACGCACTTGTTACTGTAGTTTGGTTTACCACATTATGAGCCATTTATTTACTATATGGAATGTGTTTTAATTGATATTATTTTATTCCAAATATTTTACTTTGAGATTTTTACATTTCATTTTATTATTGGTGTAATGATATGATAATGAGGTTATAACAACCTCACTAAGGTAATTTCAATCCACACTATTAGTTGGTAGAATAATGTGATGTGGGAGGGGTTCATGAGCTCTTGAGGATCTCCAACTCAAACCTAGTGGTTCAAGTTTCGGAATTACATCTAATATATTTAAAACGTATTATTTAATAATTACAACAACCCAACACATCATATTGGATAGTCATTTATTCATAAATGTCACAAATATTTTAATTAAAAATTTTCTATGATTTCATGTCATTCGGAGGCCATTTTCTAGGTTTTGACCATTACATGCTTATTTTAGTTTATTAAAACACTAAAAAATTTGTTTCCAGTCTGCTCGAGAATACCAAAACTTTTATTATCATGTAGTAAATTCATTTATTTCAGAAATAATTATCAGGTCATTGATCATTGTGTTTCTCATAATATGAGGCCATTTTCAGGGCTTTAACCCCCAAACAAATGTTTTTAAAGAATATGATGACTTTAAAATTTTATAATTTATTCATTTTGGGAACACCTCACATCAGATTTATGTTCCCTCTATTATGATATATCAAAAAAATTCATATACTATTTTCTCATGACAATACATAAACCAGTTTTCATTATCAATGTTTTTACCATT
Source organism: Viscum album (assembly GCA_963277665.1). NCBI lineage: Eukaryota > Viridiplantae > Streptophyta > Magnoliopsida > Santalales > Viscaceae > Viscum > Viscum album. The sequence continues at coordinate 2,028,442,603 of OY728133.1, forward strand.
ATAAATATGTTATTGTTTTAAAGAACTAAAAATGAATTCTCTGTCATTTTAAGAAAACCAAACCTCTTGTTTATGTTTCATAAAATCCTATATTTAAAAAATAATTATAAAATCATTTTCATAAATTTTCATGATAATAAAATGTTGGTATCTTGGATTTAACACCCTGAAGCATTTCTTAAATCCTATGAAATTTTTAAAATTTATTATTTTGTTGTTTTTATAACACTAGAAGTCAAGTTACGGTCCTTTATTCTTGTATAAACCTAAATTAGTTCAAATAATTTTTTCCAACAATTCTAAATCAGTATGTAGTTTTTATAATGGTTTTTACCATTACATAAATGTTTCAGTGTATTAAAACAGAGAATATTTGTTTTCAGTCATCCTGGGAACACTGATGATCTTATTAAATTATAATCAATTAGTAAATTTTAAGATGTAATCTTTTGTAATTTTTTCATTGTTTCATAAAAATATATGTTTTTATTATAGTTTTGACCCCCTTAAGTACATTAATAAATGATTTTAAATTAATAAAAAATTCTAATTTAGTAATTTTGAGAAAACGACATGTCAAATAAAATTCTATCTATTTTGGTATGGGAAAATTTTTACAAAGACAATTTTATTATTATATCAATTCAATATGAGGTAGTTTTCTTGGTTTTGAACATTACATGCTTATCTTAGGGTTTCTAAACACTATTAATGATTTAATGATCATCTCTGAAAAACTATAACTTATATAGAAGTGGTCTCACTTCCTACATTTAAAAATCAATTCAGTGTAACTTTTCATTGAATTAAATGAAATATAAGGTTGTTTTATTATTTTTTACCCTCTAAAACCTATTTTTTAAGAATTTTTTATGCTGAAAAACAAATAATGTATACATTATGAGTAAAACACATATTATATTATAATTCCCTTAGTTTAACCATGTCAAAATAATTCAATATCCATTAACATATGTTTTTCAGAAATAATAGGATTTTTTTGGTTTTTTGACCATTAAACTAACATTTTAGTGTTTAAGACAGTAAAAAGGTGTTTTAAGTCATATTGTGTAAACCTAAACATAAATTGATGTGGTGATAGATAATGTAATTAAAAAATTAACATGCATGCATTTCATTATGATTCTATAGAATCATGGGATTTCTCATTTGGTATTGACCCTCTAGCACATGTTTTTGAAGACTTTGATGTCTTCAATGATATTTATTTATTTATTTATTTATTTTGAGAAAAACACACATATAATTGACATTAAATATATTAATACATATGAAAAAATTGTTTAATGGTAGGTTTCATATTATTTCACATAATTACAAGGTTTTCTGATATAGTTTTTATGGTTAAACTCATATTTGGGATCATTAAGACACTAAAAAATGCATTTGATCATTCTATGAAAATGAAAATTAATTTTTTTTGAAATAATTAACTAAATTTAAATAAAGATCATCCCTTCTCCTATGATTTCACAAAAATTATAGCAACCTTCTTTGGTTTCTACCCCGTGTTTAATATTTTCAAAGAATTTTATATCATTAAAAAATAATAAATTTTTCATTCAAAGCACAATTCACCAAGTAGTGAAGGAAAATCTGTTAAAAATAATTAAAAAATTAAATTACAATATTCCATTTATTTAAAATTAATAAACTTTTATTGACAATTTTTTTAATCTTTTATACATGTTTTAGAATTTTAAACCCCCAAAATGAATAATGATATTCCAAAGAAAAAAAACTCATATTATTTGTGTACTTCCTTCATGAAATTAGAAAATAATTCATCATCCATTTCTATGATTTCATGGAAATGTGAGGTCATTTTATTTGTTTCGATACACTTGACAATGCTTTTAAATATGTTGGCCTCTTTAAAATTTTCTTATTTATTAATTCAAAGAAAAACACATGTCGAATTGACGTTCCCTCTATTCAGATGTGTCAAAAATAATTCCAAAATAATTTCCTATTAATTTACATAAATACATGGGTTTTATCTAACTCTTGGACATTATGTGAAATTTTTATGTTTTTAAATTACATAAGTGATTTTTCAGTCGTCTCAAGAAAATCGAATCTCAAACTTATGTTCCATTAGTTCCTATATTTAAGAAACCAATATACATTCAGTTTCTTATGATTTTATATAATTGGACAATGTGATTAAATTTTCATTTAAAGGTGTAAATATTAAAAAACCTAAGGAATAAACACCATGTAAAATTTACACCACGTCAAGATGTTATTTTGGGGTGGTGATGTGGTTTATTTTTGGTCATGAATTTGGGTTGTCTATGTGGTGGTTGTTTGGATATGGTTTTGGGTTGTGAGGTGACGTTGTGATGGGTATGATGAGATTATTGTGATGTTTGGTTGAATTATCCTAGATTCCTAAGTAGTGATGGAATAATAATTTCATTAATAATGATTGAAATGGATGGGGTTTGGTTTGGTTAATGGGATAAAAATAGACAATGAGTAAATAACAGGTGGAATGTGTTGTTAAATTTAGATGATACTTAGTGTTAAATTTAATTGGTATGATAATGTAATTGGTTGGTGATGTGATGTTCCTTGTGTCTTGTGTGCTGTTTTGCATTTAGAGGTGGCAGTGAAAGTGGGAGATGATGTGATGTGGTTAGTTATTTATTTTCAAAATGTAGGGTGGTATTTTTTTGTTGAAATATATGTAATATTATATTACTTATGATTTCTATATTCACCCACCCACATAAATTACTATGTATCAACACCCACATGGTCATATGGGGTGATTTTTTCCAACATCTCAGTGATTAGGTTGGATGGCTGTCAACCCTCTCTTCCCCTCTCAGACTTCCAACTAAGGTAGGTATTGTACCATATGTTCTATCTGAAGGTATATTAGTGCATTGTATGGTGGTTGTGATTGACTAGGTATTTGTGGATGAGATGTGAGGTTCCTGTACTGGTGGGGTGGAAAGATGAGGATTCTTTTAGTGTGATGTGACATGGCCCAAGTTTTTTTTTTCATGACATGAGATATTATTATTCTTTTAGTGTGTCTTGTGGTGGGGGTAGTTCATTGTTAGAGGGGGTAAGTATGTATATTTCCTTTGTATTCTCAAAGCCCTACTACTCTTGTTATTACAGATGTTGTGATGTGATATCCTAGGTGTCTATAGATGAGATGATATGTGACCATGCATGTAGGGTGGTGGCCCAGTAGTTTGTAGGCATGATTTGATGTGTATGTTCTATTGGGGTGGTGGTATATGTTATTATGAAGATGTGAGAGCGTGAGGACATTCAAAATTAAAGTTTTAGGGTGTAAAAATAGTGGGAAAGTGGTGTGGGGTACCCTTCACCAATATTCTTCTTATTATGTTATTATTGTGGGCTTCTGTTGTATGGTGAGTGTTCTTTATGGATATTGGGATTGATAGTTTTCCTGTTTAGGTGATGTTGGTTCTTCTATTTTCTCATAGGTCCATTGTTATTATTCATTCACATGTTCATTTATATAATTTGGTTTTCTTATAGGGTATACTTGTACGCTCACTCGACGTATATAAACTATTTTCATGTTTCATATAAGACTTTGTGTGCCATTATAGACATTGCCAACTCAGATATCTTGGATAGTTGTTGTGTTTCCACATTATCTTTTCTTTTGGCTATTTTCATTTGGATAAATTTTTCTGTATATGTTTTATTTCTACATGCATTGTGGGATAGTTTTGGTTTCCTTTTACATTATTCCATAGTGTTTCTCTAGGATGATTTATCTTATCTCTTAATCCAATATTATTAGAGATTGTAATACGTCCCATTCAATGATATTTTAATGCCCATGATGCTATTCACCAACTCAGTTTCTACTAAAGGTGCGACTCGGGGGGGGGGGGGGGTATTATATATCTCCCCTCATTTATGAATCTGTATAGTGAGCGGTTCATGCCATAGTGGTATAAGAGGTGGATAGTTAAGAGATAGGATAATGTTTTGACTTAGGAATTGTGAGGATTTCATTTGTTGTCATGGAAACAGTTCCAATTGAAATTGGTGCATAACATAGTCTAGGGAAACCATCATGGACATGGGATTTTAGGGCCCCCTATGATCCAGTGCATGGACTCTAAGATTATCAAATAACCAAGTGAGGAAGACATGTTTGTAGTGTAGAGACCTATGAGAGGTAGTCATATATTAAGGACATATGTTCCTATTGGAATTGGGGTATTTTTGGAAGTTTAAAATTAATAATATTTTTTAAAATGAAACTTAATAAAATTAAAATCTTCCAATTATTAGGAAAAAATTCTTCTATATTTAGCTATATCATATATTCATGGTCTATGTGTGGCTAAGGAAGTTGATGTTCAACGGGCCTATTCAGTTGATCGTCATAGGGTTTAGCCATCAGAGGATGATGGGTTTTACCGTATGGGGTTTCATGCTTTCTAGAAGTAGACTTTTTGGAATTATGAGGGTAGTGTTTGAGATGTGGAGATAGATATTTTGATAGAGGTGCCTAATATTTCTTTCAGTTTGATCAATTAATTAATGGAGTACTGGGTACCTTTGGTGTTCAATCATATGTAGGGATTTTCACATCAGTAATGGACACTATATATGGGGGATTAGAAGGAGGAGAGTGTTTTATGGGGCTAATTTCATAAATAGTTCAAAAAAAAAGTTCACTTCATCAACCTAGAATGTAGTGAATAGGTAGGAACCTATTTCTCTAATATAAGGGAGTATGTCAGTTCATGGGTTTGGAATCAAGTTCAAGGACCTTTTTTGTTATTTCAAAAAAAATGGATGAGGAGTATCATGTTAGATGTATTTATGATACACTTAGTAATTATATCTAATATATAGTTTATCATATTACATTTCCATCATATTCGGCAGTTCAAAATAACTTGGATGTGATCAAGAAGATGCACTCCTGAGAATGTTTTCTATGGGAGGGGAAATATTCATGTTTCTTTAGAATCGTAATTTTTATTGATAGGTTTCATGCACTAGTACATTCAAGGTGTCGACAGTGTGAACTATAACTCAATAGTTTCCCTTTCATGATTTTTTGGCCATTAGTTTTCATTCTCTTTCTTGGGGATTTTTTTCATTATTTTTTGGTTGTGGGTTTTTGGGACACCACCAGAGCTAGTGCCTGGTGGTGCCCTAAGAATAGATTTTTGGAGTTGGATAGGTTCATTGCAATCCTCAATACTAGTGTCCAGTGAAACAGTTTAATTATTAGGGGAAACAGTCTTATTCTCCTATGACAGGATATGGAGCAAGTAGAGGTAGACAATAAGGTCTTCTTCATGTTCAGGTGCCTCAACCAAAGTAGATTCATGGAGGTGGATATTAGTATAGGGGAAGAGGATCTGGGCATGGTAAGTTTCACACAGTGGTGTAGGATGTTCTAGAGGTTCCAATGATCATTAGAGGTATGGTCGGTTTGTTTTGTACCCTAGTTTGTTCCGTTTTTAATTTTTGAGCATCACACTTCTTTATTTCACCCACTCTAGTTCATGCTAATGGACTAGACATGGATAGAATTACCATTCCAATGTTGTTTACTATTCTCGTTAGAGGTTATAACATCTTGTTTGATGTGTTCCGGGGGTTTAGATTGGTGATGGGGCCACACCAATTTTGTGGGGAACATTTCTTCTAACAAATGAATCCATACAATGTTATCTAATGAATCGATTTTTTTTATTCTATACGTGTTTTTATCAACTGGTTTTAGAGGAGAGTCTATTTCCTTAATGTGGATGGCCAATATGTTTTTTTCGTTATTGGGAGGAGTATTTTGGTTGGTTATTAGTGATTAGATCCCCTTATTTAGTTTGTGGATATGTTTTCTATTTAATTAGTGTATATAGGGACACTGTAGTTCCCAATATTAGTTGGGTAGTTTTTTATTATTTTCTTGATTATTTTTTTAACTCTACCCCCTCAAAGTGATGTTGGTTTAGCGATATACTTATATCCTTTTAATTTTCCTATTTTGATGGATTCATATTTGATATCACCGTCTGAGTTGAGGTAATTGAGGATACTAATTGAATATCATTTATACTAGCTTAGATGGGTGATTTGGTATTATACGATTGATATGAAGTTTAGATAAAACTAGTTATGGTAGAAGGAAGGAGATATCTCAAAGACTATGTTTAGATATAGGTATAAGAATTGGATTTTGTAGTCATGTAGTGTGGTGTTACGAATTCACCATACATGTTCATATGTTTTTCTAGTTCCTTGACCATTTCTTCTTTATATTCATTGATGATATATTCATTTTCAAGAAGTCATAGGAGGAACATGTTAATCATCTCATAGTTTTCTGGTAGATACTTCGACACGACCATCTCTATGGAAGGTTTACTGAGTGTATGTTTTGTATATGAGAGGTTCATTGCCTTGGACATGATATTCATTGGTAGGGTGTGGAAGTATACCCATCGAAGTTTGAGATGGTTTTTTCTTAGGTGGCTCCCAAGAATGTTGGATAATTTCATAGTTTTCATGGTTTCTTGGCTATTATGGGAGGTTTGTACCTAATTAATCATTATTTGAAGCCCCATTAGAAGAATTGACCTAGAAATACCATGCTTTTGTGTACAATGAACTATGTCAATATGTATTTGTAACTTAAAGGTAATTTTTTTCAGTGCACTCTTATTTCAGTTTCTTGAGGAGGGTTTGATGTTTTAGGTTTTTAGGACCCTTCCCATCAAGGCATGGGTTTTGTATTGATTAATTATAGGGAAGTGATATATTATGGTTCTAGGAAGTTATATCCCCATGAGTATAACTATTCATCCCATGAACTAGAGTTAACAGTGGTTATGTTTTCGCTGGTGTTTTGGTGGAATTACGACCTTGAAGAGTTCTTTTGGGTCTTCAAACAGCACAATAGAATTATATATATATTTTATCAGTGTGACTTGAAACTAAAATAGTGGTGGAGGATAGAGTTTCTTATGAATCATGATATTTATATTTTATAATCCCTTGGAAAATGGAATGCTTTGGTTGATTCTTTTAGTTGTAAACCTCAATGGGATGTTTTTTAGGAGTTTAAGAATTCTTAGTGAGTAATAGAGGAGTTTCCAAACTTTCACATAGATGAATAGGTGGATGATGGTAGAGGCTGTTTATTTTATAAGATGATATAGTATTATATGATGCAGCATGTGAAGGATACATAGTGGGAAGACTCATAGGAAGTGGTGATCAACTATCGTGTTGGTCATGGTTATGCTCCTTAGGGATGGTTGGAAGGTGGTTCAAACTAGATATTATTTCATGGGACACTATGTTTTTTGTGGTAATGAGTAGGGAAATATTTATGAGTTTCTTATCTCAACTTCTACAATATAACCCTGATTATCCCTGATTTTCTAGGTCTTGAGGATTCATCTTTAGTGGGCTGGGATGAAATCTTCTTTTGAATAGTTCATTGTTAGGTGTTTGGTTTTTCCAAAGGTAAAGGCCTTGAATCAAGTTTCGAGAGTTTTTTTTCAACATTTTTATGTTCTTGAGGGGAAATAGGAAGAAATATCATTGGATTTCAAAATATGGTTACCCATAGCTCATGTAGATTGTGATTCTATATAGGTGATCATGGATCAGTTGGAAAAATTACACCACTTCATAGCAATCATGGAGTTGGAAAAAATGGAATAATTTTATAAGAGGTATTTGGATGAGGTTGTGAACTTTTATGTAGTTCTTAGGTCCATTTTATTAGGTCCTGGAACATGTTTTACTTCTCATGTATGAAGGGGATTAGAACAAGATTTTGGAACCCAATTACACCTTAGTACTACTTTCCTCCATTATAAGTATGGGAAGATATAGAGAACCACCCAAATGCTAGAGGATATGTTTCAGGCATGTGTCTTATAATTTTTTTGATGTTGGGTATGAAAATTTCATTTGGTTCATTTTTCTTACAATACAATCTATCAACTTTCCATTATTGGATTTTTGTAGGAGACAATTTCATTCTCTGTAGTGAAAGATGGAAGTTGGGGTGGTATCGATTTTTAGATCCAATGTACTATAGAGTATAATTTAAAAGTTTTAGTTGGGTTGAGAGAGGATAAAATCAGAGCAGGATCAAAATAATTCTTATGATTATCAAAGGAGTATGCCTTTTTAGTTTGAGGTTAGGGACCACATGTTCTTGAGGGTTTTCCTTCAATGCCTCTATCAGATTTATGGAGTGAGGGTAATATTTTTTATTGGTTTGTTGAGTCCTTTGAGGTGTTGGGTGAGCTGGTGATGTGGAATATAATTTTTAATTACCATGGCTATTATATAAGATTCATGATTCCTTCCATGTCTCTCATCTTTTTCAGTATCTTCACAATGAGTCCCATATCATTTATTGGTGAGATATGGATTTTAAGGATGAAATGATGTTTTTTGAGTGGCCAATAGTGATCTAGGATCATTAAAAGAAAGTATTGTGAAAACAAAACATTCCTTTGGTTCATATATTATAGAGTCATGGTGGCCCAAAGGAGTGTACATGGGAGAAAGAGGTACATATACATTCCTTGTACCCATATTTTTTTTGTTTCTGATCTATTTTTCTTTGTGATGTGATGTTCGAATCCATTTATTTTATGATATGTGATATTTTCCTTGATGTATGTTTTTTGATAAAATTTCTGATAGATGCAAAGGGATGACCTAATTCTAATAATGATTCATCGTACTATTATTCCACTTAACCCTTACGGGAGATTAAATCCCACCTAGAGAAGATAGTATATGGACTTGGATGATAGAATTCACTAATTCTTATGTTGGGGGATGTATAGTTTATTGTTTGAGATGGTTGTTAGTTTGGGATGCACAGTGGTTGAGATAGTTGTGTGGAACTGTGGTTTTTTATGAGGTGGTAATTTTTGTTTGTGAGGTGATGAGGTTGTGTGAGAATTTATTTGGCAATTTAGTTTGACTCATTTGTTTGGTGGTAGCGTTTAAGGAATGATGGGATCCCGAAAAGGCATCTCACGGAGTCATTGTTTGGACCCATTTCCTTATAGGAATTGTTTTGGATTCCCAAGGGTGAGAATAATTTGAGATGTATTTTATGAAATGGACATTTGTCTATTTTTTTGTTTGGAGATGTTTGGGAGAGTTTTTTGAAGTTTCTAGTGGAGGTTGGAGTTGTAGTAGATTTTATGTAAAAATACAAATCGGTCATTGATTATAATATATGTAATTCTGGTTCATGGCATGTCTTGTTGGATGGTTTAAGAAATTTATATATAAAATAGGGGATCCATGATCTTGATTACACAATGTGTTATTTTTATTAAAAATGGGTAATAAATATATTCTAAGGAAACACATTTTTCAAGTGATGAAAAATTTTTGTGAGAAAATGAAGATTATAAACCGTATAAAATTTACACGATGTCAAACCAATAGGATTCTAGTTTTTGGGTTTTTTTATAAGATAAATAATTATCTATTTGGTCACTCTATCTCTCACTCTCATTTTGGACAAACCATTGGGGACCCAAGGAGGATTTCTATCCACCTACTCCCATGATTTGATTCATTAGTGAGAATGGTTTTTTGTTGGAAATTTATAATTAGTGCTTATACATTATCCCCTTGTCTTTCATTCATTATTTCTTTTATATTTTCAATGTAGGATTAGTTTTGGTTAGGGTTGTGTGTTGTATTTTTTATATGATAGTTCTATACGGTGACGGTTTATCTATTATTTCATATGTTGCGACTTCGGTTTATGGGTGATTCTTTTCTTCCTGCGGAGCACATCAAGTTGGTAATATTCTGTGATGTATCAAATCCTCCAATTCTATTTTTTTGTATATTATGGGAGGGGTTTTCTCCTATTTAACTATGGGATATGGTTGTACTGGCTTATTAGAATATAAATAATTGGTTAATAGAAATTGAAGGAGAAAAATTTTAATGATTCGAATGATTTTATAGCTTTGATATTAATTTTATATAATGAATTCTACAGGTTTGATGGTTCACTAGAAATTTTGGTTTTGGGGAGATTTTTTTACTGGATGATATGTTTTCTGACTATTACATTTTTTAATTTTATTATATCACACTAAAATGGAAATAGGATGACCAATTATATTCGGTTAATGAAATAGATGATGTGGGATTATGGTTTGTTTGAAAACTCCTCTTGAAAAAATTGAAATGTGATAAAAATGCCGTTGGTAAATTTGAATATCGAACATTGATGCATTGTGATGTGTGGTTGTGCATGTCGGTGGTGATGTGTCTGGTCATGTAGTGGGGTTGAAAGGTGAAATTTATTTGTGGTGTGTTTATGTGGGGATCATGATTTGATGGTATACCTTTAGGGTGGTGAGGTGGTTAATGTTAGGTTTTTCTTTTGGGGTAGTGAGGTGGTTGATATTTGGACATTCTTTTGGGGTGGTGAGGTGGTTATTGTTTTACCGTTCTTTGGAGTGGTGAGGTTATTGAAATATGGGGATGATAAACTTATAGAGATGTATTTTTGTCTTATACAATATTCTTAGGTTGTGAATGATTAATAAAATGTTCTTAAATGATATAAATGGTTTGGGTTTTGTTGGGTTAATAAGATGGAAATGGTAATTAATAAAAAAATATCAGTTACGTGGTTAAATGAGGTAGATTCTTAAAAAATATGTGAATGAGATAGATAATTGAATGAGGAGGTGGTGTGATATGGATGGTGGAATTTGTCGTGTTATGCATTATAGGAGTCATAGAAAGTGGATGATATTGTGAGTTGGATACTAATTTTTTGTGAACCTATAATTTTTTCTTGTTTGTAGCAATATATATACTTTGATATTCTTTATTATTTCAATATCTGTCCCACCCATATTGAGAACTATGTGACTACACCAATATAGTCAAGAAAGGGCATCTTTTTACAATATCTCAGTGATGGGGATGGATAGCTGGCTACCCGCCCTTTCCCGCACTCTCTTCTAAGTGAGGTAGTTTTTAAAAATGCTTTGATGGATGGAGGTATGTCAAGGAATTTCATAGTTTTGATGAAATCATTGTAGTTTTTTGGGAAAAATGTGAAGTTTCCATGATTATGGGTCTAAGAGACCAGGTGACTTTGTTTGAGATGTGATGTAGACAAAGTTCTTTCGTGAATGATATGATATGACCATGCTTGTGGGATGATTATGGTGGGTTTTTCATTTTAAGATGATGGAATGTGTTTGATTTCCTTTTTTTTACGAATACCCTACTAATATTCTTATGGATTTTGTTTTGATGTGATGGACCATGTATCTATGGGAGAGATACAATGTCAACGCGCTTGTGGTGTGGTGTCCTGGGTGTCTGTGTGTGTGATGTGATTTTATCCTGCTAGTGGGGTGGTGGTATATGTGACTCGTAAGATATTAACGCACCAGGATATATGACATTGGAGTGTGAGAGTGGAAAATTAGGGAAAAGAAATTCAGGGTACCCTTCATCTATATATTTCTCATAAGATAAATTGGTTTTCATATTCAATATATATGTATGCTCACCCGACATATATAATGTTTTCAGGTTTCTTGGAGACTATGTAAAACATGTTGAATGTTACTAGCTCAGATCATTTGGAAAGTTGTTGTGTCACTTCGTTAACTTTGTTTTTGGGAATTAACTTTTAAGAACTTGTATTTGTATTAGTTTTATTTGAATATTCTTTGAGGGTTGGTTTTTTATTTTCACATTATGTCCTCAAGTTGATTTTGGATAATTTATCTTATCTCCTGATCTTATATTTTTATAAATTGTAATTCCTCCATTTTCATGATATTTTTGTTCCCTCAATGATAGTCACCAATACAGTGTCTACTGGCAAGGGGTCTAGTTCATTATCTCTCTCCCCCATTGAGGTATCTTTGGTGGGTGGGGGTTGTAATAAATTTTCCTAAACCAATCCTTGAAATATAAATTAAAAAATATATAAAACTATATAATGAATATGTACAGTGAGGGGAATAATTTTTGACTAAAAATAAGGGATAATGTTTGGTCCACTTACAAGCATCCTTTCAATTGATTTTTTAACCAAATGGTAGTGAGATGGTTGGAAAATAATTAAATCCTAGATATGACCATTGGATAAAAAAGTTCTGGGATTTGAGGGAGAAATAAAATATAATTTCTGAAAAAATCTAGTTAAGAATAGACAATCTCAATTACATAGTTATATTGGAAATTAAATCTTAAGTTGTATATCCCTATAGTCAAGCACATTCTTATTTAAATTATAAAAAATTGTGTTTCACTCTATTTATTATTAATATCAATATTCATATTTATTTTAATCAATAATATTCATTTACAATTCCTTATTTCTCATATATTTATAATTCATTCAGGAAATTAACATTTGGGTGTCAGTTTTTTAGTTTTTCCAAGTATGTTACAGTTTTTTTATTTTTTTCATTTCCCCTAGTTCATTGGTTCATAACCTCATTAATATTCCTAATGATTTTTCATCCAATTTTTATACATTTATGGGGTCCAATTTGCATTTCATTGAACTTATAATGACAGTTCACATAGAATTATTAAAATAATCTTTTTTAAAAATTCAATCCAATAAAATGAATAGATTTTCTTAATGAATATTCATATATATAATATAATTCCACAAAATAACCAAAAAATTATTAATCATTATTACACTATATATTAATGTATATATTTTTCCTTATTCATTCATGGTGTAAAACCAACCAAAAGAACACATTATACATATTGAGTGCATAAAAAATTTATTGTATAGAAGTAACATAAATCTTATAGAATGTAAATGAATTCAAAAAATATTTTTTAAAAGTTATAAATTATATTCAAAAAAATTTGGGAGAAAATATATAAAATATTGATTGATGAAAAGATAACTCTTGTGTTGAAGACAAAAACCTCATCTTAGAATGAATCCTTCAAATGAGGTGATCAGGACTTCTCTGCATGACTAGGAGTTCCCAAATGGAAATGTATATATTACTACAGAGGTAATTTATGAAATTATTCATCATAAATTGAAATTATTATTTTTTATGTGGGTAGTGGAGGAGTCCATGTGAAAGTGATCTTGAGTGTAATTTATGTAAAAGAAATTACTTAATGTATACTGTTTTTATTTTAAAAATTAAATTTGAAACAAGTGAAAAAATAATTAGTAATTTGATATGGTGATACAAATAATTTCATCATAAATCCATTTATTGAAATGTTTTATGATATATTATGAAATTATCCCTTAATTTAACCCTTTACCTTATTTTAACTTTTATAGTGGTTACTAAGATTTACTATGGTGAAATTGTTTTATTCCTAAAAATTAAATTGAACTTGTTTCCAAATTATGATATGTTGATTACAAATAATAAATAAATTTTATTTGAATTAAATTTATAAAATTTCATAATAATAATTAATTTTAAAATAATAAATTTATGATTCATAAAAAAAATTAGAAAAAATGTATTTTTAATCTCATAATTAGATTTATTTTTATTCCTTACAAAATAACAACAATTAGATGATATTAATTTATTTTATTATATATATAAACAAATAAATTTTTTAAAAATAATTTTTCTATATTTATCAATTTAATTATTAAAACAATTATATGAAAAATAATTAAAATAATCTTTAAAAATTATCCCCCATAGACACAAAAGGAATTCAATCACATCACATTATTGGTATTCTTACCACTCAATTTTTTCAATCCATTAGAGTTATAATATTTCACTAAACACATAAATTCTTTCAAAAAAATAATATATACTAAAAATAATACCTATTTTATGAAAAAATATTTATTTCTATTTGTTTACTTCCAAAATTATGTACTTTATGCGAATAATGTTTTTAATTTCTTTCTAACAGTTACACAACATCAATGTACCTATTGGATACATGTTTATCCAATGAACATATATATAATGGCTATATGTATCCAATAGAAATATATTTAATGGTCATATTCCTAATGACCATATATATTTTGGTCAAATTATGTTTCTATATATAGTGATATATGCTTCAATAAAATTCATTCATCCTATTCATTTACTTATTTATAAGATTATATATCCAATTTATAAATTTTGTTCTTTATTTATATAATTATAATCAGATTTATTATCTTCAATTAAAACCTTGAGGGAAAATATTTCTTGTTCATGGTATTTTTATTTACATGTGGATATATTCAGCAAATATATTTATTCTAGATGATTAATATTACTATACCCTAATGTATTAGTATTTATCATACATTATAATATTTTATCTCAATAAGATATATCATTATTTTTTTATATTGTTGTTTAATGTTTAAAAATATTTTGATATATATATATATATAAGGAAAAGTACTTTCTAAAATCATAGGGTGTTACATTATCCTCTCCCCACCTTAAAATAATATCACCCAACAAATTTTTTTAATCTAATTAAAATAAATTGTTGTTCTTCTACCTCATTACACCATTAGGATCCAACATTTCTTTATAAAATATATAATTATTTAATAAATCTTTAACCAATTGAGTTTTCATATTTCATAGTACTCTATATCTAAAATATATGATTTATAAAATTTCCCCATTATAAGATAGATCATGCTCCATTGGTATAATATCTAAGATCACCACATGGGACTGATCAAATACATACTTATTCGATAGTGATATATCGAACACATCATTCACTTAAGATAGGTTCCAGGAAAATAATATATGATAATATCGCATACCCACCGGATTGAGGATTTAAAAAGGACCAATAAGTAAATAGGGCTCATAATTCTCTTCTTCTATAATATCAAAACACAATTATATGGGGATATTATACAGAATTCTTTTTATAGGAATTCAAAGTCCAAATATGACCAATGACTATTGTCATAGCTCTTATTTTGAAATTTTACTGTTTTAATGTTCTAATGAATAGATTCAATGTTATCAAATATTTGATGATAAATATCACTTCTTAATAATTTATTCTGTCAAAATGCATCTCAAAATGTTGAAGTTATATACATATTCTCAAATATATCTCTATATTGTTCCATATAAATAATATAATCCAAAATATTTTTTTATGATAATATACCTAGGGAAGCTATTGTTCCCAAATTCCTTTGAAACCCATTGAACATTATCTCATCATATCTTCTAACATTTGACAATCCCTTTCTGAATAAAAATACTTATAGGGATGAAAATTAGTCCTAAATCATACCTTGATACACAATTCCTGTAGAAAACATATCTAAAAAATGAGGTAAACCATGGATCCTAGTCAGAAAAATGAAGAGTGGAACGTCATGTAACTTAACATCCAACTTTATATATTTTATGGATTTTTAATAGAGTGTGAATAAATCTTAAAAGGAAATGAAATTCATTGACATCATCATGAGACCAACTATAACGAATATGGTATTATGGACTTTAAAATACCTAGGATGACATATAATGAAATCCAGGGATATATTATCCCATTTCATTACAAGTGTGGTTAATAGTTCCCTCATCTGATCAAACTTCAATCATTATTCCTTAAATTTCAATAACACCTAGAAATGAGTTATACATTCTTCAAATAACTTCATTTTATTACCACATAAAAAATGACTCTTGAGATCTCTATCCAAATTTTTCTTCCACAACGTATATATATTTATGATATATATGCATCATCCAACAACTCATCCTTTTATTCTAGTACTGAAGGATCATAAATTAAGTTATTTAATATTATAATTATACCATTTCCATATATTAACTTTATAATATATCTTACACTTTAATGTATATTTATATCATCCTTCTGCACTACCTTTATCTTCTCATGGTTGGATGGTTGAGAAGCCAATTGGTAAAGATCAGATTTCTCCACTTCACATATGATTTCAAGTTTTATCCTTCGAATATACATTATTATTGGGTCTCGTAAAATTCTCATCAGAAATATATTACCATGACCATTCCTACATAGAGAATTGTTTACCTTGTTCAACTTCTTATGATGGTAATGGATTAATCACTCATATTAAAAAAAATTATAAAATTTTCTCCTTTGGTACATGTTAATATCATTCTATGTGAATATATAATTAATCCCTTGGGATTAGCATATATATCACAATTTTCACTATATAGATAATTCCAATATATCTATTGTGAAAATATTTCCATTTACAACTTAAAATCATGCATCATTTATATTTTATCAAGAAACATTAATTGAAGTGAGACTTATGAAACCACTACATCATTTTTCATAAAGCAATACCCAAATTCATTCTTTAATGCATCACATTATATCATAAATCCTTCCCCATAACAAGGTAGTGTGAAAAGGGTTAAATTTACCATCCTTCACACTCGCTCCTTGAAATTTAGTTTATATTTATATTTCTAAAGGAAATCTAATCCCTTCTAAGTTAAAATAGATATTAGATTTTAAAATTTTAAAAAATTATTCAAATAGAGTTGATAGTATCCAGAAACTATAAGAACACTACGGATCATAGTGACACTGGTTCGTATATACCATTCATTAATTACATATTTCATTCTAGGATCTATAAATATACCCATTTTGTGATTATATTTTCTAAGAATGACACTTATTATAGACATAATTCACACTTATAAAAAATTAATATATTTTATCCTTTAGAAAATGTATTATCATATTCTTCAAATGAGGTTTATATGAATCCTCTCTATTGGAATATATGATAATAGAATCTATAAATAATATTATATATATTTTGAGTTAATCTATAAATACTCTATTCAATAGATCCATTAAGATATCATCTGAATTTATAAGACTGAATTGAATCACAATATATTTGTTATTTCTATATCAAATATGAAATTATTCCTTAGATATATCCTCTCTTTTCATCCTTAATTGTGTATATCATGTTCAAAGGATAATAATTTAAAAGTATTGAGCTCCTCATGAATGATTAAATATCTCATTAATATTGGGCAGATGATATTTTTTCTTGATCATGATCTTATTAAGATAATGATTATCAATATAGAAATGAATTTTTCTACATTCATTATTAATAAAAAAGTTTGGTGTGCCACATGGTTATGAACATGGGCATACAAAACCCTTATATATTTTTTTTTTGTTTTTTCCTCAATTCAGGTAATTCAATTTTGGCCATTGTATAAAGATTATTTCATATATTAATATCCTTAGGAGTGACTTCAATGAAAATAATTATTTCATGTTTTAGGGGCACATTGATAAAATACTATATAAATTCATCAATATATTCATGAATAATATAAACGTCTAAAATATTGGGTTTTTTAGTCATTTGAGCTATATATCCCTCATTTATATGCAAAAAATATCAATATAAGAGAGGTAACATCCATAGGGAGTTCATAGTCATGCTTTCATCGGTCAATGTTCTTTGGTTTATTTGGAATATGAATTTTTTTAACTATATCAAAAAATGATATGGGTTCTATTTAGATAGAGTAAATCCATACCCAAAATAACATTAAATTCATCTAAAGGAAGAATAAAAATATTTTTAGGAATCACCATCCCAAAAACATTAATTGTAGAAGAGTTATATACTTGGAATTTAATCACCGCACCATTGGTAGTTTTTATTAATAATATTATATATACCTGTAGGGGTGATGATTTAATGATCTTATAAAATGTTGTAGAGATGAAGGAGTCAATAAAACAATAATTAGATATTAAATTTTTAATTGTTGATTGGAATATAAATGTATTATTCACCACTTTATTTTAATGACCACAAATTTGGTTATGAGTATAGATGATCTTTATTTCTCCTTGACTTATAAGGCTACTCAAATCGATAATATTCATTAAAAATTATGTTGTTGGATTTATTTTTTGTAATGTACGTACTCATTATAATTGAAGAATTCGAGTGTGGGTAGTGCATTACGTGGATTTCCTTTCGTTCATTTTATTAGTTTCAATGTTCATATATCATTAAAATTCATGATAATTATGTAATTATCTTGAAAAGTTAAGGGAATTCATGTTTACATTTAAGTAAATTTTAACTATGCTTCTTCCAGTGTTTTCCTCATACAAGAAGACTAATTTTTATTCCCCCATGATTTTTATCACATGGGTTTCTTCAAAAATCTAGTTTTCTCTTCTTATCTAAGAAAATATGAATATAATGGGAGTCCTCAATTTCTATTTATAGATTGAAATAACATTGAGAAATTTATTCATATATTACAAACTCCCTTATCATCAATTCCTTTCTTAGACATAGTGTTATAAAACTAAATAAATAATCAATTTTTATTCCTTTGTCGATTATAAAACCATAATAATGACTTTAATGATTTTTATAGTTTTCACCATATATAATGATGGATTCATCATCCTTTTGTTTCAACTAAGGTAATCATATGCCCATTTTAGTGTGAAGAGTTCAAGGAAAATATTTATTGAAAAACACTGCCTTAAACCATTAATTTTCAATGGAGTTGATTTCATCCTATGGCCTCATGTTCTCAATTACATTCCAACATTAACATATTTCACCTTATAGAAAATATATGACTAATTTTGTTTCTATATTTTAGAAAGAGATGATTGAAAATAACGTTTTGTTGTAATGATCCATTGATCAGAAATTACAAGTCCAAAAGACCAAGGAAAGGATGATGAATGTTTCTATATGAAGGACTCAATGGAGACTTGATCATTATTTTTTCATTTAGATGTTTGGAATGAATAATGTTATTTTTTAATAGTTTGGTTGAGTTTAGTGAGTATATCCATGATATTTTTCATTCCATATCCCATGATATTTGGTTTCTCATTAACATAATCATTTTACTCTCCATTTAAATCAATAGAATATGAATTCATCTGGGTTATAGCCTTAGTCTAAAACCAAAAAATGTTAGTTTAAATATCATTAATTAATAATCAATGTGTTAAACCATATGATAAAAAACTAATACTATGATTCCCAAAATTATGACTCCATAATTTCAACCCATGAAATTTTTGGTTCATATTTGATCACGTTTGGATCAACGTTGTTTGATTTAGACTCTATATTATTACTCTTCATAGAATAATCTAAATAAATACCTATTACCCACTCTAGTAAAAACTAAGATGACCCAACCATAACATACATACATATTACATCATTCAACGTGAATTCTCATTAAATCTCAAAACAAATCATACCCTATTAGCTATTGGTTCAATATCATTAGATACATGCTACTCTAACAATGTAGTTTAAATCCATTCTTCAAAATATAAAATGTTTATTATTCACACATTATATCCTTATAGACATATCATATATAATAATCTCCTTCATAACCTTGAGAATGGAAAAATAAGAAAGGGTGAGATAAAATGATCAAAAAGGGAAAAGGACCTAACAATAGAAGATCATAAGTGAGTATATTGGTACAAGGCAAAATAAATGTACATGTACATAAGTGGTTAAAATGCAATAAAATCTAATTCATAACCCTTCATACATGTTATAAGTCATTTTTCATAACATAAGACATGAATCATACGAGTGTGGAAACATGAGTTAAAATCAGTATCCATGAAAACATAACATAGGTGTACTAATGTAACACTTACATAATCAAAGATATACATTTCCAATGATAAGGCTCACCATGAATTCCATCATCACATACTGGATAGATTCCCAAAGATGATTGTGGTGACTCCCCATTCTCATAAATATAGTGGATAGTTTCCCATAGTAAATTAGGTTCACTCCTGGTCCCTTATATGACATTTCCTAATATAAAATATTTACATAATTTATTATATGGATATATAATTCTGATCCCACCAATAACATAATTAAAACCATACATATTTTGAAACATGTCTATGAAAGCATTTTTAATCCCACCATAGCTTAATTTACCAATGGGAAAGAGAATGGTTTCAAAAAAACTTCCATAATACATGATAATATGTCATCCAAAGTAATAATATGGATTGTATAGCTTTGAATTTTTTTTAGTGAATATCAATAAATATCAAAGCATCATTAAATAAAATAAAACAACCTTTTTAATAATATTATAAAAATTAATTGAATAATAATAAAATATATCTTCAAATTTTGAAAAATTTTATTTTAAAAGAAAATATTTTATAATATAATGAAAATAAAAATTACTCTGGAATACTATGAAGGCCTATATATGAATCTAAATTAATTAGAAGAAATAATATTTTGAGAAAATTAGTTCATTTAGAAAATATTAAAATGGAATATTATGTTCAAATTTTCCTAAAGTGAGTAAAACTAAAAAGAAAATGAATAATGTAGAAGTAATTAAGAATGTTTTGATAAAAATTTATTAAAATAAATTAATATAATATAAAATAACCTTAATCAATAATTTAATTTCATATAATAACATATAATAAATAATATAAATAATATGTAAATAGAGGATAAATATTTCATATTAAAAATAAAACAGAAGGTTGGATCCACATACAAGAATAATTTCAATTGATTTGTGAATGGACAAATTTTAAATTATAGAAAAAAATGTATAACAGTGAAATAACAAGAATAAAATAAAATATTAGGGCTTACATAGATTGAAAACATATAATTTTCGCAAATAATACCTTTAACATAGAAAACAAGGATTTTAAAGAGATATTGGAAAAGAACCCTTTCCTCAATTTTCAGAATTGTGAGAAACACTATAAATCTATGTATAATTATTTTAGATTTATATATATATATCAATATTACACATTGTACTTTTTACTTCATAAAATAAAATTATAATTTCTCATGACTCTTATATTATTTATTTACAAGTGTAAAAAACATTTGGTGTTGGTTATTGTATTTTCCACACACATTTTATTTTGGAGGTTTTGGTCAATAATCCATATTCATTGTTTTCTCACCTATATAATTTAAATTATTCTATATAATATGATTTTGAAATATTTTTAGAGTCTAATAATAATTTCATGGATCTTATGGTGACGTTTTCTCAAGGAATGTGTAAAAATACCCATTTTTTAGTTGCAATTCAATAAAAATAATTTATTTTATTAATAAATATATTTATATATAATATCATTACTTAATTCTGATAAGATATTAAAATATTCATTATTACACCATATTTTATATATTTTAGTTTTAAAATTCATTAATGATATTAATGTTATAACATTATTCATGTAAGTCAGAAAAATACCCAAAACAAGAACACATTTTTATGACTGAATGAATATGAACTAGTTATTGTAAAGTAATTGTATCACATTTACCAAAGATAAATGACTTTAAAAAAATTATGACTTAAATTAAATAAAATAACTCGTGTATGGATAATATATATACAAATGATTAATGGTAAGACAACACTTATATTTGAGACTTGAATCTCCTCTTTGAGTTCCTCTTAGAAATGATTGGTTTGTGAAATATTTTTATGAAAAACTATTCACAAATGTGAGAAATGATTTTTATGGGGATAATTTTATCATGAATTAAAGATAAAATACAAGTAAATGTGTGGGTTTAGTGGACATTTTCAAAATATCATTATCATTCCCATTGAAAATCCTGTTATTTTCAGGAAAACATATAATAAATCCTATAAGATATAATTAGGCAACTTTTGACATCATTTCCTATATCACTCTTAAAAATTGGGTAACCAATATGGACAGCCTCTAACTCCGGATTACCCAATGCATTGGAGGATATAATGTAACCATTCATCCCAGGTTTATCACGAACCCACCCATCATTGGTAAAAAAACATAACCATATATCCCTATATAATCATGGAACCAGACATCAATCATTTATAATAAAACCACAAATCATCATAAAAAATTCCCAATAACCATAACATAAACATAAATCATGAAATCATTCATCATAAAACACTCTTTGAGGAAAATAAACTTTCCATTTTGGAACTACTCATCCTCAAAATTGTTCATGTTCAATGGGAACCCTTTTTTAAGTGACCATGTAAATGTGAAATTTAAGCATAAAATATTCATTCTAAATGAAGGATAAAAATTCCATTCCTTACATGTTTGAAAAAGAAAACCTTCATTTTGACTTTTGTAAAAATAAATATTAAAAAATGTTTTCTAAAAGGAATTTTCCTTATACATATCATACCAATGAAGTTATATTTAATCAATTGAACCAATTATGTTTATCCACTATAAATCCATGTAAGAAAGGTTCAAAGAAATATAATATTTTCAAAAATAAATTTCAAACCTAATATTTTCTGAGATAATCAAATAAATTTATGTTTAACCAAAAGAATGGATATTAGGTTAAGAATTCCTTTACTATTTTGTAATCAGTCGAATCATATTCGCCATAAAAATAATAACTATAAAATGAAACATTTAATAACATGAAGATAATGAAACTCATTATATGTTATAATAAATTGAATTATATTCACTACACAAAATAAATAAGTTTTGAATATGGCATATATATAAAAAATGTAAAAGAGAACTGAGAAACCCCTACCCCATGGTTACCATTAGTTTTTGGTGATTTAACCTCCTCAATAAAGGTTTAATGATTGTTATTTATTATATAAATGTAGTAATATTTAAAATAACTTATAGTTTACTTTTATAACATATCACCTACAATTTATTAATAATATTTCATGATTTTTATTGTTTTGGGTGTGTTTGTTTCGTGGTTTTGAAGTCGGTTCACCTTTGTATAATTGTAGAGTTTAATTATACTAGAATAAAACATTATAATTCGAATGAAATGGTTTTAATTAACATAAATAAGTTTAAATGGTCCCATATATCAATTTTATTTTTTACATGATGATGATCCAATTGATAAAATGTTAATGATAAATGTTTTGTTTAATATGGTGGTTTTTCCGACCATCGCGAACTAGTTTCATTTTATTTCTTAGTACTTCTATATATTTGATAAAGAACATTAAATAGGTTATAAAATAAAAATTAAACTATTATATATCTAGAAAAATACTTTTATGATCATCCTTGAAGGAAGTAATGTAAAATGAAAAAATCATTATCCATATAGATGAGTAACCTCCATAATTTGGACAAATGCTTCATTTTTTTAATAGGATGTGGCAACAAATGGTATCGATAAAATATATTCCATTTAAAATAGAAAATTAATTTTTATAAATGGTATTGTATTTATTAATCTTTTTATGGATGATGGATTTTAATAGAATGTAGAAATATAAATGAAATTGGGAGATGTTGTTTGACAACGTTATATCTTTGATATCACATACTTGATGGACACCTTAATGAACACAGAAATCGTATTTGGGAGGTACCAGAAGAACTTGGACATGGTGAGTGTAGGTAGGGGTGGTTTTTGAATATATTTAAGTATATTCAAGGATTTTTTGGGGAAAGGGGGTGGTGATGTGTGATATTTATTGTTGAGGAGGGGTGGTTATTATCTGATTAAATAGTGATTATTATTTATTTAAATCCTACCAAATTTCTGTGGAATTAATTCAAAGGATTTTTATTTATAAATAATTATTTAAAGGATTTTTATTTTAATGTAATAAATTAAACAACTATTTAGAGATTTAGTGTTTTCGAATTTTTAGATTTTACATTTTAACATTAACATGTTTTTTTATTTCACCTATACTGAGGTAAATCACATTTTACCACAGCAATTTTTTATTGATGAAAATGAAAATTACCCTATTACATAATTTGTATATTTTGGATTAAAAATATATAATTAATTTTACAAAATTTAATCCAAATAATTTTAATATTTTAAAACCCCGTAGAGGGGGAGAAAAAAGATAGATTTCAAGAAGTGTATTATCCAAGAAAAAGATGATTTTATATTAACTCTATGGCTAAAATTAATCTGTAAAGACCCAGATATTTCGTGGATTTTTTTTAAAAACACGGGAATTTTTTGAGTCCGCAGTTTCTGAGGGCGCCTAATTCCGAGGCCCGGTGTGCCCGGAATCAATTTCTGAAGTTTTTATCAGGTACGTTTAGTAAACATACGTGCGGTATTTTATATCTTTTGAACCATTGCTTGAAATTGAAATCCAAGGACACCGATGAACTCGCAGCACCGGTATTCGCTTAAGGCGACCTTTACCATAGTTTCGTTTTATCAAGGATGATAGTTAATTTTTGGGGATTCTTAATCAATTAAATAAAAATTAGGTGTGACATAATTTTATTTAAATGGTGGTATAATCTTCCAAGGGTAATTTGGAGGTCGGGACCACCCCCATATAACCTCCCAAGGGAGGATATTATGTGGTGGGTCCCACATGAGCTTCAAACTCCTCAACTCCCCTAGAACCCCCTTTAACTCTTAGAACTCCCCATAAATATGTGGGAGTCTCTTCACTTACCACCTTCCATCTTTATGGTTCCATCACACATAATTAATTAATGCCAATTAATTAATTTGAGTGTTTGAATTCTTTTGAATACATTATTCCAACATAAAAATAAGTGAACATAATCTTTTATTTTGGGTTGGAATAATTTTTCGAGAGATTGGGAGAACTCTTGGAAGAATACCATCCTCTCGATGAAGAACGCTCCTCATCTCCAAAGAACGTAAAGCAACACATTTTACTATTATCAACCAGAGCAATGAAGGGAAGCACCACCGCCCATAAAGTACACTGACGGTGTCGAATCGTCTCGACTTCACTGAGCCCTACCTCCTGTGACGTTGATGGAACGACGTCCGTCTTCTGTGACGTCCGTCTTCCGCGACTCGTCAACGTTCAATAACAAATATGAGGTAGGGGTTTTTGATTATTTTAATGTATAAATTGTACCCTCATTCCTCTATTTATTTTGGATCGATTAAGTCCACTTGTTATCGCCTAATGCGGAGGGTGTGGGCTGAACCAACACGCCTCGATGCCCCTATGTTGGTTTTTGTGGATTGACGTCGGAGGAGAAGGCAAATGGGCACGGTGCAGTCACACCGCGCCGGAGAAGAACCCTGTAACAGAAGAGGTTGCGGCATCGGAGACCGGAGGTGGCGGCTGTAGCAGCGGCTGCGCGCCAGCCTTATGACGGGAGACTAGCAGCCGCTCGGGCCGCCCTGACAGCGGGACAACTGGCTGTCCAATCCATCCGGTCTACGTGTAGGAGCCGCGGTGCATGAAGGCGCCGCATGGAGGGAGGTCTCGGCCCGCATCCACGGGCTGCTCAGCTAGGAGAACTGGCCGGCCGGGCTGGAGAACCGCGGCACCTGTAGGTGCCTCCTGGGGAGAACCGCGGCCCGCAACACGGGCCGCGGGCGCCGGTCCGAACCGGCTGGCTACAGCCGGCCGCACAGAGGAGAAGGCGGCGATGCCAAGTGTACCAGACCGGCCCGCAGCACGGGCCAGGCCTTCGGGTGCACCACGCCCCACTGGACTGGGACGACCCTCAGCTGGGTCGAACCCGCCGGACCAGACCAGGCCGACCCGCCAGCCCACTGGGCTTGACAGGTCGGGCCAGTATTCACTTAAATGTGAATAACATATAGACCGCGCATCTGATCGATGTGCCGTCTACGGAACTAGGACCCTCGCAATGAGGAGGTCCTTTTTTGTTTCCCTTAGTCATTTTTGGACAAATTTGGAAAACGTCCGGGTTGGATCAAACGTAAAATCCAACTGGGCCCATGGAACAGAAATGCCAATAACTCTCATATCGGGCGTCTGATTGATGTGGCTTCTATCGTGTTGGGTTCCATTTGATGGGACAGAACTATGGGATACATCAAATTGAGGCTTTCTGATAGTTTATGTATCGACACTTGGCTCGAGGAGCAGAACCTCCCAGAATCGAGCGTGACCTGTGCGGGAACCGTAGAGCTGGTTGCGACGACTACTGTACATGAATCCTATGTGGGTTCAACAGTGATGACTACTGAACCAGAATCCTCAGTGGGTTCAACAGCAATGAATACTGTACCGGGATCCTCTGTGGTTCTGATAGTTTTGACTTCTATTCTTGTATCTTGTGTGGGTCTGACAGAGTAGCTCGTCTTATATCCTGTGTGGGTCCGACAGCTTAGTTGGTCTTGTATCATGGGTGGCTCTGATAGCATAAATTAATTAGTGACTACATATGACCATCTCTATCACTCATCGAAAGATTTATACCTGTGTGAGATGAGTCTTGTCTTTCAATCATTATCATCGATGTGATTTACCTTACTTCCTTTTGTGGAATGGGTTGTGTTTGGGCTCGAGAGTTAGAGTCGGACCGTGACTGGTAACTTAGGTATATGTATGAGCATATACCTAAGTAGGGTTTTTTGATACTTCAGGATTGTATATTTCTAATGTGGTTTATCCTCTGTGGATTTTGGAATATCTTCAGGGGTCTCGGGGTCCCCTACTTAGTATTTTTATAATCACCCCTCCACGGGATTCACCCGTACCTTGTTGTGTTCTGTGCAAACGACGGACAATAGTGATCGAGGCTAAGGGTGACAGATGGAGGAAGCTTGGAGCTGGACTGGATAGGACGTACTGCAGGGATGAGTTGTTTGAGTTCTGTACCTACCCTTCATGTAGTATTTTCTGGCGGACAATACAGGAGTCGTTTTCCCTTTTTACATGTACTTATTATTCAGTTGGTTTTTTATACTGGCCCACTTACTTTCATCAAACCTTAATTTTTTATTTTAGTACATTTTGCCTCTACTACATTTGTTCATAATGTGTGTGTTATAGGTTTAAAAGCATTGCCTTCTCTTTTTAATCAGGGATTCGGCTTTTGTGCAAGTTGCCAGCACCTGGCCTATGGAAGGCAGGTTTGGGGTAGTGACGGCACGGGCCCTAAGAACGGGTTATGATAAATTGGTAGCAGAGGGAGTCGGTTCTACTGCAAAACCTGGACTCTGATTCTTTTAATGGTAATAATGTTAAGTGTTTTGGGTGTAGTGATTAGTTTAGGGAAACCGGTGTTAGTGCGGGGGCCATCTAGGGTTCCGAGTTTCATATGAGATGGTAGCCGACCGAGCGACGAGGCCTCGGTGTAGGGCCCCATCACAGCGGAGGGGCCAGTGGTACCACTAACCGCTGGGCCACCGATACCACCAACTCCAGCATAAGAGAGTTCATGCCGCCTAAGTGCATTGCACAAGTTCCAGTGCCAGAGGCCCCCCATGTTCTGGGGAGAGACAGACCCACAGGACGCTGAGGATTGGCTTGAGGTTGTTGTGATAGTTTTCAAATTGGTAGGGACACCAGCCGACCTTATAGTGATCCTTTTCGCGAGTCTCCTGTATGTTGAAACCGGTAGTTGGTGGAGGCTGATGCTCTAGGTGCATGATGAGGTATCATTACTCCTAAAAGACATAGAGACTCTCTTTTTCTCAGAGTTTGTTCTAGCCACCCTTCGTGCATTGTAGAATCAGGAGTTACTTCATCTGCATCGGGGCAGCATGACAGTAGCTCAGTACTCAATGAGGTTCACCGACCTATCGTGTTACTCCACAGATATGGTACGGGACCCTTTCTTTAGGGGCCAGACCTTCGAGCAGGGGATCAGGCATGAGATCAGGGCTTCGATGATTCCCCTCAGCATCCCAACGTAGGCGGGGGTACTGGAGAAAGCTTTTTTAGTGGAGAGTTTTTTTTGCTGAGTAGTCCCCTGTGGTGAGACCCACCATAGGGCAACAAGTAGAGGAGTCTTCTGAAGCCAACAGAAGACAGATGATGCAGAGTTCCAAGAGGACTAGGCCATCAGGTGGGAGACCCCAGGATACAGGTTCGGTTGTGCGGGGCACACGAGACAGATCCAGCTATACGAGGAGTAGACAATGCTATGCATGCGGTGGGCATGAACACATGGCTCGTGACTCTCTGACACACCATGCAGATGAGTAGCAGATGGTAGAGGGACCTCCTAGCTGGAGGTAGAGGTTTGACCATGGTGTTTTTCCAATAGCAAGATGACGGGGCAGAAGGGAAGGATGAACATCGGGTGGTGGATGATGTTCCAAGGCTCTACCACCACCACCACTACCAGGAGGTCCACCTCGACCATAGGGAGCTGGTGGACAGAGGTGGGCTCAGCTCCAGGAAGTCGAGGCCTACGACCACGGCACACCTGATATGATTCAAGGAACTATATTTTTCTACTCCACCCTTGCTGCAGTACTTATAGACACAGGTGTGAGTCATTCTTTTATTGCCATTACCCTCGTTCAGAGATCAAAGATTCCGACAGAGCCGTTGGCTCGATCCTTATGGCTAGAGACTCCTACGGGAGTAGACTCGACGATCACACACTAGTTCCGATAGTGTGATCTTACTCTAGGAGGCGAGAGCTTCGACTGGGATCTCCTTGTAGCGGTGTCAAGGCCTTATGACATCATCTTGGGTATGGATTGTTTATCCACAGTTCCTGCTCAGATTGACTGTATTAGGTGCAAAGTGTGGTGTATCCGCATGGATGGGACCAGGTTCACCTTCACTAGCGAGAAGGTATCTTTTTCAGTGCTGGATGGACTTACACAAAGGAGGGGAAGCCGATCACACATAAGTTGGCTAGTCTCATCCTCGGAGCGGTTGATGTGCGGAGTCCGTGTTTTCCTTTTGTAGTGGACCATTATGCAGATGTTTTCCCTGACAACGTTCCAGGACTACCTCCTCGTATAGAGGTATACTTCTACATTGACATGTACCCTAGAATGGCACCGATATCTACACCAGAATATCGGATGGCTCCCGCCGAGCTTCGTGAGCTGCAGGTACAACTGAATGACTTGTACGGGAATAGATTTATCTGACCCAGTGTTTCACCCTGGGCATCTCCGATTTTGTTCGCCAAGAAGGCAGATGGGAGCTTGCGACTGTTTTTCATCTATCGTCGCCTGAATAAGGTGACCATGAAGAACAAGTACACACTCCCGAGGATTGACGACCTCTTTGATCATCTCAAGGGAGCACGATGGTTCTCGAAGATAAACCTTATGTCAGGTTATCACCAGCTCAGAGTTCGAGATGAGGATGTGAAGAAGATGGCCTTAAGGTTTCGGTATGGCCATTACGAGTTTTTGGTTATGCCTTTCAGTGTAACCAACACTCCATTAATTTTCATCAGTCTCATGAATAGGATCTTCCAGCGTTACCTCAATCACTTTGTTGTAGTCTTCCTCAACGACATACTGATCTACTCAACTACTGAGGAAGAGCATGCCTACCATTTTCAGATAGTAATGGACACACTCTAAGAGCACTAGCTTTATGGTAAGCTCTCGAAGTGCCAATTCTGGATTCGAGAGGTTCACTTCTTGAGACACGTCATCTCGGAGGCTGGAGTTGCAGTGGATCCAACGATGAACGAGGCAGTACTTTCTTGGGAGCCACCCAGGTGTGTGATGGAGGTACGAAGTTTTCTGTAACTAGCTGGGTACTATCGAAGATTTGTTCCAGACTTCTCCAGAGTTGCAGCACCGCTATCAGCATTGACGATGAAGGGGAATCCCCTTGTGTGGTCAGATAGATGCTAGCAGTTCTTTCAAGAGCTGAGGAAGAGGTTGACCAGTGCTCCCATCTTGAGGCTACCAGAGGAGGGCATTGGGTACGTAGTTTAGTGCGACGCATCAGGGTCCAGACTTGGTTTTCTCTAATGCATGAGCGAGCAGTGATCGCTTATGGTTCACGGAAGTTCAGAAAATATGAGAAGAAATACGCTACCCCTAACCTGGACTTAGCAGCAGTGGTATTTTGGCTTAAAGATGTGGTGGCACTATCTGATGGGTGAGCGTTTTACAGTCTACTCTGACCACCAGAGTCTGAGGTACATCTTCTCGCAGAAGGACCTGAACATGAGACAACGACGATGGCTCGAGTTCCTCTAGGACTATGACTTTGAGATAGTCTATACTCCTATGAAGGGAAACGTTGTAGCATATTCTCTCAGCAGGAGATCAACCATTCAACTTCTAGGAGATGCGAAACAGCAACTGGCCGTGTTGAAAATATCCTTTGTGGATAAAGATGGAGAATCCTTTCTACAGTCTTTCACAATCACTTCTCCACTTCTTCAGTGATTCAGAGAGGAACAGTGTGGGGACATTGACTGTGATATGCAACGTGCTCAGATATCCTTAGGGCAGGCACCTGATGGGTTTTTTGAAGGTGGGAAGCATTTCATTCTCTTCATAAGACATACCATGGTACCAGTTTCACTACATGAGGAGGTGTTGAGGGAGTTCCACACTTCCCCTCTAACGGTACATCCAGGAGTGGTGAAAATGTATCAAGACCTTAGACAACAGCACTGGTTGTTGGGTATGAAGAAGGTGGTAGCAGAGTTTGTCTCGCGATTCCTCACTTGTCAGCAAGTGAAGGCGGATTACCAAGTTCTAGCAGGCTTGGTTCATCCCTTAGAGGTCCCAGAGTGAAAGTGGGATGAGATATACATGTATTTTGTGATGGTACTTCCACATACATCTAGAGGACACAACTCTATCTTGGTGATTGTTGACCCACTCACCAAGTCAGCCTACTTTTTAACGATCAGAGATCAGGGCATAGTAGAGAGCTTGGGATGCCTCTACATATAAGATATTGTACGACTACATGATATTCCATCGACGATCATCTCCGATCGAGATGCCTGTTTCACTTCCCATCTATGGCTGGGGTTGTAGGAGGCTTTCGGGATGCAGCTTCGCTTGAGCACCACCTTCCATCCACAGATGGATGGATAGACTAAGAGAACCATTTAGAATCTCAAGGACATGCTCCATGCATGTGTCCTCAACTTTTTTCATAGTTTGGAGGATCACTTTCCCTTGGTAGAGTTTGTGTATAACAACAGCTACCACCCTACCATCGGGACGACACCTTACGAGGCACTATACGGATGACCTTCCAGATCACCTATGTGCTGGACTGAACTAGGGGATTCATCACTTGTAGGACCAAATATGGTGCAGGATATAACGGAGAAGCTGCAGATCATCCAGGAGAAGATGAAGACTGCACAGAGCAGACAGAAGTCCTATGATGATAGGAGACGGAGACCACTTGAGTTTGAGGATGGCGACCACGTCTTCCTACGGGTCTCACCTTGACGAGGTATGAGAAGATTTGGTCAGGGAAACAAGTTTCCTCCACGATTCCTTGGACCATTCCAGGTCCTCAGCAGAGTAGGCGAGGTGGCTTACTGCCTGGCCCTTCCACCTCAGTTGCACCGGGTGCACGACCTCTTCTACATATCTCAGCTGAGGAGATATGTGCACGACCCGTCCAACATCATCGACCATGGGGGCTGGACATTGATGACGGGTGGAATTTCATAGAGGTTCCAGTGGATGTTGAGGATCGACAGGATCAGTTCCTTCGTGGACAGTCGATTCCTCTAGTGGGCATTCACTGGCAACACGGGAACCTCCATGAGAGAACATGGGAGCGGGAGGCTCAGATGTGTGCTCAGTACCTCCATTAGTTCCCTTATTATGTGTTATAACTTACAAGTATCCAAATCCCTGAGGTGGGGAGAATTTAAAGACCCATAAATTTCGTGGAATTTTTTTAAAAAACACAGGAATTTTACAAGTCTGCAGTTTTTGACGGCACCTGATTCTGAGGCCCTGTGTGACCAGAATCAATTTATGAAGTTTTGTTCGAGTACGTTCAGTAAACGAACATGCGGGATTTAATATCTTTTAAACCGTTGCATGGGATTGAAATTCGAGGACACCGATGAACTCGCAGCGCCATTATTTTCTTAAGGAGACCTTTACCACAGTTGTGTTTTATCAAGGATGGAAGTTAATTTTTAGGGATACATAATAAATTAAATAAAAATTATGTGTGACATAATTTTATTTAGGTGGTGTTTTAATCCTCCAAGGGGAAGTTGGAGGTGGGTCCCACCCCCACATAACCTCCCAAGGGATGATATTATGTGGTGGGGCCCACCCGAGCATCAAACTCTTCAACTCCCCTTGAACCCCCTTTAACTCTTGGAACTCCCCATAAATATTTGGAAGCCTCTTCACTTCCCACCTTCCGTATTTATGGTGCCATAACAGCTTATTAATTAATTCCATTTAATTAATTTGAGTTTTTCAATTCTTTTGAATACATTATTCCAACATTAAAATTAATGAACATAATCTTTTAATTTGTTTTGGCATAATTGTTGGGTAGCTTGGGAGAACCCTTAGAAGAACACCATCCTCTCGATGAAGAACGCTCCTCATCTCCGAGGAAGGTGAAGCAACACCTTCTTCCTTATTCAACCAAAGCATGGAAGGGAAGCATTGTCGTCCACGAAATACATTGACAGTGTCGACTCGACTCAACTTCACCGAGCTCTACCTCCTCCGATGTTGACAGAACGACGTCCATCTTCCGAGACTTGTCAACGTTCAACGACAAAAACGAGGTTGGGGTTTTGATCATTTTAATGTATAGATTGTACCCTCATTCCTCATTGTTTGTTTGGGATCGATGATGGCCACTTTTTAACACCTAATGTGGAGGGTGTGGGCTGAACCAGCACGGCCCAATGCCCCTCCGTTGGTTTTTGTTGATTGACGTCGCATGCGAAGCCAAAAGGGTGTGGTGTCGTCACACCGTGCCGGAGAAGAACCATGGGACATAAGAGGCGGTTACGGTGACCAGAAGCAACGACAGTAGTGACTGGAGGTGGAGGTCGCTCGCCCGCTACATGGAGCGAGACCGGCGGCTACTCGGGCTGCTCGGACCAAAGGACAACCTTCCGGCCGATCCGGCCGGGCAGAGGAGAAGGCGGCACCGCCGTGCGAACCGGACCAGCCCGCTGCACGGGCCGGGTCCGCGTGTGGACCGCACCCCACTAGGCCAGGCCAACCCCCAGCCGGGTCAAACTCGTAGGACCGGACCGGGCCAACCCACCAGCCCACGGGGCTTGATAGGTCGGGCCCGTCTTCTCTTAAATGTGAATAACTTCTAGATCGCATGTCTGATCGACGTGTCGTCTGCAGTACTGGTAAACTCATGATGGGGCAGTCCTTTTTCATTACTCTAAGTGAGTTTTTGATGAATTTGTAAGATTTCCAGGTTGGATCGAACGTAAAATCCAACATGGACCCTGGAACGGAAATTCCAATAACTCTCGGACCGGACGTCTGATTGACACGCCTTCTATCGTGTTGGGTTACTTTTGAAGCGAGGAAACTATGAGATACAAAAAATTGAGACTTCATGATAGTTGATGTATCGAAACTCGGCTCGAGGAGCGGACC
Source organism: Viscum album (assembly GCA_963277665.1). NCBI lineage: Eukaryota > Viridiplantae > Streptophyta > Magnoliopsida > Santalales > Viscaceae > Viscum > Viscum album. The sequence goes on from OY728133.1 coordinate 2,028,475,994, forward strand.
CTTCCGGAATCGAGCGTAAAGTGTGCGGGATCCCTAGAGCTGGCTGCAACGACTACTGTACCGGAATCCTACGTGAGTTTGAAAAAGATTACTACTGAACCAGAATCCACTGTGGATTCAAAAAAGATGACTACTATATCGGGATCCTTCATGGGTATTATAGTTCTAAGTTCTATTCTTGTATCCTATGTGGGTCCGACAGGGTAGTGGTTCCTGTATCCAGTGTGGATCCGACAGCTTAGCTAGTCTTGTATCTTGTGTGGGTCCAACAACATAGATAAATCAGTGACTAAATCTGATCATCTCTATCACTCTACCAAAGATGTATACCTGTGTGAGCTGAGTCTGGTCTTCTAATCAGTATCATCGATGTGATTGACCTTACTTCCTTTGTGGATAGGGTTGTGTTTGGGCTCGAGAGTTGGAGCCGGACTGTGACTGGTAACTTAGGTATATGTATCGGCATATACTTAAGTAGGGTTGGTTGATACTTTTTTATTGTATCTTTCTACTATTGTTTATACATTGTGGATTCTGGAAGACCTTAGGGGGTCTCGGGGTCCCATACTGAGTATTGTTATACTCACCCCTACATGGGCTTCAACCGCACCTTGTTGTGTTCCGTGCAGACGACGGACAGCAGTGATCAAGGCTGAGGGTGACGGACAGAGGCTGCTCAGAGATGGAATAGATAGGACTTACCACAGGGACGAGTTGTTCGAGTTCTGTACCTACCCTTCAGGTTGGATTTTCTAGCGGACGATCCAGGAGCTGTTTTCCCTTTTTACTTATACATGTTGTTCAGTTGTGTTTGTATACTGGCCCACTTACTTTCAACACGTCTTACTTTTCTATTTTAGTAATTTTTGCCTCTAATTCTTATGTTCATACTGTGTGTGTTATAGGTTTAAAGGCAATGCCTTCCCTTTTTATCAGGGATTCGCCTTTAGTGCTTGTCGCTAGCCCCTGGCCAATGGAAGGCGGGCTTGGGGTAGTCACGGCATGGGCCACAAGGATGGTACGTGACATATTAATTGAATGAAATTAAATTTAAATTTAAATATATATTAAATATAAATTTAATTTAAAAAATTGAATAACAGTTTATTTTAAATAATTAGAAAGGAGATACATTATGTACTTTAAAACATTTTTTAAAAAAATACTCTTATTAAACCCAAAAATAAATATATTCTAAAATAAAATATAGATTTGATTATAACTAATATAACTGGATGAAATATAAATAAATAACACTTATGTTACTTAATTTATAATTAAACACATAATGGGGCTTTTAAACTTTTTAATTTATTGAATAGAAATGACATTTTTACCAAAATTGGTATTTTTCACTGTTAACTAAAATCCTAATATTTTATGGGAATTTTTAAATTTTATGAAAAAGTAAAAAAATAAATTATTATTTAAAAAATTATTTTAATTTTATTGAATTTTGTTTCTTGATTTTCCAAAACCTATTTATAATATTAACTCCTAAAATGCAATAAACCCCCTTTTTGATGAAAATGTATTTCTTAGAATAAAAGGATTTCAAAAATCTAGTAATTATATTAAAATAACTAATGAATACATTTTTAATTATTATTAACATTATATATATTTAATAATGTCAATAATACTATTCATTTCAACTAATTTAAGGTCTAGGTTATAACAGTATAATTTAAATAATATTATTTAGTCCTTTCAATAAGCTCGATATCGCGAATCATGTATGATATTTAAATAGAGTTTCATTTTAAAATATCCTGATGTAAAAATATAATTTTCCTCATCCTATGAACTCATCCATATTTATCTACTTGCATTAATTTTCTCTAATTTATTAAAAGTTTGTAATGAGACCCTTGTTCAATATTTCAATGAGTAACAATGACCATCACACCCTATGATCCAGAGAAGAAACTAACATTTACCCAAAATAATTTGAAGTTTCTCATATAACAGTTATTATATATCCATTTAAAACTAATATCGTAAACATACATAATGAATTAATTATTAAATGTGACTAATTTTTATCAAATAAAAATATATTATTTAAAAAATAATTTTCATACTATAATTCCAATAACATTGGATCTGTCACCTGATGAGTCTCATCCATACCAATATCAATCAGTTGGATGACCAAACTGATGTAACTATGTCAACATTTACCACCAATTATATATTTTTATTCATTTTATACTATAGTATTTTAAATATTAGAATAAAAAATGAATTCTAAAAATTCATTATGCCTAAGTCATGAAATGAGCTATGTACAAAGTCTAGACAACATGCCATATATTTTTTTGATTATGTGAATGAAAAACATACACTATATAAATTCAAAATATTCAATTATTAGAGATATTAAATAATATACTCTTTGTATTTTCATTGTAATAAATTTTTTTGTCGCATTGTCACTTGACCAAAACCAAACCAAATCATTCCACTAAGAAAAAATAATGTTTGGCGGGACACATTGTACGATGTTTGGAACATCTTCAAATAGTTAATAATGATCTCTACTAACCCGTATCTTATAATTTTCACATTACCTTTATCATTTTAAAATTCACATTTTTCAAATCTCACCTGTAAAGATTGTCAAATTATCATATATTAAATATTTTACGCTACTATAATAATAATAAAAAAATATTTCATAAAATTTTAAATAATAATTTTCCAAGAAAATACCTCCATAATAAATCAATTATTTCTAGGTTGAACTTAACCCAATCACCAGTCATCAAAAAGAATATGTGGGATTCTTGAATCGTATTTCCTAGCTGATGAATTAATGAACTTGTTCCCTCTCAAACTAGATAAAACATGTCCTTAATTAACACATCCAGTTGTGCACTAGAAATAAATGAATTAACTCAACTACCAAGACCCATATACCTACTATAAAAATTTTTATATTCCGCTAAACATAATTCTAAATCATCTTAAACAGCATATGATTGTTTATTTAAAAAAATGAAACATATAAGAGAACACACTAACATAAAATTATCGTAGAAAATTAAAACTTACAAAATATAAGTTATAGATGAATCCAAAGGTTCTTCTTATAGAATATATAATAATAATAATAATAATAACAACTTTAACTAAATCAATTATTTTACAGTGAATTTGAAATTATTTTTTATAATTTTATTCATTTTTATTTGTATCTATATAAAATATCATGCAATATTTGACTCCTTAAGAAAACATAAGGAATCTACTTGAACTATTTCCATAATTAATTATATATCCTCTTCATATATAGTATTTGTGGTTTGATCAAGTGTTTGATCCAAAATTTTGTAATATCTAGTACTTCTTATTTAATTATAAAACTTTAACCTCTGGATAATTTCACTGCAACATTGTATTTTGAATTTTTGTTGTCATATTAAGCATACCCTGCCTATGATACCAGTATAATGAGAGTTTCATTTACTTAGTCATATTTATACAATATATTTTTAAATCTTACAAATATAAAATGGGAATAGACCACTTTATTTTCATGAAATAGTTCAATCAAGTAATTCCACTATTATAGATATATATATATCCCCTATGATAAATGACATCTATAATGTCCCTTGATAATTTATGATAAAAACCAACAACGGAAGATGAATAACCAATACAACTATTTTCACAACCCAATTCATGATAGCATCACTATGAAGAAATTGAAATATGATATAATCTAATGACATATAATGATGCTCCATAAAAAACTGGGCCAATAGTATTTTGGTTAATTTCCATATTCATTATTTGAGTACCCAATTCATGAATCTTGTTAATCTACAAATTTTACCAAATTAAATGGTCGGAGGGTTTTGAAATTTCACATCCAAAACATTTTAAAAATATTAAATCATTAATATATACATATTTTAGTCTTGAACCACTCATGAAATGTGTTATAATGAAGTTATTGAATCAGATGATAAATGTTATGGGTAATTTCATGTTTCAAATCAACAATATGCTTCTTAAATTATAAAAAAAATTAAATATACAGCCACATCACAACATAGAAAAAATAAATAACCTACAATATCAATAGAATAACAAATGTAATTTTATTCAACATATATTGATTTCCATGGACCCACTTTTTGTTATATATATCCAGAAATGTCCCATCACCAATTTTCTTGGATTTTTTATCACTTTTAAGAGGATTTTTTTAATTTTGTTTCAACCTCATCAATATATGAGGCACATAAATTTTTTGATTCGTCCATAAAATAAACTGTTTCAATATAAATATATAGATGGTATTTTTTTACCCATATTATTTCAATGTAATAAATTATTGATCTATTGGATACATTTACTAGAATTATATACGACTTCTAGGACTGACATCAAATGTTGAATTTTAGGTTAAGTGGACCATAGTATCAAAAAATGGGGAAACAGTTTATCTATGTTACATAGTGTATGAAAAAACACGTCATGTTGATTTTCCAAATCACTCATGTGATGATTTCTAAGATTGAATTATCTGAAAAAATTAGAAGCATCAATAAATAACTCAACAACATGGGCTAGTAAATAAGCGATAATTTTAATTAGGATTAACTATTAAAGAAGAATATGATTATTAATATTTTAAATCCCCTTTAATTTCGTTATTAACACATTTTCATGTGTGAAAATATTAAAATTATAACTATTGGGAACCTAGATCATCTTCAGAATTGATAGAAACATGCATTTCTCATTTCTACTCATTTTAAACTAAGCAGTTTGCATGTATGGCCTATTAACTTCATCAAACTGTAAATTTATTTATTTTCTCAATCCAATTTCGAAAACATAATCCTTATCCTTGGAGTTACCTTTTTACTATAAATTAATTCCAAAAAAATCATAGGTTTTTATTAAAAAAATTGTCAATTTTCATCACATCCAAATTTTGATTTGAAATATAATCTTTAATATATAGTAATTTGAATATTATATATCACTTCATTGAATTTTGATTGATTTTTCTATTTTAAATAGGAATGAAATACAATACAAGATCCCATAAATATTAGAATTCATATATGAATTGAATGATTTCGTGCTCATAATGTCTCAAAATTTTAACCCTAGGCATTATTTATGATGTTTGCTCTTACAATCTTTCCATTAAATTTTATACTATATATTTTGAACATATTAGTTGGATAAAGAATTTTTTTTAACAAAGGTATTAAAAATTTCTATACTTCTTAGTATATGTTAATTTCTTAACATTATTTCAATAAGGTAATGGAAATTTTACATATGTAATCTACCATAATAAGATATCATATGTTGTTTAGTAATTAATTTTTAATAATAAAGTTTCCCAAATACTAAACACATCATTATATGATGAATTAATATTTATTACAATGTTTCCACAAAACTATTATCACTCATTGATGAATTGTTTTATAAAAAAATTATATCATCGGGGCATCTTGACCCATCAATTAGATATTAATGTAAAAAAATGGTTTCCTTAAACATAACCTCTGGGAAATGTTTTGTAGAAAAAGAACAAATGGATACATACTATGTGTGACACAAACCATAGGCTTCAATTGGTTAAAAGCATTGGCTTCCAAAACAAGGGAAATATTAGGAATATCATCTCCAATAAAAATCATTATATTCAAAATAATATATTGAGTGAGTTAAAATATCAGACTCACTGTTTCTCTATAAAATTAATGTCATTAGTTTAACAATATTTTTATACATAAATAATATCTATAGGCATATATTCTATGGGGAGTACCAAATTTTATTAGTGGAAATATATTTCCTATTTTCCCAAACCAAACTAGTAAGAATCTGGTAACAAAGATTAGTCTCATTTTCCTTCCCCAAGATGAGTAATCATGGCCATTTACATATAGGATCTAAATTTTTAATTATTTTTCATACTATGTAACACATAGTCAGACATATTTCATTTGGTTAAATATAAATTGAGTAAAATTTACCTTAATATAATTGAAGTATAATGGAAAAATATGGTAAATTGTGGGAAAATAGGGGATTTTTTTTAAGTCATTTTAGAATAAAATGAAAAAACAAGAAAACAATTACATGGAAACAAATAACATAAATGATTGTTATTGTTCTAACCTAACTCTTAGTTACTAATTATTAATTCACCATTATGATTAAATCTATTCTATTATGTTTCCACAATTTATTAACCCATGAACCCTATGAAAGAGAACATAACCATAAATATTGGAAGAAATGAACCCTAAGATATAATTTGGATTTCCTATCATGGAAACCTGTTTTCTTTATTGTCCCAAAATCAAACTTTCGATTAGTGGAAAATTAGTACATCACCTCCATTAAATATATGATAATGTATTGAATGTTTTTATTACATTTTTACCCTATGAATTTATTCAAATTATATTATATTTTTCTATTAAAGTATTGCTCTCGTAATTCACACAAGCCTGACCTAATGGTCAATGTAAAAAAACATTTTATTTATTTAACAAATTAAAAACAAATTTAGTTAAGAAATTATTTTAATTATAATTTTTATAGGGATTGAGAACAACTAATGGGGGTGGTTATATTTAGATCAACCACAAAAAAACTACATTGGCTTGATTTTTCATTTTGGAGATGAATTACATAAGTAAATGATTAAAATGGATTAACCTAGTCTAATATATACATTTTTTTCTATTACAAATAATAAAGAAATATTTATATAGAGGACTATAAATGTTTCATTATTGGTTAAAGGTAATTAAACTCCTCAAAACAAATTAGAAAGTATATAAGATGAAGAGGAACACCATCTTGGATTATATCATTACATAATTAATTTCTTCATAAAAAGGATAAAGATGTGTAAAGGTAACACTCTCTTAAAAACACTCATAATTCCACAAATAACCCTAATGGTGTGTGAAAATTGATATTAAATATATCGTTAGATGTGTGGGGTTTTCAATTTTAATTTGGGTGCATAAGGCATTCTTTCTCCATAATTTACACATCTATGTGCCACATTTTCAAATGTGAATCCATGAGAAATGACTATCACACCAGCTAGATGAAATGATAAAAAAATTACGTCTTGTTAAATTTCAAAACATTTAATATTTCTATAAAAATTTAATGTTGCAAACAATTGGTTGTTGTCTATTCGATTGATTTCATCCCAACATTGACTTCATGATCAATTTCCACCATAAAATGTCAATCCGGACAAGTATGATATAAAAACATATAACTCAATGAGTTGATAATTTATCCAAAAATGTTCATGTTAAAATTAAAATCATAAAAATTTTATGATATAATTTCTATAAAGAATTTTAAAGGAAAACAAAATGATCCAAGAATTTCAAAATTCAATAACTAAATAAATATTTACATTCAATCATCAAAGAATGATAAATATGGGGAGATTATATTAATTATTGTCAATAAAATTTTAAAAAACATTTTTTATCAGCTGCCTAATGGTACACTCACTGATATGTGAATTCTATTTTTTAAATAACATATAGTTGTTGCGACACATGTCAATGGACTCATATGTTAAAGCATGGTTTCTCGTATATTTGATATTTTAGAATCATGACTCCAAAATCATTGATCTAATATGGAATACCGTCTAAAATAGTACCAATAACCTATCAAATGTTGTGTTTCTTCACTTATTCGTGGTATTAAAGTATAATGGTTCAATAATAAATGAAAAATTTCAAAATCTAGATCATAAAATATATAATTAAGTATGTGAATCCTGAATAATTTCTAAAAAATCAATGCTTCCCAATCTATATTTGAATTCTGATTAGATCAACTGGAATCATCATTCTTTATGTTACTTCATTCATGTTGAAACTAATGTATCAAGTCAATGATAATTATATTCATCAAATCAACTGCTATCATAGAAGTATCCATCTAAAAACATTTTTATTCATTTAATGGAATAGACTCTTATCCATGATGTGACTATGCTAAATTGTCTTTCAAAAAATTGTTCATAAATAGATGTTACCCAAATATATATCATTTTTATATATGTCTATTTTTATTTTTCTATCTGGAAAATTAACCAGATCACACTGAAATCCAATTTTTAAATCAATAAATTTCTTAATCACATAAAATTACACAGTTCAAAATCTATTTAGTATATTAATCAGACTCATTTCCATATTTGTATCGCGAGAAATAAATAATTCAAAGAAGGGGGTCATCATCAAATATAAGAATATTAAAGATAAATATATGATTGTTTTTAAATGAAATTATTATATATATGCATAATATTTTTGATTAAGAAAATAATATATAATACATTAAAAATATATACTTCTTTTGATTATAAAATAGAAATATATAAAAACAGATGATAAGTATCATTAAAAATAATCTTGTATAATTTACTTAAATTTTAAATTTCTAAAAGTATCATATATGATGGGCTTTTTCGGAAAAAAAAATTCTATATATATTTATTTGTATGGAAAAAGAATCCTTTATATTTAAAGAATTTTTTTATACTATAGTATAAAAGCATGTATAAAATTAATATTATAATATTTATTAGTTATGTGATCTTTTACTTATTGTTTAACAAAAGTATCATATTTATTTTCTCATTTATATCAATTTCTAATGACTAAAAAATATACTCTAATTGATATAAACATGAAAAAATAGATTTATTTAATGTGAAATTTTAAAGAATGATCCTCAGGAAACAACCATTGGGCCAGTCCTTATTAGAGGTAACCCCTAAAAATATTTTAATTTTAATTAATTATACAATTATCTAATAGTGTATTGTGGTTATCAATACTCAAATTTTACCTATAATTCCCAAATGTAGAACTTTTATTTAATCGAAACAATTATTTGAGATTGAAAATTTAATATTATACAAGGATTTTGTTAAAAAAATAAACCAAAGGATAGATGTGGGGAAACTAACTCGGTCTAGGAGAGAAATAGTTGGCCTAATGAAAATGATTTATAATACATTATTAAAAGGAATTAGGCATATCAAACTATCCCATGAGGTCATCAACATGGAATTGTACCCCCACAATCCAAAAATCCCAAAGGGTGTTGCCAATCCCCAGGGGTAGTGAACTTGTTCTTGGGAATCACTATAATCTTGTACACCCTAAAATTGAGATTAAGATATTAAATTGTCAACTTAGAGTCTAGAATTTACCATATTTACAATATATTTCTATGACATATAAAAAATATGAATGAAAATATAACAAATCGTGTGAAGAAATTCATTACGAACAACACCTATTTAAAATAATTCAAAAATAAACGTCACTATCCATATTAATAACAATACATGATGGAAAAATCAGATACAACCAAATAACTAAAACATGCTACAAGATAGTTCATCATGGATTATATATAACTAACAATAAATAAAACCAAACTAAACAAGAACAATCCAAGTCCAAACCCACCACTATGCAACCTCGGGTTACCCACCGCCACCTAGCTCACCCAAAGACATCGTCTAGGATAAAACATGAATCCATATAGAATCCTAGAACATAAAATTTATTAGTGTGATATAAACAACATAGTCGGTATTCTCCCACCGAGACAATGAAATTAATTTAATAATGTTACTCATAAATGATTATTTGAGAATATAACTAGAAAGCCAACTTTCAGTCACAAGCATCTGAAACCAATTTAAAAAATCATAAACTCCTTTCAAAATGACCCAATTTGTTTTCATAAACTATCAAAAAATCAGAAAACATTTCCATCTATCTAAGATATTTAAAATCCACACACATCCTAATTATTCTGAAATATAACCTAGTTTTTGTATTAAATGAAATAAATCAATTCAGGAACATTTAGCTGTATGAATCAAACATAAAACTAAAATACCATATTGAATTCCACTTTTAAAACCCAACACCAGATTCATTATTTAAAAATGGGTATTCAAAACATATTTGAAAAACCATTTTAAAAGGAAATGATGTAACACACTTATCTAAAGAATCACAAAGCAAGATACAAATGTCATAAGGAATATAATATATTTAATAGTCATATTTCTGCTGATACTATATTAGTAGGAAAATGATACAATTGATCACTAGATAGAAACAACTAATTTCAACATCCAATCAAGATAAAAAATATTTGGATCTACCCTACAACAGCTAATATGAGACTCATCAACCATATCAATTTTTATCAATGAATAACTTTCTTAATATGCTACATCCAAATCATAATCAATAAAACTAGGCCACACTTTTCACATTGAAAATGGAACACCATAAGTATCTATAGTTTCTATTGGGAATAAAATGACACTATAAGTACAAGTACTTACGAGTGTAATATAGGAAAAATCCTCGAACATAGAACCTGATTTCCTATAACTAATAAAAAATGAAGTACATATGACTTGTAATACAAGATTAACATTCATGGAATAAAAAATAAATCTCCCCACCCCCAACACCCTTATAATAAATTCCTCTATATAACTCATTCATTTATGTAACAGAAAATTATATTCCCACACAAGGCGACTGACAGGCATTTCATGGAGATACAAACACATATATTGGGTAAAAACTATTGGGGAAATCAATAGGGGTAGTTAGTAACCATCTATCTAAAATAAAAGTGTCAACTAGCCCTTTATAACAATACATGAATTGAAATTAAAATCTATGTTCACATTTCAAAAAATATCACTTTTGGAAACCTTAATGATCTATTGAAATCACACAAACCATTAAAACTTTTGAAATACACCCTTTAAAATATTTTTCTTCCTATTCAAAATCAACAACAAGGATAAGTCTACCATTTTACTTCAAATGCACATTAAAAGATCCATTATGGAATTTTAATAATGGGGTAAATCATGCACTCATTTAGAACCAACATTTTGATTTTATTGAAGAACCCGTTTTTAAAACCACTCTGAAGTTAATATATCATTTACAAAAATAGCAACATTAAAACATATTTTTCACTCATTGGAATCCAAATATAAATAATAATCAAAAACAAAACATTTAAACTATTTCAAAAATCCTCAAAATAATTTCCCTATGCTTATCACATAAAAATATTTCAATTCAGAAAAGGAAACTTGGAACACAGAAGATAATTATTTTATGGAAATATTTAAACAAATTAAAACTATTTCAAATCATTACAAGAATATAATGTATATTCAAAATTTCAATAAAAATGAATTTATAAATTAAAATCATACATAGAATTATAAAATTAAACAATTATGTAGAAATAGTTACTTTGAAGAATTAGGAATCATGCTAAAATGTGTCACCTTCGATGATGAACACCTGAATAAGCTAGAAGTCATCCTATATAATCCAAAATTGGAAATATATCTTAGTTACAACCATCCAAAGCCTAATACAAATCATCCATAGTGAACTAGTTTTTTAAATGGAAGAGTTAAACTATAAATGAATAAAGGATGATGAATGGAGGGGAAGGAGGAGTCTAATTGTCTTGGAACCCCTTGACAATCAAGAAAGAACAATTAGGGATTATGAAAGAAATAAGTTAGAGCTCATCCTATGATGTAAAGAGGACAGATTATTCATATGATGGAGGAAAGTTGTAAGACCACTATAAATTTAAATTAGGAAAATGGTCAAATAACACTTCCAATGAATCTGTACTTTCTATATGGTGTGACCAAATGGTTTTCCAAACCATGTTCTTGCCATCACCTAAGATAATACCACTGAAATGGTTTCTTATTTTCTCCATGAAGTTTTTAAAAATGTAATGATTCCATGAAAATAGTTCTTTCCTAGAAATAAAAACCTCTACATAGGAACCACATGGTTACCCCCAAGCATGCTAGAAAACTATAAAACCCATAAGTAACTTTCAAAACAATAAAATTAGAGCCCAAAAATAACTGAGACTCAGAATTACCCAAGAAATGATAAAATAAAACAAATTAAAAACTACAAAGACATATGTTCTATAGAATTCTCCCCAACAACATAATATAAACCCCCATAATTTCCATGGTTGATACAAAAGGAAATAAAAAAATATCGCAAAATGACCTAAATAAAGAGAACAGCTAAACACAACCCAAAATCAAAGCTAACCAATAATGATCTTGAAAATTATCAAATAAAAAAATACACAAGTTTTTCAAGTTTCTCCAATTTAAACCCAGACAATAAACCCCAACCCTAGAAAGAGGTTATAAGAATCACATGAGACATAACTTAATCTCTTCGTTATTTGTAATTCCTCTAACATATTGGAACTAAAGAAAACTATTGATATAAGACTCTTAAAAAACAAAGAAATTATAATAGAAACTCAATATGAAATTGGAATAACTTCAAAATATAAATAGGAATGGAAAATAAGATGAATCTTTAATATAATTACATAAAATCATCCCTCAGGAAACAACATGCATAGATAAAACATTCCCAATAACTGAATCACCCATACATGGTGAATATCAAATATCCCATGAAAACACCACCATTATGTAAAATAAACAAGTGGACCACCCATCCTAGATATCCCATTATGTGCTGCTGGATTTTCTCATGTCCAACCAAATAGAAACTTAATATGTGAACAAAAAAGGCTCCCCAAACATGATTGTAATGAGTGTTTTACCCACATAATGAGGCACCTCAAAATAGTACACCAAACCAACTAAAAATATATAAGTAAAACTAGAAAATAAACCTAAAAATATCTCAATAAAGAGAATCCCAAAAAGTAACTATCTGCTAAATTCCAAATAACAGATAGAAATAGATCAAAAATATCTACCCAAATTAATTCTTATTGATGAAAATACCCAAATAAATAACATATAAATGGTTTAAACCCGAATCCTCTTCCAGAATCTCGTCTTCCAAAACTTTTGAAGATAAACTAAATAGAACCAATGAAGAAAAACTCAAGTATAATTGGATCATAATGGATTAGATCCCAACATTGGAAGCACATGAGAGATCATTTCTTTCTATAAGAAGGAATCATTTATTCTAGTTATGGCCCACTCTTCCCCTACTCCTCACTCACTAGGTTGCCTTTGATCCCATCACATGGAACTAAGGTTTCACCCACCACCATTCTTTTATATTGGTTGGATTCCACATAAATGGAATCATTAAAAACCTATGGAATTTTTTTCAAGCTAGACACATGTATAGCTGAACCAAAATTTGGGTAAATACCACCTAAAAATAAATTTCATTTTTTAGAATCATTGACAACTGACCATGGAGAGATTTATACTAACTCTGAATAGTGATAGAAGTACCCCTTTTCTTACCATTCACCAAAATGATTTCTCACAACATTAACTTCCCACTCCATATTTACAACCTTAGTAAAGAACTTCTAGATAAACACTATCCTATAAAACTGATAAGGCATGCGTTCGTATATGAGAGAAGGTATCATAAACCCTCAATGAACTCATTTATAACTAAAAATAAAGTTCATGAAAAGTATTACCCAAAATGATTCATGAGTTTTGATATAATTTAGGATCACATCAATCATTTCCAACCCCCTAACCACTTCAAACAATAATTTATCACCAAATGGATAAGATAGATTCCGATTCAATAATTCCAAAATAGGGTTTGTGCATAAAAAAGTTTCCACATGAACCACCACACTTAGATCATAGGAAGATTCTATAACATATATAAATTATTTTAACCATTATTTGAGGAATGTAAAATTAAACATTAGATACAAAAAATTACAATTCATGCTCCAAAACATAAGTCAAAAAATTCCATCAAACACTAAATATAAAAACTAATGTAAAACTCACCAGAAAAGGAATGTAACCTTCCCAAAAAACCAATATTTTAAAATTAATAACTTTTACCAGGGAATTTTCCAAACACAATCCACCAAGTAAAGTTCCTAAAAACCATTCCAAAGCATATCATTGAGGACAATATGTCATTGGTGTATTATACATCACCCAAATAAGAACGCCAAAAATTTAGTTTCAAAATTCCAATTTGTTTTGTAAACCAAATAATATGATGACATTAGTCAATAAATAATTTAATTTAAAAACACCATCAACGATTATTCTTAAAAAAATCCAATATTTTATCAATCAATTTCAAAATTCTTTTTGGAACCATTTAATTTTGGGATTTCCCATATAAATAAATATAAAAAATATGGTTAATTTTTTTCATTTTTTAAACTTTTCCAAAAACCATGATGAAAATTTAAGCTTCACAAGATATTTAATGAGAATAATTTAAATTACCATTTCCAAAAATCCACAAAAACCATGTTTTGAAATTTAAATTTTCTCTAAATTCCATGTTTTTAGAAAACAATCCTTTTAAATCAAGTGAAATCAAATAACCACACAACCCACTATGCTTGTTTAACAAAAAACACATCTAAATAGAATAAAAACACTCTTTATTCCACATACAATAAGTGAGAATAACTTTTCGAAATCTAAGAGTCATGAGACATAAAAACAACTAAATAGGGAATAAACAACGTCTTGTATGGTTTGGACACACAGTTTGGGAAACCATTCACCAAATATGGAACAAAAGTTTTTAAGGAGACACACCCAAACCATATAAGCTCTATAACATTTCTCAATATGTATGGGATAACAGTGCAACACAGTTTGTTTTTAAATTTAATGAAAATATCCAAAAAAATTGAAAAGTCTCTTAATTTTCTAAAGGGGATAAAAAATCAATCTACATCAAGACCCATCAATAGTAACCATGACAGAACTCTAATCACCAACATCCCTTTTTAGCTTGAGAAATGATATGTGAAAGAGATATTTATACTCTCACTTCCCTTAACTTTTAAGCCCTAAAAACCTTAATATCATTTCTATTAGGACATTCCCAACTAATAAAGGTGTAATTAAGAATTCTAGGCTCTCACCAAAAAAAATCAAGGATCTGATACCAATTTATAGTAAATCAACCAAGGATTCCATTAGCCCAACTCAAAATAAGCCAATAATGTCCATCCTAGACCCCATCAGTAAGAAAGTAGTGCATGGTAATCAGAGAAACCCCTTTTTAAATGATTTAAAAATAAAATAGAGATAAAGATAGTGGTGCATTAAATGAGAGTCTGGCATGTACCCTCCTGACATGGACATATATGGAATATTAAACATATAAAAGAAAATAAACATTCCAAATTAGTTATATCCAACAAAACTTATCAAAACCATTTCCATAAATACAAAACACCATTCATAAAAAAATAATGCATAATTGAATAATCTGATATAACCAAATAACATTATGTGGCAATAATAGAGGTCATAGTGGTTTATAAAACACTGAATAGAAATAAAAAAACATAACACACTCAAGGAAATCCATAAACCATCTTAAAACCCCATTTTCTCACCATAAACCAACTAAACCAATTTGATATTATATGAAAAAGAAATATATATCTTGAATCTTAGATAAAAATATATTTGAAGTCACTAAACTGCCTTATAGGTCTATAAAAGTACAAACAATGCAATTATTTTCATAAAGAAATTCATAAATTTTTGTTTTAAAAATTTAACTAGAAAATAAGCATTCTATAATTAGAATTTGGAAAAAATTAAAAATTTCATGTACACCTTTAAAAACCTTCCACTTTGTTTTAATAAACATAAAACATAGGATTTGAAAAAATTTCCACTTGCCTAAGACATTTCAAAACCACATACACAATAACACTTATAAAAAACAAACAATCTCTAATATTTTAATAAAAAACAACTTCATAAACATTTATCTGGTCAAAGATAATGTTAAACCAAAATACCCATTTTTAAATCCATATTGAAAACCCAACATAGGAGTCTTTATTTTAAAATAGTTTTTAAAACATCTCTAAAGAAATTTTTCCAAAGGAAATTTCAGAACACATAGTTCAAGCCTCAAAAATCATGCACTATAAGTCATAAGTAAAATAATAAATGAATGTATGATAAAGTTTCCATAATAATTGTAGGTTGGGAAATAATGAAATTGAGAACTATACCAAAAACAATAATTCCAACTATGAATCAAGAAAGAAAATGTGTCCTAGGAATGACCATGGGATTCCTAATGTGAGATCCATCTACCTTTATCAATTTCACTCTAGGAGAAACTGCACACATATGTTTCATACAAATCACAATCCATCCAACAAACCCAAACTAGACACAACTCAAATGGAACATACCTCATACACCAAGTTCCTATAATGTTTATAAGAATTCTATAATCATGTGTGCTAACTAGTGTAATATAAGAATAGAACTACCACTTATTAGTTGGGTTCCCATTACTAAATAATAAGTGAGTCAACAGATAATGAAAGATATCATTAACATGAATTCAGTAAGAATTATATCTCCCTCACTAAGAAAACGTTTGGAATGAATAAAATTATATAACATATACACTCATGAAATAAATAATGATTTCCCACACAAGGGGAGTAACTAGAATTTTATAGTGAGAAGCATCCCACATAAGGAATAAACTACCCACGAGAGTGGGCGTGAATATGGAGGGGTCTTCAATGACCATAAATCTAAAATTGAATCTCCAACTAGGCCTTTAAAATAAAACATTACTCAAAATAAATACTTTTCACATTTTATAAAACACTATTTTGGGATCATTGAAGATCAATTTAAGTCACACATTCCATTATAATATTTCAATGTCATCCCTTTAGACATGGGTCTTACTCTTTGAAATAAAAACCAAGTCCAAGGCCATACATTTTCATCAAACTGAATTCAAAAGAGAAATTATTTAATCCTTACAAGGGGTAAACAACCCAATCATTTCAATAAAAATTTAAAATTCCTAAAAAATCCCTTTGAAAATGTATTTGATGTCAACACATAACATTAAAACAATTTCAAAATTAAAAGTAGTTTTCACTCATTGAAATCTAAACTAAATCAGAATCCAACACACCTTTTAAACCATTTCAAAAATCCTCAATGTAATTTCACATATTCTTGGAACATAAAATCAATCCATTTAAAACATCAAAACATGGAATTAAAAAGAGAAATACTATATAAAAATATTAATACACATTAAACCAATTCGAAATCATCAAATGAATATTAGATATATTCATACTTTTAATTAAAATTTATTTAGAAAAAAATCACACATTTAACAATAAAATTAATCAATTTCATTGAAACACGTACTTGTAATTATGAAAAACCAAGATAAATCAGTTTGCCTTCAATAGTGACCATGCAAATAACGAAAGAACACTGTCTAAACACGAAAAAAGAGGGAAAATTGAGGTTTAAAGTATCATAATCCCTAGACTGTATAGTGAATGAGGGTTTTGGGAGGAATAAGAAAAAACATAATAAATAAATGAAGAGTAATTGATGATAAAATTTAGAAGATTTACTTAGGAACCTCTTGAAAATCAAAAAATAAGGATGAATAATCAAGATGGGAAGGATGTCAGAGAATAGCCTTAACTCAAAAGAAATTCATCAATGTATATGGGGAGATAAAAGGCTGAGGCCCCTATTAATTCAAAGAGGTAAAAAAGATCATAAAACTCTAAGTTATTATGGACAAGTTTCATTGTGTGGCCACACAAATTTCCATACCTTTCAACAAATTTTCTCTAGTCACTACATAAGCTAGGACCACTCTCATTGCTTCTAGGGTACTTTTCATGGTTTTTCAAAACATGTTGAAGTTGTCAAAAAATGATCTATCCCTAAGAAAGTATCCTCTAATTTGGAACCACATGGTTACCCCTAACCATGCGGGTAAAATATGAAAACCCAAGATTACCATAAAAAGATAAAAAACCCACCCTAAAAATCATATCAACTTTTAATAATCAAATGAAATATAAAGTAATAAAAATTTACTATAGTGACATGTGGGAGTAAAATCATAGTAGGGAGGAACTTCAAAAGATATCACATAGGTTGTGGGGATTCAGTAGTGAGGGTTGTGATTTTAGTAGAGGGCAGAGGGAAATATTTGGACTGGAAGACCTTTGGTAGGGAGGGGAGCTTTGGAAGGTAGGGCCTTCATTTTGAAATTGGGAATAATATGGAGTATAATTGGATAAAATGGAGGTTCGGGTGAAGTTTTAGTGATTTTTTAAATTAGATAGTACTTATGCGTTACCTCCTTCCACTTTTTTATCGCGTCATCGATCCAAGACTAAAGCATTGAGGGAATTGATACGTTTTAGTTTTCCCAAAAATCATTTGGGTGCATAATTCATTTCAGACCCATATTTGAAAATAAAAATTAAAAATACATATAGATTATTTGTTTCATTTTCACGTGTCCATATATATTTGATGGCTAACTATTTATTGGACCAGCCCTTAACTGATGAGGGGAAAAAATATCAGTAAAAGGGGTCCCTCAATGAATGTATCCCAAATTTATATATAGTGATTGGGGGGATACCATTACTATAACCAACAGAGTAAAATATTAAATAAATATGAGGTTATTGATAAGAATTGTATCAAGAAAGGCATGGGTATGGGATTGAGTGTTGGGTTCAATGAGAATTTGGTGATGATGGTGTAAAGTATGTGGGAATGGTAGTCCAAGTAATCAAGGGTGGATCGAGATAGTATGAAAGTAGTCGAATAGAATGGTTGATGGTTGTAGTTCATGGCGACGGTGTTACGGTTTCGTGATACAGGATGGAACAAGATGGGTAATTAGTTCCATAAATTTAATTTATTTGGTTTCCTAAGTTTTTAAATGAAAAAATAGTTTCAGGATTCACGAATTTTGATATAATTTTATTTGAATTTGTGAACCCTATTGACATCATCGCTTTGATTAGGAAGAAGGAATGGTGTTTAGGATTGCACTACTACGAATTAAGAGGCATCAACGTTGTTCAAGTATCCTTATTTTCATGTATTTATTTTCATAATGACTTATATATATTTATATACATGTAGAAAATTAAATAATTAATATAAAAATATGAATAATATAATTAGTAATAAAAAATATTTTATTAATTTAAATAATTAATAAATAATATATTAAAATTAAAATAAATTAATAAATATCTTGATTTTAATAATCAGTGATTAATAATATAATTAAGGGAAGGTTCTATATAATAATAATTACAAAAACAATAATGATAATAATAATAGTTTTATTAATATAATTATCAACTAAAGGTGATAACCCCTGTAGGAATGCCGACCTTATGATCAAGATGACTCAATTTTGGGGCATTAGGAACTAGATGTTAAATCTGCTGAGGACATAATTATTTTATGTCATCACTAACTACAAGGAGTAGATCAATAAAGTTTGGAATTCTGAAAAATGTAACTAAGTCAATGATTTTGTTCATTTATTATATTTTGATATGAATTTTAACCTCACAAAAAAGTATATCCACTACCAATATTGGGATCAATATTCATGTCTTGAGTTGGGTGTTCTAGAACATGCACATTCTTAATGATATCTCCTCATGTGTGGGCATGACAATATAATTATATTAGTTTACTCTAAAGGGTTATTATGACTACTATTATCACATCCTTTTTATTCCAAACAGTAGGAGCTTATCACCCTCATTGTTAATGATCATATAATTAAGGTGAATATTGAATTAGAATATATATCCCCATTGTAACATCCCAGCTTGGAAAATTGTATGGACAAAAATTGAACTAGTTTTCAAAATATCATTAGGCATTCCTCAATATAGTATTGAGGTTGTCGACTAATGGCTAGTTTCAATTACATTACCCTTTGGTGACTATACCCATTTATGTCAAATTTTATAGAAATTGATAAAATAACCAAGTATCATGCATCCTAAATAAAATGATTTAAGAAGAAATAAATATAAGTTATCCTAGAAATTAATGAATTTAGTAACCTATGATGATACCCAAGTGATTTTTTTCTTAGCTAACCATGTGATATGGTGGTCTAGGAAGGGTTTGAGTGAAAAAATCAATTAGTAACTACCAATTTTGTCTCATAATAACTAGAAAATTAAATGATATGTGCACATGACATGCTTAGTTGGAACCAAAAAAAAGTACTGTATAAAAATAACTAAAAACAATGGTTGGTCCATGGATAATGTACCCAATTGACTAAACCTTCTTTACCAATGGTGGGGTATATCTAAGAAAAAATAAATTATCGTACCTCTAGTATAACATCTGGGATCCAGATCCTTGTTAGCCCCAACCATGTCATCATTAATCTTAAGGCTCTTAACATGACAATCCAAGCATCCAGGATACAAACCCATGGAATATAAACCATGCATTTGGCTCCAAATCAGGGCACCTATAACTATATCCAGATGAATCCAGAGAACCATCTCATCATAGTTTGTTCGTTGGGCTCCAAATCCTAGCAACCATATCCATATCCACATGACTCTAAGTACCCATCCTCTAATAGTGAATATATTTGGTTCTAATTACATTGAAATTATAACCATATAATAATATATATAAGGTATCATCCCATTGAAACCCATTCATTTGGATCCAAATCATGCAATATATAACCATAGCCCCATTTATCCAATGAATAATCTCACAAGAGCTTAAATATCATACTAAAAATAAAAAATATCTATATTATTGATCATCAACTCCATATAAGCCCCAAACAACAAGATCCATGTCCATCGAATATCCCATCGATATATCAACTAAAATATATGCCATCCCACCCACGTCACATCTTCCCTAAGGCCTCATTTCACAACCCATAACAAAATATAAGAAACATGATGGATAATTTAACACCCATGCCCAATACCTATATCCTAAGAACATCAAACATATATTTTCCATTAGTTTTTTATGGTTACAACCATAACCACCTCACATACAATTGTTCAAGGTCAATTAGTCAATAGGGACACCACTAGTGTCCCTTCAATATCAGTATAGAAGAGCCACCCTCAAATTGGTTCTGAATCCCAATTAGGTCTTAGGCCAACACATGATTCTCTAAGGGCATCATGTCTCACAACATCATCAACATGATTTTACGACCTCACCGGATACACTGGGTCTTACAACAATGTTAATAGTTAGGGGATGGACCAAAACATATCTCAATCATCAAGGACACTTGTTTTACAATTTTTACCCAACCTGATCCTATTCTACCATTGGATTATTCACCTAGGACCATTCATAATGGAAAAAATAGGATCACTCATCCTGTACTCAAATCAGTGAGTCTAAATAACTATTGAATATAAAATGGCTTCCTATAAGGAATACAAAACCTATGATATATATATATATATATATAATATCCTATCCATCATGAGGGTATCTCAAGACACTAGGCATGGGCTGATGGGTATAATCTAGGTCATACTCACCTATCATGTTCTCTAGAGACCATCCTTTTTGTATAGATTCATGGCCTCAGCCATAGGAGGTCAAGAAAATAACTAAGATAAAAACATTTTTTCATGATCTCAAGTGATTATTTAATTTATTTAATTGTTATCAAATTTATTTAGAAATTTAGTTAATTTATAGAATGGTTCACCTCCCTCATGGTTGTTACAACACATCAAATTTTCCTCAAAAACTCACATTTGGACTTAGGGAAGTACATTAGAACACATAGAATTTTTTTAATCTTTCCTATTATTTTTAAAGTCCAGATTTAGTTTCCAAGGACAATCTATATCTTTCCAACCTCATTCGTGCTCAACCAAGCTATAATAAATGACCCTACCTCCTAAATCAAACCAAACCACAATAATTTATTTTTTATTGAATTTATAATTAATTAATTAATGAAATTACAAATTGGTATAACGATGGATAACTCATCTAGGATTATATTTCTATAAAAATTAAATCTTACTACACACAAATATTCTTAAGAAGAATAAAAAAACAATTTTTAAGAAAATACATCCCACATTATGATATAACAATCACTAACTAAAATTAATTTATGAAAAAAATTAAAAATAACAACAATGACATACCTCAATAGAATGACACATGAAAAAATGAAGATGTCTTCTCAAGATTCCCTATATGCAAGAAGCACAAATTCCTTTTAATGTTCATCCAATTCCACAATTATCAAATGGAATAGACATAAAAACACTAATAGATCGAAACAAAAAATATGTCTAAGATAGAGATGAAAGAGATAGATATCACCAAGGATTGTGGTTTACCCAAAATCGATATGGAATTAAAAAAAGAATAATTTCTTAATTGGACATATATAAGTGATAATGGGGAGATGGTTATATGGATACATGATGAAAAAAATGAAGGACGGGGTTATATGATCTAAAAAATGGAGGAAAATTTGAATTTTTCCCACATTTAAGTCAATTGTTCTTTTCCTGTATGCGCCAACCAACTAATTGGTTGAACACTTATGTGTTATGGGGTTATTTTTGAGGAACTGGCTAGCTGGTGCCTATCATGCATTAGGATATTGGCTTCTATAGTTTTCTATAGTAGCCCTGTCAGCCTCATGTTTAATCCCATAGCTCACTTGTGCTTCTTGATCCCTCTTCTAGTCAATAAAAAATCTCTAAAAACACACATTTTAGGGTCCCCAACCCTTAGAATTATACTTTGAATTCTCATTAAAAACACATTAATCCACCAAATGAAACTTGTTACATTCCACATGTTCTAAAATAATTTATTAATATTTCTTTTTACAAATGTTATGTGATCAAAATATAATTTTTCTTCGATATATTTCTAACTATACAGGTATCCAAAAGTAAGTCCAATTGTCAAATAATAAAAATGTATGGAGGATAATAAATAATGGTGGAAGGTCTAGAATATTATCTTTTTAGAAGGGTTAAATGCTTTAAAAATGTTTGTATTAACTATGGGGTGGAACCCTGGGGATGCAAACCTGAGAACTTATACCAGAAGAACATTGTCAATAAATCATGGGTTTTCCCCATTGAACAGAAAGTGGAAAATAATTTGGGGATTTTAAAAGGTGTGATAACTCTAAAAAAACCTATATCCCCCATGGTTATATTGGTGAAAAACTAAATAATATAGTGGAAATGGCCCCCACTAACATCTTTGAAATGTAAAATGTTGGTTTCAAATATACACATTCAGATTTGAATGTGATGGAGGATCGTGGGACATATGTGTATACCTTAAATACATTAACAACCTTTATTAACCTGAATGGTTCCCTTATGGAAACTACAAACACTGTTTATTATATAAAAAATGAGACAAATGAACCTATTATTAATGTGGATGACCTTTTAAAATATGGGGTTCTCATAGCCTCTAAAAATAATACACAATTACTTGATGTCAGGAGATATATAATAGATTAATAGGACAATCCTACTCTTATAGACATTGTAAATAATAATGATCATCAAAAGAATAAGAATATAGATGAATCCTCTCCCCATTTATTGGTGGTTGAATTCACTATTAAAAATATGTCCATTGGGGTAACACTAAATATATTGAAGTTCAAATTAAATAATGGTAAAGTCACTTTTAGGGAAATTTCTTTCAGAGATTAAGAGAAAAACTAAAATTGGTCAAATCTGTCCTTAGAGTATGGGCATAATCATGACTTTCTTTTCCTGCTACATATTTTTAGAATATTATGGATAATCTTAAATATATTCATCCAAGATCTATTCATCTTTATAATCCATTGGAAAAGGAAATTTAGATGTAATATAAATTGGCTTACCTTATCTGAAGTGAGGATAGAATGTTAAAATTTCAATTGGAATCTCAAATAGATTATAAATGGAAAAATATTTAATTACTTCTATATGATGCATATAAAACTAAACATTAAAATTAGGATCTCCTCTATAATGGTAAATGGTGTTATGTTTTATGATAACCTTAGAATATCTAATGATGATGTGAACAATATTTATTCCCTATTGAACTAACCTAGAATTAATATAGATCTGAACACTTTAAATGATGTGATTCCAAATTTCCTAGACACTATGAAAAATTATTTTTAACTATGATTATATCTACTAATAAAGTGCATCATTCCCTTTTATCACTTAATAGGGATAGATCACCTATTCTGACAGGCTTCATTAATAGTATTTTCATGGATTTCTAGGATCTTGTACACATTGATTTGTTTCTTGGAGATCATGATTTCATCAAAATAGAGTTCCTTACACAAGGATCATATTCATAGTTCTATATACTTAATCCAAATCTTCTGCATGTACTGGATATTTATAACTATAGACCATTGGTTATTTCTAATTCCCTACCCATGGAGGTTAGTAAAATCCTTCAAAATGTACTTTTCCCATTGTTAATAATAATTTATCCTATAATCATTTTGTCTTAACTATAGTAAAAAATGACACATAAATACCCCCATTATTGATCTAAATGTGTTAATATTTATTTAAGTACATCTAAATATATAATAATTTATCTAATGGTGGAAAACTCTAACTGTTTTGACAGCCTCAACTGGGAAAATACATTGGATGTGATTAGAATATATTAATTTTTAAGCAGATTAATTACACTCATAAGGGATCTTCTCAAGAACTCTAGAATTTGTATTTTAATTAATGTTATTGTAATAGGATACAATGAATTCAATAGGAGTGTTAAGAGAGGTGATACTTTATCAATACTTCTATTGGTTATTTTGGATTATTTCCTTAATATGTCTTCTAAAGGTAGTAGAATTGGGTCTTTATAATCCAAAAAAGGATTTTAGATATATATATTACACATCTATTTTATTTAAAAAAATATTATCTTCTATGACTCAAATGATAAATCAATTAATGAACTGAAGGAAATTATTCTTCACCAAGAACATGTCTGAGGGAAGGCTATTAATTGGAATAAATCATACCTCTTTAGTTGTAAGTATAAATCACCTTCTTCGAGTAATTTCATTATAATATCCCTAGTGGTCAAAACTGGTTCCCTCTATTTAACTATATTGGTATCCCCTTATTTTATGATATGACTAAGGCATCCAATTTGGAGCAAATAGTTCATGAAATCCTTAATCAACTATCCAATATAAAGGGGAAGGATCATTCTAAAGAAGGATTTATTTTTGGGGAGTTTATTAATCTCCTCCACCTTTCTTTACTCATTAAAAATATTAAAAATGTACCAAGGATCATTATATGAGGCCTAAAAAACATGTCCAATGTTTTAAATAGATTCAAAAAAATATAATAAAATAGAGTTTTAATAGTATACTCAAAACATTATACTAAACCTATCTACTTTGGTGTAATATGTATTGAAATTTTAGTCCCCTTTAATGAGTCTCTCAATTTTGTATCTCTTTGAAATATCCTAAATAGATTTAATATAGATTGTTATATTATTATGGTTAGACTTATCAATGAGATTATCAAGATTAATCTCCTATACATTGGAACCACTGTCTATAATGAACTAAGGTATTTATTCCAATCAATATCTTATCAGAATAATATTTTCCCATATAAGAACATGAAAATTACCTTTTGAGAAACAGACTGGTTATCCTCTCTTATTTATAAAAAAATCACTATGTCACTTAACATGTATAACACTTTAATTAGTTATATTATTTTACAACATGAAAAACATAAACACTTCATCCCTATTGAGATTTTTAACCACATCATTGAGTACTATTTTATTGGGTCTGATCATCGCAAATATAAGCGAAAAACAATGGGGGTTCTCAATGTGAAGAAGTATCATGCTTATTAATATGAAATAACTACACAAATACCTTATGGATGAGTCATGCTAGAAAAAATGATATCTAGCCTACATATTAATTCACCATTGAAAAATATCCCACAAAAGGTTACCAACCGATGATCTCATATCTCTCTCCAGAAGTAATTTTTCTTCCATATATATTTTTTCATGAAGGGGCCTAATAGTTGTACACACCCATTCCTACAATGTGAAATTACTTGTCATTTTTGAAGGTTCAAATAAAACCAATTAATTAGTAATCTTGACAATACAATTGAGTTAATGAAATTCATGGACCCAATTTTGAATCTAAATGTGATATCATAGAGGCATATTCATCTCCTTATAGTTTATTCATTTAGATTCTTTTGTATCTTAAAATCTAGGAATGTCGTTTTATTTTATGCTAATTCCATGAATTTCAATGTGATCTACTCTATCATATGACATTATTACCATATAGCCTCCAAAATCCAAACAGGGGCTATAAAAAACTGGAATTATTTATTTATATTGAAATAATTTGGTTGTTTTGTGTCCAAAGGAATATAGTAAAACAATGTACGTCTGGTGGATTCCACTAATACATCCATGTACTAAGGTCGTTATTTTTTGTGATGTTATGGGTTTTACAAGAATAGATAGGTGTGATGGGAACTTTAGGAACAAAAAATTATTTTCCAGGGGACCTATTTCTACATACTTGTCTCTAACATTTCCTTATAATAAAAAATTCTGGAAATTATTTATACAGATAAGAAGGATTGAAAATTTAAATTTCATGATATTTGTATTTATAGAGACTCTTTTTTGTGGTAAATCTGAAATACCATATATATTTTAATGTTCATTGGAATATCTATTCTTCCTCAACTACTTGCCTACATTAGATATCAGAGATTCACATCATTATCTTACACATCAATAAGAAAGGAAACATGCATGGTGATGCATTGTCAAAGAAAGTATTAGAGTATAAGGATTCTCTAGGGTATTTTTATCAAAGAGATTATCATATTCCATTACATTTTTAGAATGTAAATTTGTTGATTATAACAAAATATTATAACATTCTATTATCTCAAATAATCTCTTTTATTTATTTATTGGGAATGATCATTATCCCCATGTCCTGAAAATCACTATTAATTATATTAACTAATTATAAAATGTTGTTTTTTAAAAAATGTAAAAGTGTGAAATACAATAAACATATAAAATATATTTTATTTCTATGTTTATGAATTGTGGAAAATCATTCACTGTTATCTATGTTGCAGAATTGAATGATCCTATTAGCCATATTCTAGTATATTGGTTGTCTTCCCATGTCTTGTATCTTAATATATATGCTCTAGATTTTTCTTCTCCTTTATAATATATCTAGATGCTACCTCAATATAATCTTATGTGATAAGAAATGTATCAGAATTTACATCACCTCTACCATATATAATTTAGAGAGAACATGGATGCATGATAGAGCTTTCCCCTATATGGGATAAAGAATGTTTTTTTCAAAATCCTTCTCCCATGTAGAAATAATATTTCATCTATGTAATAGTTCTCTCAATACCATAGAATGAGTCAGATATGATCTAATTTATAGCTACCGCATTAACATAATCGTAAAATTTAAGAGAGTGTGTGTTAGAATCACTGGCATAAGTATCATGACCATTTATAAGTATTACTTATTGAATTGGAAAATTTATATAGTAAGTATGAAATGTATTGTGAGGGATATAATGAGGTTATTTCTCATCAGTTGAAAATATCACAAGAGCATATGGATGATCATGTGATACATTTTCCTCATGTTCCTCATCATCATGTGACACATCTAGATGAGGCACATCTTCTTATGCCACATAGACCTCGTGGTTCATTCTGGGTTATTCCATTATGGTTGAGGTGACTTCTCTAGTCATAGGGCTGGAGATGTGTCCCTCCCATGGATTCCTTATTCACCACATGAAAAAAAACTCCATGAATCTCATTAGATCTATTCAAGGTACCTCTAGCACTCCATGGGCTGACACATACCTACTACGTAACTAAAAGTGGATCATTCATGATGAAACTAGTCTTAATACCATGTGGAGAGAAGGCAATAATATTGCAGACTTCCTAGCGTCATGGGATTCTCCTGTAAACCCCCATATTATTTTTATTAGTATTGGATCTCTCTCCATTGAGTGTATTAGCATGGATCACATTGATGCCTTAGGATTGCATTATTTTAGATCTCCTTGACTCGTTTCAGGCCATGTCACTCATTTATCTTTTAATAAAAATTCTCATTGTTGGATGGAAGGTACATTGTGCTCATTTTTGTTTTCTATTCAAACTAACCATCTATTTAATGGATTGAAATCACTAGGAAATTTATTGTGATAAATTAAGTTGTTTTTTAGTTATGTTGATGGGTGTTCAAGATCATAACACCCTTTAGAGGAATATTTCATACTTTGTGACTCTCTTGTAGATTTGAAATATGTTTTTGAATCTATTCAAGGTCATTTTGTAAGAATATTTAACATCATTCTAACATTTCAAAAAAAACCATGTGTCGATATGAAAGTATGTATATAACCATGGTTATCCATATTTCTCTTAATAATTAGTTAAGGAGTGTTTTAAATTCCCATATTTTGGTGATTCGGAACCATCCAAGGAGTATATAAGTATTGTGGTGTTTATATCTGGTCCATGTAAAGGTATTTCTATGTATCCCAATGTAGATAATCAGAAATTGTGTAGTTCATTGTCAGTTCACTGATAATTTTACACCTACTAGTGTATTGTGAAAAGAACTGTTGAGTTTTATTTTAAGGTCATATATTAATGTCTAATTTATGTACTGTAAATACATTCATAATGGACTATAAAGGGAATGGTTCTGAGAAAATGTTTACATGGGACATAAGATTTAGTAACCCTTTATCACTTGCCCTATTTTTTAGTACCTAGATAAGAGAATGTATAATTTTCTATCATGGTAATATGAATCCAACAATAAAGGATTATATGGTTCATTAGTAAAAATATCCTAATGAGGTTAAGTGAAATGGATCATAATGAATATAGAAAAGTGAAGACATGTTTTTTATTTTGGTTTTAAACCATGAATTGGAATCCAAGCTATACTGATATATATGAATCAAATACAACATTATTTAAGGTATAATGTTTATAGTCATCTTCCAGGGATACTCCATACAGATAAATATCATATAGTAAGGATGGTTTCTTGTAGTGTTATATCATACAACAATGATGTATCAAATTTAAAAGGAAAAAAATAAAGGATTTAGTAGGGATCACCCATGGGTGACTCAATGTGGATCATCTCACAGGGAATATGGGCCTTTCAAGAAAGAGACTAATAGGGAAAATAGACCACTTATATGGATGTTTCTCATAGGTAATAAATCCCATTTATGATGTGATATGCTATAGGGAATAATTCCCTTTTTGTGATGTGTAACGCCCCGACCCCAGCTACCCAGAGTCGGTGCATTATTACATAACATTGGCATGATCACAAGAAGATCAAATCTCGAAAGACCGATTGGTTTAGTAGCCTTGGAAAATGCCAGATATATTCATAAGTTTTACATTACATTATAAAATGAAAAACTAATACAACAACATAATGTCTCAATAGACCACACTATTAACCCCTCATAATATCCCTGCAAGTCAATCATAATTTACTTCTTCACTACCTGGGAAAAATAAAACATAGAAAAGGGGTGAGCTCAAATGCCCAGTAAGGATAACAATATAGCGGAAACTTTCATAAATAAGAATAAACATTTAAGGCAATGTATAACTAAAACAAAAGCCTTTTAAATATGAACTTTCAACATGGTATGGCATAAATAAAATGAAATAATGCCATTTACTTATTCACATGGATATTCTACTAATCGAATAATCACATGCAAAAATCAATAACCACTTTCATAATGTTGGAATGCATAATGCCAGACTATCATAACCACATAGCCAAGGCCTCGTGCCAAGACTACAAATAAGATTTTGTCAAGGCCTTGTGCCAAGACACTAGTTTGTCTCATGAGACCTACCGATGCATCGAGGAGCTATAGCGGGCTCCACCCGTCACTTATTAAGTCCAATGCATTCCCATATGAAAAGGTTTAAACATAACATAAACATTCGTATTAAAACTAGCATACGAAATGTCAATAATTTCACCATAAACTATGAATGGTATAAAAATAGCACATCCACAGTCAAACATATCACAAAACCTTCAATACAATATAGAAGTTTTGTATCATAATAAATCAACTTCAAATAATCTTAAAATCCATCAAAGGATGTTGACATAGATGAAATCAAAATTCTTTTTAAAGAAGTATCTCCTTTTATTTTGAAATCATTTAAGATCCATATAAAATAAAACATTTTCTTTGAAAATATTCTTATAAGCTTGTAAGGAAAGCTTTGAAGATTTTATAACGGCGTAAAATAACCGCACCCACCGTATAAGTTAAAAAAACATTCTTACCTCAATTCTGTCGAAAAGGTTAAAAAGAACATTGTTTTGAAAATGACGGAAAGATTCCTTTATAAACCTCTTATAAAAAGTCAAACAAGGGTATAAATGACTTTAACCCATATTCTTGTAAATAGTAAAAATGTTTTGAAATACATTTCGAAGAAACATGGATGTGGATGATAACGAGATCCCAGTAGATTATTACGTATAAACAACCTCGGATAAAGAAGAGATTGTGAAATAACCCTTACCTTGTACTTTTCCTTGGTTGGGGTAGGTTAACCTCCTGTATAATGGTGAAATAATTGTTATTAAATTATACAAGAATCATATATATTAATATGATATCATATATGATCTTTTAACATTGATTTATTAATAATATCTTAGAATTATCATCGTTTCGGGTGTTAACTTACTCATTTCCTTTTATATGTTTTGTTACATAAGCCATGTTTGTTGTATCTTATTCATATCCAGAATGATATCAAGTCCTTAAACATCATTTTTAAATCATAAAATGATAATTATACTTGAATGGATACGATGGAGAATGAATCTCATCGCGTTCGTGGAGACGGTAGTCCGTACGTACGCACGAGCGACAATATCATTCTTTTGATATTAAAATAATATATAAATGAATGGTATATCATATATTCAGAATCATTAACATGTTATATTTATTATTTACATGAGTTACACATCATTATTATACCCATCCAAATAATATTATATTGAATAACAATTACACCACGACGTGGAGACGGTAAGCCGTACGTACGCACGTATGGGGACATGTTATTCAAAGGGTGGATAGAATACTGAATATGGTTGTACCATA
This sequence comes from Viscum album, assembly GCA_963277665.1. Classification (NCBI taxonomy): domain Eukaryota; kingdom Viridiplantae; phylum Streptophyta; class Magnoliopsida; order Santalales; family Viscaceae; genus Viscum; species Viscum album. The sequence goes on from OY728133.1 coordinate 2,028,507,233, forward strand.
CTTATAATAACATCACAGTATATGTGAGATACTGGAGTTATTATTTTAGAATGGTAAGAACAAAGGAAGAAGAAGTGGAAGAAGAAATGAACTTAGAAAAGGGTGGTGAAATCATTACCTCTTCTTCGGGTTCTTCCTTTTGATTTGATCAAAAGGGCTCCTTAGGTTGGCTTTCTGATCAAACTAAGGCCTCTAGGTTGAATTGAGGGATGTTGGGAGAGTATTTGGGCACAGTTTGGCCGAACCAAAAGGCTTGATAGGTGTGAGGAAAAGAGAAGGAGGAGTGCCCTTTTATAAGAGGGGTGAGGGGCACTTTTGGAAAAGCTAGAAATATTAATTTATAATAAATTCATATTCGGTTTCCAAAGGCTAAAAAGTTGACTATTCAAAGGATGAGGTGGGGATAGGTCGAAAACAACTCATCCAATAGAATTTAGACAGGTTTGGGTACTTATATTAACCTTATCTTTAAGTATTAACTCTAAGTTAATTAGTTTCACTTTTACAATGTCTCTTTGTATTTTTATATAATATGGTTAATAAACTTACTATATACATCCAAGCGACCCCCAAGTGGTCCATTAATGATTAACCTATCATAATATAAGTCTCTTGGCCGAACCTTAGATTTTTAGGAATTTAATATCAATTAATAATATAATATTTGTTTTAAGAACTCTTTTATGTCAATTTTGACACTATTCAATAGATGATTTTTGTGAAACTCATAACAGATTGATTACTTCGAACAAAGTCCATTATATCAATCCTAATATATCATATTATCCTAGAAAATTAGTTTAATTCATTAAAAGTATCATATTATATTTATTTGGGTATTTATAATATCAATTATTTTAATTTTTCACTATTATAGTAATTACTGCATCATCATTGTGTCATAAATAAAATAAATTATTTAATGTCTAAAAATTATAAATAAAATATCATTATGTAGGAAATATTTTTAGCTTTCTAATGAATATTTATAATCTAAAATCCAACATATATAACCCTATGTAAAAATTGTTGTTCTAAAAGATATATGCTTGTGTCATTTTTGTATTCATTTTAACTAAATTAAAATAAAGTGTCATTATCACTTACAAGTGGATCCATGGGGTCCCAAAATAGACCCAAAGATGCCCATGGTCGACCATGTATCAACCAATAGGGTTAAGACACGTTTTAGGGTAATTTAGTATTATTATAATATTATTTTTTTAACCCTTATTTACCGGATTTACCCTTAACCATGGTAAATAAAATATTTACCGCAGTAATTATTCAAAATGTCTAAAAATAAAAGTTACCCATTTACACAATTTGAACATCCTGATTCCAAATATGGAATCCATTTTCCTAAATTCAAAACACAGAAGTGGCAGAAATTAATTTAAAATTAATTCCCGCTGTCAAAACAAAAAGCGTGTTTTTAAGAGATAATAACTATCAAAAGATTGACACTTGTTTATGTTCGGTTTAATTGTAAAATTATGTCCAATGACCAACATTATATTAAATGGTAAAAATATATTCTAAATATACTTTAAAACTACTAAAATTCATAATTTATCACTATTAATTATTTTGATTAAAAAAGTTGTTTTTAATTAAAATTTAGTAATTTTCACTATTCATCAAAATATGAAAGTTATCCGAAAAGTACCAAAATTTCACCTTAGGCTAAATTCGATATTCCGAGTCCAAAAATGAAGTCCATTTTCAAATATAAAATATATATAATTTCAAAAATTAGGTATTACTATTCACAACGGCTAGTTTAATTAGTTGTGGTGTGTGTTAGAACTCGAGGTTGCGTACAACACACGCTATCGCATTATTCAAAGGGAAACGTACCGTAGAAGCTTGGGGTGTTACATGATGGATCTCATGAGGAATATGGCCCCATGATGATGATTTAATGAATATGCATGGGCTTACCAAAAATTTATGGTTCATTATAGATATGAGATCATTAATGATGGAATTATTATGGCATAAAAAAAGGGAGGAATCCATATCCTTTCCTCAGATTAAGAAATATATGTGTGGGGTTCAAGAATATTATAATACCATGAACATGTTCTATTGGATTCGGCATGAAAAGAGTTATACTATTCTTAGATTATATACCCTAGACACCAAAGACTGGAGATAAATTTCAAGGGATTTAGTAAATATTAGGTTTTTAATTTCCCACAAACAATAAAACCACCCATAAACAGATACTCCCAACTTATATGAACATGATACACGATATAAAAAATATAATGTCATAATAAATCAAAAACATCATCAGAGTTACATTGGTAATCTCAAAACTATAAGTATAAAATAGAGAAATGCCTGAGGACATCAAAAGGACCCAAGGAACTAACATGGTATAATAACCAACTCCACTACTAGAAATATTGAAATTTCAAACCCTAATAATTATACTAAAGCTTCAAGGATCTCGATTATTGATGTATAGAACATTCACATTACCTATTTCATGGTAAACAACGTATGTATATACACCAAGATTCATTTATAGAGGTGAGTATATTGAGTCAGTATAAAATCCTCCAGAGGTTTCCCACACACCCCTTTACTAAAAAAACAAGTTATATAAAATTTAATATAACACAAAATAAATAAATTTAAATTATTTTTACTATATATAAATATAAAAAATAAGTTAAAAATATACAACATGTAGTTATCTCATATTATTAAGACATAACCATCAAACTCACTCGATCAATGAATGTCCTGTCAAAGAAGGTCCACTGAACAGCCTGTACTAACAATTTGTACCCATTATACTTGACTCAATTAATCACATGGTTATAATTTACATTGAGTCCAAGTTAACCCCTTTACTAAGTATTATTCCAAGTGGTTATTCCCATTTTATTCATAAACTCACATAATTTAATATCACTGTTCACAAAACCAAAATTATTTTAAAAATAAATCTATCCTTTTATAAATTTATCAACCATATAGTGAGAGAATCCCATATTATTTATTTATAAAATTTATAATATAAGGTTTTAAAAAAATAATTTTTCTATAAATCCACTTCACAAAGAGATGATTGAATTTCCAAATAAAAGACTTATAGTTCAAGGTAGAGAAGAGAGAGATCGAAGCCACTTACCTCGATTCAGATCACACAAACTTATCCATGACGAATAATATCATATATTGAGGGAAATAATTCAGAATAATATTAGATATTTTCTTAATAGAGACATAGATTCTTGGAGTGGGGAATGATTATTATTATTTTACTAAATAAGATGAAATTTATATTTAAAATTCTCAAAAGTCTATCCTTGGACTTACCCCCAATAATGTGGTTTTATATCCAATGATCAATTCTCATTTTGGATGTTTCAAAACCATGATGACCAACAACATTTCCTATTACATGGCATAATTCACTTTCCCAATCCATTTTTCTCTACCCACACAAGACATCACCTTTTCATTCACAATGGTTTATGTAAATTCTCAAAAAACAATTTTAGGAAAATGCCCAATTCTTGTTCATTTTTGTCTAGATGCTTCCTAAAACTGAGACTCCCTATCACTACACCCACAAAAACAACATGCACTAAGGAGTGGTGGAATCTATTTGAAATAACTATCTCCCATTAAAAAGGACCAAAAATGATTTTAACTACATTATTCACTATGGTATATCCTAAGGCATGGTGAATCCTGTGGTGAAGACCAAAAAGTCTAAATAGCACTTTATTTAATCCACCACCCTCCATCGCTTCCCAAAACAAAAAATAACACAGTTATTATGTGAAAATATAAAAAATAATAGTTTAACTTAAACTATGGGTGTCACATTCCCCCCACCATAGGGATTTCCATCCTCATAAGGTTGAAGTATGTTGGCTTGATGGAACATTTATAGCCACTCTACCAGCATAATCTTCTCTCATTCACATGTATCTTCCATAATATATTTATATTTTTATATCACATGTTCCAAATAGATATGCCTCCCCTTAAAGACATTATAATATCTTTTAAGGATGTTAATTGGGGTGTTGATGAATAAAACTTCTGACTCAATAGTCACATGATACCAGAAAATCACATTATTAGAAACTAGTTGGTACTTATTTTGGGGATATATCAGGAAACTATTATGAAACAAAACAAATCCAAGTGGAAGAGAAAACCGATAACAAACTTCACCAATCTATTCCTAAATTTCAGTAGGCCCAATATACCAAATATTTAACATTACTTGATTACCCAAACTATGATGTCCCAACTGAGGAGCGACATTCAAGAATACATGATCACCCATTGAAAAACAGTGGTAGACAATGATGATCAGTGTAATATTACTGACGGTTTTGTGTTCTTTTCATTTTTTATCTATTCATCTGATTCTTCTTGGTCATCTCATGAATAATGATAGGTCTAATTTGGGGTGTTTCCCTAGTCTTGGCCTAATAGAGTGGAATACAACATGTATTTTCATACAATGTGTCATATGGGACATTAAATACAATTTTTTGGTAAATATTTTTGAATGAAATAATACTCTAAATACATGCGGACTTCGTATAAACCACTGATTTCTATCACATAAGTTATAAGAATATACTCTAAGGTCTGAATCATTCACTCTGACTAATCATCCATTTGAGGATGATATAGTGTGTTCATGATCAACTTTTTTAGGGGCCATTTTTAAGGACTACCAAAACCCCAAGGTGAATATATATTCTCAGTTAAAGACCATATAATGTTCTACTCCCAGAAATTTCACCACATCCCAAGGATATATCATTTCAAAATCATCCATAAAATATTTATCCTAAATTGGAATTATGTGTGTTGACTTCTTGAGACCATACACAATAACAATAATGGGATTATTCTTCTAAAGTTTCCATGGAAAACATATGAAAAACTTTTTAGAAAATGTCTACTATATCCATGTAGGTATAAAAAAGGACATCAACATGCCATCTTGCCATTGATATTTATACTTCACCTATTGATAAGTGATATAACTCATAAAACACTTATTAACATTCAATTTCATTCCCTACCGTCAAAATTATTAACCATTTCCCTAAACAAATTTGGGTACTCGAGTGGATAACCCATATTGAATGGTGATAAGAATAAAATAATTGTTCTTTCAAAGATAAATGAACAAAAATAGGACAATGAAATCACCACATTAAGTTCACATCTTCTTTCCTTCCATCATGTGTCTCCCCACAATTTAGGGTTGACATAATAGTATGATAATAATGGATTGACTGCTGAGCCACCAAAATTAATTAAACCAAGTCACAAATATTAGTAACAAGATAGAATACCAAAAAATCATCCCACTCGGTAAATTCTATATAACGACTTTGATATTTTTGAGTATTATTTTTCGATATTATAGGGATTATTTTTGAAGCTAGGGACTAAGACATTGTGAAAATATGAGCCCTGGTGTAATGGGGATTAATTTTCGAAATATGGTTAGTATAAAAATATTGTTCATGATATGATTTCTAGAAAATGTGGAATAACATTAAAGAATAGGTTGGGGTAAGAAATCAAAGGGCACCATTGAGTTCAAAATGTAGTTTTTACCCTAGGCAGGACATATCCTATTTCGGTGTCAGGCATTCGTGAAAATGTTTTCGCTTGCAGAAATTTAAAAAAATATTTTTTTTATTTTATTCATTGACACATTAACCTATATTTCCCCTTTAAATACACATTTACGGAAGACTTACAAGGTTATCTGTATAACCCTATAAATCAAGAGGAACCATTAGAGAGTGATGGAGGAGTTTATTCGGAGATCAATAAATGGTTCATGGATCATCGATTGGTGAGAAATGGAATATGTCGATGTCTCAAATGACAACAATGAGGGACAATTATTTATTATATGTAAATATAGACACTATGTAGGATGCTGATTTGTGATTTCTATCCAATTATTAAATCTTGGTCAAACGTATATCAATTCCATGTACAATAATTGATTCACCCATCAATGGTAGATTTAAATTGATGGATTTATTATTATTTTTATTCAATGTTTATATATCCCTATTTATTCATAAATTATAATATTGTGGATCGAAAATAGATGAATAGAGGAGAAGGTTCATTTATCACATCTTTTAGATTATGGTTTTCTTCCCCATTTCTTCGTGCATTCATTGCGGGTATTTCATTTGGCATGTGGTTCGATGGTTACCCAGTATTTGTTCACTGTGTGACCATTCTTCAGTACAACAGATCAATACCATGGGGACGTATTGTGGTGGAGTTTTTGATTTGAGGATCTATGTTAAATGTGGATGATTCTAGAAATAATGGTACTAGATCATACTATGAGTTCTATTTCTATGAAGGATAAGATATGGATCCTCAAGTTTGTGACATATTGGCATATTGAGTCATTTTCCAAGCAGATTGAGGAACGAAATTCAGAGTTTAAGCCATAAAGGATGGGAGGCCCCCAATACATGGATTTTTGGAAAAAAAAGTTGTGGTTATAGAGACATGGTGGATGAATTGGAAGAAACTAGTAGATCTAAAAAAATCCATCATTGTACGGCTTGTAATCTCACATAACATGCTCTTTGTGACCCCATGACTACAATTTTAGGGTTTCTGTGGAGAGTTAAATATCACAAGTATGGTGAACCTATCACAAGTTGTGTGACACATTCCCTATTGATCGTCATGTATCTTGTAGGATACATAAGAATGGCTAGGTCAAGTACATGGAAACAACCAAAGTACATTGCATGGTGTACATGAATCCAGACTAGTGTATATGGGTTAGTACATAGGCATTGTTAGTGGTACATGAGAATGAGCAGTCGGGATGGTATAGGTATTGGGTGATCTCTACACACTGTGTAATATTCCTATATTTATTGTATATGGAGATTTATATACTCTGTGATGCAGTACTGCATCTAAAGATAAGGGGTTGGATAGACATGTCATGTACATCCAAAACATGCCATCTACCCACACTGACGGTGTTTTAGAACTTTGATTCTTCACTATGGAATAGTATCAGATTATTGATTTCCCTTATTCCATTACATTCAATTTAGAGTTCATAATTATCTCTACATATAAAGATTATGAATCCATCTAGAGGATTATTCTTAGATAGGGTTTTTGGTGTCCCTTCATGATACTGGATTCTGATACTCTTTCATTTTTATACCCCGGGTGGGGTTTGTGAAATTGGATTGTCCTCCGTAAATTGGTTGTCTATCCTCTATCTACAAGTATTTATCATTAGGGTTTACAGTATCATTGGTATTTGATCCCCAATGTGGAGGGTTGATCCAAATTGAGTTTCTGATGTCCCCTAGTGGTCCATGTAATGACCCCTTATCTAGGAATTAAGGTCTTCTAAGAACACTAATCATTCAAGGAAAGGGCCCAATGATATTTCATTCTTGATTTAGTGTCTCTATTGTTAACATGGATTGTGTATTGGTTTCTCCCAGAATGATAATTTCTTAAAGTAGAATTAGGTGGATAGTAGTTTGGTTGTGACCGACCGAAGGTGAGGAGTCCTTTTAGAGTATATCAGGGTTTTTATTATAATGAATTGATATATATATATATATATATATATATATCATTTTTCTAAGTTAAATATTCAAGTTTATTCATTTTTAGTTTTTTGAGGTGTCCTAATGGGAATTGTTATACATAAACTTGCATGGGGTCATCCCACACATGCCGCATCTTATGCATACAATAGACCCTTAAATGGTGTCACAGGGGGATAAAAATATTTTGGAGCCATGATTGAGCCTAAAATACCTAGGTTTTTTTCCATGTAGTTGCATTTGATTTTAGTCCTCACTCTAATAATCGGTTGGAATGTCAACATTTTTTGGTTGGTCCTGTATTGGGTACACTTCATTTACTTCAATAATTTAATATTGTACTCTAATTGTGGTATCATCGATGTATGTTTTCATTGGTTCATTTTTTTTACATTTTTCTATTTTATGGGTTTAGATATGTGTGTGAATATAATTACATTATGGTATTTCCTCTGATGTGTGGTATATGCCTGCATAACAGAAGTTGTCAGCCAAGGCCTATTGGAGGTAGGATAGGGGTAGTCATGGTTCAGAACCTGGTGTATTTTCTCATGAAATTTTCTTATTAGAGTCTTCAGTTATGCCTTAGGATTGGATTTTGTGAGATTGGTTTGGAGAAACAATGTTTGGTGTTTTGAGTTCGACTTTCTAGTCAGGGATTCTAGTGTTGGTGTGGCAGTCAATGTATCCAAAAACTAACAAACTCATCAAATACCTTTCGACTCATTACTTATAACCATTAGTTAAACGTTAAAAATATGTACATTCATCATATAAGAATGGTTTTTTTTCAAATCTTTCTTGAGTCAGGTCATCATATATACCCTTTGATCGTGGTACATCTTTTTTATTTTAGAATTCCTTATTGATGAAACCATAAATGATACAATTGGGTGATCATTATAAGGATCTTCTAAAGTTACAGGGCTTCTGTATAGCGGGATGTACTAGACATATAACCTGCTAGTGGTTAATCGAATATAACACCACCTGTTAAGTAGTATCTAGCACTAGTAGTGTCAGTTAATGACGCTGACATGCTGAGTGTACTACATAAGTTTCAGAGGAAGCGACCTCCTAGGTTTCAAGGAGAACTAGACCCCTAGGTGGTTGGGGACTAGATATAAGCAGTCAATTGAGTTTTATTCCTTGTGAGTAATCGTGAGGATCCTATAAAGGACCCCATAGTGAGTCTTCATCAATGATCTGGTGGGTGATTTGATGTTTTGTGACTTAGTTATAGGACCAGACAACTATCTCCTAGTCATACATTGAGTATCTGTTTTGGGAATAATTTTACCCACCCCATTTCAATTAATGAACATACAGTAGCATCTTCATCAATGAATTTTGACCATGGAGGAGTACTCATAATGGTTTAAAAATCTCTCAAAATACCACATGGATAAGGTTCAGTTACTTTTTTTAGAGTACAAACCTTTGATAAGTGATTACACATAGTTATTAGGACTTCAGTGATATACCTATTTATTCCCATATATGTTGTAGTATATGACCATTTCTTTGTGGTAGAGATATTCCTAGTATAGTGTTCACAAATAGTTGGTTCTGGAAGTGGGAACCCTATATCTAAGGCCTCTATAGTAGGTAGATAATGGCATTCACAGGGATCCACGAGTTAAAATCCATTAGGAGTTTATCAAGAGACCAATTTTCAGTAGAATAGGTCTCCAAGGATGGCTTAAATAGCCGATGGAGATGTAGTGTTTCTCTTGTGATGGTTGGGAACATCTGGAAAAGGATTTTCTGACGCATCGTATAACTAATCAAGAGATGGTCATGGGATCTCTGAGCCAGAGATAGTGGTAGGATCACAGTGGTTCTTAGAGAAGAAGATTCTAAAGAGGGTCTAGCAAAGCAATAGGAGGTGGTTGAAGGATTAAACTAGTACCAGCACTACCCCTAGGTGGTCTACACCAGGTTTCGGGAGTTGGTGGTCAGGGATGAGACCAACTAAAGGAAGGCCTGTGTATTTAAGGATCCATATATGATAAAAGGTGTGATCTATATAAAGTCTAAATTACTTATGATATTGGGATATATATGTGTTATTCCTTCCATTTTTTCACTTCGTTGGTTCATGAGTAAGAGATTCTAGTTGAGCCTTTAGGTCATCCCTTATACGTGGACACTCTGATGGGAAGCTACAAAGTGATTGAGAACATCTTTCAATAGTGAAATATGATTCTTTGAGGTGGGGGATTTTTATGGGATCTCTCTATTGAAACAATGATTCCATATGGTGTCATCTCATTTATAGACTTGCTATACACATTTCATGGCTAGACTGACTATTTTATATAGAGGGTGTGGTGTGTCCATAGTGATGGGATAATGATTTTCTTTTTGGTGGAAAATTAAATCTTAGTAGAGCATGATGGGTTTAGGCATTAGAGACTTCAATATACTACTCACTCTTTGGATTGAATGACTCTTATATTATTAGATTCTATAGGCTACTAGTTTTTTATGGTAGAAGAGGAGTATGAGGACTTCTTTCCTGCAGATGTACCTCGATTACCTCTCCACTGTGAGCTATATTTTTGAATCATCTTACACCCAAGGACATCCCCTTTATCTAAATCATAATATCGGATGTATCCCATAGAGGTTCAATAGATAAGGGTGAATTTGGATGAATTTTATGATAAGGGAATTATGATACCCAAGGTTTACCCATGGCCAGACCTAGTGTTGTTCTCCAAGAAGGTGGATGGGATCTTGTGGTTATGTGTAGACTAAGGGATCTTTAACCAGTGATTGTGATGAATAATTATCCACTATTTATGATCAAAATCCTCTTCGATTATTTGACATGGTTGTGATGGTTCTCAAATATGGACCTCATATCAGGCTATCATAAGCTAGGAGTACATGATTAATATATACCAAAGTTGGAATTCAGATGTTACTATAGTGACTATGAATCCATAGTGACTTCTTTTAGTGTGATGAATTCCCTAGGAGTGTTAATGGTACTCAGGTCACATATCATTCATTCTTTATTAGGATAGTTCATGGTGTTCATCATTGATGATATCCTAGTGTACATGGAATTTGAGGAGAATCATTTGGCACAATTGATGATGTTCCTAGAAAACCCATGAGAGAACTGGAATTATTGGAAGCACTCAATGTTTCCATTTTTCATATGAGAGTTCTACTTCTTGGGACATTTCATATCATAGGTAGGACTGGTCGTGGACTTAGAGAAGGTTGAGGCATTGCTTTCATGGGATCCACCCACGAGTGTTACCAAGGGGGGATGTTTCCTTGGGTTATCAGGGTATAATTGAAGGTTTGTACTAGATTTCTCTAGGTTTCATCACCCTCAACATATTCGGCATGAAAGGGGTATCCATTGATGTTCATGGGAAGGTGACAATAGTGATTTTAGTATCTCATGTATAGGATGACGAGCCCTCCCATATTGAGTTTTCTAAAGGAGGGTGTCAAGTATGTAGTGTTCTGTGATGCTTTTGGAACAGGTCTTCGTTGTATTATGATGTAGAGAAAGGTGGAGATTTACTATAGTGAATGTAATTTGAGTCCACATGAAAAGATCTATACAACCAAAAATATTGTGTCACATGCGGTAGTTTTCACACTGAAGATGTGGTTAAAACATGATGTGTGAGAAGTTTATTATCAACTAAATCCGCAATAGTGTTAATTATATCCTCTCATGGAATGATAATAACATTTTATAGAGGCGATGGTGAGTTTTAATCCAATTCTATTACTTAATGATTATCTATACTCCTGGAAAGGGGAATGTGGTGGAATATTCCCTTAGTGAGAGATCTTTTTCTCAACTATTGGTTGAAGCATTAGAGCAGTTAGGCTCATTGGAGTTTTCCTTAGTAGAAGTAAATTCTGCTTCATATCATTATTTTTTGGTTGTTACCCACCATATTTTATAGTTTGTAAGATATTATCACCATGTAGATACTGAATGTGAGGCCATACATACTCATATATCCATTGGATGTGCTCGTTATGGATATTATAAATGTGGAAAGAAATCAATTCTTTTTCGAGTATGAACGATGGTACCATAAATGATTTAGGAAATATTTATGTGGGGATTCATATATATCCTTTGGAAGAACATATAGGTTTGGAAAAGATTTATGAGGACCTCTGATGTCAATTTTTTTCAGACATGAATATTTATGTAGAAGAGTTTTTCTCTTGATGCCTCAATAATCAAAAAGTGAAGGTTGAGCACCAGGTTCCAGTTGGTTTATCTCAACACCTTGAGGTTCTATAATGGAACTGGGATGTGATATCCATGTAATTCACGATGGAGTTACCACATTGGTCTCAGGGTAATGATTTTATATAGTGATCATAGATGGACTCACCATGTCATTCCACTTTCTAGTCATTCAAGATTTGATATTTATAGAGGGATTTGAATGCTTGTGCATAAAAGAGATTTTATGGATCCATCAATTTCACTCGATGATTGTTTTATACCATGTCACTCACATAATTTCATGATTATGGATAGTATTATTGGATTACTTTAGGATTCAATTGCATTTGATGATATTATTTCAACCCCAGAATGACAACCATACTGGGAGGACCATTCAATTCCAATAAGACATGTTGTAGTCATACATGACAGATTTTGGTCATTGTTTGGAGGATAAAATACCCTTGTTAGAGTTTTCATACAACAATTCCTACCATTACACCATTATAATACCACCATTATAGGACTTTTATGGGAGAATCTATAGCTCACAAGTTTGATGGACATATATAGTTCTATCAACACTCAAGGGTACAATGTTAGTATAGTCTACTATAGATAAGGTTTTGATCATCCCAGAGTGGGTTTGGATTTGAAAGAGCCATTAGAATTCCACTATGGACCAATGATAGAGACTTATATAGTTCGAGGAAGGAGACCATGTGTTTCTAAGCATCTCACCGCAATGTAGATTGGGGAGATTTTTCTATAGTGATAAGCTATATTCATGGTTAATGACCCTTTATGGATACTATGAATAGTTGGATAGGGGGTGAGATACTTGGAACTACCACCACAATTAGACCGAGTACACGATGTCCTCCACATGTCGTAACTGAGGAGGTATGTGCATAACCTATCACATGTTATCTAATGTGGAAAGATAGACATTGAGTATGGGGCTATACTTACTTAGTACCCAGGGGATATTTGGGATCGGTAGGAGATGATTTGTTGTTGGTGATTGATTCCCCTAGTTCATGACCAGTGGCAGCAAAGGAATCTTCAAGAGAGCACATGGGAGCAGGAGACTTAGATGTGAGCCCGGAATGCTAGTATTTTTTAGTAGTTTTTTCCCTTTTGGAATGAAAATCCTTATGTTGGGGGGAATTTAATTACTATTATTTTTCATTAAATTATTTTTAAATAATATATGGATTATTTTTGGAGCTAGGTGTTGATATGACATGACATTCTAAGGACTGGTGTACCAGAAATTATTTTTTTGAAACATATTAAATATATTAATATCACACACACATAGTTTTCTGAATAAGGTTTAATAACTATTGAATAGAGGCCCATATAAAAAAATAAAGGCACTATTGAGTTCAAAACATGGGTTTTACCCTATGTGCGACAAATGAATTGTTGGCATCAGACGTTTGTTAAAATGTCATCATGGGAACAAAATTTTTTTAAAAATATTTATTGATTTATATTTTTTGACATGGAGACCAATATTTTCTCTTTGAATACACTATGTTGGAAAATTTTCAAAGTTATCTACATTACCTGGAAAACAAAGTGGAGCCAATGGGGTGTGTTGGTGGAGCTCCAATTGGTGAATGATAATTGGTTCATGGATAATCGATTAGTGTGCAAGAGAACATGTGGATTTGACCAAATATAGAGATGTTGGACTATTTTTAAAAAGGGATAGATCCAGACACTAGGTTGGATGTAGATTTTTGATTTCCATAATTATCTTTAATCCTAGTCATATATGGATCATATCCATAAATACAAATTGATTCTCACTTTAATGATAGATATAAATTGATGGAATTGTTATTATTTTTTATTGTTTAGCTATACCTCTTTGTTCTTCAATTCTACTAAAATTGGTCAAGGCCAATGAATAAAGGATGAGATTAATTCCACACATCTTTTGGTTTATGATTTTTTACTCGTTTCTTTCAACATTCATCATGATTGTTTCCTTTGTCCCATGGTTTCATGATTATATGGTATTTGATTACTGCATGATAGTTATTTCTTAAAATGGTTAAATATCATAGGTACGGCATGCGATAGAGGTTGTGATTTGAGGTTCTGCAATGATATTTGATTATTTGATGAGTAATGAGACTATATCATACTAAGAGTTCATTTTCCACAAAGGATATGTGATATTGGATCTTAGGGGTGATAGATCCTCTTAATTGAATGTTTTCCAAGAATATTGAGGTCTATAATCCAACAAGAAGATTATGTCAGCGTTTTTCAACATCAGATTCATGGATTTTGGTGATAATTGTGGTTCTATAGATGTAGTGCATGATTCGAAGTACGAACCAGATGATATATAATATCCCTCTTTACATTGTGTATAATCCAGCATTATACGCTATATGTGACCCCCTAGATGTGAGACTAAGGTTTCTATAAAGGGTTAAATATCACTCAACTTGTGACCCTTTCACATGTTATTTGACACATTCTCAATGGATAGGATTTTATCACAATGGATACATAGGGACGGGTAGTCCAAGTAAATAAACATAGCTAGTGTACATGTCCATAAGCACACGAACAGGATCAGGTGTTCACTCGTACGTACATGGGCATGGTTGGTGGGATATGGTCAAGGGAAGACTGCACGAGAAAGGTTTTGAGATATATCTACACACTGAGTACTATCCCTATATTCCATGTATAAATAAATTCACATGTTTTGTGAGGAACCACAACATAGGAGGAGCATGGTATGGCTGGACACACTGGGTACACCTAGTACAAGCCATGTACCCCCATTGAGTGTGTTTTTATCCCTTGTTTTAGTTAGTCTATACCAGTATCAATTTAGTGGTTTCCCATGGTCTATTATATTGAGTTTACAATGTTTAATTACATCCACATCTACATATTTTTATCCTCTTAGGAGGATTAGTCTAACAAAGAGTTTGTGATGTACCTCCTTGAGACTAGAAGTGTGATCCATATCATTTTTATACCCTAGGTGGGGTATGTGGAATTAATTTAACCACCTTGGGTAAGGCTTAGATCCTCTATTATCATGTCTTATTGGTTGGGTTTGTGTAATCATTTTCATATGATCCACTGCATAGAGGGTTTATACATATTGGGTTATGGTGTGCCCCAGCGGTCCTATGTGTGGCCCCAATCTGAGTATCAAGACCTTCTAAGACCTATGAGATTTATTGGGTGGGGCCCAATGATCTTGACCACTTGTATAAGTGTCTCATGTGACATCATGGATCATGGATTTTATTTTCCCAGGATGAGCAATGATTCATTAGAATCTTATGGCTAGTAGTTTGGTTGTGACCGTCAGGAGGAGCAGTGACATTCTGGATTATATCCTGATTTATCTGGTCAAGAATTGATTTATATATCATTTTTATGATATGAATATTTTTTATTCTTCATGTTTAGAGTTTTCGGGGTGTCATACTTGGTATTTTTATACTTAACCCTGCTTGGGATCTTCCCACATGTGTTATGTCTTATCCAGATGATGGCCAATATGGTGGTGTCTTGGTTGGGTAGAGAGTTGTTGGCGAATAGTTTGATCTTGAAAAACCAAGGTGTTTTCTAGGTTGTTGTTTTTTTTGTATTCCTCATCATTGGATCAGTTTAGACTCTCTACAGTTTTTGGTAGGGCTTGTATTTTTTCCTTTTTTCACTTTTATTACTTTATTGTCATACTATGATTGTGGGATAATAGATGTATGAAATCATTAGTTATATTTTTTTTACATTTTATCATTTTATGGTCTTGGATATGTGTGTATGTGTACAAGTACATTACATTAATGCATCCCTTTTGAGGATATGCATACTTGGGACTGGTTTCCATCCCCCATCGTGTTTGATGAGATCTTGGGTTAGTCATTGTTTGAATCCTAATTGACTGGTTTGTGACATTATACATGTATATCAGAAGTTATTGACATTATTTCCCTTTGGCCTCATACCTCTTGAACCCATTAATTGTATGAATATTTACTTAATACATCAACCATGAAATTTCCATTCCTATGTGTCTAAACTAAATAAAAGTTAAACATATGATGATATTTCATCTAGTTTTTTTTCTTGGATTCAAGTCAGGTTTTGAGATATGTTCATGAATATTTTTTTATATGTGAACACCATTAATTTTTAACCAAGGAGGTGGTGATGAAATGTTTTTAAGTCATAGACCAATGCTGCTAGTTCTTGTTGATGGGTTGTGTTGTTATTCTCATGTATATTAAATTTTAACTAGACATAAGAGATGAAATGATATCCCTCTATGAGAACATAATATAATATATATCTCAAGGCATCACAAAAATGATGACATGGTCCTAACCTGGTTCTGTATCATTATGGATATAGGTAAAATTTAGTCGATCCTTGAGTTACTTAAATGAAATTTGAAAATCACTAATCTAATAGAATATAATTCCTTTATTTTTCAACATATCCATTATAGAACAACATTGTGTGATATCACAAAAAATGATTCATAATATCTTTCTAATCCCCTGAAGTTGTTCGTCATAAAAATGTTCTTATGTGGATTCCAATGACTAACAACCTCAATCTTTTTAGGACTGACCGATACTCCTTTTTCTGAAATATTGTTTCAATGTAAGATAACATTATTTTTCCAAAAGACATACTTCACGAATTTGGAATAAAATTTATTATCACATTATATATGAATAGAAATCTACAAGTTCTTCTCATGATCATATTTTAGGAGAGAATACACTAAGATTTCGTGAACAAGTACCATTAGAACATGATACAAGTATCTATGAATGATAAGATTCATCGATTTCATGAAGAATATGGGTTCATTAGAGAAACAAAT
Organism: Viscum album; assembly: GCA_963277665.1. NCBI lineage: Eukaryota > Viridiplantae > Streptophyta > Magnoliopsida > Santalales > Viscaceae > Viscum > Viscum album. The sequence goes on from OY728133.1 coordinate 2,028,523,971, forward strand.
GTGTATGAAAAATTATTAACTGATTCTAAATTTTTTTTAGAATATCTTGTTTCTCAACCCATAATTGATTATACATTGATTATAGATCAATTTTGGATCACCACATACCTCTATTCAACTAATCAATTAGATTAAAAATTTGTGGAAGTGAATATTAGTTCATTGTCATAACTTCATTCAACTTATGATTATCTATTAAATGTTAAATACTACCATATTAAGTTTTTAAAAATTATACTAGTGTGGACCAATGGGACATACTAGGTATTATGAATCCCTTTAATTCCAACTCTTCCAAATGAACATTTAAATCTTGTAACTCTTTTGGGGATATAATATATGATGTAAGTGAAATATGATTTGTTTTAGGGAGTAGTTTGATATAGATTTTGGCTTCAATTTAACATGTTAGACCATAGAATTAATCTATAATGATGTCTTGGATTTGATATACAATTCCATGGAAATCCCTATTTTTAGTTGAATCAACAGACACCAAGGTTATCACTGACCACTAATAAATGATTCTTCCAACCATTTCCACAAAACATTCTACTCTACTTTCATTTAGATCCAATTTTCTTTTTATCAACTTAAAATATCCTTTTAGAGATATAAAAGTTACTTTTCATGTACATGATTCAATGTCATCATAGAATGGTACTTGTCAATCCATTCCCAATAAGAGATTGAAGACATACAACTCCAATATAGTGAACTCCCATAAAAAGTTAATCATTTCCATTGTGATGGAACATCATGTATATTTACACCATTTTCACTCTTGTTTCCCAAGAAGTGTCTTGATTCTCATAATGTGAGGCATCATCCACAAGGAAGCCCAATTTTTTTACCATTTTAGGAGAAATATAACAATTGGGTGAACATGTGACAACGAAAACAAGCATAAAAGTGGAATAAAGGAGAATAGTACCCTACATCCTTGATGTACTTGGATCCATAGTTGGTATAATATTCTAATATCTAAACAATCATATCTCTAGTCCCCCTGCCTGATTCTTGATTCCTTTCTATGGTAGTGTTTTCCAAGATGTCGGGTTATTCCAAGAATTAACCTGAGAACCTTGATTCTTATGGAGATAACTATTTGATGAGATCAACATAATTTAACATTAGAAGGCTGATATATTGTGAAACTCTCACCACCTATTGAATTTTGGGATATTTTTAAAATTACACTTCATAGGCCCCTTATGACCAAAATTATGATCACATTGAGGTGGTGTTGTGCATTACTTGTTCATTAGTTCAATAAAACCACAATAAAATCATCTTGGTTAGTTACTATTATATTAAGGGAAGGAAAAGAATCTAGTGGACTAGTTATCTAGTTCTTCTCTACCCTGGGTGTAGATATCCCTTCCATTCTTGACCCTTGTATTGTTATTCCCACATTTTCTTAGTATGGTGAATGTCTTACCTCCCCTAACATTCCATGTATTTTAAAACTCTAACACCATAGCCATTATCACAATACAATTATTATTCCTAATGAAATAAATAACCACTAGAGATCTAATGTCTGATTCAAACCCACATCAATCATTCATTCTCTGATTGATTCACATTCTATCACATTTTATGAAAATGATAATGGTATGTGAAATGTGTAGTATATTTCATAACATTGATATTTTCTTCTTTAGTTTGAATAATTAAATCAGGACACTCAGAAGGTAAAAAGATATATGTTTTATTATCAAATTCCTCGAATTCATTCTAGTTTATATCTTGATTAAATTTAGATTGTGCTATTGGGTCCTACCGTTATCATGTGAGATACTCGTGTATATACATGGTGAGGTTCAGTTTCATTTTAGTAGGTTTCTATAACAAATCAATGATATAATTCATCCTCAAAAACCATACACCTTCATTATCAAGCATTGAGTCACCAATAATGAATGGTTATTTATTACATTTGAATTGGAATAAGTGATCCACATTACTTGGTTCCTTATTCCAATTTCCCTTTTCAATATCATTGGAAGCTTACACGATACTCTAAACAAGTTTTTGGTTCGCATGTGGTTTTAGTTTTATGAAGTTCTCAGTTGTACCCACTTGTTGTTTTCATGGTCTCTTAAATAGATAACCTTCTTATCACTACATAAAACTGTACCACGAAATCACAATATAGATATTTTAAAATATTTATATTGCACATTGAAAATAAACAAGAAAATAGAGGTATCAAAATTTCATAATCAAGAGTCAACCAATCACAATGGATAATGAGATCATAGTATGAATTCTATTTACTAATGTTTGATAAAAAATTCTCTTCAGATAGACCCATGATAATGAGTTTTCAAAACAACTCAATGTGACTAAAAAAATACAAAGAATTCCATTTTAACCAGAAATTTAGCATAAAGATGTTCACAAAATATTTTTATTCTTTACATTTTGTGTTCCAAAACCTCCTATCACCATTATAACATCCCAAAAAATTAGTCCTAACTATCTCCCACACAAATAGAACCAAAAGTATAGGGGATAAGTCCTTCACCATGTTTTTTTTGATGTAATTGTGAGGCCTATAGTTAATCCTGGAAATTCCAAAAAAACACTTTCTTTACTCCCCAACTATGCATTTCTTCTGAAACCTAAAACAAACTTTGTTATGATGTAAAAATATAAAACAATACTCCCATAACAAAATCAAAGAGTGTCATGTATATGATAAACATAGAATATAGGTTCAGACTTACACTTGATATGAGGCCCAAGTAGGAATCCTCTTCCCAATACTTGATTGCATAATAAGGAATGAAAACTGGAAGAATTTGGGATATGGATCCATGAGTAATGGGTTATGGATTATGTATGGGTTTCACTTATAAAGATGTTCCTAGATCATTGATAAGTCATAGATATGAAATCATAAATGGGAACATGGTTAGTTATTACACCTAGTGAGGATTCCAAACCCTCTATTGCATATTTAATAGTCCATGTTGACAAACTCATTACTTTGGAACCCTAAATCATATTCATGAGCTAGGTGATGATCCATAATAATCATCATGATATGAACCCTCAGTAACAAAGGAAAAAATTATTTTTATTAACCTATTTGTCCCATCGATATTGGAAGAAAACCTAAGAAAGGACATTATAAAGGGAACATACGATTAAAGGTGTTCACACTGATGTGCATGACATTATCATTTATCTAATGAGCCCATTGAGCACTCCATGTTAAGTACCAACAATTAGTGATTTTACCTATTCTAGTAATTGTTCAAAAGGTCTCTTGGGAAATATTATTATCCCATTTGAGAAACATATGTGAATGACATACAGATGATAATTTCACAAGGTTTTGGTATGAGGGACTTGGAAAATTGTTCTCTTAAGGATGCCTAGAAAAATTGGTTCCCAATTGTAAAATATGGATAAGTACTCACCCTAGTAATGATAGAGTGATTTGGTTTTAATTGAGAAGATATGGAGAAGTAATCGCACTATTGAGTCTAGGGAGAGGTGATATCCCTAGTGAGTCTTAATAAAAATTACCACCCTAGTTAAGAAAGGGTGATTTGATCTCCATAGTGAGTCTAGGGAGAAGTGATCTCCCTAAAAAGAAAATCATAATGTGGTCACCCTAGGTAGGATAATGTGATGTGTTCTACCTAGTTAGGATAGGTTAAAGTGATCACCCTAGTGAGGATAGAGAATGTTTATCTCCCTAGTGAACAACTAGGGTGGGGTGTCACAAAAATGAAGAACATTGTGGAAAGTCACCTTAGTGTAAAGGAAATGTGAATATGTTTCCTTAATTGTAGGGTAGGGTGAAGATTCACTTCAATGGAAATCTAGGGAAAATTAATATCCATGAAGAAGGATAAGATGATGTTTCACCCATCTTGGGACATAAAAAATATGTATCACCTCAGGTGGAGGATGGGTGAAGGTTTTACCATATTTTTATGCTTTTAGGGTGATCTGGTCGCATAAAACCTTAGTATGTCTTACCCAGGAGGAGAATTTTCCCCATGTTTTTTAGGATTAGTAATTAAGTAGTATTTCATGATGATTTTTTATGTTAATCCTTAAGGTAGCTCAACTAATATCATTTTCTGATTATTCCCCATAGGTTTTATCTTAACATGATATCTAATGTAGGAAGGATGACTTGGGCATAGATATCTTAAATAATCTATTCATGTTCTTCGATAGGTGTCCAAAATACTTTCTATGGTGTCGCCTTATATACCACATCATAAATGGGTGTATTACTCATGTATGGTACATGGGTTCACAACATTTGTACTCATACATGATTTCACATGTTGGCAGGGTTCACAACCAACATAAACACATGGGATAGGTATGAAAAAACCCAAATATTTTATACACTTTATTTCATAATTTATTTCTTAAAGAAACCAATCATATAAACTCAAAATATGTATAGTCATAGTTTATTTATGTAATTATTTACATAGAATTATAAATTAAAATATGGATAGATAAATATTATTTAAAACTCCATAAAAAATTTAAAATTTAATCACCCTTCTAAAACTTCATTGGATAACATAGGTATGTACAAAAGAAAGGGACGAGCAATAAATCCTAGTAAATAAATTATAAAAACACAACATGATGAAATTAATACATTCCAGTCAAGAGGTACAACATGTTGAAAAGGGTTTTATTCCTAAATAGGGACATAAAATCTTACTAAAAAACAATAACATCAAGGTAACATATGAATCTGGCAGCAACAAAAAACATGTCATCATGTGCATAATTCAAGGAAAACTACATAGACATCATATCATATTATTCTTATGATAACCACTCGTTCACTATACATTGTATATAAATAGATAGAAACATTAACCAATGTACTAGAGTGCTATATAATTAGGGTCTCACTCGTCACATTTATATCATGTACATGCATCTATGTGCAACATAGATAGTACAACATAAGGATGTGTTTAATAACCGTTAATATCATTGCTATGGTGTGTGGGTTACATATTTGGAATTATCCAATAAATAAATAATATCTATATATTAGTGGATACCCTTGAGTATAAATGGTTATGGGTATTCACTACACAGATGATTGTCATTGAAAATCATAAGATGCTTTGGATATCATAAATGGTGTATATAAAAATTCATTGAAGGGTTTAATGAGAATTAAATGAGATCTTTCATTAAATTAACATCATAATTATAGTAAAATGGATTTGTGAAATCATATTCTAACATGAATAATTTCAAAGCAAAAGGAATAATATTAATAAATCACCTCTATAAATAAGAGGAGAATATCAACATACTACATCATAATAATGGATTCTGTAAAGGAAATAACGAGAGGGGATAAATTATATACCATTTTTAGAGCATAAATTATATATTAAATGGATATTTATAAATTTATGAAAACATAATCACTTGGGATTTAAAAGTATAAATTCAAAGAATATGTTTGAATGGAAAAGAAGAGAGATAAATCCCTTACCTTTAGACGGTGCATATAAAGGCATGGGGTGATATTCGTAAGATTTAAGTAAGACCATGGGATTTATTAATATATTTTTGAAAGATAATCTTAATATTCAATGTATTTTGTGTGAATAAGAGTTTGTGGTTGGTGGGTATTTATAGTAAAATATAGGTGAATTCTATATTAATTTCTAATCTTATGTTTTGGACTCTATAAGATAACATAATCAAAACTACAAACTATCACATGGTTTTCACATGTTTTCTAACAAGGAGGAGTGTTTTAAAATATTTTATTATTCTAGAAACCATAATACATAAAATAATTCCATTTGGGATACGAATGTTAGTCATGTTTATAAACAGTTAATTTTAAAAAATAAAATAAAATAATGATTTTCAAACATTCATTAATTTTTTATAAAATTATTCTTATAACATCCAAAATACATTATTTTAAATGTAAAATCTACCTTTTCATGTATTCCCTACATATAATTTATTACATCAATATTGGTCTATTATGATGTCATAATACATACCATTTATTTATACTGTAATTATTTTTTGTCCAAAAACTCAATCATCTAAAAAATTATTAAAAATTCACCATTGGAAAATTTTGACATGTTGATTCCAAAATTAATTTTTATTTCATCAAAATAATCATATAATTATGTTAGTATACAGTTTAAAATTAAAAACCACATTTTTGAAAAATAATGGTTTTCACAATAATAATAGTTTTTTTACATTATAAATTTTATATTAGACCTAATTAAATTTCATTATCATGTATATTTAAATAAATATTATTTTTTAATAATATTATATGAATATATAATTTATTATAAATTTCGGAATTTTAAAAAAAATTGTGCTTTGATTTATAACATTTATTTTCCCAAAACAAAATTTGTTTCTTCATATGAAAATATAATTTTCATCAACCCATATATAATTGTATCTATGAAATAACAATGAAAAGGGATAAATATAATCATAATTTTACTAAAAATTAAAATATAAAAAACATACTACTAGGGTATAGATTCATAACCCTTTATTACAACAGTGGACACCATAAGGGTTGGTTGTATGATGATAGTGTATTAATGGGGTGGTTCGGTGTACATTGTTTGTGTCATGATTATGATAAGTTTTAACTTCACTGATAAATAGTTCCATTCAGATTTGGTTGTATAATATCAGAATTTTCTTGTTTTGCGGAAAATTGTAGGGATTGCACTTCCCAAGTAAACTCTTATAATTCGTCTTCATTGCATATAATCCTACTATTCAAGTCACCCACTACTTCAATCTATGTCAATTGGAATTTATCATAATACATAATATAGTAATATTAATTATCACTATACAATGACTATATTTTTAAAAATAATAATGATTAATGGTCTTTTAAATCCTGTTAGACTATATTTTATAATGATCCAAAATAACCAAAGTAGTACATGTTTTTTCTATAACTACATTAGTTAATTAGGAATTTATTCATTCAAAATGGGAACATTATTTATAAAATTTATTGTTTTTAAATTACTTCCCCTTTAAAAAATTCACCCTCAATATTTACTTTCATACACTAAACTACATTAGGGTACTTTTGATTCACCATCTCTTCTATTTCCCTTGTTTTATCCACAAACTCATTGTTCCACCACATCACTTGGACAAGGTGAGTTATCTTTCATCATAGAACTTATTCTCTAAAATATATGATATTCACTTGGAGATCCAAATATGAAAGGGAACTCTCCATGGGTACCACCATTGGATTTAGTACTTGTGAGTGGTCAAGTTTGTACATTATTAAGAGGGAGACATTGAACACATAATGTAAGTGGGATAGGTTTGGTGGGAGTGCTAGTTGATTGGCCACATCTATTATGTGATAAAGGATATAAAAGGGATCAATGTATCTTAGACCAATCAATACCTATTTATTAACCCTCATGACATTATTCCATGGTGATATATGAAAGAACACATTTTCTCTAATCTCAATATCTAGGTCTCGTCAATGATTATCTTTGTAGCCTTTATATGATATTTTTTAGATTTCCTATAATGTTGAGTGGTTAAAACATTATCTATCATATATTGGATAAAATTAAGACCAATAGTATTACACTCTCAATCATAATTACAATGTATTGAAGTCTAACACCTATTCTTATACAGAGGTTCATAGGGTTCTATTTCAATGCTATAATGAAAACTATTATTATCTGATAACTCTAGTATGGGAAGGTGTTGATCTAACTATCCTTTTAAATCCATTGAATATGATCTCAAATTTTCTTCTAGTGTATGAATTTTTCTCTCATATTGGCCTTCAATATAACGGTAATAAGCATTATAGAAACATAGCTCTGTATAAAATACTTATTGAAGGTTTCACCTAAAACTTTAAGTAAACCTCAGCTCTCAATTAGATACAATGAAGAGAAGTACTCTCTTTAGTGTCACCACTTCCTTTATATATATCTCAGTGATTTGTTTAAGGGTGAAATATTCCTTTATAGCAATAAAATACAATGACTTTTAAGGTTTTCAACTAACACCCTGATGGATTCTTGGCTTTAGATGTCATGAGGAGTCTTCTAATGAAATCCATGTTTATGTTTTCCCATGTTAATACTTCTATGGGAAATTATTTCATCATACCATTAGAATTTTACCATTCTTACTAGAATTTTTTTCTTATATAGAATCTTGATGAAATTATTTCAATATTCCACTTCATGTTATCCCACCATAAGTTTTTCATCAGACCCTTATACATCTTAGTGCTTCCTAGATGAATAGATAGGGATGAGAAATGAACATTTTCAAAATAATCCATCTTTAACTCTTGTTTTTATTAGACACATATCAAAATTCAAAACCATATAAATTTATCTTTAGAAAATTATAACACTTGATTATTTTATACATTTTATGTATCTTCTCATTATCTAGTTTGACCTCCTTCATCCTCTCAAGAATGGATGGTTGATAAATTATTTGATTAAGGTAGAATGAAGCCCCTTTTATGATTTCCATGTCCATAATTTTCATTTATAGTTGGATTAGATCCATTTTATTCAGAATCATTGATAGGTTTTTTATTCTTTATAATAAAAAATTCTCCCACTTTTTGTTCACCTTCTCGTGATGTTAGTGGATCGAACAATCATGACCCTTTATCAGATCTAACCAACATCATTGGTGCATATTGAGCTCAGTTTTCTAAATATATAATTGAGGATCTTATAATGATTATATATGTAACACTTCTCCCCATTAAGATAATGTCCTCAAATATTAAATGTAAATATTATTGTACCATGTTGTAAATCATGTGTTTGGCAGTTCTACCCATGGATCTATAATTGGAAGGGGGTATAGTGTTTCATTTTGGTTTCTTGCATGTGTAAACAACCAAAAACCCTTTTTGGATACATTTATATACGTTATAAATTCATCCCCAATGATTTTTAATGTTAGAATAGGGGTAGTAATTAGTATATTTATTAACTATTTAATTATATCCTCACATTTAACAGTATTTTAAAACGTTACGCTGTTTTGTGTTAGCATTGTTAGTGGGCTTCAAAATCCTGATAAGTTTCTAAAAACTCAATAATAGTACATAGTTAATCCACGAAAACTATGGATCTATATCACATAAGTTCATCTAGGAAATAATTTAATTTCATGTAGTTTTGATGGATCTACAGATATCCCTTTCTATGTGATAAAACAAACCAATAATTTTAATTTTTCTATCCAAAATTCATATTTACATTACTAAACATATAACGTTTTCATTCCCAAGGCATTCGGTATAACATTAAAATGCTCTTCAAGATGCTTCATACAATTTTTGTAGATTAAAATATTTTTTAAATATAATATAATATATTTCTTGAGGTAATCCCAAAAAAAATTATTCATTATGTCCATGAAGATAGTTGGAGAATTATTGAGAAAAAATTACATCACTATGAAATTATAGGGCATGTACCTTGTACAAAAATCATCCTTGGGGGTATCCTCTTCCATAACCATTACATGGTAATATAGTATCTGAATATCTTCCTTAGATATGTTTTGGGTTCCATGTAGCTAACCGAAAAGGTCATTAATGAGTGATAGGGGATACATTTATTATTATGATCTCACAGTAATCAATGTGGAGGAACATTTACCCATCCTTATTTATAAATAAAATGGTGCACCCCATAGTGAACCACTTGGTAATATAAAACCTTTATCTAGATTCTCTAGTGTATTCTTCTCCACATCATTATTTTCAACTATAACCATTTTATAGAGAGTCTTTGAATTGGAAAAGATCAAAGAAATCACTTGATTGAGAAATCAACCTCATGGATTTGTGGAGGACGAAGCAGTTCGTTGGGAAACACATATGAATATTCTATTATAATGGTCATGTCATTGAGGATTATTTTTTTCTTAGTAGAAGTCATTTTAGCTACATAATCTTAACAATAATGTTTTAACAAAAGTCTTTGAGTTTATGATTCCAATGTATATTTATCCTCTATATTTTACCTATATAAAATCCATGGGTGATTTTGGATACAGAGTGCGATTTTCATATTTTTATGATTTATGTTTTCTCTATAAAAATAATTATAATCTATACCTATAATTTCATCAAATTTCACTAAAGGTAGTAACACATGGTTTAGTGGTAAATGTTTCCCACAGATATGGGATATGGAGAAGTTATACACCTTTGATGTAGTGATTTACCCATTTTTTAATTTCATGGATACTCCCCCTTCCACTATTTGAAGTTGTATTCAAATAATTCTAAAAAATATCATTATATGAAATTAGATATAGATCAATAATCATATAGAACAATTAAATTTCATGAATTAATGATAATCCAACCTTTCACTATTTCATTTTGTGTCTAACCATTTACTTCATCCAAAATTGACATAGGTATGACCATTTTAAAATAGTTAAACGTATAAAATGGAAACCACAAAAAATTGGAGGGATGCCTCATAAATGATATATATTCCTCAACCTATTAATCTGTAGGTTTCAATCTAAGTTATCCATGGTCTGTTTCCTAACAAAAAAATTTAAACAAAGTTTTTCCCATTTATAATGATTCATATAGAGCTTTTGGATTTACCAACTCATATCCCTAAAATGATTCAAAATATATGTGTGGAAAATTTTCTTTTTCATTCCTCAAGTGATGATTGAGTTAATACCCAATTCACCATTTTCAGTGTTATCACCCCATGGTATAACAGTTCTAGAGCCACATCCACTGATATTATCGTGAAATGGATTTTTTTATTGAAAAATAATTACACTATTATAACCAAAATTTATGGATCCTTTCCCATGTTTAGTATTATCCCAAAGTCTTTCACTGTGTTTTGTTATTTATAATCCCCAAATATAACTAGTACATTCTCTAATACCTACAATGATAACCCATATCTTTTATATACATTGTTTTATTTTTTACTAGATAAACACACACATAATATGATACCAAAATATTGATAGGACGAGTGTATTTGGGTAATTTGATACATAGAATGGTAAAATAAATAATGATATAATTGCAATATTTAAAACTCCTTCACATGTTCTTAAAATTACATCACTCTTCTAAAACAACAAAAGATAACCTAGAGATATACATTATAAAGGAGTGATCTATAAACCCCATTAAGGGAATAATCAATGAATAAATGGTTAATATAACAATTTTGAGTAAAGATTATAATCACGGTTACGAAAAATATGTTTGATTTATAATCATAAACATTGATTCACGAAACAAATGATTACATCAATACATGATATAAATTTGGAATCAGTAAAAAACATGACATCGTAATTATAATTCAAGGATAATCACCAGGACATCATAACATAGTTTTATTGGAATAACATCTTTTTCATTATACATTGTATCTCTGAAGATAAAAACATTATATAAATCAATGGATGGCTATATAATTATGGGACCACCTATCACATTCATATCATGTACATACATTTGTGCGCCACATAAATCATAAGAAATCGGGATTTTATTCCACAGATTATGGAAATTGGGTTATATATATATGGAAATAAAAAATAAATGGAGTATATTTATATCTATTTGAATACAATTGAGTGTAAATGGGGATGGGTATTCACTAGAAAAATGTTTGGCATGGAAAATCACATCATAATTTTGATAACGTAACAACTGTACATAATGATTAATGGATGGGTTTGATGTGTGTGAACGGTAATAAATAAGTACATGTAAATTATAAGGATAATAAAAGTAATTTTTAAAAACACATTGTAACATGGATAATTATAGATCAAATCGAATAATACATTGAATGTTATTGACTGAAGAGAAGGTGGATATAATCACCTTACTACGATATAGTAAAATCATATGTAAATGTTTTAATTGGAGGGGAGAGATGATCTTTGATAATTAAAAAATATAATGGATAGTAATGGAATACTTATATAGGAATTAAAACTTGATCACTTTATATTTAAAAGGATAAAACAAACAAGGTTCTTGAATGGAAATGAAAAGAGATGGGATCCCTTATCATGAGAGGGTGATTCTAAAATATTGGGATGGGAATATTTTTTTCTCGGGAACACCTTGGGAGGAATTTAAATGGGGATATAGAGTGGAAAATTCTTATAAATATTTTTTATTGAATAAGAGTGTGAGATTGATTGGGAATTTGTAGAAAAAGGGTGGGGAATTGTTTATTAATTTCTATCCATCTATTTTCCAATATATATAATAAAATAATCAATTACACAAACCTTCACATGGTTATTTTCCATAAGTTATTCCATATTTTATTGGATTGAAATATTTTATTAGTATAAGGACCTAACTCCTTAAAATAATGTCATTAGTGATGTGTAAGTGATTCATCTTACTAAATATTTTATTTTAAAATCTGAAAAAATAAAATAGGTTTTATATGATTCATTAAATGAGTATAAAATTAAAAAACTAAAATAAAAAGTACATAATTTTAAAATGAAAATCTATTGTTGGTAATTTATTCAATTTATATTATTTATTAATTAACATTTAGGATATTATAATGTAATAATACATACAATATGTAATTTTTACAAATAAATTTTATTTTCAAATAAAATTAAGAAAAGTTAACAATTATCTAATTACAAGATGATTAGTTAAAAAATGATTAATATTTTATAAAAATTATTCTCTAAATACTAAAATTTTCACTTTAAATTCAAAATCCCCACTTATTGGAAAATACTGTTTTTTAAAACAATTATATTTTTCTGGTACTTATAAAGTTTATATCAAACATCATAAAATTATACTGTAATATGTATATAAATAAATATTATATAATAAGAATATTATTTTTAAGAAATATTTCATATGTCATGAATTTATCAAAAATAGGGTTTTAATTTAAAACTATTTATTTTCTACAAATACAATTTTGGTTTTTTAGTATCAAAATCTACTTTTCATCAAGCCATATATAATTTTATTTATAAATTATTAATTAAAATTGATAAATATAATCATTTTTTATTAGAAACGAAAATATAAAAAATAATACTATTTTGGTCTCATTTTATATCCTCCTATTACACCATAACAAACTATAATTATAAGGTGCGAAATGGTAGATCTTTCTTTGGGTATTTCAGTGAACATGGTCTTGGATTTGATCTTGATAAGTAATAAATAATGCTATATATGGTTTATTTATACTTCATATATTTTATTTTAGCTTAGTATTGGTCAAGGGAAAACCTACTGATGTCATCTCCCTTGGAAGCTCTAAAAAATGGGCTTCATTGGGTATGATTAGACTGATCTAGGCCACCACCTTCAGTATATGTCAATTGGAATTTATCATAACCATTAATATACTAATCATAATGAAAACTATACAAATGTTGTGTTTTTAATTGTTACAATTCTTTATGTACTCTTAAATCTATTATTGTATATTTTATAATTCCCCCAAAATAACAAAATAATTTTATGTATTTTATATAACAAAATTAATTAATAAGAAGTTTGTTTATTCAACAAATAATTTTATTTATAGTATTTTGGGTCATTTCACTGGGTGATATCCAGTGGGATGAAGTGACTTAGGGAAAGGGAAAAGTCTCTATGGTCCATAGTCCTGGGTGTAAGGACTTGGGTGAAACTATGGAGACTGAAAGAACCTAAGAATTACAAAAGTGTAAAAATACCATTATTTCAAAATAAAATGTATTGGATTAGTGTCGTAAAATAAAATCTACTTTATTGTCACATGGATACACCCATGTATTTCATATAATATAAGTTAAGAAATTAGAAAATAATCTCCAAATAATAAATGGTACATTATTTTTTCATCAATGTCAATTTGTTTCACACATTATCGGTGTGAGGTAGCCTAAAATAGCCATGTGAAAAATCCTCTATATCATCCACATGTTTAACCCCTCTATTGGATCATACTTATTTAATTTTTTTGTTATATGTTGTGTAAATAAAGGATTTTATGATATATCTTTAATTAAGATAATAACATAGTCTTCAAATAAAAAATTGGGATCAACTAATTCTTATTCTTTAATATTTTTATCTCACTAGAACTTAACCAAATAATAAGTAGAATGGATAAACTCTCTATAAATTTCAATAAATTATGGATTTACTAATTAATGAGTCTAAAATTCAATTATATATTTTGGTTATACATTCCCAAATTTTACATTGGTCCCTCAAAATTTATATCTTTCATTTTATACTCTTCTTCACAATTATGACTTAATTAATATTTTCATAGACATAAAAAATATTTTATCACCCATTAGGAACAACATAGCATGTCATGTGATAGAATACAAACCATTAACATGGATTGTTCCTCTTGTAATTATTTATTGAACCTTGAGAAAATAAAGTTCATTAAAAAATAATATTTTCTCATATTCACATAAATAATTAAACAACATGTTAATAAAATTAGAAGTATATTCAATAATTATTGTTCTAAACACCAAGAGAAAATTGAATTATTTTACTTATGTTCATTTATAATTTTACATTCAGTAGTCTATGGAATTGAGGCTTACTTCATTCTAAGTTCTTATCTAATCAAATAGGTAAAAATTGGTAATTATCATTATATTTAACCCATTAGGAATGTGTCTTAGTAATGGTGAATAATTCCCATAGACTAATAGAAGTATCTAAAAACAGATCATAACCCCTAATAATATTAGGATAAGTCACATATATAACTACAACCTAGGAACATGGTTTGTTTAATATAATCACTTTTTCTTTTGATATATGGTAAATCATGTTGCATGCCTTATTATATTATCCTTATGTTGTGGTATTTATTACATAAACTTAATATATGGATGGTACACTTTTTTCAAAACATCTAATGCCACAAAAAAACATATGGTGTTCTTTTTTGTAGGTTATTCATAATGATCTCCCCCACTCAATATCACGAAGTGAAAACTTCATGAAAATAAATCCCATTAATTATCATCCCCAAAACTTAATATTCAAGAATAATTTGTTTCATCTTAGCCTTATATATCTGTACCATAAGTCATATTTTCTTAAATTACTATCACAGTATCTGAAAGTTCTCATTATTGATGGGAACTTCTATAACCTTTTGAAATAAAAAAATAATAAATGAAAATTAACTTGATATTAGTATATGTAGATGTATTAAAAATATTATGTTAAGGATAAATCATGAATAATTATGGGTATGCCTTATATGGTTACTAAAATTAATTCTGAAGTTCGATCTATGGAGCCTACTTTTAAAATTATCCCACGTGCACTACGGTAATCATTCAAACCATCACCGTATTAACTCTCACATGATTAGATCAGGATTATGTAGAGTTATGTATTTTTTCATAGATCATGCTATATTTTATTACATGTATACTATGATATATATAGCTTCACCTTATTTAGTAAAATCCCTCAATTGATAGTATCCCCATGTGAATCCTTTTTCCCATTGTCTCGAAATTGACATCTTGGGTAGTAACATTATTTCAATATTATAATAATTTATATTATGATAATACATTATTTTTTAGGTACAACTTCAAGAACTAGATTAAATCATTGGGTATTTTATATAAAAACGTTAAATGTATAATAATTTGTAATTTAATCAAAATTTTTGGATATGGATACCATTGGCTCCAATGAGATTATCTTACCAGTTTCTTAAGTGAAACTGCTATATAAGATCATTTAATCCATATGAACTCTAGTTTTACATCCCCTTCATAACTTGGATTCCTTCCTATTTAAATATTAGCTGAAAATACCTTGTACTTTTTCAAGTAAAATTGGTTAGCCTAACTACTTTCTATCTATTTTTCCTAGATTTACCTTATATTTTCCAACCATAATTCATGCATTGGAAATAAAATATATACTATATAGTATACCACATGTAAAAAATCCACCTATAAAGATTATATAATTATAATTACAATATTAATATCCTACTATGTCTCATAGATATTTTCATTGAGATATTTATTCCATGATACATTGGAAAAAATTCCTACTAAAATATTTCAAATCTGTGTTTTTAAATACCTTAACTGTATATATAAATTAACTAGGTTCATGAAACCCATATACCGAACTAAAAAGATATTATTCCCTATAATGTGGGTTATCAATTTAACCCATTATTTGAAGAGTCACATTTAATATAGTAATAAATAATTGTAATAGTAATAACTATTTTACTTATGTAATCAACATATTTTACTTGTAAAACTTTAGCGCTCCCATTAACCAAGTTTAAACATGAGGGAACTTGTCATTCCAAATAAATATTTTATGATATTGATGCCTAAAATAATCTAAAAATAGGACTCTTAAACATGAGTTTCTTATTGAAAACATGTGGTTTCAGAAAACCCTTCTAGTTTCATCATATTGATTCCTTCCACGGACGGGGGTTTCAAAATACAATACCCTATATTATGATCATATAATATTTCTATAATGAGTAGAATTATAATAAATTTATGAATGATAATTTGGAATAACCAATCGATCATTTATATTACCATAGTTATACCACTCATTTATAGTTTATATTTAATATCCACCAATAGATATACCTCCATTTAAGAAATTTCCATAGTAGATTCTAGATTTTGGTTCATCAAATATATTTTAATGAATTCATATCATCTTTCCAATCATTGATTATTATCATTTAATTCTTCCTTTTATAATAGAGATTAATTATTACTATTGAATAATATATAAACATGACTTAGTGATCACAAAAAAATCCCTATTTTGTTTTATCATTCCTATACAATAAGTGTCACAATAAAGACTACTTTTTATGAGCTCTAGTAGAACGTATTCCAATGCTAACTATTTATGCATCTTGAGCCTTGAAGTTATTCAATAAAATATTTCTCCCACTATATATTATAGAAATGTACTCCGTTTTAGGTGAATTTATTTTATTACTAAAACTTTTATATCTGAAGGATTCATTATATTCTTATATTAAATTTAGGATAATTACCTAACATTCTCATTGTTTCTTTCCATGAGGAATTTTTTTACATATCCTTTACTAATTATTTTCATCTAAACACATTATGTGTGACATAATAGATTTTTCTCAAACTATAACTCATATGATATTTTTTCATCATTATAGTTGGAATATGATTATGGGTTAACACCACTAATTCTATAGTGTGTCTTGAAAAGTTAATGGAAGAATTTAGCTGATAATATGTATTCTAATTAATCCCCCATATTCATACAGAGTATCTCTGATGTGTATAATGTGATGTAAGTCTAGTAATAAATATACTCTACAATTTAATGGTTAATATATCCATATATGAATCATCCAAAATGCACCTTTTACTAACATTTTAGTTTTTATGTTTATAGGGGAATGTCAGTTTAAGAATAAATCTAGTATAAATTATCATTATTTATGAATGCTTGGTTAAAATATCTTTTTTATCATAGTATTGTAGAATATCAAATATTATAACTATGAATTTCTGTTACTTCAATCATACATTCTTTAATTTTCATACAGGAATCGTGGGATGTTTATTAATTTTACTCTATCTTCTACTAGAAAATTTTCACATGTATCATGTTGAACAAGTCCATGATTCTTCATGTATTATATTTTATTCTAATAGGAGATGGCGCTTGGGACGGCTTGCGGCGACTCGCGGCGACGGCGATGGCGATCTGCTGCTTGGGAACCCTAAATGACGATCGACGATGACTTCCCTCCCCTTCCTGGAGGAGGAAGGGGGGTGGATGATCGGCCACAGCACCCAATACCGCGGAAACCCTTTGTACCCTTCTCAAACCCTAGCTACCTCCCTGATTTCCCGAAGATTTCTCTTGGCCCGAAGGTTCCTGACCTGCATCAGGGAGAGCCGCAATTACCGATTTCATTGTCGGAATTTCATGAAGCTTCAAGTCACCTGGACCTCACACTGGTGGCTCGGTTCAATCAGCGAAGGCCCTCTGTTGACGATTTTGATCGTTTCATTTTTGGTAAGTGGGATTTGCAGGACAGGGCTGTTGTTGGTCTTCTCGATAATCATCATCTCATGATTCGGTTCTCCTCGGAAGTTGATCTGATCCGAGCATGGTCCAGCGCCCCGCGTAGGTGCAACGGCTGTCGCTTCTTCCTTCTTCGCTGGTCATTCGAGTTATGCATGAATCGTGATCCATCGACTGTTGCGACTTGGGTTAGTCTCCCTCAGCTTCCACTTCCCTTCCAAAATCCTGCGTTTTTGTGCATGATTGGTAATATGGTAGGAAGATACTTATGTTCCGATGTTCGGACGTCCACTATCAGTCATCCTGTCAATCCACGCATATGCGTGGAGGTTGATGTTGCAAGGCCACCAGTTAACTGGATATGGCTTGCGGTAGGGGAAGAATTTAGATGGAGACAGTCTGTGGTATTTGAGTCTTGGGTTGAATACTGCAATTCTTGCTTCCGTTTGGGGCATGCGTCCTTGCGGTGTCATGGTGAGGCTATAATTCGAGGAAGTGTCAAGTCGAGGGAAAGAGTTGGAAAGTCTCAAGGGCCGAGGTTGCTTCCTGCTGAGGGTGTGCCTTCTGGATCTGCTGGTGGTATGGAGGACCGGAATGCTGTGCCTTTGAAGAAGGCAGAGGCATCTGCAAATCCTGCTGTGTCTGCTGTTTTCAGAAGGATGCGCCAAGATCTGATGTTGGACAAGGTGGCTTTGTCAGTTAATGCAGGGAACTCTGTTAATAAGGAGAAATTGGTTTGCTCAGCGACTGAAGATGCAGTCCTGCAGGACTTGCAGTGTGATCTGGGTGCAATGGTATCTGATGGGATGAATGTGAACTTGTGCAAGGGAGATGGTAAGGTGGATGGAAGTGGGTCGGATGCTGCTGTCCGTCGGAGTGGTTCCTTGGGGGTGTTAGATGATGCGAATGGGGAGCAAGGGATAACTGTGAAGGATGGGGGTGCGAACATCACAAATGGTGCTGGTGGCTGTCTCCAATACATGGTGCAACAGAATTCGGAGGACGGTTGTCCAGTGGTTGAAAGGCAGATTGGGCCTTCGATGCAGAAGGGTGGTAGTGAAGCTGAAGACCTGCAACAGGGGGCTTTGATCTGTTATGAGCCGGCGGAACAGCCGAGGTGTCTCGCTCAGAAGGGTTGTGGCGAAGAGGACCTTTTTCAGAATGTGGTCATCAATGGGAAGTGGGGGGATTGTTGTGAGAGTGAAGAGGAGCATGGTGGCATGATCAAGCCCTCTTTCAGTGAGGTGGTTCAAGGTAGGAGGATGAAGATAAGGGAGCCTCAGGAGGCTGTGACCGCTCCTCCGCGTCGCAGGCCAAGAAAGGATTACTCATACCTGCCAAAGCCGGTGGACACTAGGTCTTCCGGTGGCAATACTGAGCTTTTAGCCTTGGAACGGATGAATCTGCGGAGGAAATACGCTAAGATCCTGAAGCATCATGACAGCTCTGAATGGGAGACGGCGACTGTGGATGAAGTTGGATATCAGGGGTGTGATGATGGGGATGTTTTTGATGTCATGCAATCTTCTCTTTATCTGTGATGCTTGCTACTGTCTTTTTCTTTTATTCTAATAAACGGTCAAGGGATTATCCCTTGGCTGAGCCTACCCTGGTATTTTATTCTAATAGATTTTTTGTCTAAAATATGATAAGTAACTATTTTGATTACACCTATGGCTTTCCAATCCAAAGAGTTTAAATATCTAATTGGGTATATCCTTTAAAACTATATTTAGTTTTATTTATAAAATAATTATATTTCCATAAATGTGTATGAAACAACATATTATTGATGATTCAAGTATAATTAAATTATTAATTGGCTTGGAAACATGAAAAATAATATTCACTATAGAAGAAATAATGTCTTGTTGTGTCATAAATGACACAGAGATAAATGTTTTGGTAACTCTAAAAAAATTGTTATACTATAATATGAATCAGTCTTCTGGGGAGCAAAAAATAATTTTTGTCTCAATGCTGATGTAAGAATCATCAATTATCATCCACTAAGAGAATACAACTTAACATATATAAATTGTTTTCACTTTTATAGTCCTTACATTTATATACTTATATTTCCTCGACTTATTATAGTTAATACGCAAAAACTATGGTATAATTATTAATTTTCAATTATGAATATGACTGAAGTATAATTGACTACTTTCTTTCTTGAATTCAATCCATTTTCTCATCATATGCCATTTATTTCTACAGATGAAGAAAATAGCCTCAATTTTTACTCTCTCATTATTTAGCTCTGGTTTATAATATTGGGATTGTAAAGGTTCCATTGGAATCACAATTGTTTGTATTTTTTCTCCATGTGTTTCTATTTTTAACAATGAGAACATAAGATTAATCTTTGTTTAAGTTCTCATATTCTTGGAGAAACCTACCCAATAGATATTGAAGTGTTATATTATTCATTGTATAGTTCGTAAAAAAACTAGTGTAATTTGGTGAAAAGAATGGAATAATGGTGTTAGGTCCAAAAGGGGCATAGATACTCTGAAGGGCATGTGAATCATGGAATGGGTATTCTTTTCAATATTATTCCTACACCATTGGATCTTGGAATCTTTATTATAAGGGTCCCTTCATTTTATGTTTAGTTATTATATTGACCTTATCCTTTCATATTTATCTGATGGTGATTTATAGAACATAAAGAAATAAAGTAAGCACAATGAAGCATCGATTTGTACATGCTTCACCCTCACTGGGCTACATCTAGTGAGCATAAAACAGAAATGTTCTGATGTACCAAATACACTAAAGATCACTACCAATAAAAGGTTTGGGATGGATCATTTATATGCCCAGTATCTATACCTTAAAATATTTAGGGAAGGATGGCTGTTTCCCAAGGGTCACTCCTGGGATATTTCATTCAGTAGATCACAACTGGTGTAAAGAATCACCATCTTCCTACTACTTTTCTCACAAATCCATAAAGGATTCACACATAATTTATAGGAATGAAGTTCTTTCGATTAGTAATATGGAATGTACCCTCAATTATAGATAGATTCACATTTAAAGTTCTTTCTAGGATGCTTTTACACTTTTGGGAAGACAACTGGATGCATAACTTACACTTTCTGAACCACAAGAATATAATCTCTTTGTCGTTGACATATAAATTACCTCATTTTTTTCTCTATCAAGATCTTCAAGAGATACCAAGTATTCCTTTCACTACCTTAAATTTAACAGGGAATAAAATCCTTCTCCATATATAGTCTGGTTGTTCAGATTCTCTTTCATTTATTCATCATCTAAAATCAGGTATAACAATGATAATATTCACCTTGTAATCCAAGGAGGTATCTACTTTCATGATACCCTCAGAATAGATTCACACATGAGTGTTCCATGAAGCTCCAATTTAACCAAGTTAATGAAATACACTTCTTTTCATGGAATTTTCTTGGTAGAGACATTTTTTTAAACTTTTTATACTTATTTGAAAACTACATAATACCATTTGTGAAAATCCTTTCAACACGCAGTGTGAAATATTCACAATCTACCTCTGTTTTAGAGATTGTCATCACTTCGTAGAGGTATTATGTCTTAATAATCACCTTTATTTTACAAACTAAATTTCCCCACAGACAAATCTCCTTCGCAATATATGACTTCATGGAATCCTCCTTTAAAAAACACTTCTTATTTCATGGAATACCTCCTTGATGAACCACATACTCCATGTAAAACATTATAACTCAGCCTTATTCTTCTAGAAATAATATACTCTAATAAAATTCACACAACTAATGATGTAGTTATGGGTCCTTTATATCAAAAATTAAATACTAAAAACCTACTAATCACATTTACTGAATGCTCCATTACAAATTATCCATCACTAAAAACTGAACATTCCATGCAGTCTGTATAGCTCAAACCCTTTTTCGCAGACTCAATTTACTACCTTCATCTGAAAAATGAAAATTCTTCCATGGAACACATTAAACCATCACATTCCATAAATGATTTTCTCCCATAAACTAGTCTCACTACATGGTTCTCGTAGCACATAACTCTATGTGGAAGCATTAAATAACCAACCTCATCCCCAACATGCCGTGAACATTTACTATTTTTATTTCATGCAATGCAATATGCATAGAACTTCTATGAGAAACTGATTAATTTTTCAATTTTCCTTCACTATTCCACATACATGTAACACTATCTTTGTGATTTTCTATGTGGTCCGCATACTTTTCATTATAGAATCCCTTAATTTTCCATAAAACAAATCCCAATTTTGGCAACCAAAAATATGGAAAACACTTGAAAACTACACCACTAAAAACACATATTCTTTAGTAACCCCAACCATATTAAAACACAGATAGCTATATATTCATCAAACACGATCACCCCAAAAACATTAAGATGGATCATTGAGGGATTTTTCCCAACAATCAATCTAATTGGGATTGTTTAAACTACTTCAAAACACTGATTAGAAATTTAATATTTACTCGAAACACACTATAATTCTACATGATCCATGATCGGTATGAGAAAAAAGAGTACTTGAATGTTCGTCAATGAATCACTTCATTCCAAGACCACTCAAATAATTTCATAATTATCTCAATTTTCCATTATATATAACCTTTTATTGAAAATATTTATTATCATCATTTTTAGAACTCCCCCTACTTCAATGCTCCCCCAATCATCTTCTCCCCTTTTAATCAGATTCTCCCCTAGTCTTGATCAATACATTTTCTACACATTTTCAATGAACCCAATGACTGATCCTTTTTAGATTAAACATTTCAAAGAACAAAAATCAACACATAATGTGAAACATCAAACCATACCTTAGGGAAAGGGGGTCCCCAAATACAGTATTCATGTGTGGGGATTCGCCTGAACTCCAAGTTTCAGTTGAGTTCATCCAAAAACTTATTTGGGTAAGGACTTTTTAAGAATTTCTTCATCATGTATATCAGTAGTCACATACTCTAGATCCTCACTCCCATGATCCAAATTATTCTGGATGAAGTAATATTTTATTTCAATGTACTTTTTCTTTAAAATATGGTATGGATTTTACTGATATTTAGGTAACTTTAATTATAGCAATGATTACCGATCAGAAAATTCACTTCAATATCCACCTTTAGCAGATAATTAAATAGGCAAAACCTTAATTTTAAAATTTAATTCCCCTTATTCAATGATATTAGTGCTTCATATTTACAAAAACATGGGGGGGGCACATTATTTTTTATCTAATAAAATTTAAATAAAGTGAAATAACTCTCCACCTTTGGTCAGGCACTTATTCATAGCACTTGAGACACCATAGGTTGATATCAAAACAATACTTGGCTATGTCAACTATATACAATTTCACCTTTGAATCCATTTATCAATATCATATTGAAACATTGATTGTTTTATAACTTTTCATTATCAGAGTCATATTCATCATTATATTTTCACACTATCGTTTGATTTTAAAGATGTTAAATTACCACTTGACATTGAGTCATTGACAGACCCTATAAACCTACTAATATAGAACTCTTTTTTTGAAAAAAGTGGTTAGTTCAATAAAATCCAATATTGTATCTGTCACTCACCCACTTCCATATATTCTAGTTGTATAAAATTCCTCAATTCATCATAGGAATCTCTTGTTATATGAGGTTATATTTCATCAAGTTTCTTTCACAATGTCTCTTTGAAAAAATATATATTTTGATATCCTGAAAAAAATTAAATTTATACCACATTGTAAGATTAAAATATATATTCATGAAATTTATAATTTTTTTTACTTCTCCACCATTCGGTCTTCTCGTTAGTGTTAGAATAACACTTAAACTGAGGCATGATACATGTGGTTTATTATTTAATGTGCCTTAGAATCAATGGATAATACATGTATGGAATTAATAGCTCTTCACTTTCACATCAAGAACTTCATCATACAATCTCTCTTCCCCCTTATGCGACATCCAGATGAATATTTTAAAAATATAGTATTTTTATAACACCACTTGTTGAAAATGACACCGTTTGTGAATTCTAGTCATTTGGATTCTTCTTGTAGTATGTATCTCTATTCAATTTATATTGGCATGCTCTTTCAATGCACACACACCCCATTAATCTTATCTCCCCCTAAAGCCAGTATCAATTCACACAAATATTAGAAATAACTAATGAATGTAGATATGGATACCACATGAATCATCAAAAGACTATTGTGGTTTACTCTAATTGATCAACCCTTAGATTCATTCTTGAAATGAATTTTAATCTTTCTATTATTGTTCTAACTACTCATATAACACCCCAATGATTTGAAAATAAATTTAATTAAATGCATAAAACAAATAAGTATCTATTAAAAACACTGTTTTAAAAAGATATTTATATTCTATCAATTAAACATAATTTTTCTACTTATGTGTTTTGAATTTTGAATAACGAACATCCACAATTACATTAGTAAGTTATTTGGAGTCTGATAGAACCAACATAATTTTTGGTGAATAGTAAGATAACCTTATGAAAAATAATGTCACCCTTATGAATAATAATATAAACCTTATGAAAATTAAAATGGACAAATAAATAGTTACGTCACCAATGAATGTACAATAAAAGGGCATCTTATAAGTGACAATGTGATCATTATATAAGTGTTGGTATATTTATAAGTCATAAATATATAATTACAAATTTATCATTAATTAAATAATTTAAATGATAATTAATTTTGATAAATTATAATCATAAATTACTTTCTTATGGTTATAGGTTAATTTTATGAGACTTTGAATAATTTTTCAAGTTGTTATAAAATGAGTTATCATTTTAAAATTGTTATTTTTAAAAAAAATATGATTTTATTTAAAAATTAAAAAATTCATATTTAGAAAATTATTTTGATAAAATGAAGTTAATTTTTTGAAATCAACACATGGAAAAATGGTTAAGGTGATTTTTTGGTATTTTTATGAAATACATTATTTTTTGATGATTAGTGGAATACAGTAATTTACAATATATATTTAAATTAAATGTTAAATACACTATTCCTAGCATCATAGATGATGTAAGAACCCTTGGATCTAACTCACATGATTTCTTTACTGATTTGGGTCACATGAATCTTGACTATTCATAGTCTTGAGAAAAACTATTATACAAATGATTAAAATAATGTAAAACCCCTTCTCTCCTCAACGATAAATAAAACATTCACCCCCTCTTCCTATCACACCTATAAACCTTTGAGAATTGTGTAAATTCTACCAAATAGTTATCCCTATGATTTCTCCACATACAATACCTACATCTCCCACAAAAAAATCTAATACCAAAGACCTTAATGAGGATCTCAACGAGAAGATATCATGTGGTAAAAATCATCGTTCGTTTTATTATGTTTTTTTTTCAATTCTTTTATTTTCTTATAATCTCCTCATCACCTCTTATCGAAGTGGAATTAAATATGGATTATTATATATATTCTGTATTTTTATCATGTTTATGGAAAAATTCATCATCATAATCCTTATCCTCTCTCTCTTATTATAAAAATAAAAACATCGTCTGTGATGTGTTGATTTACCAACATTGTGGATGATGTGTCCTCAATTTCCTTTAATTCATTAAATTCTGGTTTTAAAACAATTTTAATTGTTGAAATGTATTTTAAACATTATTATATGACCTTTTTTAAGTTATTTAATTAACTTATATTCATAATATTAATTTTATATTATTAAAAATGTTCCTGATTATCAATGAACTACCAAAATGAACAAAACATCATTAATGTTTTATCTAAAAATTCATCATCATATATGATAAAATTTATTAGTGGTATCATTTAATATTCTAGAAACATATTTATAACATATCATTTCACATATGGAGCTTCTATTCCATTCAACAAGAATATCCGTTACAAACCAACCATGGAAGCCATGTAAATAACGCACCTGAAACAATGTAAATAAAAAAATATTATTATTATATGTGTGTAATGATTTTATAAAATGTTCATATATGATGTAAAAAAAATTATTATGTTTCTATAAATTATTAATAAAACTATTTTAACCCTTATAATGAATGTGTTAGCACGTTTTAAGTAAGATGAACTCATGGTAAGGGAATTCTTAACCATAATTTCCATTCTTTGGGTTAACATTAAACATTATTTGTTATGTGGTATTAAGATTATTTGTGGGATAAATTTGTTTATATTATGTTTTATTATTTGTATTTATATTTTATACAAATATCCATTCTATTCTATTAATTCTTACTCAAATTATATTTTTAAGGGACTTTCCTTTTAAAATCCTTTTAAAAGTCTCTTTAATGAAATTAAAAAAAAATTGTTTTTTATATTTATTGAAAGAGAGGTTTCTCCTAATTTCATGATGATTTATTAATATTATGGTTCTATTTTATATTTAAATATTAATTTTTGATAAATATTATTTCATTATTGTGTTCACATTTTTTTAAGTGGTCTTTCGTAGGAAAAAATGGTATTTTGAAAATCTGAATGTGTTTTGCTCAAGGGTTTAGATGAATTATAAAGTTATTTAATCATTATATGTTCATTGGGAATATTTATGTTGGTTTGAGCCCATTATAGCATAATATATGTTTATTTGATCCCATTATAGCTCAAGATATGACAGGGTGAGCCCCATTATAACTCTCTAATACATTGGGTACTCCAGAGATGGAAGTTGACCAAATGGTTATTCCATGAGTAAGGGTGATTGTAAGAGGGATATGGTAAATATTTACCAAAGAAAATACATGATGTTTCTATTCATGATAATATATTTTTATCAAATGGGTTTTATTGGTTTTTATGTTATAACTGCACTAATGATTTATTTATTTATATCACTTACTGAGATTTTTTTGCCCATCCAATGTTTTAAATGTTTTTCACAGGTTATAAATATTTCTAGGAGAAAGAAAGAATAATATTAAAATGTTATGAGTATTTTTCAAATAAATTAAGTTTTATTTGAAATGTTTTATATTTTGGAAAAAGTGGATAGTGTTTTAGTATCCTTATGTATGGTTATGGGATTTTATGTATGTTTAATGTCATAATTCAAAAAAACTATCAACCTAAAATGGTCCTCAATCTATAAGAATGTATGTTCTTTCCAAAAACTCAACATTGTGTAATGTTTTAAGGATGGGTCCTTATAGCACAGACAACTTCAAATGTCCTAGCCATATTACTAGACATTTATTACCCACAAGTTGAGTCTACTTCAGATATATAGGTTTTATAGGCTTGGTAAATTTCACAATTTGGGGTTCAGAACCAATTATAGAAATTTTCTTCTTTCATGCATCACCAATATTCTATTTTTCTTGATTCTTTCTCTGACCAGTAATACTTACATTGGTCATATACTCTTGCATCAAACTCCATTGGAGGGAAATTTCTCTTTCCTTCACTTCTCGAATTGTGGTATGAAACATAAATTTATTGTGGAATTATTTGATTAGATTTATTTTATCAGTTATCTGAGTCAACTCCACATCATTATTTAGGAGAGATACTTTCACATAATGTATATTCTTCTTACTTACAACTATATCATCACCTCCCTTTTTCTTATAGGTTCATTCATATTCATTCCAAGAGATAATTTTATAGTGTCATATATAAGGTTCTTTCTTAATTTTTGTTACATACTAATATTTTATATTAGACATAAAAACTATTCATTAACTTATCATGTTTTCTTATAAAATTGGTTTTTTGTGATGCACAACCAGAGTTGGGGATCAACTTTCATTTTCATTTTTCTTCCCTTTTTTATTCCAGCTACAATATCATTCCAAATTCCCATAATATCCACATATAAAACATATACCATTAAAACTGTATCTCATGTCATCATTCCTTGATTGATATATTGATAAAATTTGAGTTATTATTTTTTCATTGAGCTCCATGATTTCTTGACACATACTCATGTTGTGTCTCCATCTTTAATAATAATATAGTTTTATAGGTACATTCATATGATAGGCATTTCATTGGGATTTATCAAGAATATTTGGAATATTTTCTAATTTTGATATATTTCTAACTTCATTGAACAAAATATATTCTAAATATTTAAAACAGAAACATGAGATATGACCATGCATCCCACAGTAATATCACATGTTGTCATTACATTTCATATAATTTTTTTGTTATATTTCTAACACCTATAGGATTTTCATTATTTCTCGAACGGTTCACAAATAACTATTTCTCTGGAATGAGAGAGGGTTCATGTAACGGCCCAACCATAGAGACCAAGAGTCAGTGCATTGTTATGTTTCATTGGCATGATAAAAAAAGATCAAGTCTCAAAAGACTGATTAGTTTAGTATCCTTGGAAGTACTAGATACATTCCTAATATTTACATTACATCATAAAATAGAAAACTACAACTAAATTGTTTCCATAAAAAACACTGAGATCTCATAGACTATCCATACAGGTTAGTAATAATATACTTCTTCACATCCTGGGAAAAATAAAACATAGAAAGTGGTGAGCTCAGATACTCAGTTTGGATAACAATATAGAGGCAACTTTCATAAATAAGCATAAACATTTTAGGCAATGTATAAGGCTAAAACAAAATCCTTTTAAACTTGATCTTCAGTATAATATGGAAAATATAAAAATAAAGCAATGTTATTTACTTATTCACATGGATATTCTACTAGTAAAATAATCACATGTAATATCAATAGCCACTTTCATAATGATGGAATGCATAATGCCATACATTCATAACCAGATAGTCAAGGCATTGTGCCAAGACTACAAATAAGATTTTTTCAAGGCCTTATTCCATGACACTAGTTTGTCTCATGAGACCTAGTGATGCATCGAGGAGCTATAGCGGGCTCCACCCGTCACATACTAAGTCCAATGAATTCCTCATATGAAAAGGTTTAAATATAACATAAACATTCAAATTAAAACTAGCATACAAAATGTCAATACTTCATCCATAAACCATGAGTAGTGTCAAAATAACACATCCACAGTTAAAAATATCACAAAACCTTCAATACAATAGGGAATTTTTGAATCATAATAAATCAACTTCAAATAAGCTTAAAATCCATCAAAGGATGATGACATAGATGAAATCAAAATTGTTTGATAGAAATATATCATTCCTTTTTTCAAATCATTTAAAGTGACATAATTATAAAAGAAAACATTTATTTTGAAAATATTCTTATAAACATGAATGGGAAGCTTTGGTGATGTTATAACGGCAGAAAATATCTGCACCCGCCATATAAGTTAAAAAACATTCTTACCTTAATTTTGTCGAAAAAGTCAAAAGGTACCTTATTTGGAAAACAGAAAAAAGATTCCTTTCAAACCATTTTATAAAAAGTAAAACAAGGGTATAAAATACATTAACCCATAGTCTAGTAAAGAGTAAAAATGTTTTGGAATACATTTTTATAAAACATGGATGTGGATGATAAAGAGGTCCTAGCAGATAATTACGTATAAACAACCTCGGATAATGAAGAGATTGTAGAATTAACCCTTACCTTGTACTTTTCCTTGTTTGAGGGTAGGTTAAACTCATTTATAATGATAAAATAATTGTTATTAAATTATTCAAAAATCATATACATTAATATGATATCATATATGATCTTTTAACATTGCTTTGTTAATAATATCTTAGTATTATCGTCGTTTCGGGTGTTAACGGATTTGTTTTCCTTTATATTATTTGTTATGTTGGTCATATTTGTTATGGATGGGATGAATATTATTCATATCCAGAATGATATCAAGTATTTAAACATTATTTTTAATCAACAAATGAAAATTAGTCTATATTGGATATAATGGAGAATGAATCTCATCGCGTTCGTGGAGACGGTAATCCATACATACGCACGAGTGACAATATCATTATTTTGATATTAAAATAATATATAATTGGATTCTATATTGTATATAAAGAATAATTATCATGTTATATTTATTATTTAAATCAATTTCACAATATTATTATACCCCTACAAATAATAATGTATTGAATAACAATTACACCACTACGTGGAGAGGGTAAGCCGTACGTACGCACGTATGGTGACATGTCATTCAAAGGATGGATAGAATAATGAACATGGTTGTGAAATATTTATAATAACATCACATAATATATAATATACTGGATTTATTATTTTATAATGGAAACAAAAAAGAAAGAGGAAGTGTAAGAAGAAAGGAACTTGAAAGAGATGATGAAATATTTACCTCTTCTTCGGGTTCTTCCTTTTGATTTGATCAAAATGGCTCTATAGGTTGGCTTTATGACTAACTTAATGCCTCTAGGATGAAGGGAGGATAGTTGAGAGGGTATTTGGGCAGGTTTTGGCCAATAAAAATGGCTTTTAATGTGTTAATTAGAGATAAGGGGGAGTACCCTTTTAAAAGAGGGGTAAGGGGCACCTTAGGAAAAGCTTGAAATCTTATTTTATAAAAAAATCATTTTTAGTTTCTAATGGCTCCAAAATAGAATATTTAAATTATATGGTGGGTATGGGTTGAACACCACTTGACCAATAGATTTTAGACAGGTTTATGTCACTATATTAACCTTATCATTTAGACTTAACTCTTAGTTAAATATTTTGACATTTACCATTCCTCTTTGAATTTTTATATTATATGGTTAATAAACATGAAATATACTTCCAAGAGAACCCCAAGTGGTTTATTAAAGATAAACCTATCATTATATAGGTCTTTTGGCCAAAACATAGATTTTTAGGAATAGAATATCAACTAATAATATAATATTTGTTTTAAGAACTCTCTTTTTTCAATTTTTATTATATTTTGAAATTTGTTTTTTCTAAATTCATAACAGAATTATTACTTCGAAAAAAATTCATCTACTAGCCCTAATATGTCATATAAACCTACAAAAATAGTGGAATTCAAAAAAAGTCTCAAATAACTTTTATTTGGATATTTATGATATCAAATATTTTAATATTTTGTTAATTAGGTAATCACTGCATCATCATTGTGTCATAAATAAATTAAATTATTTAATGTCTAAAAAATCTAAATAAAATACCATTATGTAGGAAATTGTTTTATATTTCTAATAAATATTAATAGTCGAATTTATCTTATGTTTAAACCTATATTAAAAAAACTTTAGTTATTAAACATTGAATTGAACACTTTTAACTCTTCTTTGAATTAAATAATAATAAATTTCCTAATCTAATCCGAGTGGACCTAAAGGATCATATTATACTTCTTAGATTTTTTTGTGGAATTATAATTATCAAATAGAATTAGAACATGTGTTAGGGTAATAATAATATCATTTTTACCCTTAATTACCCTATTTACTTTTAATTGTGGTAAATAAAAATAAAAAAGTTACTATTCACCAAAAAATATTTTCATATTATTTAACCACATTTTACTTACTGATATCAGTTTTTTCTCACAGATTTTTGAAATTAAACTCACAGAAGCGGTAAAATTATGTTTTATGTAAATATGAAAATGCTACAATGAGGTGGGTAAAAGACGGTAAAAAGTTTTATTAAATTTTTATATATCTAAAATTATTATAAACTGAATCCAATGAATTACATTGAAATTATATAGGTATTATGTATCATTTTTGACCTAAAATAAATTTAAATTAAAAAAAGTATTATTTAAAAAAAAATTTGTTTTTAAATACAACTCAGTGTTTTTCACTATTCATCAAAAATTGAAAGTTTTCAGAAAAATACCAAAAATTCACCCTAAGCTAATTTGGATATTATGAATCCAAAAATGAAGTCCATTTTGAATGTTAAAATTTATAGAATTTCAAAAAGTGGGTATTACTATTCATAACGGTTTGTTTGATTCGTTTTGATGTGTTAGAATCTTGAAGTTGGATACAATGCAAGCTATTGCATTATTCATAGGTAAACATATCGTGGAAGCTTGGGGTGTTCCATTCTCCCCTACTTCAAATAATTTCATCCTAGAAATTTCTAGAATATTGTAGCATAAAAAGACTTGGGTGGTTTTTCATCATAAGTTCCTCAGGTTCCCACGTTGCCCCTTCCATCTTATGGTTTCTCCATAGAACTGTTATCAGACGAGTCGTTCGGTTTCTCAGCACTTTTTATCTTATGTCAAGAACCTTAACGGGCTCTTCGACATAAGACCGATTGGGTTCCAGTTCTAATTCTTCATAGGTGAGTTCATGCGTTGGGTCTGGCATGTATTTCCTCAACAGTGATATGTGGAATACATCTTGAACTTTGGAGAGACTTGGCGGAATTTCCAAATGGTAAGCTACATCCCCAATTCTTTCTCGAATTTCGGAAGGTCCGATATACCTGGGACTCAATTTACCCTACTTACTGAAACGTATAACACCCTTCCATGGAGATACCTTCAAGAAAACATGATCTCCTACATGAAATTCCAAATCCTTATTTTGGTTATCGGTATAGATCTTATACCTACTTTGAGCTGCTTTGATGTGGTTTTGGATTACCTTCACCTTTTCCATGATTTCCTCCACATGTTCTAGGCCTATGAGTTTTCTTTCACCAACATCATCCAAACAGGTTGGTGTGCGACATCTATTTCTATATAACGCTTAATATGGTGCCATATGAATACATGAATATAAGATATTGTTATAGGAAAATTCAACCAGAGGTAAATATTTATCCCACATACCTTGAAAGTCAAGTGAGAATGATCTCATCATGTCTTCTAGGGTTTGAATAGTCTATTCTGATTATCGATCTATTTGGGGGTGTTTGAGAGTGCTCAAATGAAGTTCAGTATCCAAGGATTTCTGAAGACAATTCTATAATCTTGATGTAAAACAGAGATCATGATCAAAAAAATCGATAGAGTACTCCATGAAGTCTTACAACATCATTAATATACAATCTTGGTAAACATTCTAGTGGTAAATCTTCTCTTATAGAAAGAAAATGTGCTGACTTTTTAATATGATTGACAATGACCCATATTGCATTGTTCCTTCTAGTAGTCTTTGGTAGTACCATGAAAAAGTCCATCATAAAATTATCCCATTTCCACTTAGGTATGGGAAAAGGTTTCATAACTCTTCCAGGCTGTTGCCTTCTAGCTTTCCCATGCTGAAAAACCATACATCTTGACACAAAATAAGTAATCTCCCTCTTCATGTTGTCCAACCAAAAATGTTCCTTCAAATCTCTATAGATCATAGTGAAACCAGGGTGTATAGAGAAATTGGAACTACGAGCATCGTCCAACAATTACCTTTTTAGATTAGGTATATAGGGAACACAAGTCTCTTACCAAATTTCAAAATTCCATCTTCATACACAAAGTCACTTAATCTCCCATCATTCACAGCTTTAGTCTTTTTTTGAAACTCTTCATCACCGGTCTAAGAACTCTTTATTTTTTCTAGTAAATATGGTTTGGCAACCATTTGAAAAAGTATTGATGTTTCACCTTCCATGGTTATTCCCATATTCATCTTTACTAGATCCATGTATATAAGATCCTTTTTGACATTCATATTGTTCAAAACTCCATGATCCTTTCTTCTCAAAGCATCTGACACCTTATTTTCCTTCCTTGGGTGGTAGTGTATAGTTCAATCATAATTCTTGAGTATTTCAAGCCATCTCATTTTCATCATGTTGAGTACTTTTTGTGAGAAAATATACTTCAAACTCTAGTGATCAGTTTAAATCTCACATTTTTTCCCATATAGATTGTTTCTCCGTAGCTTCAAACAATGATTACAGCTTCTAACTCAAGATCATGAGTATGATCATTTTTATCATTAATTTTTAGTTGTCGTGATGCATAGGTAGTAACACTACCATTCTGCATAAGGACACAACCAAGTCCATTCTTTGAAGCATCTCTATAAATAACAAACCCATCATTCCCCAGTATTAGAGTCAATATAGGATCATTGACTAATCTTCCCTTCAGTTCTTCAAAACATTCTTCCCACTCTTTTCTCCAAACAAATTTAACCCCTTTTCATGTGAGATTTGTTAATGGGTTAGCCAACTGGGCAAAATTCTTGATGAAACATCGATAATAACCTGCTAAACCAATAAAATTATGTACCTCAGTTATACTAATCGGTGCTGGACATTCATGTATTTCCTTGGCCTTTGAAGGATCAATGGAGATTTCATCCTTAGAGAAAATATGTCCAAGAAAAGAAATCTCCTGAATCTAGAATTCACACATTCTAAACTTCCCATATAATTCATGTCTTCTCAGATTCTTTAAGAGAATGCGCAAGTGAATTTCAGGATCTTTGTAGATTTTGGAGTATACCAAGATATCATCAATAAATACCACTACAAAGTAATCAAGATATTACTTGAAAACCCTATTTATTAGATCCATGAAGACAGAGGGTGCTTTAGTCAATCCAAAATCCAATACTGTAAACTCGTAATGCCTGTTCCTAGTTCGAACTGCTCTTTTTGGAAATTCTTCCTTCTTCACACACAATTGATGATATCCAGATCGAAGGTCAATCTTGGAAAAGTATTTATCCCCATGAAGTTGGTCGAATAAATAATTAATTCAAGGTAGGGGATACTTTTTATTTATTGTTATAGCATTTATTTCCCTGTAGTCAATGCACATCCTCATAGATCCATCTTTCTTCATAACAAAAAGAACATGGGCTCTCCATGGAGAAATACTAGGGAGAATAAATCACTTATTACTCAATTCCTCTAGTTGTTTTTTAGTTCCACTAATTCCACAGTGGCCATTCAATAATGGGTATTCGATATGGGCCTTGATCCAGGAATTAAATCAATGGAAAACTCAATTTCACGTTCTGGAGGATGTCTAAGTAATTCTTTTGGAAACACATAAACATATTATTTCACAATAGTTACATCCTCTATTTTAACAATCCTTTCCTCACCCACAGTTATTTCATTCTCTTCCTCCCCAATAATTTAATTTAGTTGAGCTATTGGGGGTGGATCTTGATAAGAATTAGGTGGTGATGATTATTCTCTAAAGAAAAGGTGTTCTTTATCATCGTCAGCAAAAATAGTAACCACATTCTTCTTACAATAAATTTTTACATCATGGTCCAAAAGCCAATACATACAAATGATTGTATCAAATTCAATCATGGGTATGATGATGAGATCAGTAGATAAAGAACATGTATATTCCCTAATGGGGACTGATTCACAACACTTTGTTGCAGTGATACTTCCCTTAAGATTTTTCACTGATAACACTATTCTTAAATCAAATTGGAAATATCTAATTTTCATAGTAGACTGTGAATATATGAAACAATGCGATGATCCAGAATCAAATAAAGCATTTTCTAAACTTGAGGAAGCCCTTAAATTACCTGCCACTACGTCTTTTGGAGATTCAACCTCAGTAGTAGTGATAGCATATTCTTAGCCTTGATTCCTTGGCCTTTACAGAGGTATGTTTCTCTGACTCTTAAGACATTCATTCGCATAATTCCCCCTTTCTCTATAATTTTAGCATTCAACAGCTACTGCCTCTTTCTTCCCCTTGCAATCACAAGATTGGTGGCCTTTTTTACCACACATGCAACAGACTCCCATTCCCTTTAGACAAGTACCGGGGTGTTTCTTCCCACATTTATAGTATTATGTATATTCATCTTTTCCCTTCTTCCACATATTTCCATTTCTAGAGTGTTTAGCAGATCTCTTCTTCTCTTTCTTTGCTTTAAAGTCATAAGACTTAGAGAATTCCTTTTCTGTCTTGATAGCACACGAGACAATATCTTCATATGATGAGAAGGATTGTTATACTAATGCTTGACCTAGAAATGGTTTTAACCCATCAAAGAAACGGTAAATCTTACATTTGGGATTATGTATATAGTCTGCAGCATGCCCCGCTAACCTTGTAAAGTTAGCTTCATGCTTTGCAACATTCTCATCGTTCTTTTTCCTCAGACTGAGAAATTGTCTTTCCATATCTGCACGATGGTCATGAGGAAAGTATTTTTCTACGAAAATTTCTTTAAACTCCCTCCATTCCATATTTGATACTTCATCATCTTACTTTGTGTTTTGAATCAATGACCACCATTGATCAGCATCTCTAGTGAGGCAGTAAACTGTCATGACAAATTTTACCTTTTTCTACTCCCCAAGGCGTGGAATATTTCTCTAAGGAAATTTTTACATTGATCAGATACTAATGAATTTGTACCCCCATTAAATGTTGGTGTTTGTTGCCTCATGAAGTGATCTAACATTGATCCTTCACACTACGGATCAGGGTTCTCCATATGGGTAAGGTTATTATTGATAACCTGAGTGAGTTGTCCTAGTATGGTGATTAGCTGATCTGCACCAATTGTATCACCTACTCCACTTTAATTATCTTGAGAATGATGGAAATACTTACATGGAGTGTGTGCGTGGATACAGTTTTAATTCCTTCCACTAGGAACCATTTCTAAACAATGGCATACACTAGAATAGTTTATGAATCACAATACATAAATCCAAACTTGTAAAATACTTAACATAAATCGAACAGTTTCTGGATATAATCCATAATCCTAAAAATGTTTTCTTTGAGGATGTATATACTCATAAACCCTTCATAATGGTTTATAAAGAAAATAGGAATTATCCTAAGCATATCCACCGGGAGTTTCATAACCAAGAGTGCAGCAAGGCCCATTGTCGTGCACCAATTCCCGTTCAAGTCTAGCTCAAAGCGGTGTTTTTGTGTTTTACCTCTAGGTAGATCTGTTCCAGAGCTGCCTATACCTTCTTGTATCCAGACAGGTATGTATTGCTTGGAAAACTCACAAAATCTCTACAATACCAAATTTCTAGGAAGTTCTTCTATACTAAACCTCAAAGTCTATCTTAGGGCTATGTACTCTAATTAGAGTTTATATAAATCTAGATTCCAAGGTTTGTAAGAAACTTCCTATGATACCAACTGTAACACCCCTACCTCAGAAATCCATAGTTGGTGCATTATTACGTATCATTGGCATGATCACAAATGATCAAGTCTCGAAAGACCGATTAGTTTACTATCCTTTTAAGTACTAGATACATTCATAAGGTTTACATTACATCATAAAATTAAAAACTAAAACAAAATTGTTTCCATAGAAAACAATGAGATCCCATAGACAATCCCTCTAGGTCAGTCATAATATACTTTTTCGCATCTTGAGAAAAATAAAACATAGAAAGGGGTGAGCTCGGATTCCCAGTAAGGATAACAATATAGTGGAAATTTTCATAAATAATAATAAAAATTTAAGGCAATGTATAAGACTAAAATAAAATCCTTTTAAACTTGAACTTCAGAATAGTATGGAAAATATAAAAATAAAACAATTGCATTTACCTATTCACATGGATATTCTACTAGTCGAATAATCATAAGCAATATCAATAGCCACTCCCATAATGATTAAATGCATAATGCAAGAATTTCATTACCACATATTCAAGGCCTTGTGCCCGGATTACAAATAAGATTTTCTCAAGTCCTTATGCCAAGACACTAGTTTGTCTCATGAGACCTACCGATTCATTGCGGAGCTATAGCAGGCACCACCCATCACATACTAAGTCCAATGCATTCCTCATATGAAAATGTTTAAACATAACATAAACATTCGTATTAAAAATAGCATAGGAAACATAAATACTTTATCCATAAACCATGAATGGTGAAAAATAAAACATCTACAGTAAAACATATCACAAAACCCTCAATACAATATGGAATTTTTGTATCATAATAAATCAACTTCAAATAAGCTTAAAATCCATCAAAGGATGGTGACATAGATGAAATCAAAATTGTTTGAGAGAAATATCTCATTCCATTTTTGAGATCATTTTAAGTTACATAATTATAAAAGAAAACATTTATTTTGAAAGTATTCTTATAATATTATAAGGGAAGATTCAATGGTGTTATAATGGTGGAAAATAGCCTCACACGCCATAT
Organism: Viscum album; assembly: GCA_963277665.1. Lineage (NCBI taxonomy): Eukaryota > Viridiplantae > Streptophyta > Magnoliopsida > Santalales > Viscaceae > Viscum > Viscum album. Next base: position 2,028,562,236 of record OY728133.1, read on the forward strand.
AAGTTAAAAAACATTCTTACCTTAAATTTGTCAAAAAGGTCAAAAAGTACCTTATTTAGAAAATGACAGAAAGATTCATTTAAAACCATTTTATAAAAATTAAAACAAGGGTATAAATGACTTTAAATCATAGTCAAGTAATGTGTAAAAAAAATTCGATTACATTTTAAAGAAACTTGGAAGTTTATGATAAAGAGGTCCCAGTAGATAATTACGTATAAAGAACCTCAGATAATGAAGATATTGTAGAGTTAACCCTTACCTTATACTTTTCCTTGGTCGAGGGTAGGTTAAACTCCTGTATAATGGTGAAATAATTGTTATTAAATTATACAAGAATCGTATACATTAATATGACATCATATATGATCTTTTAGCATTGCTTTGTTAATAATATCTTAGTATTATCGTCGTTTCGGGTGTTAACAGATTTGTTTTCCTTTATATACTTTGTTATGTGGGTCATATTTTTTATGTATGGGACACTTTTTCATATCTAGAATTATATCAAGTCTTTAAAATTTATTTTAAATCATCAAATGAGAATTAGTCTTGATTGGATACGATGGAGAATGAATCTCATCGCGTTCGTGGAGACGGTAATCCGTACGTACGCACGAGCGAAAATATCATTCTTTTGATATTAAAATAACATATAATTGGATTCTATATCATATATAAAGATTAATTATCATTTTATGTTTATTATTTACATCAATTACACCTCGTTATTATACCCATCCAAATAATAATGTATTAAATAACAATTACACCACGATGTGCAGACGGTAAGACGTACGTACGCACGTATGGTGACATATCATTCAAAGTATGGATAGAATAATGAATATGGTTGTTCCATATTTATAATAACATCATAGTATATAGAATATACTGGATTTATTATTTTAGAATGGAAACAACAAAGAAAGAAGAAGTGGAAGAAGAAAGGAACTTGAAAGAGGTGATGAAATATTTACATCTTCTTCGAGATATTGTTTTTGATTTGATCAAAATGGATACATAGGTTGGCTTTATGACTAAAAGAAGGCCTCTAGAATGATGGGAGGACATTTGAGAGGGTATCTGGGTAGGGTTTGGCTGATCCAAATGGCTTTGAAGGTGTGAATTAGAGAGAAGGGGGAATGACCTTTTATAAGAGGGGTGGGGGGAAGCTTAAGAAAAGCTAGAAATATTATTTTATAATAAAATCAATTTCGATTTATAATGTCTCAAAAATGGATAATTTAAAGTCTAAAGTGGGTATGGGTCGAAAAACACTCAAACAGTAGGTTTTAGACTAGTTTGTGTCACAATATTATCCTTATCTGTTAGATTTAACTCTTAGATAAATAGTTTGACAGTTACCATGTCTCTTTGTATTTTTTTATTATATGGTTAATAAACATAATATATACTTCCAAAAGAACCCTAACTGGTTAATTAATGTTACAAATATAATTAAATAATTCTGTTTTCTTAACATTAGATTTTTTTGTAATATAATATCAATTAATAATATAATATTTGTTTTAAAAACTCTATTTTTTTCAGTTTTGAAACTATTTGGTATTTTCATTTTTCTAAATTCATAAAATCATTATTACATAGAAAACAATTCATCGAACCAAGTATAATATGTCATAGTAACCTATAAAATTATTAGAATTCATACAAATTCTCAAATTACATTTATTTGGATATTAATAATATCAAATATTTTAATATATCATTAATTATGTAATAACTGTATCATCATTGTGTCATAAATAAATTAAATTATTTAATGTCTACAAAATATAAATAAAATTCCATGATGTGGTAACTCTTTTTATCATTCTAATGAATATTTATAGTTGAATTTATATTATGTTTAACTCTATATTAAAAATGGTTTAGTTATTAAACTTTGAATTTAACACTTTTAACTCTTCTTTGAATTAAATAATAATAAATGTCCTAATCTAATCCAAGTGGACCTAAATGATCATATTTTATTACTAAGGTTGTTTTTGGTCGAATTATACTTAGAAAATAGAATTATGACATGTATTAGGGTAATAATAATATCATATTTACCCTTAATTACCATATTTACTTTTAACCGTGGTAAATAAAAGTAAAAAAGTTACTATTCACAAAAAATTATTTTCATCTTATTGAACAACATTTTACTTGCTGATATCAACCATGTCTCTCGTATTTTTTAAATTCAACTCACAGAAGTGGTAAAATTATGTTTTAGGTAAATTTTCAAATGCTCCTAAGAGGTGGGTAAAAGACAGTAAAACGTTCATTAAATTTTTTATATAGCTAAAATTATTATAAACAGACTCCAATGAATTAAATTGAACTTATATAGGTATTGTGTATATATTTTGACCCTAAATAAATTTGAATAAAAAATCATTTTTTAAATAAAAATTTGGTTTTAAACTATAACTCAGTGTTTTTCACTATTCATCAAAAATTGATTTTTTTCACAAAAATACCAAAAATTCACCCTAAGCTATTTTCGATATTCTGATTCCAAAAATGAAGTCGATTTTGAAAAATAAAATTTATAAAATTTCAAAAAGTGGGAATTACTATTAATAATGGCTACTTTTATTGGTTGCGATGTGTAATAATCTCGAATTTTCATACAACACAAGCTATTGCATTATTCAAAGGGAAACTTAACGTGGAAACTTGGGCAGTTACAGTTCGCAATAGAAAATAACAGATTTTACCAAAATATGTGGCATTTCAGATGATATAACCATTTCGATTTTTTTAATAAAAAACAATATTTTCATTTAATTTCACTATTACCTAATGAAGGATAATCACGTAATAAATTAAAATCATCATTCAATTTGAGATTTCAATTGTATTAGATTATTTCACTTATTTATCCGTTAATTCTAGCTCTTCTCCCAATTATTCAATATTTTAATCCCATGATTCATGTTTAGCATTAATTTATCGCATTCAAGTCATAACATATTCCAATTTCTGATAGATATTAACCAACATGTTAGCTTTCTCCTTTTTTAGAATTTTTCTATGCAACAGAGTCATTACAGCATGCATTCTATTATTGTAGACAATGGTTCTTCTAAACCAATTTAAATATGAATGTTGCAAAATCATCATTTCAGGCTTCCAAATTATATATTTCTTATGAGGTGGTATTATTTCCCTTATCAACATCATTGATTTTTTTATCTTTGTTGACATATTTTGTAGTTATTAATATTGGAAATCATTCCTCTCCCTTAGACTGGTTTATACTTCAACAAGATTTTTATTTAAACCATTTTTCTTTTTGACTACAAATTCTTGCACATGGATTAAGATATCATTATAATTATTTTCTTCAAAAATGTTTTGATCCAATTCCTTTGTTTCCTGGAAAACATAAACTTTTGGTGTTCTTGAAATTTCTGGTTCATCAGTAATTTCAGCATAACATTGAATATCAGTTTCTTCACTAATTCTTATAGAATCATTGACTGAATAAATATTTTGATTACGTGATTCATTCAAACATTTCTTTATTATATTTTTGGTTTCCATTAAATGAATCACACTCTTTACATAGATACTTCTACATGGAGGAGCTCTGCTATACTTATTCTTCTTCTTTGAATTTATTCCCTTATCCATGGAACAACAAGATAAGAGTATACTAAAACATTAATTTAAATAATCAACTAATCCAAGTCATATAAATCAAATCTTATAAAACAAAACAATTCTATAATTCAAATTGATAGGTCCAAAAGGGGCCTAGATACCCTGAGACTGGGTTGAATCAGGGTATGGATACTCTTTTCAAAACTTATTCCTACCCCATGGGATCTTGACTACTTTATTATAAGGGTCCCTTCGTTTACTATTTAGTGTGTATGTTGATCATATCCATTCCATCCGGATCTAATGATAATGCATCAAATGTATTTAAATAATGTAAGCATAATTACCCAAATATTTTTACATAAATCACCCTCACTAGGATATATCGAAGGAGCATCCCATGTTATTGTAACGTTGTAAGAAATCCACTAAATCTCACTACCAATACAAGTTTTGGGCTAGATAAATTCTATGACTATGATCACAATCTAAAAATATTTAGGGAATTGTCACTACTTTTTAAGGGTTTCACCCTGAATCATTCCTCTGATGGATCACTACTAGTGAAAATGATCACTATATTCCTCTTCCTTTGATTACTACTTCAGAATGGATTAACACAGCATTTATTGAAATCTGGGTCCCTTCATTAAAAATAATGAAGGCATCCTCAATTGTAGATAGATTCACTATTGCTCTTATTTCTACAATTCTACTTCACTTATGTTAAAACAACTAGAAGTGGAACTTCAAACTTCCAAACAACAATAAGAAACATCTATTTACTATAGACAAAATAATTACCTCATCTTTGACTCTTGGAAGATATTAAAGAGATACCAAGTCTTCCCTTTCACTACATTGAATATAATTGGGAATAAAATCCTTTTGAAAATATAGTCAGATGGTGAATTTCCTTTTTCTTATTCTTAGTATTCTAAATTAAAATTCAAAAAATGGTAATATTTACATGGTCATACTAGAATGTATCTCCTTATCTGACATCATCAAAATAGTTTCACACATAAGTATTCCATGATTCTCCATTTTCACCTTGTATTTGAAATGCAATTCATTGAATGGAATTTTCCTTGTGAATACACCTTCAATAAACTATTTATGATCCATCATAAACTACTTAATACCCATCACGATAACCCTATCATAGCGCATTATGAGTGCTTCATGAACCACCTTGGTTTCTTGGATGGCCTTTACATTATAGATATATTATACCTCATGAATCAACTTTATTTTATGAACTATAGTTCCCCACAAAAAAAATCCTTGTTCATGAACTATGCCGTTATAGAATCCTCCCTCATGTACCACTTCCCCCATCACGGAATACCATCTTCATGAACCACTTCCTCTACAGACCACTTTTAGACTCAACTGAATACAACCTATAATAATCCTCTGATAAAATTCTCTCTAATAAAGATATGTTTTGGGGTCCTTTATATAGGGAAATAAATACCAACAAATATGCTAATTAAAATTAAGAAAATCTATTTTATATATTATCCATCACCAAATACTAAACATTCCATGAAGTATACATAGCTCAAACTCATTATGGTAGACTCAATTTTTAGTCTTCATCTGCAAAATAAAAATCCCTCTACGAGACACATTAAATCACTACCTTCCACAAACAACACACCTTCCATGAACTGATCCCACTACATGGTTCGCAATCTGCATTACACTATGTGGTGTCTTGAAATAACCATCCTCATATAAAAAACATCAAGACCCTTCGCGGTTCGTGTACCATGCTAAGCAGTCAACATTGTTCGGTTATGAAAAAACCCCTTTGTTGATTTTCCTTCATCATTCAATGTATTTGAAATGTGGTATATTTATTTTTTTATTCAGTCTGTGTGATTTTATTTGGGGAATCCATTTCTTTTTTATAAAACAAATCCTTATTTTTTCCCAGAAAATTTGAAAATGCTTGAAAACGGTGCCACCATAAACACACCTACTTTGATAACACCAACCATACTAAAATGTTGTATTTTGGATTTTTCAAGAGACAAAATCACCCCAAAAAAATAATATAGAACATTGAGATATTCTCTCTGAAAAAATTAGATGTACTAAAAGATCATGATTCATCTTTGAATTTACACATGACTGATTTAATCCTTATCTCATAAATTTAATGCTTTTCTTACTCTTCCCAAACTTCTTATTAATGAGACAACTTGATATATCCATCCATGTCCCCATGTTTCATTCATAAATCATCAAAAATTAATGATACCGATATAAAATAAGAATCAAATGCATCATCTATTAATCTCTTGTTGGTATCTGTATCATCCACATTTGTTTATCAAGGTGGATTAACATGTAGTGGGGACTCAAAAACCTATATTTTTCATTCATGTACAAGTAATATCTAAAAGATCATTTACACTAATTGAAATTACTATCGGTTATGATATTTTTTTGGCCTAAAATTTATCATAATGAATTTTTAGTATTACATTCATTTTACATTAAAATTGAAACATTACATATTTTTACTTTTAACATGGATTCCAATTATTATAAATTACCATTAATAACTTGTTAATTGTCTGTTTTATCAAATCCTAGTATCCCTCATCTATAAGATTTGTATTACATAATCACTTGAGTAATATAGTCGAATTTATCATTAAACCACTATTTTTTTACTTGCTATGGAATCACCACCACTATGAGAGTTTAAGGTAGGATTTTGGTTATCCAACTGAATTAAATCACAAATACCTAATATGTTAAAAGGATCCCCATGTCCGAAAAATAATAAAATTTATTTACTCAATACATTTCCTCTATAATTTAACCAAGCTAGATATATTTACTTATTTGATTTAATTTTTAGTTAATTCAACCATACACATTCATAATAACTCCCCAATAGTAAGATTCACTCATAGATAGTGATGTATAGAACCTCGTGAATATTACTTTGTTCAAACATGAGTCATGGATGGAATTGTTGACAAAAAATTACTTTTTATGGATTTTATGAATTTTTTTGTTTGTGTCCAAAATCCTATTTGATTTATCTCTCTTATTATTATGTGATCACACTCATAACTTATGCAAACCAAATCAAGAAGAAATTTATCAAACATGATCATTCATTTTTTCTGTTAATTATTCTTATCTATTCTATGTGATTGTGTATCATCCAATAACAATTAACCATGAATATGAAAATAAATAATAAATGACATTATAATTAGTTGTTTCTAATGGTTGATCCATCGAGTGGGTGATAGATCAACTGAGACCCTAGAGGTTTACCTTGCATCATTCCAGACTCATATTGTAGTGCCTATCAAACTCTCATAAATTTTACGTAATTGGTTCCACTCTAAACCTTAACAAGAAACACAACATTGGGATCTCCTATGATAATTACTATGTATACACACACATATATTAGGGGTACTTTGGATATGATAATACGTTTTATACTCAAAATGTGTACACACAAGTCCTTATCAATTTAAATATGGATCACAGATACGTAGATCCATAAAAATATATATTTAATAATTAATTATTGAAAAAATATATTGCTACATTAATAAAAATTAAATAATTAAATAAACCAAACATGCACGATTTAGTCTCACCTCATCATCACTAAAAATGCTATCAAAATGAATAAAAATTTAAAATTGAAAAAATTCTACATGAGGGTAATTTTAATGCATTAAAATTAAATTAAAATAATTTTAGATAATTATCGTCATGATTCATGACACCCAAGTTAATTTTATTTAAATTTAGAATATATATATATCTATAATAATCCCAGTTTTTAGTTCTTTTTAAGATAGAAACAAGCCTTGGAAGTTAACCTGGGATTTAGGAAGGTTTCCCCGGCTGAGTGGTTTGGGAATAGCTTTCCACACCCTGGTCTGGGTTCGGTTGACCTGTCTATTAACCTTCTCATGAGACAAAGGGGTTCCCCACTCGTGGAATATGTGTGTGATCCAATCCATCCATATAAGGGGGAGCCATCATGTATATATTTATATATGTGTGTGTGTGAGTGTGTGTGTGTGTGTACAAAGAGAGAGAGAGAGTTTTTTTAATATCAATCTACCCAATATTCATAGGCGACTGTAATAAAATCATTCAACCCCATTGAAAGTTGGGGTCACCCAACAATTGCCCACCTATTTCAGTTGATGGATTGTTATTTTTTAATTTATTTTACATTGTGTGACTGGCCCTCCAAATTACACTTTTGATTTTTTAAAAGATTAAACTATGATTTATTCCCATTAATTCACACAATATATATATATATATATATTAATTCTTTAATTCTTTGATGTCTATGAACCTGTCATTATTTGATCGATCATAACCTGATCATTCGAAATACGATTGACATGTCATTAATAGAATTGGGAACTTATCAAAACATACTTTCTAAATTAAGGAAAATTGAATCAAAATTTTTTCTTAAATAATTTCATGTTATCTATAATACTAATCTAAAGAACACATTTACTATATAATCATTAAATTATATTATTTTCAAAAAATATCTTTGATATTAGTATTGTAACATCAAATCTAGTATAGTGATGCCTAGATTCATCCATGTATTTTGTTAAATAGAATCTAAGAATGAATAATAAAAATAAAATGAAACTATAAATGGTACCTCATTTATTCAACAACATCAATTTGGTATTCTTTTTTTCAGCATTTCCTTTCTTAAAGACACAAAAAAATGCATCGTCTATATTATCTAGATGTGTACCAAAATAGGTAGATCATAGTTAATTACTTCTTTGTTACTACTATGGGTAATTAAAGCATATTACAATATCCTTTCGATCATTGGAAGACTGTGGAATCAATAAGAGGAATATGGATCAATCTATTCTCATTAGTTCTTCATTTTCTCTCACTAAAACATGAGAAAGAGTTGAAAAAGATTTAACCTCACTCTAAATTCCTTAATATTTTGGGGTACCATATTCATGAGTCCAAAATTAAATTATACACTTTATTTCAATGTTCCAAAATTGTTATTTGGTCCATAGAATGTTAAAATGATCATTTTAGTCCCTTATTCACACTTATGAATTAGTTAAAATAGTAATAAATATAATTAATATTTTATCACTCATTATAATAACCATCAACTCAACTCTTTCCTCTTGTAATTGCTTAATGATATATAAAAACATAATGTCCATTTGAAAAACACAATTTTCTCATATAAAAATTTATTCTTAACGAATATGTGAATATATTGGTAAATAAACTCAATTATTATTATAGACCCAAATAATTTAATTGAAATATTTTACTTGTGATAATTCGCATTTGGATGTTAACCATCCCCCATATATGGGTCCTATTGAGATAGTGTTGTTTTCAACAATACTCTGTCTTTTTATGATGATTTTGATGTTCAAAAATAACCTTATTTTTTATTCTAAGAATTTTACTTTGAGTATATTTCAAGAAATTAATATTATTTATTTCTCTATTTTGAAATAATATTTAAGCGTTTTAATCCACGTGGACTGTTTGTCAACCTGTTCGGAAATCAATTTAGCATGTTCTGGAAACACTATTCATACTCAATGTGTTCAGAAATTAACCTTGCATGTTCTGGGAACACTGTTCATACCCTATGTTGAGGAGCGTAGCCTAAGGATGAGAACTATTGCTTACAGGTTATCAGAAAACTATGGTTAAGTAACCATACATTATCAGAAAAGTATGGAAGAAGAACCTTACGTTTGGAAGGAACCATATGTTTGGAATATAATAAAAGTATGGAATAAGAATCCTATATTAATTTGGAATGTCATTTTTGTTTCTCAAAAGTATGGTTCATCAACCTTAGTTTTGTAAACAACCTTACATTGGATCAGTTACCTTTCATTTAGAAGCTGTTAAAAGTATGGTTTATATATCTTACGTTTGAGAGTTGAATAGAAAAGTATAGATGACCAAACTTACATTTGTGATCAAACCTACATTTGTGATCAACCATATTTTGTGAACCTTACGTTCAGAGAATGTATGCTATGCAGTTCAACCCTACATTTGGTTTCAGAGATTTAAATTGTGACTTTATTAAAGCAACGATCTTTCTGTGGATTATCAGGCTGATTTCAAGCCAGATTAAAATCCAAAATATAAAGCACTTCTTTTACTGATTTAAAGCTATTTATTTATTATTCAAATGATTGATTTAAGAGGAGCTTTTCATGGAGAATTTTTAAGGGAGTTACTACTTCACTATTACTAAAATATTTGAATATCACAATTCTAAAGGTGAATTTTTTGGATCTAAATTTTAAACTAGAACGCTCATCTTTATTTTTTATATAGGTTTATTGTTTTTTATTGTAGATATAGAGACAAATAATCAAAAAGATGAAAAATATATATCAAGATCTTGAGTTTTTCACTGCTACAGTTTATAGAGACAATCAAGACTTACCGATCTTCTGTTACGAAGAGTGACAATGCTCTTTTTTCTGATGTCAAAGAAACGCGATTGAAGATTCACCGATTCTACAGCAAATATCTTTTGTGAATCGACTGTTGTTAATGTTGTGAATTATATTTCAAGATCTACTGTAACCGGATCAACAAAGAACAACTCTTACCTGAAGAACATCATTTATGAAAATTGACAATCCATTGAATGTCAATTGAATGTTGTTGCAATTATGAAGAACAACTGGAAAGAATTTCAAAGAACAAATACTCTTTTAGTTTGAGTGACTGGCTTCTCGTACTAAGTTGTGTTTTCGATTATGTTTATGAACCAGAAGGCTATGTTTTACCTTAAAGTTGTTAATGTGTCAACTGCAAACAATTAGTTGTGGAACAGTCTGTTGATAAGAGGACCAGATAGTGAAAATCAACAAATTCATGGAGGAGAGTGTTGGTGGAGTGGACCGGGGGTCTTCTATTCCCTGAAACACTATACATATTTTATCCTTTTCAATTTATTTTCTGCTGCATAATCATTATGATAAAGTTAAAAGGACATATTATGATCTTGCGAAGAAATTTTAATACACACAATTCACCCCCCCTCTTATGTATATTTGGTATAACCCAATCCAACAATTGGTTTCAAAGGTGGTTCTTTTGATAAAGAAATAACAAGTTAAAAGTTTTTTCGTTTTACAAAGTGCAATGGATAATACACAAGAGGGTTTGTCAATGGTTTGAGCTCCCTAATTCAATGGTGAAAATTAAGGATATTGGAAATCAAGGATCATGATTTATTTAAATAAAATTGGATACATAGAATACTCAAAAATTATGACTCCCTTTGTGATTCTAGAGAAACCCAAAACATGGAGTGCTGATACAGAAGTAGAGTACGACATAAACTCGAAAGCTATGAATTCTATCATCTTTGGTCATGGACTAGATGAATTCACAGATTATCTCAGTGCCTGACAGCTTATGAAATGTGGTAGACGATTTCAGTTTCTTGTGAAGGAACTGATAATGTTAGAAAAATGAGGTATTACACTGCTAAATTAAAATTTGACATATTTGGAATGTTTGATGGAGAAAGTATCACCCATATGAATGGAAGGCTTAAATAAATTTTCAATAACATCACTGCCTTGGGAGATCCTATCAAACAAGAAGATCAGGCCCTGAAAGTTCAAATACTACTACCACCAAGATGGAATGGAATTTCATCTGCCATTAGGCAATCATTGTCAGTTAAAAATCCTACAATGAGAGATTTAATTGGAATTCTTATTATGTATGAAGTTAAGATGGAAGATGAAGAAAATAAGCCTAATGTTTTACTCAAAAAGGAAAATACTGATTTGAAGGTAACATCTCCATAGAAAAACAGAAAAATGAATAATGAAATCAAAGCGAAATTACAGAAGTCCTAGTTATCTCATTCAAATGTGGAACTGGATCATCTGGCCTAAAAGTTCAGTAAATTCTATAGAAAGAACAAAGGATTCTGAAAATCCTTCCAAGAGAATGAAAAAGAACCAAAGGAAGTCAGATGCAATGAATGCAAAAACATGGGTGACATCAGACCTGACTCTTCTTAATTAAAGGAAGAAAATAAAAATAAATTCTTCAAGAGAAATGACTATGAGAAGAAATAAAGGAAGGTAATGAAAGCTACATTGAGTGTTTTTGAATACTCCAGTAGCTCATAAAATTCTTACTCAGAAAAAGAAGAATCAAATTTGAAAGAAAACATGTTCTTTATGGCAGAAGCTGATGAGGTTCAATCTTATTACTCATCTGATTCTAGTTCTAGCTATTCAAATAATAAACTTGCAGCCTACAGTAATATGTTGGAATGGAAATATGATTCCTTATTAAAGAAACATAATTCTTTGAAAAATATTCATACTGTTTTTTTAGGTGAAAAAGACACTCTACTAAACAACGTCATGAGTTAATATAAAAATATTACTCATCAAACTCAAATTCTAGAGATAATGAAACTAAAATAAAAATACTACAAACATAATAAGAAATATACAAACGTGCAGCTCTTATTTTTTCAAAAGGAGAAAATACACTAAATGAAATACTTGGAAGGAATGTGATTAAAAAGGATAGATATAGAATAGGAAATAAAGGTGAAAACCTAAACTATATAAAAATTAATTTGTTCACTAGTACTAGAAAAGTAATCTTATATTATTGTGGAACAAGAGGAAACATATCTAAAAAATTTTATTTAAGGGAACTGCAAATTAGTGGGATTAAGAAAGATTTTATTGAAAATAGTTTATATTATTCTGTTTATTATAGAAAATCAAAGAATATATGGATTCCCATATCTCTACAAACTAACACTGCTGGACCAAACAAAATATGGGTACCGAAACAAATCCTTGTTTAAATTCCATTTTAGGAAGTAGGTCACAGAAGAAAAACTGAAATATGGTATATGGATAGTGGCTGATCCAGGAATATGAGTGGAAATTCATCAAATTTTAGAACTCTAACTCAAAAGGATGGTGGTCTAGTCACATTTGGTGACAATAAAAAAGATAATATTATTGGCATTGGAGTAGTTAGAGATCCAGAAGCAGTCTCAATCAATAAAGTACATTATGTACAAGGATTTAAACAGAACCTGATAAGAATCTCTCTACTCTGTGATGATGGTTATTTTTTTGATTTTTCAAGTAACTATTGTTCTGTTTTTAAAGAAAATTTTCTTAAATTAAGATCACCAAGAACTGATAATGTTTACACCATGGACTTAAATTCCGTGTGTAAAAAAAAGTAAAATTCTTAACTGCTAAGACAAATGAATCTTGGATCTAGAATAGAAGGCTTGGAAATTGCAATATATATGCTTACAAAAGTTATCTATGAAATAATTCATTTCTAGTTTTCCTAGTCAAAAATTTAAAAGTGGTAGATTATGTGATGCATGTCAACTTGGAATTCAGCATAAATAATCCTTCAAATCTATTAACAAAATTGCAACATCTAAACCTCTAGAACATATCCATATCGATTTGTTTGGACCTTCAAGAATAGCACGATTGGCTGGTAAATTATATGTATATGTTTTAGTTGATGACTATTCTAGATTTACTTGGATTTATTTTCTAAAATATAAAAATGAGGATTTTTTAATATTTGAAATTTTTTGTAAAGCTGTTCAAAATGAAAAATATCCTAAAATAATTTCATTAATAAGTGATCATGGTGGAGATTTTGAGAATCTAGAATTTAATTATTTCTTCTCAAATATGGGTATTAAAAACACCTTCTCTACACCAAGAACACCTAAAAAAATGGAATTATTGAAATAATAAATTGTACTAATCATGAAATGGCTAGGACTATGCTAAATGAATACAGGCTTCCTTCCAATTTCTTGGTAGAAACTGTAAGAATATCCTGTTATATAATGAATAGATTTTTAATCAGACCATTTTTTAAAAAAAGAAACCCTATGAACTCTAGAATAACAAAAAACCTAATGTAAATTACTTTAATGTTTTTGGATGCAAGGTTTACACCATAAACACCAAGGAAAATCTTGTTAATTTTGATCCAAATTCTGATGAAGACATTTTCTTCGGATATTTTGCTACTTCCAAAGCTTATAGTGTTTTTAATAAAAATTCAAGGATTGTTGATGAATCAGTTCATGTGAAATTTGATGAATCGGATCCCTTTAAGAAAAGGAAAGACCAAATTGATGAATCTGACTCTAATGATAACATGATACTTGAGAACATAAAAGATGGTTTGAAAAAGATATAAAGGAAATTCAGTCCAGTTCAGAAGAACATGATATTGAAGAACCTAACAGTGTACTATCTAGACAATCTTGAACCCTAAAGAATAATGCTTTAGAAACTATTATAGGAGACCTAGATACTAGAATAAAAACCAAATGAAATATAGGAAATATTGTTGACATATCTGCCTATCTATCCCAATTTGAACCTAATACATTAGAAGAAGCCTTAATTGATGATAGCTGGATGATAGAAATGCAATAAGAACTAAAAAATTGAAGTGAAATGAAGTTTTGAATTTAATTGAAAGACCTTTGAACTATCTAGTTTTAGGAACCAAATGGGTCTTTAAAAATAAACAAGATGATCAAGGAATAATAACTAGAAATAAAGCAAGAATTGTAGCTAATGGTTACAATCAAGAATAAGGTATAGATTATGATGATAATTTTAGACCTGTAGCTAGAATAGAATCCATTAGGATTATTTTTTCCTATGCATCTTATATGAACAATAAATTATTCTAGATTGATGTTATGACTGTATTTTTAAATGTTTACTTATTGGAAGAAGTTTATGTTGATCAACCTGCTAGTTTTGAAATTTCCCAAAAACCAGATTCTATTTTTAAACTTACTAAATATATTTATGTCCTTAAACAATCACCTATAGGTTGGTATGAAAGATTTTGGTCTTTTCTTTTACAAAATTATTTTACTACTGTGAGGGAAAATCCAACTTTATTTAAGAAAACTATCAACTCTAATATATTTTTGGTTCAAATTTATGTTGATGATGTAATTTTTTGTTCAACAAACAAAAAGTTTTGTCGTGAGTTTTCAAATTTAATGAATTTTTTTTTTGAAATGACTATGATAGTATCATTATATTTCTTTTTAGGACTTCAAATTTCTCAAAAATATTTTGGAATTGTTTTAAATATAATAAAATACATTAAAGATTTACTAAAGAAATTTGGACTTGAAAACATCAAGACATATTTAACTCTTATGTGTAGTGATATAAAACTTGATTTGGATGAATCTGGTAAATCAGTTGACATCAAGTTATATAGAGGTATGATTGGTAGTTTATTATATCTTACTACTAATATGCCAGATATAATGTACTCCGTGTGTCTTCGTGTAATATTTTAATATGATCCAAAGGAATCTCACTTAAGTGTTATAAAAATAATCTTTAGATATTTAAAAGGAACTATTTTTCAATATCTTATCTATCCAAAAACATTTGATTTTAATTAAATTTCATATTCAGATGCAGACATTGGAAGTTATAGATTAGATAGAAAAATCACCTTAAGGAATTTTCACTTTTTAAGAAAATCCATAGTGTCCTGGTTGTTTCTGACACTTTCCCTGGGGCGTGCACGTCCATCTTGTTTGAGGACGAATGACACAGTTTTGTTTCCCTACATACCATCTTTATAATAGCAGGCAACATCTATCACTTTTTCAGGGACGTTTTCTCCTAGGTCAAAACAAGATGATGGGAAGTCAGTTCTTCCTTCCATGGATTCCTCCACAGAACTCATCACCTAGTCCGGGTCTCCCTTATAGATTAAGTCATGGTTTGTGAATATCATTCTTAGTGCCATATCTTTGTGAATTCCGGTTAATTACACTACTTCTATCAGGAAATTCCATGGGGTCTTAACATGGTTTCAACCTCCAGTCAGAGTAGACGGTTACATCAGTCATGTCAGGGCATCTCTGGATGCGTGGAAATTAGGGAATATGTATTTTTCCTCATAAGAGGGAATCTCAAGGGTATAGAACCTGAGGCCTCCCATGTCAGTCATAAGGCATCTTATTCTATAGGAATGTATCTAAGGTTTTACTCAGCTTCTCATGTTTTACACAGGGTATTCCTCATGTTTAACATCTAGAAGAGATGGTTACTCCAAAGGCTTGTCTTTCGAGGTTTTTGTCAGGCATCTCATGATTATCATGAGGTAAGCAGCGATTTTAACGTCTTGCGGAGATGGAATGAGGGTGATCAGATTGTCCCATATAAACGGATCAGATTGGTACATCCCAAGGAGGGAACAACTAGAATTTTTACCGGGTGGATGGATCGAAAAACTCGAAAAGATCAGACCCAAGATGGTGTGTCTCATAAAGGAAAGTTATCACACCTTGAAGGCTGATCTGGACACCACTGAGGGCATATCAGGGAGTGTGCACCTTAGAATGGGGGAACACCAAGGTTTACCATTGACTGGGATTGAACCTCATAGAGGTTTCCTACGTACCATGTGTAGATTATAGGGATAAAAACCCACGTATTTTTAAGGGGTGATGAATCGGGGTGTACCCAAAGGGCAATGACCCAGAGACATGTTGGGGATTACGCATGCATTGCTGCCCAAGTACTGCTAGGAGCAGCAAGAAGGTGGATGACATGATCCCACTGAGATGTGGCGGCCTGGGTGAGAATCGTGATGGATTATGGAGAGTTTAATGGGGTGGAGGGGGAATGAGATGGGAATGTCTCGAAGGTGATGGTAGTGTTGGTCTTGAGCCTCGAAGAGACTTCCAACGTATCCTCGTGGCAGGGAACCAAAGTCTGTGTAGTTTGTTGGGACGATGGGACACCTGAAAAGGCCGAATGTGAGAATGGACACATGGATGTGACCCGGAGGAATTAGAACAACTAGGTTGGGGCATGACCATCCCAGAACATGTGGGATCGAGTGATAGATCAGGATGAGACATGGGTGCTAGGCTTGAACCTCATTTATTCTTCCTACGTATCCACGTGAAAAATAATAAAAGTCCACGTAGTTCATGGTGGAGTTTTGTGAACAGACGTGAAGGCGGTCAAAACCAATGGGTGGTGGTCTTGAACCCCAAGGAGGCTTCCGACATACCCTACCTTGTAAAGGATCAAATACATCATAGTTAAAGTGGTGGGAACCGATGTGATGGTGGTCGGAACCAATGGGATGTTGGGCTTGAACCTCATAGAGGTTTCTTACGTACCTTTCCTTGGAAAGGATCAAAGACCACATAGTTCAGGAGTGGTTGTGGGGCTTACAATCTAGGCTTCCCAAAGGTGTTGGTGAACCGATGTGAAGATGGTCGGAATGACCAATGGGTGGTGGGCTTGAACCTCGGGGAGGCCTCCTATGTACCTCACCATGTAAAGGATCAAAGACCATGTATTTCAGGTGTGGTGGTGGAGATTACACTCTAGGATTCCCAAGATGTTGGTGAACCGACGTGAAGATGGTCAAAACGACCAATTGGTGGTGGGATTGAACCTCAGTGAGGCTTCCTCCGTACCTCACCTTGGCAAGGATCAAATACCTCGTAGTTTAGGTGGTGTGGGAACCAACGTGAAGGGGGTCAGAATGACCAGGTGTTGAGATTGAACCTTGTGGAGGCTTCATATGTATCTCTGCAGATGGGAATTAAAGACCTCGTAGTTTACGTGAACATATTTGGGGGTCGGAACCAATGGGTAGTGGGCTTGAACCAAGTGGAGGCTTCCTACGCACCCTGTCTTAGAAAGGATCAAAGACCTTGTAGTTCAGGTGGATGCAATGGCTTACCGCTGACTGGGGAAGCAACGACTTACCACTGATCGAGGGAGATAACAGCTTACCACTTATTGAGGCTCATAGTTTAATGTCATGCAGGACGGGGGTGTACCGATTTGAAGGAGGACCTAGGGCCCAAATAGATGGTGGGCTTGAACCTCGTGGAGGCTTTCTACATACCTTTCCTTGGCAAGGATCAAAAACCTCATAGTTCAGGTGGTGTGGGAACTGACGTGAATGGGGTCAAAACGAACGAGTGTTGGGCTTGAACCTCAGGGAGGCTTCCTATGTACCTCACCTTGGCAAGGATCAAAGTCCTCATATTTTGGGGGGTGGGAACCGAAGATAAGGTGGTTGGAACCAATGGGGTGTTGGTCTTGAACCTCAGGGAGGATTCCTATGTACCTCACCTTGGAAAGGATCAAAGAACACACAGTTCAAGTGGTGGGAACTCGATGTGAAGGTGGTTGGGACCAATGGTGTGTTGGGCTTGAACCCCAGGGAGGCTTCCTACGTACCGTTCCATGACAAGGATCAAAGAACACATAGTTCAGGTGGTGGGAACCGACATGAAGGTGGTCGGAACAAATGGGGTGTTGGGATTGAACCTCCTGAAGGCTTCCTGCATACCTTGCATTGGAAAGGATAAAATACCACATTCTTGAAGTGGTTGGGAACTGACGTGAAGGGGGTCTAAACGACCGGGTGTTGGGTATGAACCTTAGGGAGGATTCCTACGTACCTATTCGTGGAAAGGACCAAATTCCACATAGTTCAGGTGGTGAGAACCGACATGATGGTGGTCAGAACCAATGGGGTGTTGGTCTTGAACCTCAAGGAGGCTTCCTATGTACCTAGCCTTAGCATGGATGAAATACCACATAGTTCAGGAGGGTGTGGATCTTACACTCTAGGCTGTCTGGAGAGGATTCCATGGTCTATTCTTACTCATAGCCCACATGAGTCATGCTCGGTGTGAGACAACAAGAGGCAACAAAGACCTGATGATCACGTTGCGAAAGGTTCTTTTGTGGGAAGTGGACTGGGGATACACATAATTGGCGACCCAAAGAGAAAATAGGGGCATACGCATGTATAGTATCCCACAGAGGAAACAGGGGCTTACGCATGGTTATCAGCCCATGGAGGTGGATGTTGGGACTTACTCCAGGATAGAGGCCCGGGTGGTGACAAAGACCAGTGGAATAGGGATTAGGCACCCAGGAAGAGAGGAGGGGCAGAGGTGCTGCCTCCAATTGGAAAGGTTGGGGGCTTACACCAGGGTGGTTTCCAGTTCCCTTCTAATATATGCCACTCCAATAAAGAGGATGTGATTCCATGTGTGGTATGATCTCACTCCCGTGGAGACCAGTTGGCTTAGAGAATGTCCAAGAAGGGGCACCCACCGTGCACGACATAGGGTGAGGTCAGAGTTTAATGTCATGTACTGAGGACGAAGGTGCTTGGAAAATTAATACCCTGCATTTCATACTATGTGGGGTTACTCCGCACCCCTAGGACTTATATAACATCCCCACTCTACACCTATGTAAAGCGAAGGGACCGGTAATGTCGTGGTTGAGGGGTGTTTTGGAGCAAACCATTGGGGGTCCACGTTAGCAAGGCTATACGAAGAAGAAATATCTGTTAGCCTACCTGGGTGTTTCTATGGATTGGAAATGGTGGATGGAACATACGAAAGGAAGCTGCTCAGGTGCCACTATGGAGTGGAAATGGTGGATGGGTTATATGCAAGGAAGCTGCCCGGGTGCCACTATGTAGCGGTAATGGTGGATGGGGCTTACGCAAGGAAGATGTCCATGGGCCACAAAGGAGCAGCAATGGTGGTTGGGGCTTACATAAAGAGGCTTCCTGGGTGCCTCTATGGAAAGGCAATGGTGGATGGCGCTTACATGAGGATGTTGACCGAGTGCTGCTATATAGCGACAAAGGTGAATGGGGCTTACAAAAGAAAGATTCTCATGTGTCGTGAAGGAGCGGAAATGGTTGATGAAGCTTACGTAAAGAGGCTACCTGGGTTCCCCTATGGATCAGCAATGGTGGATGGGGCTTACATGAAGATACTGCCCGGGTGCCGCTATGGAGCGGAAATGGAGGATGGGGATTACAAAAGGAAGCTTCCTGGGTGCCACTATGGAGTGGAAATGGGGAATGGGGCTTAAGAAATGAAGTTGTCTAGGTGCCGTTATAGAGCATAAATGGTGGATGTGGATTACTGAAGGAAGCTTTCTGGGTGCCGCTATGGAGTGGCAATTATGGATGGGGCTTACACAAGGAAGCTTCCTGTGTGCCGCGAAGGAGTGACAATGGTGAATGGGGATTACGTAGGGATGCTGCACAGGTCCTGCTATGGAGTGGGAATGATTTATAGGTCTTACACGAGGATGTTCCCCAGGTGCCGCTATGGAGAGGCAATGGTGAATGGGGCTTATGCATGGAAGTTTCTCGGGTGCCGCTATGGAGAGGCAATGGTGAATGGGGATTACGCAAAGAAGCGGCTCGGGTGCTGCTATGGAGTGACAATGGTGGATGGGGCTTACGCAAGGAAGCTACCTGTAATGTCTTCCTCATGTCTGGCTATGTGTTTATCCCAACCCACTGGTGGTTTGAGGTATATAATTGGGGTCTATGGCTATCCTCTAGTGCACAAGTGGGATAACGCCAGGGGCATTAGAATTAGTCCGAACAAAGGGGAATGGAAAGTGTGAATCACATTCTCGACATTCGAAACGTGGTGAGGGTGGAGTGGTGATGAAGGAAAATTGTTGACCTTGTTTGAAACATATCATCCATATCACGTTAGTTTGAAATGGGGAAAAAATGAGTTTCGATAGTTGACTGTGTTCGAAACACAGACCTGACTCAAAGTGTCATCCAAAGTCTTCTAGGGAGTTGGCCTAGGATAGTAGGTGAGTCGATGCAGCATGGGACTAGGCCGTTAGGGGGTCCCTTTGGACATGAATGTGGATGAAGATACGAATGAAGGACACACAAAGCGTGAGGTGGAGTGATGGAATGTTTGAACAGATTCCAACGCTCTGGAAATTATTCCATTGTAATCATGGAATTAGGCACTTCATGATTAGAGCATAATGCATCTCTTGTTTGGAGTAAAAGGCATTAAATATTTGGAACAAATGTCATACTACAGTTTATCACCATATAGATAGGACTATTGGCATCTTATGCAGGGCACATAAGGCATCTCTTATTTTGAGCAAGAGGCATCCAATGTTTGGAACATAAGGATTACTGCAGTTTTTAGTCATGTAGATGGGACAATTGGCATCATATTCTTGGAACATAAGGCATATCTTATTTGGAGAAAGAGGTATCCTATTTTTGGAACATAAGGATTACTACAGTTTAATGGCATGTAGATAAGACTATTGGCCTAAGGCACCTAACAATGGATGTTGTTGGGGCTTACGCAAGGGCAGCCCTTTCTGTTTCAACCTTGCATAGGAGTCAGGTGATGGGGGTTTGGATTATTTTATTGAGGAATGGTTCTACTCGAGCTACACGGGGAATTGATGATGGAAATATCAACTCATGATATAGGAAATTAACCAAGAGGAATACGTCAACTCAAGGTGTTTTATGGTATGCAGAGAAGTATCTAAAATCATGGTATTCTATAGGTGGAAGGTGGGTGTGCATAAGGGCGCAACAGAAAGTCACGACATCCTGGCCAAAAAAGTTCATAGTGTGACTCTCCATTTTTCATGGGGGTTAGTGACAGTAGGGAAGGGACCGGCCCGAAGGGCCGGGACCGCAGCCCGACAATGAGCCCGAGCGGGGGTGTGGGGACGCAGCCCTCACGGTATGGACCAGCGGGTGCAGGCCTGGATACTGTTGCGCATAATAGGAGCAACATGAAGGATGGGTAGCATGAAAGAAGGAGGGGTTGTGCGCAATAAAAAAGGCATGCACGCAATAGGGCAGGCGTGCGTGCAATACGGGACATGTGCACGCAATATGGGAGATGTGCACACAATATTGGAGGAATTGCGTGCATTAGGGATGTGTGCATTCAATAGGGGGTTCTTTGCGCGTAATAGGGAATGCATGCGTGAAATCTGACAGGTGCAGTACTAGCACGCAAACAAATTGGGCACAGTGGCCCAGTTGCGTGCAAAACATATGCTTTGCATGAAAAACGGGGCACCTTTGGGCATTTGCGTGCAAAAGGGATGTTTTGCGTGCAAGATGGGGGTTTTGTGTGCAGGCGTGGAAAATGCAGGCTTACGTGCATTAGAGCAGCGGCCGACCTCCGGATTACTTCCTTGATAAGGGGGGTTCACTTGTATTTATAGGAAAAACCTAGGGATGCGATGCACATAAAATTACTCACGGAAGAGGTTTTCTGCACAAGACGGTGCATGTAAACTTCCACGCTCAAGAGCTTTTTCGTGCAAGGCGGTGAGCATAAAATTTCGTGCCCAAGTGGTTTTTCGCACAATGCGGTGTGCCTAAAACATCACGCACAAGAGGTGTTCCACATAAGTTGGAGCGTGTAATATTCCATGTGCGCAATTGGTTTTCCGCGCGACTTGCAGCGGGTGCACGAGCAAAGTGGTGTTTTGAAGTCTCATTTTTGTGTGAAATGGGATTGCACACGGGGTTGTGTGCAAAATTAAATTATTTCACGCAATATCCTATTCTTGTGCGCAATATCCTTTTTTCACACAAGAATCCATTTTTTTTTTGCGCAAGCTTCCCTCTTTTGCGCGCAACTCCATACTTTACCCCAAAACAACCCTATATGGTTATTTCCATCAGCCAAACTTTGAATGGTCCTAACTTCTGTTCTGTAACTCTGTTAGGGATGCACAACCAGTCAAATTGATGCTTTTGGAACGATCTACTATCTAGGGTCATATATGAAAGCATTTGGTTAATTAAATGGATGTGTTTTCTAGGGAAAAATGGTCTAGTAAGAAACAACACTCAACTGCTCTATCTACAGCTGATGCAGAATATGCATATGCTAGCAGTTGTTGTGCACAAGTTTTTTGCATGAAATACACTCTTATAGATTTTGGACTAAATTTTAGTAATACACCTATTTTATGTGATAATACTAGCGCTATAAATATTTCAAAAAACCCTATTAATCATTCTAGAACTAAAAATATTGATATCAGACATCACATTCTAAGAGATCGTATCCTTAAAAAGGATATATTCATAGAATTTTTAAGCACTGAAATTCAATTAGATGATATTTTTACTTAACCACTTCCAACTGCAAGGTTTGATTTTATTTAGGGTGAGCTAGGTTTATTTATGTTTAAATGATTTTATTTAAATTTTAAATTAATTCTTTTAATTTTTTTTTTATTATCTTTATTAATTTGAAATTTTCATTAGTTCTACTTTAAAATTTTGCTGCATAAGTTTTTACTTTTAAATAGTGTAATAATTACAATGTGCGTAATGACATAGGAATCATGGATGTCAAAAACCATTTCCTATTCCAAAACTATTCATTTTCTCAAAACCCTTCGAAACCCAGAGAACTTCTACCACTCTTCTCTATCCACACCTGAACCTTTAAAACCCTAGATTTTCGAGCCTTCAGAGATTTTTGAAAGAAATGGCCAAAATAAAAAGGACTGATGAGATAGAAACCAGCAATGCTAAGTGACAATGCTCAGTAGGATCAAATATTTTTCAAGGAAAAGTGATCGATCTGGAATGGTTTTCCTAGATGGATCTGATGCTGAGGCAAGCCCTGGAATTTTATAAACTTAAGAAAACCTTTAATGGGGACTATATAAAATTTCTATATGAGGTAGAACATCTTCAATTTTTAAAATCAGTTCATTTCAGTCTGTGAGAAGATGAAGATTCAATAATAGCTATGATCAAGGACATATATTTTTTGTTCTCATCTATGAAGATTGCCAAAATTATTCACCACTCTCATGAGGGAGTTTTTCATTTTGATTTATTGAATATTTGTGATAATGTCTATAAGTTTGAGGACATTATGTCTTTCATGTTTGTCTCTACAAATATAAGGAAGATGTTAGTGAAAGATCTAGAGCATGACCAGAATATTTTAGTTAAATATGTGCAAATAGGTATTGCGCCCAAAATTTCATAGATTTAGAAAATATTATACACTGATATGTATATAATGTTTCTTTTTATGAGTGATATAAAGTTGAATTTTCTAATATTTATGATTAGGTATCTCAACTACTTCTTCCAACCAGAAGTGAGTATGACCTTCTATCCCTTTGGATGGTTCATTTCAAAGATCTTATTTAAGTCAGATATGATAAGACTGCTGGATGCATAAGTGAAATGTGACCAAAGAAACATTTTCAATGCTAGAACACTAAGTAAAATCAGTTTCTTTTGGGGCACAATAAAATGAAAACACATGAATGATGGATCAGAAGAAGAACACGAGAGTTCTTAGGAGCTACCTGAAAAATCAAAGGAAGGAGTAGCTTAATCTAGAACTAGTGGAGTATCAAGGAGGAAACAGTTTGAGACAGTTGATACACCTATGGATGAGGAATGTCAAGAAGGACTTCAATGGAAAAGGCCAAGATCAGCTCAAGCTAATGACGATCATGATCAAGAAAATATTGGAACAACTGAACCTCTCCTAAGATAAAAAATTATTAGAAAAATATATATCACAACAAGTTGATCAACCAATAGTTTCTCAGATTGAGGTGAATCCTAAAGTAGAAAAAGAAATTGTGCATCCCACTGTTGAAAATCCTGGAGAAGTTAAAGTGGCTAGATCTGAAAATGTACAGCCTACTGAAATTGTCCAAGAAGAAATAGCTCAAATGTAATCTATATTAGAGGAACCTATATTAGAGGAACTTGTCTTAGAGTAAATAAATGAAGCAGATTCTCAGGAAAAGCAAGAATCTAACCCAGAAGAGACCCCTTCAGAAATTCACACTAACAATATTGGTGAATATTTTTCTATGGATGAGCTAGGAAAGGAGTCGCAGGAAAAATTTGTGGAGAATCCAGTACAGAGGAACGATGTGGAGAAATAATATTTTGAATCCCTACCTCTAGCTCGGATAAATCCTAGGGAAGATAAAATTGAGAATCAAGCAGAAGGTGCCTCTAATTCTGATAATTATTATGTGAAGGAGATGATCCTAATGTTTAATAAATTTCAAGCTGAAAATTATTCATTAAGAAGAGAATTAGAAAAGGAGAATCTGAAATTTTAAATACTGAAATCTAGTTCAGTTTCTAAGAAAGAAGTAGAAAATTTCAAAAATGAAATGTTTGCTTAAGTTTCCAATCTCAAATCTGAAATGGAAATGATGTTAGATTTACTAGAGTTTAAATATTTCATGGAGAAAAAATTTTCAACTGTCATAAATAGTGAATCCAGTACATCAGGTACTTCACCTAATCCAATTAGAAATTTCAAGCCACTATAGCAGCTATGAGCAATATGAATGACAGACTGCAGGACCTTCAATGAAATAGTGTGCTTTTATCTGTGTTGTTGGACAATTATAAGTTTCTTATTAACCAGTAGACTTCGAATAAACCTGGAATTAGAGTTTTGGTGAATCAGTTCACAGATATGTTAAAACTGTTTATGGAAATGGAAGAGAGGTTACATGAGTTTTTCAGAGTCAATTTGATTGAAGAAATTCATCTAAATTAGGAAGAAAGAGATATCATAGTTCAGTTAGGTGATAGACTGATAAAAAGGTTGAGACTACCAATGTCAGAGCTCAAGAAAATCATTTAGAGGTGCTAAAACCCATCCCTCAAACCTTTATACCCAAACCTTTATTCTCATTTTCCATACTGTACTTGTAATTATATTTTCAATAAACTTTATTTGAATCACATTTTATGTATCATTAAATTGTTTTACTGTACTTTCTATGTTAGAATTCTAGTAATCAAGATGTAAATATTGATAACTAGTTTACCATATCATTTACTTAAGTTCATTGGTACATTAAAATGTGTTATATTCTTTATTCTATCATTCTTTTTGATATCACAAAAATGGGGAGAAATATAGAGAAACAGAACTTTTTTAGGGAGAATTTTTTTGGATAAACTCAAAATTCAATATTTATAAAGGAGGAGATATTATTTTACTTTATAAAGATGGAGAAAATGTAAAAATTAGGAAATATTTTTTTTAAAATAAAATATTGTTTTTATCTTTGAAAAATTCTAATTTATATGTAATTAATTTTGTACGCTAATTTTATTGGTTATTTCATGGGTTTTGTAATCATCAAAAGGGGGGATATTGTTATGAAAGTGTTGTTTTCAACGATACTCTTTATTTTTATGATGATTTTGATGTTCAAAAATACCATTATTTATCATTCTAATGATTTTATTTTGAGTATATTTCTGAAAATTAATATTATTTATTTCTCTATTTTGAAATAATATTTAACCATTTTAATCCGTGTGGAATATTTTTCAATGTGTTAGTAAATCACTTTAGCGAGTTTTGGAAACACTTTCCACACTCAATGCATTTGGAAATCACTTTATCGTGTTCTGGAAACATTTTTCATACCCTATGTTGAGGAGTGTAGCGTAAGGATAACAATTGTTGCATATGGGTTATTAGAAAAGTATGGTTAAGTAACCAAATGTTATCAGAAAAGTATGGAAGAAGAACCCTAAGTTTAGAAGTAACCTTATGTTTGGAATATCAGAAAAGTATAAAAGAATAATCCTATGTTAATTTTGAATTTCATGTTTGTTTCTCAAAAGTATGGTTCATCAACCTTACTTTTGTAAACAACCTTACGTTGGACCAGTTACCATTCATTTAGAAGTTTTTAAAAGTATGGTTTATACATCTTATGTTTGAGAGTTGAAGAGAAAAGTATGGATGATCTAACTTACATTTGTGATCAAACTTAAGTTTGTGATCAACCTTGCATTTTTATCATTATGTTCAGAGAATGTACGATACGCATTTCAACCCTATGTTTTGCATCAATGATTTAAATTGTGACTTTATTAAAGCAACGCTCTTTAGATGGATTATCAAACTGATTTCAATCCAGATTAAAATCCCGAATATAAATCATGTCTGTGACTGATTCAAATCCATTTGTTTATGATTAAAAGGATGGATTTAAGAGAAGCATTTCATGGTGAATTTTTAGGGGAGTTATGACTTCTCTGTTATTGAAATATTTGAATATCACAATTCTAAAGGAAACTTTTGTGGATATAAATTTAAAAGGAGAACACTTGTATTTATTCTTTATATACCTTTATTTTTTTGTATTACAAATATAGATGTGAATCATCAAAAAGAAAAAATAAAACTCTTGAGTTTTTCACTGCTACAGTTATAAAGGCAATCGAGACTTAAAGATCTTCTGTTTCAAAGAGCGAAAAATCACTATTTTCTGAAGTTGAAGAAACACGATTTAAGATTCACAGATTATACATTGAATATCTATTGTAAATCAACTATTATTAAAGTTGAGAATTATATTTCAAGATCTGTCGACACCAGATTGACTTAGAACTACTCTTACATTAAGAACATCATTTCCAAAAATCGACGATCCATCGACTATCAATTGCATGTTGTTGCAATTGTGAAGAACAACTAGAAAGTATTTTAAATAACAAATACTCTTTTACTTTGAATGACTGGCATCTCGTACTAAGTTGATTTTTCAGTTCTGTGTATAAACCAGAAGTCTATGTTTTACCTTGAGGTTTTGAAGGTTTCAACTGCTTGCACTCAATTGCAGAATAGCCTGTTGATAAGAGGACCATATAGTGAAAATCACCAAGCTCGTGGAGTAGAGCATTGGTGGAGTGGACTAGGGGCCTTCTGTTCCCCGAACCACTATACATTGTGCATTATTTTCTATTTGTTTTCGGTTGCTTAATCATTCTGATAAAGTTAAACAAACAGGTTACGATCTTGTGAAGAAATTGTACTGCACATAATTCACCCCCCCCCTCTTGTGTATATTTGGTATTACCTGATCCAATAGGTCCCAGTTCTTCTTAAAATAATATTCATATAAATATGTGTAACGTACGGATAGACATTGTGTGTGGCCCTCTAGGTCCTTATCTCGATAAAAATGAGTCACACTATTAGACTAAGAGTGCTATCTCATAACACATTATATCCCCAAGGAGATAAAGATAATTCATAGCTACAAATAAAACTATAATAATTATTTATGTAATATAATCTCTTTGTCTCAAAATTTCTCATAAAGGAGGACTCATACCCCATACCATCATTATTGGGATACATAATTTATTTCAGGAACATATTGGATGATCATTATTTATTCTGCCATGTATATGTATTAAGTAAAGTAACTACCATCTTATTGAACAGGGCCTGATATATGTCTATCTTTTAAAAGTGAGAAATCATTTACTAATCATTAAATAAGTGTCATACCACTAATAGTGCGACCAATGAAAGCTAACTCACCGCGACATAAATTTCATTATTTTCATCATGCATCAGTCTGTGAGATAAAATGGTATTCATTGATGATATAATCAATTTGATAGACCAATAATCATGATCATAGATAGTACAAGTAGTGACACTTGAAACATATTGAGTTTCAATTTGATGGCCAGTCCTCATGATCTCATCTACTCAAGATCATCATATAAAAACATCAAAAGATGAATTGTCAGTGATTATGAGACCTAATAACATAATAATCAGAAATCATCTATGTCTCATTAAAAATATGTATCTAGATTATATGACCTATATTATAAGAATATTTTCATAGTATCTTGAGGTTCACATTATTGCAGGGAACTATTAAAACCTTTTGGTAAAATAAATTATTCCAGGACATTACCCTATAAATAGTAGAGATAAAACTATAAACACTACTATATTAATAATACATCCTAAAAACTCTATGTATAACTAATATGGTAATTAAATGTACAACTCGTGTTGGGACTATAGAACCATATTTTACAAAAAAGTGTCGGGCATTATTATATCGAGAAAAGCGTAGAAGAAAATTTCATGTTTGTTGTTTTTAAAAACTCCCTCCAAATTCAAAAGGTCATAAATTTTCATTTTAAATTTTGTTTTGGCTCAATGATTATTCAAATTGAACCTTCGATATGAAATAATCACTTGGATGATGAGTTACCCTATGAAGATGGACTTCTGAGGCTAGAAAATTCTTAGAACCCCCCCCCCCCAATTCATTTTATCTTTCATACAACTTTTTTTTATAGTAACGGATAGAATATATAGCAGACTCCCTGTGTTAGTTTGTTATTAATCCCAATGGATTACTGTTTTATTTTTTGAAAATAAGGATGGTGAAGGGTAATGGACATGATGTGTATTAGCTTCTCAAATGAAGCTGGGTGGATTTTTTGACAATAGTATAATTGAAAATACATGTAAAAGGTTTCCTATGTATTGAAGTGATATTTGGGAGATTTTTCATTCCCAAGGAAGATAAAAAAGGTTATATTTTTTACATTAATATTAATATTTATACATGTTTTAGGTGCCACAAAAAGAGTTTTTTGGTATAGTGGGTGATTTCTAGAGGCATAATAGAAGTGAATCACCATCATTTGTATTGAGAAATATTAAAAAGGAGATTTTGGGAAAGCCCATGCCCTATATTTGGTATTGTAGAAATTATATAAGAAGGCTAGGGAGAAAGTTGTTCTTGGTTTTTGAATCCCAAATTAGATAACATGAATGGGACCATGCCTTTGGTAGTTCCCATGGTGGTATTTCAGTAAACCTGTCTAAATTTACCATATAAGTGTATAAAAATCATTCTATTTGAATTATTTTTCAACAGGTAATGTATATGGACAAAATATGTTGACATCCCGTGGTTCATGTCTTTTTTTGTGTTTTAGAGTAAAATGGCCTAACGACTTCTGTTAGTTCATAGTTGGGAAGTCTTGTTTGAGCCATTAACTTTCATTTAAGATGTGTAATTCACTAGAGGCCAAAAGGGGATTGATCAGGGCAAGAATTTAAGTGTTAATGGCCTATGGTTGGATTAAAAATCCAAAATTACCTATACCTGTTGACCACTCTGATGGTTCAGTGCCTTTTCAAGGCCAAATAAATTAGTGTTTCTCATTAGGTCATGGTGTAAGGAATGACTGGATTAGGTGCTTAAAAACATGAAGAACCCTCTCTAGATATAAATATATTGATCCTAATTTCTTTATATATCATTATCCTTGAATAAATACCATGATTATATCCATGGTAACAAATTTTTAAGAATTTATATTAGTGATTGTTTTTGGAATAAATCAATGTTGGAAGAAAAGTTTATTTAGGTTTCCATGATGTAGTTATCGACACATTTATGAGGGAATTTAAGAAGTTTTTACAAGGGGTTTTCTTACCCCATAATTATTATATGAATTTTTTAGGTGACCATCGAATGTCATTCCTATTTTAAAAGGGAGTTGAATGAGAAGTGGCAGGGAGGAGAAACACTATGCACATATATATATATATAATAAAATCAATGGAGAAGGGGTGTTTGTTCTAGGAAATAGGTTATAAGTATTTTAGATTTGTAAACCATTCAATACATAGTACAAGAATATGGTGTCTATTATTTCTAGATTAAAGAAAATGTTTTTCTAGATGCGTACAGGAAATTAGAGAAGGTGTTGTATCAATTTGATTTCAGAGAGGTAAAGAAGAAACCCAAAAAACTACATTAGTTCATCTATCATATTTTAGTATTCATTTTATGATTTCGTTAAGGGACCTAAATGTCCTTAAACTATGTGTGGATCCATCATGAAGTGGTGGGAAAAAGAGTGGGATGAAGAGGCAGTGAGAAATTAGTGGGGCATGTGTGATAATAACATGACCCTAAACATTGTATGGTAGTTATCTTGGGTGAGGAGTTACTAATCTGAAACCTATTATATGGAGACTACACCATTTTCAAGAAAAGTGATCCCTATAATGATTTTTTTCACGTAACAACATTGATTCATGATATTATATAGCATAGTGAGGATGAACCAATTAAATAATGTTTTCCTGTTTTATTTTTTCAATCACACCAAAATAGTTCAAGAAACATTAAGCATATCTGGATGACGAGAACAAACAATTGATACTCATTGTTTAGAAGTAAATATATATTAAGTTTAATAAGAAAACAAATTCAAGTATTGTTAATTTATTTATGTAATGTTTAATCCCAAATTCACCCCCCCCCCCCCTCGAAGAGATATCTCCCTCATAGACCCATTATGTGACCCCAAAATTAGTATCAGAGTTTAGTTTCCTTGTTTTATTTTTTATTTATATTACATGAGTATATGTTATTGAATAAAAATATAATACATAATGAATAAACCTATATTTGTTGGAAATAATTTCAAAACATGAAAAAATGAGTTCATACAATTCATGGAGGATTATATTGAAGTTCCTAGAGAAGTGGTTAATGATGGAATTATTTTGTTAAGATGACATATATTTTTATTTGAGACAAATAAATTAATATTTTTGTTCGATTCATTAGCCAAAGTGGCATTAAAGTATGAAATTGAGTAATAATTTTCCAAAAAGGACAATCATTTAATGTTCTCCAAATACATGTGGAGGAAATTGAAAGATATTATTCACAATGAATAAAGTCTAAGTGAGTAGTGAATTATGAAAAAAAGTAATGAATAATAATAATAATATGTCATCATTGATGTTTTGTTATCAATATGAGGTAAGATATGAACCTAATGATCTTTCTAATTCTAACCCTTGTGTAGAGATAATTTGTGACTTTTGGGGATGAAATTTCAACAACATCAAGTTTTTATTCCAAGGAATTCCTATTAAATGAAACCACTATAAAATGATTATCATCCATGATGAATTTATTCCATAATTTAATATTTGTAATTAGTAAATAATAATAAGACGAATGAATAAATTCTAGTGAATTTCCAGATTAAAATAATGGAAATGAAGATTAATGAGTAATGTGGTATTCTTAAGGAAATTTCCCTAGGGATCAGAAAACAAATAGACATAGAGAATAAATTAATTTCAAGTGTTCTTTTATTAATAACACAATCTGATGAATAAAAATAAGCTTTGAGTGATGTAGAATCATAATTTAAAATTTTGGCTATAAAAATAAAAGAAATAGATAGTAATATAAGATACATTGAGTAAAGTATAAACGCCTATAAAGAGAATATGAATATCATTATATAAGTAATATTATGTTGGGAAGAAATAATGGAAAATTTCAATCAAAATTATATAATAATTGAGTTCTTTGATGTAAAATTTGGAAGTATGCTTCAACAAAATAATGATGCACCATAGTGCATTTTTTGTTTTTCGATTGGGAATAATTATGTAAAGAGAACTCCAGTATTACCCACATATCGTTCATGGAGAATCCAAATGTGGTATGATTACTTTAGAAGAAGTTTTATTTTATATAAACTTACTTACATGGAAAGTTATTGCAATTGGAGGAATTCATTGAATGGTTAAAAAGTTATATGGAGACACTCCACATAAATGATGTATCTTAAGAGAGACTACATTAGAAAATTTCCTATTAAACTGAATAATATGAAAAATGTTTTAGACGATGACAAAAAAGTTTAATGAAATCTGTATGAAGAAATAAGATCTGTGTACTCACAATTAGTCTCTTTAAAGGAAAAAATAAAAATATAGAATCAAAAGTAATAGGTTATTCCAACTATGAATGAGGTTTAAATAAAATATAATACATCTATTAAGAATTTGTATTCCATGATGGCTCTTTTTGCATCAAGGATTATGTTTTCCACAGTGGTTATACAGAAACCACTATGTGGGGAAATAGTATATCAAATGGATAAGAATGTTAGAGGGGAGATCCGCTAATGATAAATCAATAAGTTACTGGTTTGAGATTTATCAATTCCAAAATCATGAGAAATACCAATCCATAGAAGAATTAAAATGATAAAATAAATGATGAAATGTTTTTAAAATGTATCAACCAATAGAGATATTTTGGAAATAGCTTGATTTTTTCTACTACAAGTGATGATGATGCAGCTAAAGATTTGATTGAATTATTTTCCCAAAATCTGATAAAGGTAAAATTAAAGGTGGATGGTGATGGATTGGTTCATCTTTACTGACCCACTATTAATTAATTCCTTAGTACCCTAGTGTTTTTAATAATAGTGCACACCTCAATAGTAGTTTCATGTTGGTCCTATTTAAATCTAGTTGGCTAGTCTATTTTTTGGAATGAAATTTTTTTCTAGTCTACTCAAAAAAAGTGTCTCGCCAAGGTAAATTTATAAAATAATAATACCATTTTCTAAACGTGGAAATTATTTCTAAAAAATCCATAACTCATCTAAATTTATTATTTATAAAAAATAATGTTCACTTCTCCTAGTGTAATTAGAATATGTCTTTAAAATTAATTATGGTTCAACAATAATAACATTCAAAACACACTGAATTTTCATATTCTAAACTTATTAAAAACATTAAACATCAATAAACCACTTAGGTTCATCAATGAACATTTACTTAGACTCTCTTCTACCTAGGATGATATTTCACTAACTAGTGTAGAGGTTCTTGGTTTTATTAGCCTCAGCCTCCCTGGTTCCTCAAGATATGATGAAAATCATGTATTTGTGTCAATAAGGGGAGTACATTCATGTTGAAATGGAATTTCATTTCAGGAATAACCTTCACAATGTGCACCAACGGGAAAAACATCAGTGTTGACATCTCAAATTCTTTGGGGAGGACCTATGGGATTATGAGCTACTAGTCTATTGGAAATAGGAATACCTCATCACCTATAGATCTTCAAATTAGAGGGAGGACTTTTACATCTTGTACCATTGGGAGGACTTAGATGCTTGAACTATATATTATAATGAGGAGTATCTCTATGGTTAGTACTTTGGAGATGAACTCAAGGGTTTTGGATGTCTGTGTCACAAAGAGTGCCTTTATGGATGCTACTTCTTTAAAATGTTGATGAGGAGTAAATAGGTTAAAAATATTCTACCAAAATGTTTTGATAGTCTTAAATAATATTAGTGTTGATTGATGAAGAAATAATATAGTATTCATAGGTTATATATTACACATGAAAAAACATCTCGGATCCTTATGGCCAGATGAATGGGGTTAGACCCCTGATCATGTTTAGATTCACACGGTGTAGGAAACATCCTTCATGTGTAAAAATCCTCAATGTAGACTATATTTCTATAGTGGTAATATGATGATGACTCCCTTGGATGGACAACATAATATCTTATAATACATGCTGATTATATTTAGGTGTACGGATATGATCATATTATTTATCATCATTCACTGTCAAAACATAATAAAAACCATCAGGGTGAGGATATAAATATTAGACTTCTCATAGATGGGTTTCATTGTTATTTGTTAATGAGATTAATGCATGTAGAAATGAATATTACCCTTTCCATTTTTTGTTGTAAGAACATATTTTTGACCATCTATATCAAAATAAGAAATATCAACATGCTATTGTGAGACATTTTGTGTATTTTGGAGATCTACTTCAGTTTTGTAAGTGATATGTGCATGCCACAAACTAACCACTGGGGAATTCCAGTGAACTCCAATTGGAACAAGAATATGGGAATGATATTTGTATTAATTTATCACTAAGATAAGATAAACATCCTTTTAAATGGGTGTCATAATTTGGTTCTCACTCGATGTATCCACTAGGATATGTTAATGGGATGCTAATTATTGGAGAGAACAATAATATGCTTATACCCCCAAATGGTTTTTTGAATATACCAAGGATAAAACATAGTGGGAGTAGAAATATGGGATCACTTTTGAGTATCTCATATGATATGAAAATGATAACCATTATTATTGGTGAGATAGGGAATATGGGATTGTCTGCTAGAAACTCCCAAAATATTTCTAAATCTTTCTTCTGTTACTCCCATAATATGCTGGCAAGCTTTAGAGGTGTGAGGATGGGTATAATATTTCTATTTTTCACTAAAAAATAATTATGGGCTTTATATTTGGGGGTAAAGACTTGATATTTCTCCCTGGATGCTATTAGTTTGTACCAACATGCTTTTTTGGCACATATAGGATATATTGGAAGGCTTCTCTAATGGGAAAGAGATATAAGTGTGGTCCATTTCCTATATATTTCTCTTCCCATATAAAGGCCTACTCATGGGTTACATTGTTTGTACCACTAGGTCTAATATTCTTCTAGTGGTATCCTCTATATGTTCCTAATGATCTAGGGCCTCACAACATTAATGGAATTTGTGGCTCACAAGGTCCACCCAATATGGATTTAGGATTATGGTGGGGATATTGATGAAATCCCCCCCCCAGGCTCCTTAGGATAAGGGAGATGAGAATTATTGAAATATAAGAAAATATTTTTGAAGTAGTTAGATGTGTATACATGTTCCATTATCATTTTTGTGGTCATCTATTGGTAGGAACATTGATGGAGCTTTTATTCATATAGGATCTCATTGACTGCCTCTAATACTGATATATATCTATTGAGAACATATTCTCTTATCACAACATTCATATATTGTTGTTTAATATACTGGTTTGGTGATAACATCCTCCTAAGAAGTGAAGCCTCATCCTTCATCATTTTTGATGCATATGTTAGGCATCCTAGCTAGATGGGAACAATATCCCGAGGGACTTGATGGAAACCGCTAATTTGTACCAGGAGGGTGATGTGGAATGAGTTGAAGATGAATGTTTTTATTTAGATCAGGGGTTTCTATGGGAGACTATCAAAATTTTCTAAAAGTTTTTAGAGTCATGAGATTCCTACAATACCTAATAGGATCAAAATTCACAAATAATAAACTTATTAATATAGAATCAAAAGTAAAACATGGTTGACTGATCACTTGAATGGGTAAAATATTCAAATTGGTTTCCCTGTTTTTTTTACCAACACACATTTTTACTATATTTGTTTTGATATAATGTGCACTATATTTTAAAAGGAAACAAGTGACATGACCATTGACAATTTGAGAGTCACATTGGACATGAGGATGGGAATTTGGTCTCATCACACCCTATAAAAAGGAATTATTTCCTATATAGGGACTCACTTATAGATTTAATATTTTTTCACAGGTATTTATAAAATCATAGTGTGTCACTGGTTACCAATATGAAAATGATTTGATCAAAACCATGTTCTAATATGAACATCAGTATATATCATAGGTTCTCCAAATTTCTCATATTAGTTACTGATACTATGTATTAAATTTACATACCACAATGAAAAATAATTTATCATCATCCATGTACATTTTATGTGTTTTGTAGTTGATATTGGACCCTTGAAAAGAGATTCCAATGTATCCTTATGATGAAAATGAAAATCTTCATAGTTTGATGCTATTTAAACAAATGTTTCATACCTTATATCATCATGTAAAAAAGGACCATTGTTGTTCCAATTAAGTTCACCCAACCATGACCTCTTCCAATCTGTTTAAAGTCATACTAAGTGGACTATCAGGAACAAGATGCAAAAAACTGGTTGGTTGGGGACCTATAAATAAGTATCCCTGTCAGGACTAGTTTAATTTTTTGTAACCATATAGGAGGATTATGATGGACTCTTAGGGAAATTTAGACAAAGTGAGAATGGATTATATGGTTCACGGTATAATATAGACCATTTAGGAGAAGTGAAATGGATCATAATAAATATTATCAATTGAGAATATAGTTTTGTTTGTTGGGCCTGATCCTTGAAGAGGAATCCTATCTATCTGAATTAATAGGAATCCAAACCCATGTAACATGAGATACAATGTTTAAGGTATTCATTTAGGACCACACTATTATTTATAACTACTTGTGGTAAAGATGTTGTTCTATAGTTTTATTCAATTTGATAAGGAAGTTTTTGTAAAGTCTCAGAAATTCTATGTATTTTTTTTAAATTATATGGGATTATTTTGATTCCAGATGCTCATAAATTACCTTGTTCTGAGGCCCAGTGAGCCCAAAATAGTTTTTTAAACTTTCTCTAGTTCATTTAAATAATGGTGAGAGCGGGTTTTCTAACTTTTAAAAAGGTGCTCATATAAAAAATACTAGGGCACTGTTGAAATAAGAATATAGAGATTCACCTTGAAAGGACCTAATATTGACCGACAAGGGTCGACCGGAAAAGTTAGTTTTCATAACTTTCGAGAGAGAAAATAAAAAATGAATTATAGAGATATTATTTTGTTTCCTTCACCATTGAGTTGTTAAACATCCTCATTCTAGTGAGATGATGATGCAATGACGAGTAACATTATATGAAGCCTTTTAATGGGTCGTTAGTGTTCTGTGTCATGACTCATTAAATGAAGCATAACTGATACGTTATTTCATAAATGAAATAGTGTAACGATGTGACGATGCAGCATAACATAAATGATGAGACACCATTATCTTTTAATGGATTAATTAGGAAGGTGAAACGTTGTAAAAAATGTGTAACTCCTCTAAGGAATCCACAGAAAGGAATCCTCTCCAACGAACACTAACGAATTGGTAGAAACATTGAAAAACCTTGAAGAATAAGACTGGTGAGTGACAACTGCCAACGGCTTCAAACTCTTGAATCTACATAGAGATATCGCCACCAACAACGAGTTTCCCTCCAGCGTGAATCTATCACATATAAGAGTTTTTTTGTTAGTTCCCCCATTATTCGTTCTAAAACAAAAAATTTGGATCAACCCATGAATAGTTTGATCATCAGATCGCTTGTTCTAGTGGGTGGGTGCTTTTCCTTGGGGTTTATTATCGAGATTATTTATTTTCTGATGGAATCATAATCTTAAACCCCCCTTGTTTTAAACTCTAATTCAGAGAGTGGGAGCCGACACGAACAAGGCTCGAGCAACACCACCTTGGGCATTCTTCATGGATGAACCTCCAAGTTAACGGTGAAGCAGTTTTGAGGCCTTAGTAGAGAAGGCAACAACCATTGGAGGCCATAGGTGTAGATGGCACAAGGAAGGGACCACCAGAGTGGACCTGATGGTCTGATGAAGGAAATGTCAGAGCACTGGTGCTATAAGTGGTAGTCGTGGGAGGGTGGTTGCATGCAACAATGGTGTGGCGAAGGAGGCATCCCTGCCGGCTTGGGTCTTGGCAGTGTGGCAGGAGCTGCCGACAGTGGACTGATGACTGGAAGATAGATATGTGGACATCCGGCCATGTTAGTGGAGCCGCCAACCCCATGCAGACTACAATTTCATGTTGGCACGTAGTCCAGTGACCTAGTGTGGGGAAAACAGGTGTATCCGGCTCAGTTGGCCACGACATGCTGAACAGGACACCACATGGAATCCTTGATGGAGGGGACCGTACCACCATCTGGGGTAGATGTGGGCACAAGAATCGGGCCGCTACACATCCTGGGATGGAAATAAAGTCATACCTCTATTGTAGGATGCGCCACATGGAAAAAACCAACCCGCTAGGTGGCGTGGGGTGCGACCAAACCGGTCCACCAGCTACGGGCTGGGCTGGATCGAACCAGGTCGTTAGGGGACCCAACATGCTAGACCCCCAGCCAAACCGGGCTGGGTCCAGCAAGCCCCAATGTGCCTGGACTAGTGGCTTGTCCTTGAATGGAACATGGTTGGTTCATATCGATTGCACTGGGTCGGGATATGCGAGGGCCCCATGCTGGGTTGGTCGGTTCGGTCCAACCGAGTCAGACCATGCCAACACGCAACCAGCCCCTAATTACTAAAATTCCAGTATCTTTTAGACCAAGCATCTGATTCACAAGCCTTTTGTGAAGTTGGAACCCTTTCAACAAGGAGGTACTTTTGGCATACATTGATGAGGTTTTCATGGATGTTGAAATGTGATAAATGTCTTGAGGAGCGATTTCTCCTAGAATCATGTTCACTATGTAATGGAATCCTAAGGCTGACTAAGACTTGAATACTACTAACAAGAGACCCTATGTGGATCATCTAAAAGAGGACATGTGTGGATTAGCTACAATTGAATAGTGGGACGAGGCTATGTGTGACCCATCTGGCCAACGTTGGGGAGAGACTATGTGAGACCCGGCAGACCCACGGTACTCATCATGGATGAGTACCTTATTATGATGGCCATGATGGGAAGAGTTTCTGTGTGACCAGGTAGCCCCAAGGTGGGGAGAGGCTCTATGTGACCCATTATACCCACGGTACTAATCATGGATGAGTACCCTAGCCATCCAAGGTGTTCAGTTTTTCAATCGATAGTCTTTCTTTATATACTCTCGATTATACTAGTGTGATCTTATAGTCCCATGTGTATACTTTCCATTGTGTTCTTTCCTTTGTGTTTTGGGATCCCTACTGAGTATTGTGTTACTCACCCTTGCATGGGATTCACCCACATGTGTCATGTCTTGTGCTGACGACCGACACCTAGATGGAGGGAAAGGTGTCCAAGGACCAAGAGGGGCATAGTGAGATCAGGAAATCAAGGCATACTTATACAACTTTTAGTTGCTACTCTACACTTTCCATCCTCTGGGGCTTTCAGTGGATGGATTTCCGAAGATCCTTTTACGTTCCAATTTTCATTTTTTCTTTTTTTGGAATTGTATTTTGGCATAATTGACGTAAATATTGTACCTTTACTCATTGGTTATTTAGTGGAATGCATGTTTACCTTTCTAGTTTTTGGGATGTGGTTGTGTGTGCGTGCATATAGGTACTGAGGCAAATGCCTCCCACTTATAGGTTGACACCTTCAGCTCTAGTCTCCAACCCTTGCCCTTCGAGAGACGGGCTTGGGGAAGTCATGACTTGTCCCCTGGTGGATGGTTCATCTCAAAGTGGTATCAATGGTGGTCAGTTCTAATTCAATGATTGGGAGTCTATTGTTTTGTTTTTGGGAAACTTTGTTAAATGTTTCAAGTTTGATTTTCAGATTCAGGGAGTCTAGTGTTGGTGTGATGGCTGACATATCCATACACAAGGAATATGAATTATACTTTTTGACTCTATAAATAAAAATAGTAGTTACATGAATCATATATGAATTTATGGTTTCCTCATGTTCTTCTTGAATTAAAGTCAGATCTCTAGGTATATTCTATTGACTATGGTATATGTTGATCTATTTCAGGATACCTCCATGCAGACAGCTAGCAAGGATTTTGATGTGTGACTATGAGGATATCCCGCCTAGCAATGAGGCATCGGTTCAGAGACCTGTTCTAGAGATGGACCCTCATTGTGGTGTACCAGTGTTACCACCTCCCATTGATCATCATTTACTACCATCCATACCGGTAGAGGACGTACACAGACTTAGTGCCTTTCACAAGTTTCAAAGATAGAGACCCCTCAGGTTCAGGGGGAGAGACAAATCCTTAAGTCTTTAAGGGCTAGCTAGAGGAAGTGACATGAGTCTTTTGATTAGAGAGGATGCCATATGACTAGAAGGCGATCTTATCCGCGAGCCTTATTAAATGCTTGTCATGGAGATGGTGGTGCTTGGAGATTAAAACTCGTGATGAGGCGACCCTCGCCTAGATAGATTTTGAGTGCCTCTTCAGGGAGGAGTTCTTCCCGGAAATGTTGTGCTCTGTTCACATATAAGAGATACTGCACCTATAGCAGGGTAGCATGATTGTAGTAGAGTACTCAGTGAGGATCAACAATATTTCTTGCTACTCTAAAGACATGGTGTGAGACCAATTCTTCATTTTTTGAGCCTTTGAGTAGGTATTTCATCGGGAGAACAAGGAATCCATGGTGTCTCTCAGCATCCCTACACAGGCTGGGGTGATAGATCAGGCCCTTCTTATGGAGATATTCCTAGAAGAGTATGTGTAGATATGTAGATCCACCATTAGACACCAGATGGCAGAGTCTTCAATGGTGAACAGCATGTAGAAGACACAAGGACCCAAGCGGGTTAGATCTTTTAGTTGATGAACCTAGGACTCAGTTTCAGTAGTTTGGGGCTCCCAGAGCAGAGGGAGTCAGTAGGGAGCTAAGATATGCTTCACATGTGGATGGCAGGGACACATGGCTCGCGACTACTGGACCCGCTACACAGATGATCAATAGATGGTCAAGGGACTACTAAGGCAGAGATAGCGGTTTGACTAAGGATGTCCATAGGGAGGCAGACATGGCAGAGGAGCAGAGAGAGAAGTATGATGTGTTCTATGGTTTGAGGTACCACCACCACCACCTGGTGATCCACCCTGACCTCAGGGAGTAGGTAGATAGGGGCGGGCTTATCTTTAGGCAGTGGAGGCCTATAAACATTGTGCTCTGAAGATTATTGGAGGTACGACCTGTTTCTTCTTCACCTTAGCTACATTTCTTATAGACATAGGTTACAATAACTATTTCCTTTCCATAGATCATGATCGGAGCTAGGATATTCCAGTGGAGCCATTGGCTTGATC
Organism: Viscum album; assembly: GCA_963277665.1. NCBI lineage: Eukaryota > Viridiplantae > Streptophyta > Magnoliopsida > Santalales > Viscaceae > Viscum > Viscum album. The sequence goes on from OY728133.1 coordinate 2,028,603,218, forward strand.
CTTAGGATTAGAGACTCCTATGATATGGGATTTAGTGATTACAAATTGGTGATGGCAATGAGATATTACACTAGGAGGGGAGAGCCTTGGGTGGGATCTCCTAAAAACTGCATCAAGTCCCAAGGATCTTATCTTAGGTATGGATTGGTTATCCATAGTTCATGCTTAGATCGATTGTCTTAGACATAGAGTGTATTGTGTCCACGAGGATAGGACTAGGTTTTCCTTCACCGGTGATAAGGGAGATCATGCAACACAGGAAAGACTTTCTCGGAGGATGGTGTAGACAATGACTCACTAGTTGGCTAGAATCACCCTCAGTGTGATGGATGAGAGGAGTCCAATCTTTCATGTAGTAGTGGATGAGTACAAGGACATCTTAACTGAGGATGTTCCAGGACTACCTCCTCATAGATAGGTATACTTATGCATTGATCTATACCCTAGTACATCACTGATATCCATGCCAGCATATCATATGGGTCACGTGGAGCTTCGCGGGTTAAGGGTATAACTGGAGGACTTGTAGGATAAGGTATTTGTGAGGCCCAATGTCTCACCATGGGTAGCCCGAATGTAGTTTTCCAAGAAGGAATATGGAATCTTGAGGTGATGCATGGACTAACAGAACCTGATCTAGGTGACTGTGAAGAACAAATATCCACTACTGAGAATTGATGACCTCTTCAACCAACTAAAGGGAGCGAGGTGATTCTCAAAGATAGACCTTAGATCAGACTATCACTTGCATCGGGTATGATATAATGATGTTTCAAAGATAGAATTTAGATGATGATATAGATATTAGGAGTTCTTAGTGACTCCCTTTGGCGTGATAAATTCAACAGAAGTTTTCATGGGAATCATGAACAAGACCTTCTAGACTTACCTCGATCATTCCGTGGTGGTCTTCATTGATGACATCTTACTGTACTCGGAATCAGAAGAGGAGAAAGCTACACACCTGCGTATAGTCCTTGATACACTTCGAGAGTACCTTATTTATGGGAAGATCTCAAAGTGGTAGTTCTGGATTTAGAAGATCCACATTCTAGGACACATCATCTCGGAGGCTGGAGTTGCACTGGATCAGGCAAAGATAGAGAAAGTGCTTGTTTGGGAGCCACCCAAGAGTATGAATGAGGTACAGAATTTCTTGGTGTTGGCCGGATACTATCGAAGGTCATTAGTGACTTTTCAAGGGTAGTAATACCCTTATTGGATTTGATACTGAAGGTAAATCTTTTCGTGTGGAATGAGAATTTCTAGTAGAGTTTGCATGAGCTGAGGTGAAGATTGAAGAGTTCCATCATCTTGAGACTGCAAAAAGAGGTCATTATTTATGTAGTGTTATGTGATGTGTCAGGAACCGTAATGGGTTGTGTCCAGATGTAGGAGTGAGTAGCGTTTTCCTACAGTTCACCACACTTGAGGCAGCATGAGAAGAACTATGTGGCCCTTGACATTGAGTTAGCAGTAGTGGTCTTTGATCTGAAGATGTGGAGGCACTACTTGATGGGTAAATGGTCTACCGTCTACTTTAACCACATGAGTATCAAGTATATCTTCTCCTAGAAGTACTTGAACATGAGAAAGTGGTGATGGATGGAGTTCCTACAGTACTATTACTTCTTGATTGTTTGTACTCTTGGGAAGGGGATGTGGTGACAAAAATGATTTATAGGAGATCTGGTTTGCTTCTACAGAGTGAGGTGACAGAGGATCTAGTTACGATGCAGATATCCTTCATGGATGATGATAGAAAAGATTAACTTCAATCGATTACTATCACTCCCCATGTATATTAGCGAGTTAAGGAGGCACAACTTGTGGATGTTGATTGCGAGACCCAACGTGCTCAGTTATCTTTAGGACATTCTCCTGATAGATTTTCGATGGGTGGGGAGAACATCATTCTTTTTTAAAGGGTTCACAGTAGTACCGGTGGAATTTCGAGAAGATATTTTGAGGGATTTACATACCTCCCCCTTGGCGGTACATCCTGGAGTGGTGAAGATGTACCAGGATCTCCAGCATCAGTATTTGTGGCCACGTATGAAGAAAGTGGTGGCTGATTTCATTTCATGATGCCTCACATTTCATCAAGTGAAGGATGAGAATCATGTTCGAATTGGATTGCCACATCCACATGAGGTACTAGAGTGGAAGTGGAATGGTATCTTGATGGAATTTATAAAGGTATTACCACGTGTGTCCAAGGCCCATGATACTCTCTTGGTGATCATTGACTGACTCACCAATTCAGATCACTTCCTACCCGTCCAAGAGTAGGGGTCTGTAGAGGGCTTGAGAAGCCTCTACATCCAAGAGATAGTGCAGTTTCATGGGGTACCCTTAATGATTGTCTCGTAATGTGATGTTCACTTCACATCTCAGTTATGGAAGGGATTACAGGAGGCATTTAGCGCTCATCTATGCTTGAGCATAGGTTTTCACCCACAAACTTATAGTTAGATGGTGGGGACCATACAGACCTTGGAGGACATGCTTCATGCTTGCATCATGTGTTTTGGTCATTGTTGGGAGGACCACCAACCACTGGTGGTGTCTTCATATAACAAAATCTATCACTCCACCATTGGCATGGAACCTTTCAAGGATTTGTATGGGTGGACTTACAGATCACCTCTATGCAAGACAGACCAAGGGAGGCACCACTAATGGTCCATAGTTGGTATAAGCTACCACTGAAAAGGTATATATCATCCAGGAGAATATGAGGATTCCACAGAGTAGGCATAAATCTTATGGTGATTGGAGATGAAGGCCCTTGTAATTCCAGGAGGTAGAACATGTGTTCCTTCAAGTATAACCCCGAAGGGGATTTCAAAGATTTAGCCAAGGCATAAAGTTATCAATGAGGTGTATCAGAACATTCCGGATTCTCAGCATAGTTAGAATGGTGGCATACCACCTATCTCTTCCCCCATAGATGCACCAGGTGCACGATGTTTTCCGAAAGTCACAGTTGAGGAGGTACGTGCATCATCCATCGCATGTCATCGACTGGGGCGAGCTAGACATTGATTATGGGGTGAGGTTTGAATATTTCATGATAGAGAGAGAGGATCGACAGGGTCAGCTCCTTTTTGGATAGTCGATTCCTCTGGTGTGTGTTCGGTGGCATCATGGAAATCTCCAAGAGAGCACATGGGAGTAGGAGGCTCATATTTGTGCTCTATAATGCCATTTCTTTTTTTCCTAGTTTTTGGATTACGAGGACATAAATACATAACTGTGGGGGTAATTTAATGTCCCATAAATTGCAAGTAATTTTATTTAAAATTATATGGGATTATTTTGAGACCAGACGCTCATACAATACCTGATTTTGAGGCCCGGTGATCTGAGAATAGATTTTTGAACTATTTTAGTTGATTTAAATAAACATAAAAGTGGGTTTTATTAACTTTTAAACAAGTGCTCGGATAAAAAATCTAAGGTCATAGTTTAACTCAAAACATTAGGATTCACATAGAAAGGATGTAACTTCAACCGAAGAGGGTCGATATGAAAAGTTATTTTTCAGAATTTTCAAGAGAAAAAATAAAAAAATAACATAAAAAGTTTTTTTTCTTCATTTCTTTGTGGTAACAAGTCCATAATGCAGTGAGGAAATGATTAAATAAAAATTAACATTAAATGAATCCCTTTAATGGCCCGGTCGGCTCATTAAATGAAGAGTAACGACGTGACTACACACCGTAACAAAAACAGTGCAATTTGTTTCTCTATTAATGGATTAATAGGGTAAGATAAATGGGATCAAAATGTAGAACTCCTATAATGAATCAATGGTTATGAATCCTCTCTAATGAACGTTGATGAATCACTAGTGACATTGATGCACCTCAAAGAATAGGGTCGGTGGAAGACAAACGTAGACTGCTTAAAACTCTTGAATCTCTGTGGATGGATCACCATAGAAAATGAGTTTCCCTCTAGTGTGAATCTATCCTAGGTAGGGGTTATATTTTTTAGTTGAGTTTCCCCATTCTTCATTCAAAAACAAAGAATGCAGATCAATCCATGAATAGGTTGATCCATAGATAACTTGTTCTGGCAGGAGGGTGCTTTTTCTTTTAGTTTTTCACCAGGAGTATTTATTTTCTGATGGATTCATAATCTTAACCCCCCGCCCCCATTTAAACACTAATGCAGAGGTCATGAGCCGACACGAACAAGGCTTTAACCCCTCTTCCTAGTTCATTCTTCGTCGTTGAACCTCCAAGTTGATGGTGAAGCGGTTTCAAGGCCATAGTAGAGAAAGTGACACCCCAAGGAGGCTAGAGGCATATAAGACATGAGGAACGGACCACATGAGTAGACCTGGTGGTAGTTGAAGGCACCTATGGTGCACCAACAACGGTGGAAGATGCGGGTGGGTGGAAGCATGCCAAAGGAGGTGCTACGTCTAGCTCGAGATGCAGTGGTGTGGCAGAAGCTGTCAGCAGTACGACAGTGGATGGAAGATAGGGACGCAGCACGCCCCATGCGGGCTATTGTTTCCCATCGGCACATGTTCCAGTGACCACATGCAGGACCCATAGGTGAGGCTAGCATAGCCAGCCACATGGCACCAAACTGGACACCATATGGCTTCTAGGATGTAGGGCATCGGTCTAAAGGTTTGGATAGACCAATGCGCTCAAACTGAGCCCCTAAATGGCCCATGTTGAAAATAAATTTGGCCCACTATTGTAGGTTGGGCCAGCGACATAAAATTGTGCCACTAGGCATCACAGGTTGGGAAGAAACCGGCATGCCGTTTGCAGACTGGGCTAGAAGGAACCGGGTGGCAAGGAGACCCGAAGGGCTGGAACCCCAGCCAAACTAGGCCGGGTCCCTCAACGCCAAATGTACCAAGCCTAACGGCCAGGCCGGACCAAGGCAGGTCTGATCGATTGAACCAGGTCAGGGAATGCAGGGCCCTCAGGCCAAGTTATCCAGGTTGGTTGGACCAGGTTGGACCAGGCCCAGACACGACCGACCCCTGATTACTAAAACATCAATATATTTCAGATTGAGCGTTTGATTGATGAGCCGCCTGCGGAATTGGTACCCTTGTGATGATGTGAATATTTTGGCATAATCTAAGTAGGTTTTTAAAGAAGATGATATGTGAAAAATTGATTTATGGTCATTTTATCCTGGAATCAAGTGCACTATGTGCTGGAATCCTACGGCTAACTGAGACCCAACGACTGTTGACAAGTGACCCTAAGTGGATCAGCTACAAGAGACCCTGTGTGTAATAGCTATGATAGCCTAGTGGGAATAGTCTCTATTTGACCTGGTAGTCCAACGGTGGGGAGTGGCTCTGTGTGACCAGACAAACCCATGGTACTCATTAGGGATGAGCACCTCAGTGCGATGGCCAAGGTGGGAAGTGGATATGTGTGGACCAAAATGCCCACGATGGGGAGTGTCTTTGTGTGACCTAGCATACCCACGATACTCATCAGGGATGAGTACCAAATCAGTCCTAGGTGTTCAGTGTTGCGGTAGATGGTTTTTCTTTCAATACTGTAGATTATAAAGATGTGAGCTGATTGACCTATGTGTATACATTCTGGGGTGTACTTTCCATTGTATTTTATGACCCCTACTGAGTATTTAATTACTCACCTCTACATAGGCTTCACCCACATGTGTCGTGTCTTATGAAAATGACCGACGACTAGGCAGAGGGATTGGTGGCCTAGGACTAGGTGGGGCCTAGTGAGATCAGGCCAGTGGGGCATACTTATAAAACTTCAAATAGATACTCTACTCTTACAATCATGTGGGGTTTTCATCGTACGACTTCCCCGAGATCCTTTTACTTTCCTGTTTTCAGTTTTTCTTTTGTTGGGTTTGTATTCTGTCCCATTTTTCTTACATCTTGTACCTTTACTCAAGGGTTGTTTAGTGGCATGCATGTTTACCTTTCGAGTGTTTGGCATGTGGTTGTGTGTGCGTGCATACAAGTACTTAGTAAAATGCCTCCCACTTTCAGGTTGATGCCTTCGGTGCTAGTCACCAACCCCTAGCCTTCGGGAGGTGGGATTGGTGAAGTCACTACACAGGCCCTAGGGGACGGGTCGTGAAAATTTGAGTCATGAAATGTGTGAAAAACGAGGATTGTGTGGGACTTGTTTATAGGTGGCCTCTTATTTTTCACTCAAAAGGAATGTGTCCCATTGAAAAGTGATCTTCATACTCAATATGGATCTTTGAGAAGGTTGTGTCTCTTGAGGAATATTTCCCTCTATAGATTTTATTCCTTGTGGGGAATATGGAAATTTTGGGACAAATCCAATGGGGAATAAGGCCCAGAGAGGTGGGTTGGAGAATGTATATGGGTTGAAGTGACATATTTGTTTCACTAATGGATCACAAAGATGAGATCATTAATTAGGGGCTGATTAGGGTTTACACCAATTTTGTAGGTCCAGTCCTTTCCAAATAATTGGAAGGTAATGTATGGTGATGATTTGTATGATTTCCTTGTAATAAATGATAAGGTTGACACAAAATAGGAGGCTCATGCATGAATCCACATACCAATGCTTCATGGATTCACAAGTAATGGTGGTTAGACTCATTGGGGGTTTGTATCCATGAGTATGAGGTTAGATCTAACACATATGTTACCCTTATATGGATTTCCAAGTCTCATTGATGAGTCATAGTGATGAAATCCTTAATGGTGGAAAATTTAAGGCAGATACCAAGGGAGAAGGTACATTTCTACATTTCTCATTAAGTTGACCATCTCACCCAACAATACAATTTAGAAACTATAATGAGCATCATCAACATGGTGAGGTGTGATTGATATCCTCATTAATGTGCCCCTCATTACTAATGGAATAATTGGTTGTTATTTCCATCAGGGACCCATCATTTTGGGTGGAAACCCATGGAGTTCCATTTTATCAAGGGAATAAATTATCAAAGGTATTAAAAAAGATGTTCATGTCAAGATCATGTGTCTCAGGAGGACATGGATGAGTCCTATAGGAGTACCACCTGGTAGTGAGTTGGCCTAGGTTAATGGGTGTCTTTAGGGTTGTTTTTTTAATCTTATATTCAAATTAGAGAAACTTTATCAAATTAAGTTTCTCATGGGATTTCATATGGGTCTACTGTAATAGATTAACAAAATTGTTTTCCACTAGGTATTCTTTAGAAAATCAGATCCCTATTGTTCATTAGGGTGATGTGGCCACCTATTATAGAGGGTTGGGAAATTTTGTTTCACTGGTGATATTTGGGTAAAGTTTCCACCCTAGTGAAGTGAGGATAAAGTGGCCTCCTAAGTTAATCTAGGAAATATTGATTTACTAAGGGAGGTGATGGTGAATTGATCACCTCATTGAGGATAGGTAGAAGTGGTCTCAAGAGTGGTGTTAGGCTAAAGTGATCTCCCTAGTGATGTTAGGGTGAATTGATCACCCTAGTGGGGCTAGAGAAAAGTGGTAGCCTCGGTGAAGAATTATGCCAAGGTTTTATCCTAGTGAATAAATATGGAATAATGTTTCCTTAGTTGAAATGTAGGATGAATTGATTCCCAAATTTTAGGGTAGGGATATTTTTTTCCATGTGGAATGCAGGGAGAAGTTTCTTCCTAGTGGATGTACAGGGAAAAGTATCATTTAGATTTTGATATGGGTGATGTTTTTCCCTAAGAGGAGGTTATGTGGAGGAGTCACCTGAGTATTTTCCATGTAGGGTAATATTGGAATACAATTCCATTGCATAGATATCCCATGTGGGGTCCATTGACCGTGTTTTAGAGGACTATGAATTATTTGGACTTACATGAATGTTTTAGTAAGTCAATTATTTAGGTAAATTAAATACTATCATTTTATGGTAATTCCCATTGTTTTTGGTTTAATAATCTACTATAATAGGGAAAATAAGATATAGTCATGGGTAGATTCATTCTTCTATTCATATTCACTAAGTGGTTTTTAAAATACTGGTTATATGGGCTATTTATAGAACAAAAATGGCCTATGTTCTTTCCTCACACAAGGTACTTAGAATAACAAAAGGGAGGCTTATTTAGGATCATTATACTTATTAGGGAACATGAATATGTTGTGAAAGGCTCATATATAGGCTAATATAAGGCCACTAAGGAAAAATGACTAGTGTCTAGGGTGAATTCCCATGGGTACAAGGTCTTGGGTACACATATTTAGACTTTGGAAAGAGGAAAATATGGTGTGCATGGAAGTAAATCACAAAACCATAATTTTTAAAAACTATATCCAACTTCAAATGGTTATAAATTTTGATCTGTAAGTATATTTTCACTCCATGAGTACTAGAAACCAATAATGTGAAATGAACTACACCCTCATAAATAAGAATACTTTTTAACAAGTTTTTTGAACACCGAAAATTTCCTAGAAGACCCTCAAAAAATGGGTTTTACAGTTCCAAAAAAACCTTTTGGTCTATAAATGATGAAATTATTATCCTACATCTAGTGGGAGGCACTCACCAACACATAAACTAACTAAATTTTAAATTAGGATACTTCATCCCTATATGTGTGACATGACATGTAACAACCTAAGAATTTAGTATGTGTTACTTAAATATCTTATTGAATATTGTGTGATATATACAATACTAAAAAAATATGAATAATTATTTATTAAATTTAAAGTTAAAAATCTATACACTATAAATATAGTATGTGGAATAAAAAAACAAAGACTCATTGGTAAGTGATATGAAATAAGTTAAAGGACACTTTATCTTTAAAAGGGTCTAACATATTTTGAAATAGTTTTCATTTATATTTTTTATTTTCAATTAAAAGAAAAATTAATTAACATTAGAAATTTTATTCAATGAATTTAACTTCATTTTTCAATTTATAATATCAATTTTATCTTAGAGTGAATATTTGGGATTTTTCTAAAAAGATATAATTTTGGGTGAATAGGGGAAATACCAATTTAACAATATTATCAATATTATGATACAATCATGATATAAAAATGACATGAAATTTTATAAAAAAAATCTTCTACCAATTAATTAATTAATAAGTAATCGAATAAAATAAAAAATATAATGTTTAAATTATAAATATATTTTTGACCTTTTTTAGAAATAAAAGTAAATTTTTATTCAAAGAAATATTATTTTTGGATAGTATCATCTAATCAATTTTCCATTACACTTAATTCAGTTTTTCTAAGTTAAAAAATATAATTTTATTTATTTTAATATAATTAATTCCATGTGAATAAACATTATCCTTTATTTTGATGTAAAATCATTCTTATTCTCAAAAGAGTATTTTTTTGTAAAAATGATTTTTTATTATACTTTATAGACTTATATTAAAATTAATTTGCACTCAAGAAAATTTAATAATATAAAATTAATTAATTATTTGGAATAATTATTTTATATTTTCCCAATGAGTGATATTTTATTTTTAATATATACCATGGAAAAAATTCATCACCATGATATGGAATAAAATTGTTAAATATGGAGGGTTAAACAAAGAGATAATTCATAAAATATATCTAAATATTTTATAAATATGATTTTATCAGTAGATTTTGAAATTACCATATAATATATTCTAATTTGATCTAAATTATATCCAATTTAAATGAAACATATTTCTATTATAGTTTAAAGTTCTTAATATTTACAAGGGTACCACTCCTCTCACTTGTCAAAGGAAACCTCATCTCCTCAAATATCCACAGTCATTGAGCACTATATATTGAATAATCTCTACAAAAAATACATCCCAAACTCTCATCCCAATATCATATAGTTCCTAGTCTCTCTAAAATATAAATCATCAAAGGCTTAATATATAAGCCAAAGGAAGATGTCTGAGAAGGTGATATAAGTCATAATCGAATTCTTTCATGTTTATTTCATATTATACCACATTAAAATATACAATTAAAATAATAACATAATTAAATATTTATATTTACAATATTTAATTTTTTTTGATAGATCAACTATTTTTTACATCCTTTCCATTTGATGAAAAATGAAAATGTCACTCGTGCGTACATGCACAATACCACCTCTATAAAAAAATGTTTCATTTTCAATCACCACCTCAAATAGATGGATATAAAGATATATTTACTAGATATATATTATTTTTATGAAATAATAATTATTCTCTATAGATAATATATTATCTACATTTTCAACCTCTCATCTATTAGAAAATTAAAACTATGCTTGTGTGTACATGCAGAGTACTGCATCCATAAAGCAGTGAAATTCATTATTCATCACCACCTTAAATGGATGGTCATAAGGAAACATTTAATCGATAAATATGAAATTTTTTATACTATTATGATTCAATTAGGGTAAATATTTTTCTAAATTATTTTTTTCGTCCATTAGAAAAATTAAAACATTGCTTATGAGTACGTGCAGACTATAACCTCCATGAAGGGAATATGTCATATTCATCTATGTATTACATGGGTCATTTTAAAAATATATTTAATGTATAAGAATAATAATTATAACATTATTATGATTATTTATGTTATGTAACCATGAACCCTTTCACCAAGGTAAACATAATGAATTAATTTTGGCGTTTATTAACCGAACGACATTAAAATGTCTATTGTAAACTTAACCAATCTAGTATCCTAAGAGAACATGATAAAAAATGAAATAAAAGGAATAATGATAATGGAATGAACACGGAAAATTTTATTAATCAAGTAAATAAGTCATATATATTTATTATTAAATAAATTAGAAGTCATATGTAACGATTTGGGGTTCAAGGTAAGTGATTTCTCATCTCAGTATCCTTTCTTTTAAGAATTATTTCTTTCTAACCAAATGTTTTTTTCATTGTAGTATATAAACATCCATATAGATTTATTTTATCATTAATTTATTTATATTTAACTATTTCTCAATCCATTTAATGTTCTTGACTTCAAGGTGTTGGATAAAAATTTGAAGAAGGGATATGTGCATTTGATCTCATTATGGATTCTTATCATTAACATGAATTTGATATGTTTAATTGTTTGGAATTATATGGTGTTTCATCAAAGATATAATCCAATGGGGAATGTAAAAGTTACTTCAACCTGAACAAACGTTTTGTGTATGTTCATAATCATAACTTTTCTTTATTCAATAATTTTACTCCATAGGGAATCACTATGGAGGATGATGTTTCTCATGTCATTGAAAATCAATAATCCATTTTGAAAATATTTAAATTGGGTGAGGATACCATTATTTAAATATTGGTTATTCTTCATGGAGGTAAAACTTGGTAATCCATTGACTATGACCATAAATTAAAAAATCATGGGATTTAGTGATTGGAAATGTATCCCTCTAGGTAGGGGTTATTTGTATCTCTTATTACATTTGAATGAATTAAAGCTCGGATCATAGGGATTTGGGTTTATTTCTGAGAAACTAGAAATTGTATGTTTTCCAAAATTAGGTATCTATTTTAATCCCATCCCTATTTGGGATACTATTATTTAAACCTAGATTGTGATCACTTTCCTTGATTAATTTTTTCCATCCCAAAGTGTTGTTTGATACTGTCCCATAAATTGGAAATCCTATAAATATGGATAAGATGAGAGAGTTTGTTAGCCTTAGAGATTATTCTATACTATTATTTGATGTTTTCATTGGAAAAAATCAATTAATAAAGTAGTTTTATCTACTTTAGATGTTTATATTAGTCATCAAATTTCATATTAAATATTTCATTCTTTCTTTTCTATTTTTCATTATGTTGGATATGTTAACGAAAATTATTTTAATATTTTGATTATAGCTACCCGAATCTTTCTTACATTACTATTACATAATTTCAAAGATAAAAAATATAATAGTATTACACAAAGAGGATCAAATGTCTTAGTGTCTTGGGAAAACTAGGACCACACATAACAAATACAACATCTAGCATAAACATTTATTTAATTTATTCTTCTCTAGCTTCTTATTGGCACTTGGCCTCTCTTTAGTACATATAGCCACCTGAGGATATACATAAAAAGGGGTGATCTAGAAGCCCATTAAGAGTATATATAGAAACAATATATCATGCGGTGATCATAATCATAACATATGTAAAAGATCATGAACATGAGATGAGCATAAATAAAAGACTTCAAATGTGGCAATGCATAAAAATAAAATATCATGTCTTAGTGGTTAAATACCACACATACTTGTGAACCAATATAGAATCTTGTTCACACATCATTTTTCATTTACTCATGAGATTTTTCACTTTACCCAATGCATTGGAGCACTGTATAATTTCGGGCCCACCCGTCACTTTGAAACATGCATAAATACGCTATATAATTCCGGGCGCACCCACCAAATCATAACATTATCATCATCATGCTTTCCACATAGAACACATATAAAAAATGTACATTACTAACCCATTGAAATTAATGGGTTTCGTCTCATAATAACACATTCATAAGCTTTGGGTTTCCAAAATAAAGAGGGAATAACATACATGTTACAAGAACCATCCACTTTTAGTGAGAAGTAAAAAGGGGTGTTCTTAAAAGAAGAGTTCTTTTGGAAAAAAAAATTTGTTGGAAATAAAAACCAGTGACAAAATGTATATCCCAGAAAATTAAATTCAATGATGAAAAAATGATCTTTAAGGAGTAACCATATCAAAAATGGAGTGAAATAGGGAGAACCCGACAGAAGTAAATTGGGTTTGAGATTTCCCCTTACCTTGCATCTGAATGCTTCCTTCTTTTTAATGTCCTATATAATGACATTATAATTATTAATTAGAAATACAGAACCTTTTTTACATTAATAGGGTTCATTATGGTTTCATTATGTTATTTTATGTGCCTTTTGATGAGTTATATATTTTAAAAACATTATTTGGGAATGTTTGTTTTTATGGTTTTCTTGAGTGGTTCACTTGTATTCTTAAACTGAAGTTTGGGTAGAACATGGGTAATCATACAGAACTAATATTACATATTATTAATCATATTACATGAGTTTGAATGATTTTTAATTAATTATATTAGATCCATGTGGATGAATCATTATATAAGAATTAAAAGATGGTTATTTGGGTCAATTTGTGTGGTTTTTGGATCACAACGAACTTGTTTTAACTTATCACTTAGTAATATGTCCGTAGGTTATTTACAGAACTTTAAATATAACAAAATACACATAAAGTATTTTTTTTCAACCATAAAAATGGTTTCATGACCATATCTGAAGGTAGAAATGGAAGAAGAAAGCATGTCGTTCTTGAAGGTGATAAATTAACACCTCATGAACAACGTTCTCTTTAATAAAATAAAAGGAAGAGGGAAAGCGGGTTGGAAGATATAATATGCCATTAGAATCATATAATTAAATTATATGTATAATAATGGAGTTAAAATATAATTTGGATGAAGATAGGTGGGAAGAGATCAAGAAATGAACTTGAACTTGAAAGGATATTAAAGGAGAAGAGGGAGGGAAATTTCCTCTTGAATCCTTGTCTGGAGAACCTCCTTAAGGGCCTAAGCATGGTCTTTTGATGAGACCAAAAGCTCTTGGACGTGGGTTATGGGATGGGAAAGGTGTTTGGGCAGAGTTTAGAGTAGGTATGGAGCTTGAGAGGTGTGAGGAAATGAGGGTGTGAAGGGTGGTTTTTATAGTAGAGGGGAGAGGGGTTTCCTTAATAGAAAATTCATTAGTTTATTATTTCCCCACAAGACAAGGAATAGTGAGTGTTGAACAATCGATAATAGTAATTTTATAATTTAATCCCGAACCTAGTGGGCTTACATCAGCAGAACATCACACATGACCCTATAATTAGCTTATTCAGCTTATTTTGTAAATTACGGTATTTCACTATTCATTAAAATTTCAAGTATCTCAGAAAAATCCCAATAATTTACCCCAACCATTTTTCGACATTTAGAATCCAATAATGAAGTCCATTTTTCAAAAATAATTTTTTAATTATTATTAATTTAATATTTAATTAAATCCATAATTTACTTAAAAACAGTTTTTAAGATTAAAACTGATTTTATAGTGCTTTCAAAAAAAACGTAGGGTCTTATAAAATTATCTAAAAACTATAATACATTTATTAGATAATTTATGAATGCATTTTAGGGAAATAATGTTTTTTTTAAATTAATTAATTAATTATAATTAATTATTTATGACTTACAAAATACCCAAACATTTACTAAGGTCAAATTGTCACTTTCTAAGATGTCTAAATTTTATTTTATTATTCATAGGTAATGTTACTATTATGTTCTATAATTTACTATTCGTAAGGGTCATATTAATATTCATAGGGTATGTTACTATTCCTAAGGGTACGTAACTACTCACCAAAAATTATTTTTGTTTCATTAGACTCCAAAAATCATCTTGAACACAACTCTGTATGTCATATTTTCAAAATTCCAAACATAGGAGTGAAAAATTTTTGGTTAGAGGTCACTTATCACTTATTAGTACATTATTTTGTATTTTCATGTTATTTTATAACATAAAAATAAGAAGGGAATTTCCATTGAAAAACATTGGGTCGTTAAATTCTTCCCCCCTTAAGAAATATCGCCCCTGAAATTTCACTCTACATAAACAAGTGAGGGTACTTCTCCTTCGTTGCCTCTTCTAGTTCCCAAGTTTCTTCCTCAAATTTATGGTTCCTCCACAACACTTTGACATGATGGGTTGTCTTGTTGTGTAGAACCTTATCTCTCTGATCCACAATCTTTACTGCCTGCTCCTCATAGTAGAGATCATCTTCCATCTGCACCACCACTGAGTTTAGTACATTTGAGGGGTCTGGTATGTACTTCTTCATTAGTGATACATGAAACATGTCATTTACTTGAGCCATATTTGGTGGAAGTGCAAGACGGTAGGCCACGGCTCCTATGCGGTCAAGGATCTCAAAGGGTCCAATATACCTTGGGCTTAGCTTCCCCTTCTTCCCGAATCACATGACTCTCTTCTAAGGAGATATTTGGAGGAAGACTTTATCTCCAATGTCGAACTCCAAGTCCCTTCAACGGTTTTCATCATAGCTCTTTTGCCGACATTGAGCAGCTTTGATGTGTTTTTTGGATGACTTGAACCTTCTCTGTCATCTCTTGAACAAGATCGGGTCCAAGTAGCTTTCTTTCTCCAACTTCATCCCAAAAGGTTGGAGTTCTACATCGCTTCCCAGAAAGAGCTTCATACAGAGCCATCTGAATACTCGAGTGAAATCTATTGTTGTATGAGAACTCAACCAATGGTAGATGCTAATATCATCCACCTTTGAATTCTATAGAGAAGGCTCTTAGAATATCTTCATGCTTCTGAATTGTCCTTTCACACTGGCCATCTGTTTGGGGGTGATAGGGCATGCTAAAATTTAATTCAGTACTCAAAGCATGTTGAAGGCTCCTCCAGAATTTATATGTGAACCTTGGATCACGATCAGAGGCGATTGAGAGTGGAACACCATGCAATCTCACCACTTTCTTCACATATATCTTTTCAAGTTGTTCAAGCAAGAGGTCTTCCTGAATAGCGATAAAATGGGCAGTCTTGGTGAGTCGGTCAACCACAACCCATATTGCATTATTTCCCTTTGACGTCTTTGGGAGACCTGTGACAAAGTCCATATTAATATTTTCCCATTTCCACATGGGTATAGGCAATGACTGCATCATACCTTTGTACTTTTGTCGCTCATCTTTAACTTACTGACATACGAAGCACCTTGATATATATTCTGAAATCCCCTTCTTCATGTTATCCCACCAGAAGTGTTCTCAGAGATCACGATACATATTGGTACTCCTAGGATGGATAGAGAAAGTTGAGCTACTGACATTGTCCAGTAGCTCCTTTTTTATCCTAGGTGATGAAGGCACCAAATCCGCGTTCCAAACCAAATAACACCATCATCATCGATATGAAACTCTTGCAGCTTCCTTTCCTTTAATGCTTTCACCATCTTTTGTATCCCCACATCATCCCTCTGTTCTTCCTTAATCTTCCCCTGGATAGATGGTTGCACAATCATTTGGGCAAGGTATGATGTATCCCCTACCCTTTTGATTTCCTAATCCATTCTTTTCATATCTATGATGATAGGATCTTTCTCAATCCGTAGCATGGATAGAGTAGCAGGTTCTTTTCTACTTAGAGCATCAGCTACCTTGTTCATCTTTCCAGGATGATAGTGAATAGAGAAATCATAATCCTTGATTAGATCTATCCATCTCATTTGACTCATGTTGATATCCTTTTGTGTGAATATATACTTTAGGCTCTTGTGGTGGGTGATTACGTCACACTTCTCTCCATAAAGGTAGTGCCGCCAGATTTTTAAGGAAAAAATCACAGTTGTCATCTCTAGCTGATGCGTCGGGTAGTTTTGCTCATGGATCTTCAACTTTCATGAGGTTTAGGCTATCACATTATAGTTTTGCATGAGTACACATCCCAAGACTTTCTTTGAAGCATCACTGTACATCAAAAAACTTTCTCCACTTTTCGGTAGTGTGAGTACAGGTGCAATGATCATCCTTCTCTTTACCTCCTTGAAACTTCCCTCACATTCATCCGTACAGACATACTTTACCCCTTTCCTTTTTAACATCGTTATAGGGCTTGACAATCGTGAGAAGTTTCTCACAAAACGTCGGTAGTACCTAGGTAATCCAAGAAAACTATGTATTTATGTGACACTATAGGGCCTGGGCCATTCCTCAATCACCTTTGTCTTTGAAGGATCCAGGGAAATTCCCTCACTTGTGATCACATGTCCCATGAACGTGACTTGATTCATCCAAAAGTCACACTTTCTGAACTTGACATACAACTTCTCCTTTCTCAATGTCGCCAACAGAAGTCTGATATGTTCTTCATGTTCCTCCTTTCTCTTTGAGTAGATGAGAATATCGTCGATAAAAACTACCACAACTTTGTCGAGGTAATGTCTAAAGACTCTATTCATCAAATCCATGAAGATTTCAGGGCCATTAGTAAGTCCAAAGGGCATCACCAAAAACTCATAGTGCCCATACCATTTATGGATGGTAGTCTTTTGAATATCTTTCTTCTTCACCTTTAGCTGATGATATCTAGAATGAAGATCCACCTTTGAGAAGTATTGAGCTCCTCTTAACTGGTCGAACAAGTGATCAATCCTTCGGAGAGGATACTTTTTCTTTATGGTGATCTTGTTGAGTTCCCGATAATCGATACACAGCTGCATGGTTTCAGCCTTGTTCTTCACAAAGAGCACTAGCGCACCCCAATGTGATGCACTAGGGCGTATGAACCCTTTTTCCAAATGCTCTGGCAGCTTCTTCTTTATCTCCTCCTGTTTGATAGGAGCCATCCTATAGGGACACTACGAGATAGGAGTAGCTCTAGGTATGAGTTTAATTGAGAACTCTACCTCACGATCCGGGGGAATTTCTGGTAACTCTTCGGGAAATACATTGTCGTATTCCCTCATGATGGGAATTTCCCCAACGTTGGAACTTTCCTTCGACTCAACCATTTGGGCGAGGTATGCTTCTTCATAGGGAATCAACACCCACAACATTGAAGGATTTTTCAAAGGAGATTCATGATCTTAGTAGAATTTGTAGAGGATCATGGGATGGTTTGGAATATGAAAAGATATTTCCATTTTCCGACAGATGATATGCGCTCTATATAATGAGAGCCAGTTCATTCCCATTATTGTGTCGAATTCCACCAATAGAAGTATTACAAGATTTTCCGGAAGAATCTTCCCACATACGCTAACAAGAGAAGAGTCAAACACTTGGGTTGCAATGATTTCACCACTTTTTGTTTTAACAGATATCTCTACTTCAAGGTTTCGGGGCATCGATTCTATAGTTCTAAAAAACATGCAAGATATAAAGGAATGCGTAGAACCAGAATCAAATAAGACTTTTTCTATTCTTGATTGAATAAGAAGTGTACCTTGTACGACTTTATTATCATCCTCCCCTCCGCAGTGGTGGTGGGATAAGCCTTCCCTTGTTTCTTTGGCTTTGGTGGCTCCTGACGCTCATTAACCTCGAGAACTCGAGGTTTAGTGCACTAGTTTTCATAGTGCCCTAGCTCCTTACAGTTGTAGCATTGAACCATGAGTGGTTCTCTCCTTTCATCAGCTACATTCTCCTTTCTTTTTGTGTCTTTTCGAAACTGTTGAGAATGGTGTCCTTCTTTCCCATACTTGAAGGATTTACCCATCCCTTTGAGGTAGTTCCCATGGTGCAACTTCCCTCATTTTTGGCATGTGGGTCATTGATTTTTCTTCCAACCTTTGTCACTAGATCCACCAGCTTGAAACTCCATATTTCGTTTCTTATCCCCATAGCCATGGGACCATTCTCCAAACTCCATCTTTACTTTGAGAACACACCTAAAAACTTCTTCATAACTCCCAAAGTCTCTAATTTAAAGATTCTTTCAAAGGTGCGGTTTTAATCCACTAAAGAATCTATCAATTTTTCTATCATTGTTGATAAGAAAACACGAAGCATACCTTGTGAGCCTTATGAAATTTTCTTCCTAGGTTGTGATAGATTCTACTTATTTTTTCATGAGCTCTATGAATTTTCTCTCCATCATCGTGTGAACAGTTCATGGGAAATACTTATTAAGAAAAATTATCTTAAATTCTTCCCAATCTATCTCTTCAATTTCCTCCCTTGGCTTGGTGTTCCTAATCAAAGCTCACATTTGATCATCTTCTCCATCAAGATGATAAATGACTAGAGTAACCTTCTCCGTCTCAGAATAGTGAAGCATAGAAAAGATCTTCTCCATGGATTTGACCCACTATTCTGCAACTAGTGGATCAGATGATCCACAAAACGTCAGTGGTTGTTGCTGCATAAAACATTCAATAGCTAGTTTCTCCCTCTTTGGTGAAGGAGGACGTTACCAATTATTATGGTTATTATTCACAACCTGATATAATTGGGTAATCATTTCCATGAAGTTTTGAACTCCACCTCCCAAATCATTAGGGATGTCGTTCGAGGAATCATTGCATTGGCCCTCGCATGAGTTGTTGGCCTGATTTCTCCTGGTTCCCACCATTTTCTAAAATAGAAACGGATAGAAAAATACATAACTAAACAAGTCTTGAATAACTCATTAATTTAAAAAATTATACCAAAACATAACATATGGGATCCCTGGGTAAATATTCTTGTGTGAATATTTTTACTTAGTCTCATACTACAGGTTTTCTCTAGGGTTCACTAATCCTAATTCCCAAATTAACTAAACCTTTCCTCTGATACCAACTATAGCGACCTGACTTTTTCTTACATTACTATTACATCATTTAAAAGATAAAAAACAAAATAGTGTTACACAAAGATGATCCAAAGGCTTAGTGTATTGTGAAAACTAGGACCACACATAAAAAAATACGACATCTATCACAAACATTTATTTAATTTCTTCTTCTCTAGCTTCTTATCGGCACTTGTCCTCTCCTTAGTACATGTAGCCACCTGAGGATATAAATCAAAAGGGGTGACCTAGAAGCACAGTAAGAGGATAGATAGGAACAATATATCATGGTGTGAGCATAATCATAACATAGTAAAATGATCATGAACATGAGAAGAGCATAAATAAAAGACTTGAAATGTGGCAATCCATAAAAATGAAACATCATGTCTTAGTGGTTAAATACCACACATACTTATGAACCAAGCTAGAATCTTGTTCACACGTCATTTTACATTTACTCATGAGATTCATAACTTTATCTAATGCATTGGAGCACTGTATAATTCCGAGCATACCCATCACTTTGAAACATTCATAATTGTGCTACATAATTCGGGGCGCACCAGTCACATCATATCGTTATCATCAACATTCTTGCCAAATAGAACACATATAAAAAATTTAAATAACTAACACATGTAAAGGAATGGGTTTCATATAATAATAACACATTCATATGCTTTGGGTTCCCAAAATAAAGAGGGAATAACATACATGTTACAAGAACCGTCCACTTTTAGTGAGAAGTAAAAAAGGGGTGTTCTTAAAAGAAGAGTTCTTTTGGAAAAACATTTTTTGTTGGACATAAAAACCTGTGACTACATGAATATCCCAGAAAAGTAAATTCAATGATGAAAAATGATATTTAAGGAGTAACCATATCAAAAATGGAGTGAAATAGGGAGAACCCGATGGAAGAAAATTGGGTTAGAGATTTCCCCTTACCTTGTATCTGAATGCTTCCTTCTCTTTAATGTTCTTTTATAATGACATTATATTCATTAATTATAAATAAATAACCTTTTGTACATTAATAGGGTTCATTATGGTTTCATTATTTTATTTTATGTGCCTTTGGGTGAGTTATATAGTTTAAAAACATTATTCAGGAATGTTTGTTTTTATGGTTTTCTTGAGTGGTTCACTTGTATTCGTAAATTGATGTTTGGGTAGAACATGGGTAAACAAACAGAACTAATATTACATGTTATTAATGATATTACATGAGTTTAAATGATTTTTTAATGAATTATTTTAGATCCATTTCCATGAATCATTATATAAGAATTAAAATATGGTTATTTGGGTCAATTTGGGTGTTTTTTGGATCACAGCAAACTTGTTTTAACTTATCAATTAGTAATAATTCCATAAGTTATTTCCATAGAAATAAATAGAACATAATACAAATAAAATCTTCTGGTTCAACCATAAAAATGGTTTCATGACCAGATATGATTGTAGAAATGGAAGAAGAAAGCACGTCGTTCTTGAAGGTGATAAATTAACACCTCACGAACAACGTTCTATTTAATAAAATAAAAGGAAGAGGGAAAGGGGTTGGATGATATAATATCCAATTAGAATCATAAAATTACATAATATTTATAATAATTGAGTTACAATACAATTTGGATGAAGATATGTGGGGAGAGATCAAGAAATGAACTTGAACTTGAAAGGAAATTAAAGGAGAAGAGGGAGGGAAATTACCTCTTGAATCCTTCTCTTGAGAACCTCCTTAAGGGCCTAAGCTTGGTATTTTGATGAGAACAGAAGCTCTTTGAAACAGGGTAGGTTAAAGGGAAGGAGTTTGGGAAGAGTTTATAGAAGTCTTGGAGCTTGAAAGGTGTGAGTAAATGAGGGTGTGAAGGGTGGCTTTTATAGTGGAGGGCAGAGGGGTTTCCTTAATATAAAATTCATTTGTTTATTATTTCCCCACAAGACAAGGAATAGTGAGTCTTGAACGACCATGAATAGTAATTTTATAATGTAATCCAGAACCATGTGGGCTTACATCAGCAGAACATCACACATGACCCTATAATTAGCTTATTTAGCTTATTTTGTAAATTATTGTATTCCACTATTCATCAAAAATTCATGTATCTCAGAAAAATCCCTAAAATTTACCCCAACCATTTTTAGACATGCAGAATATAAAAATGAAGTCCATTTTTCAAAAATAATTGCCTAAATATTATTAATTTAATATTTAATTAAAATCAAAATTTACATAGAAAACAGTTTTTATGATTAAAACTGATTTTATAGTGCTTTCAAAAATTATGTAGGGTCTTATAAAATTATCTAAAACCAATAAGTCATTGATTAAATAATTTATGAATACATTTTAGGTAAATAAATTTTCTTTTAAATTAATTAATTAATTATAATTAATTATTTATGACTTGCAAAATACCAAAACGTTTACTAAGGTAAAATTGTCACTTTATAATATGTATAGGTTTTATTTTATTATTCATAGGTAATTTTACTCTTATGTTGGATGATTTAATATTAATAAGGGTCATATTACTATTTATAAGGGTATGTTATTATTCGTAAGGGCACGTTACTATTCACCAAAAAATATTTTTGTTTCATTAGACTCCAAAAATCATCTTGAACACAACCGTGTATGTCAAATTTTCAAAATTCCAAACATAGGAGTGAAAGACATATGTTTAAAGGTCACTTATCACTTAGTAGTTCATTATTTTGTGTTTCCATGTTAGTTTATAACATAAATATAAGAAGGGAATTTCCATTGAAAAATTTTGGGTCGTTACATTGATCTTCTCATTTTTTTTGGAAAATGTTTATTCTGAGAGGCTTTGTATAATAACATCTAAAGAGTATTAATTCATTGAGTGATAAATATTTGAGTGTAGATAATTTATAAATTGTGATGTGTGGTGGGAAATAAACTTAGGGTTCTAAGTTCCAGGTTCAAAGGAATGATCATGTGAGTGGAAATATACATGGTTCCTATTGTCAGCGTATGGAAGCCTCCTATACTACTGGAATATAATAAGAATATGTTTTTTAAAGATATATATAGTTAAATATCATCATAGGGTAGGAAATATGGATTCCTTATAGGGGGTATACCCTTTGTATAGAGGATTTAAGGAGAAAGTTAATGTACATGAGTGAGGGCCTCAATTCTTTCTTGCTACTATTGAGGTAGAGACACTAATAATTAACCAAATGGTGTGGGATTGTAGTTGATTGATAGTTTAAATGGAGTTTGGAAGCTATTATAGGTTTTTAGACATGTCTCTGGCTATCCAAACATGGAATCATGGTATTCATGTTGTATCAAATAATGTATAGGATGGATAAGGAATTGATAACAATGACAGGATGTCTAATATAAATCAAGTTATTATGACCCTTAGTCTTGGGGATATATGTCTAAACAGTCTTACTTTAAGTTGTTCTTAGATCATATTAATGATTTTTATGGATGATTTTTAGAAAGCCTTTCATATTAGTAAAATTGTAGAAGCATTAGCTACTCACTCTAGTTCCTGTTAAGGATAATTGATGGATATTCTTTTACAAATACTAGACTGAATATGAATGGGAAATAATTTAAAACATCTTATGAAGATGTGAATAATTGGTTGGATAATGGGAAGACCATTTTGGATGAGGTCATGGTAATATAATTTAGTCAAATATTACAAAAAATATTCACATTTGGATGAATCATAATTTGGGGGATATTTCGGACCTTGATGATAAAGGGGGAGGTAATAATATAAACAGTGACACTTCCTAAAAGGATTATTTGGCTAATGGAATGGAGAAGGATGATGATGAATTCTCAGAAATTCCAAGGAAGATTTCTTGACCAAGAAAATAATATTTAATTTATAGCATATGATTATAACTAGATTAAAGTTAAATGTTATATTCCAAATTGTTTTTGAAGTATTACTCTGATAAGGGTGATAACTATGAAGATTTTTTTTATTTAATATATGATCTCTAATGTGTTTTCTTGTTGATTTTAATTTTACAATGAATGATGGATTTTTATTCATTTATAACCCATATATAACTATTTTTCTTTATGTTTCTTATAAGGGGTATTATAACCTCCACCAATTTATAATGTCATGTCCTTTAATGTTATTTTAATTCAAAATTAACTAAAATCATAATTGATTTTATTTAAAAAATTGTTCTAATGTTCCCCTTTAAAAAAAATTTCTATGACATACCAGTGTCATTTTAAATGGTTCAAGAATGTTATAATTTATACTTAAAATATTGATAATGTTCACTTTAAATTAATTGTGACATTATTTATAATTTTATTAAAAGGAATATTTTCAAATCATTCCATATTGGTTATTTTAGATTTTCTTTAAAAAATTCATTGTGAATTTAATATAAAGTTTAATTAATGACCTCAATTACCAACTATCATGGACATTATTCATTATCAATATTCCTCTAAATATTTATTTATATTTTCAAGTACGATCATGTTCCTTTTTATGGTAATTTTTTATTTTTGAAAATGATTAAAAAATTATATTACTTCTCATTTTTATAAGATAAGAGAATGTTATTTTTCTTATGTTATAAAATTCAAATTCTTATGAGTTGTTTGATGTAAATAAAATATATTTGTTGTTTTATTATTATTATCATTCTTTCACCTTATCTATGATGACAAATGATTATGATATATCCCTCTATTTAATTTTTTAACGATTTGTCTCAAAGATGATACATTTGGGAATTAAATACGATGGTTGTTACATTATAAGAGTGATAGTAATATTGATAAGAAGATGATGTCCCTAGGTACCTACAGACTTTTTTATTTTTGAAGATGTGGTCTTCTAAAATCATTTTATTTCATATGGTCATCAAATAAATTTTAAATATAAATTAATTTTATGACATTTTTATATAAAATGTGTGTTTTAAAGAAAAAAAATTCCTGAATTTCAAGATAACCTTATCATTATGATTTTAATTTTATGATTTATTTGGAGATGCTTCCAAAAAAACATTGGAAAAAAATATTATTTTATGCATAGGTTTATTATTATTTTCCTTCAAAGATTATTTTTAAAAATGGAAAACATCCTTTTGTATATTCATTTTTTCCTACATTTATTAACATATCTATGTTCTTTTTATATCCTTACATAGATTATTTTTGTATAATACATTTTGAGATGTACTTCATAGGTAATAAAGATATATAGGGACTATAGAAAGTTCAATGTTGACTCATCTTGAGTGAATGAAAACTATACTAAATGAACCAATAGTATAAACAAAAGAACCTATTTTTTGGAAAACAAACACACTATTTTGAAATTTTTATTTAGGTAGTGGTTATTATAATTATATAAAACACTAAACCTAAAATACTTAGTAAAATTAAGAATTTTAAACCCTTGTTAATAATCATGTAATTATATGTTTATATGACATGGGTTATTATAGTTCATTCAGTTTATGGAGATCCCATTACTATTTTCTTCGAACACAAAGACACATTTATTCCCCTGATTGAGTTGTGTTTTCTAAGTGAGTATTTTATTATTTATCCAATGTAAAATTAAATGGAACAGGTTTATCCATGATAATATAAAATCTACCCCTGATCTATGATTATATCCTTGGTCAAATTTGAATCACTTTATGGGATTAGATAGATGCGTATGAGCTGTGTGATTCTGAAATATAATAACAACTATTCAAATAATTACATTTAATAAAATAGCTATTCAATAGGGGAAGAGTTATTCCCAAGACATAATAACCTCACCCACACCATATAAGTTATAACAATGAGCTCATGTTGTACCAATTTTCATAATCCAATTATTGTGATAGATGCATTTGTATAGTGCATGCTTCCTGTAATCGGGAATCATAAAATCAATATCACTTATCAATATATCATGGATGATATCACCTATTGTCAGAGTCTCACTTACCTAACATATTTAGACTATGAAGTTAAGGATGGTGACAGGGTGGTGCTGGAATGGTCTGAAGGAACCTAAAATGCCTCATAAATTGATAGGCATAATCCTACTCAAACAAGTAATAATGAATAAGAGGAACCATGAATGTGCTTGGAGGAAGCATAAAGTTGTATTAAGGTAAGAGACCTTAGAGAATAGACCCAACATAATGAATCCATGAAGTCTAAAATAATAAAAAAACAATATATAAAAATAAAATAAATCATTTAGGAAAAAAATAATATATGTAAATAATTATTAATCCCGTAAATCAACCTATAGAAAAAAAATTTAGTATAAGCCTATATGTGTTGGAATCATTTCTATCAGTATCAGAATATATGTTGGCCTAAATCCAACTAAATATAATATTATAAAAATTACATTTTAATATAAAAATTTGTACATTTGAATTTAATATTGGAAGGATGGATAACCATACCATAATCTTATGGAGGAGTAAATTTCTCGTCTATCAATGAATGACATAAAGGGTTTGTAATGATGGAATTCTATCATCCAAACCCTCTTCTCCTAGTATTCCTCATAATAAATCAATCCAAATTCCAAAAACTCGACATAGAATAGTCGTAACTTCAATAGAGAGGCATAATATTATAGAGAAATATTCTATATTAATAGTCATCCCTCCCATTGATAGATGCCAATTATGTATCTTCAGCCTCCATCTCATAAAAAGTGTTGTAATGATCTTGTGATCAATAGATGTGAATACACACCTATCTACCCCATAGTGATATTGATATACCCAAAATACCTTTTATGTAATGAAAATAGACTATTCATATTATATGATTAAGGATTATCATAATGAACAGATTAAGAGTTTGGGTATCTTCCTTTTTAAATCATAATGTATGATTAGTTGGATATTTTCAGGATCTTCCCATGACAATAATATGATATGACTAGTTATTTTATAAGGCGGGGCATGGTATACATATCACTATCATATATATGATTTGGTTTTTGAATGATAAATATTATCATTCAAGGAAGTGTACCCTATTGAATATCATAAATCAATCATTTCATAAGATGAATGGAATGGGAGATTCATTTATGTAAGTGTTTCATAAATTAGCTATGGTATTTTCTTCATGGGATATAACACCTAAATAATTTAAAGAATGCTCAAGAAACATCCTTGTATGAAATTTAAAGTGGCCTAATCCCACGGAATTTTGAATGCTAAATTTATCAATCCATAGATAAAACTCCCTTACCAGTAGATCACTTCTCTAACTACATGTACATGATTATGTGCTTCTATGACATCATGGATGTTAAATTACACTAAAATGATGATATATTTAGAAACTCGCGGATGCCTCTAAAGGAGGGAAATATTTTTCTTTCTATATGGTCATTTCCATCAATCAAATATAATGATAATGATATTTCAACAATGGTCTAAGGTTCAAATTTGACAGTTTATTCAATGTTTCATCTATCTAGAATAGTGATCTTGGTTTTTGGTTTTTATAATTATTCCACTATGATTAACAATAATAGTAATATCCATTGAAACCCAGAAGTGGTATCAGTTTCTTAAAATTCTTTTATAGTAATGAAATCATGTTAGTAAATAAATATAGTTTATTAGTATTTAATATTGTTTTCCTATTATAAAATATAACTCAATGATATTGTTCTACCCTATGAAATCATGACTTATGATATGGGGATATCATAGCTATAAATTCAGTATAGAACCATGGATTTGTACTAATCGTAGTATATGATATCAGGATATAATATACAATAATAGAATTGTGTAGTGTGTTTCAAATATAGAGTATTGTATCATAGACATGAAATCTCAAGATTTATTAAAATATGATATGGTGTCAGAATATATGGTAGGGATATTGACTATAAAATATGGGTTACATTATTTAAACAGTATAAGTGGTGTTAGGTATCAATCATAGCCTACGATATCCCCTAAATTATACAATATTCTTGATGGAGAAAAAAGTATTTTTTATTTAAATTAAATTATGAATTAAAAGATATTATTTATAAATTATTAATATATAATTACAGAAATTATTTGGTAATATTTATTAATTTATAATGTTTTTATTAATTATTTAATTCAAATGAGTTTATAATTAATTAATATTTTTTTTGAAAAAATAATTAATATGGTTTACATTGTATTAAGTGCTAGTATAAAAATACATTTTCAATTATATGGTTTTCCTTATCACATAGAAACAAAGTGGTCATTTAGAAATCATAAGGGTAAATTATAAAGTGATTATAAATGAAAAATTAAGGCTAAATATAAAGTGTTTATATTTTTAGATTATGAAATTTTCGTAATACTTGATTTGAAACATTCAAGTTAAGGGACTTGTATATGATATTATTTAAAGTATTTCAGAAAAAGTTTTTATGTTTAATTTGATTAGGATTTAAATAATGTTATGTGTGTGATATATATATTATTTAAATAATTTACATTACAAAGGTTGAAATATAAAATATTTTATTTCATGTAATATCATGTAGTCATTGTGAAATTCTATATAATACAAAAGAGATAATATTATGAAATTAATAAAAAAATTATATTAAAGATTATGGATTATCCCTAATATGTACTTAAAATTATAAATTTCTTATAAATAGAGTATAATTTTTGAATTGTTCGAAGATGTTTGTCTCATGTATAAATATATGAATAATATTTATTTAAAATTTATCCCATTTTTTATTATTCATAGTTATAACCTGTTTATCATATGAAAAGTTTTATACTTTAATTTAAAACTTTTAAATTATTTTTGAGATTATCATATATAAATCTTATTAGTACAACACTAGGTAAGATAATATATTTAGTTTCTATCTACTTTTACATGCTTTAATTACATTGGTTTTCTTCAGTTTATTTATTTAACATAGTTTATAAAAATTAATTTTTAAATATATGGTGAATTAAATTCTCTATTGAGTAAACTCTATAAGGGGGAAGGAACTTTGGGTTGGACTTCTCATTACACCAGAGGCATATTACGTGTTTTATAAAATTTTGGGTTGGTTATTTATCACTCCAATCATACTCAAATGATGATTATAAATTTAATATAAATCTAAGCCTTCAAATAAAAATATCATGTACCATATTCTTGAGATACATTTAGATATGTGTAAATAATTTTTTCTTTTATTTTTTATGAGTAACACATATATTGGATTATGAAAAGAGTTACAAATTAATATGGTGTAAAAATAATAATTTCGTGCATATAAGATGATTGTAAATTATATTACTAAAGTATGAATATATTAAAAATAATTAAATGAGATGATATGGTGATATTAAATCCCCTTCAACAAAATAGCTGTGAGATTCCTTCTAAATAAGTTCTTTTCAAGACCTCATTCATCTAAACATGTACATTTATGCCATAATTGGGTACCCTTTTGTAATCATGTATAAGAAAATAAAGTAATTAGGTGACCTTAATTGTTAGGTTTCCAATTGTTTATACATTATTTGTTTTATACATAAATGAGAAACACTAATATTCACTATACTAGAGGAATAAAATTGAGACTATTCATAAAATTTAACTGAAAAATGGATATCCTATCAACTATCCAAGATTTATATATGATATCATTTTCATTATGGACTTCTTAAATATCTAAGTGGTTTTATAAACACTTGTTGGACTCATTTAATTCTGATATATGGATCTTGAAACACTAATGGATATTTTGAGTTTAAAAATCACTATCATATTAGTGGGGGGGAATTTTTAAAAGTACTTATTAAATAATTGAAAAACATTATACTCATATTATAAAAGTACTTTTTTAGGTAAATAGAATAATCATCATGAAAATAGTCATTGAGATCAATCTAATAGGAATGATAAGACTAATGTAAGAAATACACATGACTAGTATGTTATGAATAGTTCTTGATAAAAGATAAATTCTCTGTGTTGGAGTATCACATTTATGATAAACTAAGTGTTGAATTTGATCAATAAGTGAATTTTTATGATTAGTTCAATAATATATTGATTCAAATACTATTTCATAATAATTAGATGAAAAATAAAAAATGGAATATTAGTTTTACAAACAAAATATGGATGGGTACATCAATGGTACTCAATATGATTGTGTATGATACTGACTATAAGAGACTAGATATTTTTTATAAGGTTTGTTCTATTTAAGAAATTCCTTACATTATTATTTATGGAAATATTTCGATAAGTTGAATGAATTTATGAAAAATCTACCTGATATTCTTAGGGGTTGATAATATATGAATTATTTGTGTGATGCCTAGGTTTTGATGTTATTTGGAAAATATAAATCAGTAAAAGTTAAAAATAAAATTATAAAAGTCAGTTGGAGAGTCCAATATTTTTTCTTCAATTATCCAGTCAAGGTAATTAAAATTAGTAGATATTTAGAAGAAGAAGAAGTAATTATTTCAACGAATTTAGTTTTTTTGATACCTAAAGGTATTTAGAAACTTCATCAAATTTCCTTGTAAATTATCATTTTTATAGATTCAAATATATGTTTTTAAAGTGTAAATAATACGAAATATATACGTTACAAGTGTTATAAATATACATGACTTCAAAATCATTGTATGAAATGACAGATCTCATATTTCGTATTGAAATGAGGAAGAAAAACTGTTGTAATATTAGTGGTTCAAATATAAAAGAGTCTATAAAACATATATGGTTTAAAATTCTGGATTTATATAGTTATAATAGTTCTATTATATGATAAGAATTGTTTTTTGTTAAACAAAATTGTTATCATGATCAATGTGAGATGATACACAAAGTTTATAAATCTCCAGATTCTATAACATGTTTTGATAAGTGAAAAAGATAAAAGTGCTTTTTTATCAGAGATAATGTATGTGTCCAGATTTTTATTAATATATTAGGGATTATTTTACCATCACACATCAGTGGTAAATGTTAAATAATAACATCTTATTTTCAGAGAAGTTGATTCAAGAACCTCGAATAACATAAGTAACATAGAAACAATAATATATTTATTAAATATTCAGACTAAAAGGCAATAATATTAATTTCCATAACCCAAAGGATTTTTCTATCATAGTATGATATTCTTTTGATAATTTAATTCTTAGATATTTTATGAATGTGTTGTCAAATAGATATAATTTCATTGATATCTTGTGTTACACAAAACACTGTGTTTCCAAAAAACCACAATATACTATTAGTATTATTATTTAAACATGACTATTTTAACCTTTCAATTAAATTTTGTGGTATAAATAGAAATAAATACACATTTAAAAAAATTATACTATTTTTAGATAAATAAAATACATTAATACAAGGTAAATTAATATATAGTAATTTCTTATATTCAATGAAAATACGTATTTCCAAAAAACTGTATTTATTTCATTTTTTGGAACAAAATGAAAGTATTTTTTCGAATTTTAAAGAAAATATTTGGAAACATAAACATAATTTTTTTATAAACAATTGATACACTTCTTATAGTATGTTTTTTAAAATTTTCTATACAAATTAATTTTTCAATGAATAGTGAAAAATATATATTTTTATTAAAAACATCATTTTTATTTGAAGAAATTAAAAGGTAAATTTTATTTTAAGATAGTTATAAATATAAATTTATCCCAAAAATATTATTATTAATCCAATTTTGGAAATTTAAATCAATTTTATATTAATATTTTATATAAATAACTATTTATTCTTGTGAAACATTTTCATTGGAAAACCACTTCTCCATCGCGTCTTTGGGGTTAATTTTAAATTACATTCATCCACATTAAGTATTTGAATTTGTAAAACAAGATTCCATATTTTGAATAATAATATTTAATAATAAAAAATAAGATAAACATATTTATTATTAATAATAAATATTTAAAATAGTTAAAATTAATTACTTTGATTTTGGTTATAACGGGTTTACTGGGGGTTAAACAAAAAATAAAAAGGGTTGAAATGTCCCAAAAACTTTTATATTATATATTTTCTATCAACATATCAACCATACATTATATAAGGTTCATGATCCATTTTAATTCCATTTTAATTTTATAAAATGTTTGTATAATATTTTGATTTGAATAATTTCAAGTGTGTCCTCTCTCGTACATAAAAAGAGTACCCACTCTTACCTCCAATTTACACTTATCAAGCCTTTTATTTTGGATAAAACCACCTAAATACATTCCTTAATTACATATCCACATACTAGAGGAATTGTTTTGATTATTATACCCCCTAATAATTCTTTTTGTGTAAACATAAGGTGGTTTTCTGAAAAAGATATACCATTATTAATTGAGTGTTTTCAATTTATTTTTTCTTTTGAATCCTATAAATATTCATCAATTATGATGATATTATAACAATATTAACTATAATATAATAATATTTCGTTATTTTAATATCATAGCCTATATCCATATCCTCATTCATCAAATGGGAAATGAAATATTTGATTTTCTGTATGGTGAACTACCTCCTCGTGAACCAATGTAAATCGTTTTTCATCGCCGAATCTCCTAGGTTCTGATATTTGTGGGTTAACTTCTAATATATGATATTTAGGAAATATTTATAACTATTTAATTATAATATCACATATACATTATTACATTCAAATCTACGTGAAAACTAAATCATCTCTCATAAGTATGGCTGGAATACCCCAACTACGAAATAGGCTTCTAACAGTGCTAAAAATGGTCTTCATCAATGCTAGAGAAGTGTTGAATATTGGAGGGAGATTGAAAGTCCAAGTCCTTTATCATGAATTAAACAAGAGTTGATAAGGGAAAAATTTATCATCACTTCTAAAATATTTTCTAATGAAATCCATTACCAACACTTTTGAAAGTGCTGATGAAGGGACATACTGTAGTGTGCTACAAAAGTATATTGTAGCACCAGTGTAGTGTTGTGTAACAACACACCACAACACGAAAAACACCAAAAAATATTTATTTTTTTTAATAATATGGAATTTAAATGAAATAAAATTTAAACAAAAAATAAAAGAAAAAACCTATAATTTAGACATTTCAAATAATTGATTATACAATTACATACGTATTAATTGTTACAAACATCAAAAAACAGTAGTGTTCCTTTTTTATGATCCTAACAAAAAAATAACATGTACTAGAAAAAAGCTTATTTTTTAGTAATAATATAAATGAATAACTTGACATAAACTATTAATTTTAAACAAAACATTGAGTCATATCAGAAACATTGTGTATTAGATTGAGTTACAGTTGATTCTCAAACATGACACCATTTCTTTTTCATCTTCAAGCATTATCTCTATGAAAATTAACTTAATAACTATAAGATAGAAATGATAAAGAAATAAATTAAGTATTAGTATATATACTTTTTAGAAATCAATCTAGGATCGTTTTCTCAATTTTGGCGAAGTGATGCACTTTTAAACTGAAATGACACTTATAAATTTAAAAGATGCAATTAGAGACATATCGATCACACTGTGCATCTGATTGAGTTTCAGATCATTCCTAAATGCCTCAAATAAATTATGGATTATTTTCCTAAAGTATCAAAACAATAAGTATGTGCTCTCTTGGTTTTGAGTATTCCAGCTATCTTTTTTACTAAAATTAACATCAATTTTAAATGAAAAACGCACTTTGATTCATATCGGTCACACCGTGTGTCAGATTGAGGTGAATCTGATTCCTATACATTCCAAATGAATTATAAAACATTTTATTAAATTATAAAAACAATAAAACTGATTTTAATTGGTTTCGAGTAGGTCAGTTATCCTTTTTACAAAAATTGATGTCAATTTTAAATAAAAACACACACGTCAGGTCATACCAATCACACTATGAATTTGATTGAAGTTTGGATTATTTAGACAAATAAAAAATAACTTATATAATATTATAATAATGTGTTGAAAAAATCTGAAGGTTTTTTCATTTTTGAGTAGGTTAGTTGTCCTTTTTAATAAAATTGATGTAATTTTTTTATAAAAAGACGTACATTTAGTCATAATGGTCAGATTGTGTGTCAGATTGAGGTGAGAAATATTACTACACATACCTAATGACTTCTGGATCATTTGAATCAAGTATAAAAACAATCTAAATGTGGTTTCTTGTTTTTAAGTAGGTAAATTGTCCTTTTTACTAAAAATGATGTCAATTTTTAATAAAAAGATACACTTGGAGTCATACTAGAAACATTGTTCATCATATTGATGTTAAGTTGATTCCTACACATACCAAATGACTTATGGATCTTTTTAATAATGTATCAAAAAACTATGAATGCATTTACATGGTTATGAGTATGTTAGTTTCCCTTTTTACTAATATTGATTTTAATTTTAAATAAAGACACACCAGGAGTCATACTGACCACACTATGCATCAGATTGAGGTGAGGATAATTCCTACACATCATAAATGACATATGTATCATTTAATTAATGTATCAAAACAATATGAATGTGTTGAATTGATTTTTTTTAGTTCAGTTTTCCTTTAACTAAAAATGATGTTAATTTCAAAAATATTGCCACACTTGGAATAATACCTATCACACCAAGCTTCATAGTGAGGTGAATCTAATTCCTATATATCCAAAATGAATTATGTATTGTTTTATTAATGTATCAAAATAATATGAATGGTTTTCTCTGTTTTGAGTAAGTTAGTTATCTTTTTTACTAAAATTAATGTCAATTTTAATTAAATAGATTCACTATGAGTCATATTAGTCACACCATGCATTATATTGGGGTTAAGTTGATTCATAAATGTTTTATATTACTTATATATCATTATCCTTTTGTATAGAGACCATGGAAATTCAATTAATATATTTTGAGTATGTCACTTGTCTTTTTTACTAAAATGTCATTTTAAACTAGAAACATGCACATTACCTATTACTGATCATATCGTGTATCATTTTTATGTAAGTATAATTCATAAAAATAAGAAATTACTTCTTAATAAATTTTAAAAATTATAAAAAAACTGACAGTGTTTTCTTGGTTTTCATTGACTCACACTTTTTGAACTAACCTGTCGATTTTAAATTGTTAATGAACACGTTGAGTCATATGAGGAACATTGTGAGTATGATTGAGGTTTGGTTGATTACTACACATCACAAATACCTTTTTCATCATTTAAATAAAATATAAAAACAATATGAATATTTTTTTTCTGTTTTGAGTATTTTGTTTTTCCGTTTTACAAATTTTTATGTTAATTTTTAACAGAAATATTCCATTGGAGTCATAAAGATCACACTTTGCCTCAAATTTTTTTTAGTTGATTCCTACATGTACCAAATTTATAATAGATAATTTACTAAAGTAAAAAAAACAAATTAATATGTTTTCTTAGTGTTGAGTATGTCAGTTATCCTTTTTACTAAAATTAATATCCATTTTTAATAAAAAGAAGCACTTTGTGTCATACCGATAACAATGTTGGTAATATTGAGGTGTAGTTTATTCTCACACATCCCAAAGTATTAACTGAATCTTATCTACAAATTTTCAATGATTTCTATTTACATTCCTTGTTTAACTGCCAACACTGCATATTGACTTGATGTTCTTAGTCAGAAAACCATTCTCATTGTTAAAATCTATAAAATAAGAGGAAGCTCATGTGTAAATTTTATCATGAGAATTCACCCCAATGGGAACATGAGATTCCTCTAATCTAATGGATTTCTAAAATTAGAATGGGATTTCATATAAGAACATCAAATCATATATTGTACTTGAAGCTCAAAAAAAGAAATGTAATGGAAATGGAAATTATAGTAACATTGGAAGAAAGAAACATTTTTTTTATTTTGTAGATTTTGGTATATAGTTGAAAGAAATATATGACTTCCCAGAAGATCTGTTAAAAATTATTATTAT
The DNA here is from genome assembly GCA_963277665.1 of Viscum album. Lineage (NCBI taxonomy): Eukaryota > Viridiplantae > Streptophyta > Magnoliopsida > Santalales > Viscaceae > Viscum > Viscum album. The sequence goes on from OY728133.1 coordinate 2,028,638,590, forward strand.
ATAATAAAGATAAAAAATTTACTAATAAATAGTGGATAAAATGATGAAAAAATTGGTAGATTGGTATTATCTATTCACATTTTCATTGTAGTTTTATAATTTCATGACACATTTACTTATTTTCATTATCTCATTTGTAGGATTAAAGTACAATCCCTTATTATCATGAGTGGTTTTTAATAAACCACTCCAAATCTAACAAAATAATCCACCTGTATATGAAAACAATTATTTTATGAGTAATACTAAATAAAAATTAATGAAACGTAAATGTGAAACAATACATAAATTATATGGACAATGATTTTAATTTGAAAACAAGAAGATTACCTCTGTGATTGATCAGTGGAGGTAAATTTATGGAATACAATATAGGGAAACACTATATAGGTGAATGGTTTTGGGGGAGAATACATTTGTGTATGTTTTGGTGCATAATGGCATCAAATATGGACGAACCACCCCAACATGAAAAAAATTCACCTATATAAGAAAAACATTATTATGTGAGTAATACTAAAAAGAAACAAATGTGAAGACAACAAGATTACCTTTTTGATTGAGAATAGGTATCATCATTTCTCTTCCTATGCAGGAAGTGGAGGGAACTTGAAGGAAAGTGATAAATGAAACACTGTTGTTGTGAAAATGTTTTGAGGGAGAAGAAGTATATGGAAGTTTTGGTGTAGAAAGGAATGAAATATGGATATAAATATTATAAAATAAATGATATAATCATTAAATAATAAAAATTAAATCAACTCTTCATTATATAATTATTCGGTAAAGTTTAGAGTGTATATCATAACATTACCTTTAAATAATCCCAATGGGTTTCTTTATTTATAGTTTTTTATTTCAAGGGATTGGTAACTTCATCACGTTTATCAGAAATTGTCTACATGAGACATCAAACATTTAATCTAGATCATGTTAATGTAGTAGATAAAATATACTATTATGATGAAAAACATAGTATTTTAAAAAAATTAGGTTCTCATTGAACACTCATTCATTTTTAATGGTTTTAGGGATTTGGGTCCTCAATTGATAATCCAAATCCCATCTTCATCGTCCCCTATAATTTTGAAGATATTGTGTACGTTGGGACTGAAATGAACTTATTGTGATCTCCCAATGAAAGTTATAAACAACTATAATCCTCACCAACTCATCTCCAGAACATTTATCATTTCATTTTTTTGGCACATAGCCTCCTTCTCATGTGGACATGAACCTATGTTGCTTGAAATAATATAAGTAGTAGGAATCAAGGGATGACTAATGCATAGAGTAGTAAAAACAACATAAACGAGATGTATGATGACTCTTAAGGAAAAAAACAATAATAATTGTCTACGGAATGAATATGATGAGGATGAAAATTATATTGCATTGTGTTCTCTAAAAGGAGTAATTCCTCCCATTTGGGAGAATTGCACCATTGGCACTAATTATTAACTTGTGGCCTATTGAAGGTGTGTTTTTGGGAGAATTAATATTCATTTCATATACATGGATGGTAATTGGAGATTCCTGGGGGTGAAACCAATACATGTAGACCTAAAATGATTAATACCTAAAAATAATTTCTAATAATTATTCAAACATATATAGATTTTGATAACCACCATTATATTTTTTGGAACTATTTATTTAGTAACCAAATAAATTATTATAATTAATATTAATGTTATATAACGTATTTGAAAACATCAAAAAAATTAATTTCCAGTAAAAATATATAAGAAATAGAAAAATAATTTTAGGAAGAGAATATACCTAATAACAATAAAGGTTTTAAACATCTCAAAATTCATTGTCAGAAAACTGATCAAAGAATAATGTATCAATAGGTTAAAAATATGAATAATTTTCAAGCACACAAAGATATGCTTTATAATAAAATATCATTTTCATGGACATTATGGTTTCTATAGTGATTTTGGGAACATATTATAAAATTTTAGTCATAATGAAATAATTATTAGTAATTTTGGATGATATAGAGGATTTAAATTAAATGGAATATGACCCACTATTATAAAAATCGATTCTAACTTAGACGAATCATTATAAGTAAAATTTGATGACGAATTTCAACCATTGAATGAACTCAATTAAAATATATTTTTCTTATATATTTTTTGTAATATACTTGTCTAATATATATTTGAATAAGACTGCCATGGTCGGTTACTATGGTGAGGTTGGGATTGGGTTTGGGGTGTGATTGTGGGGTCAAGTTCACATGCCAGCAGGTTTCTATATAGTTTCTTGTAGCTCACATGAGCTACCATTGGCAGTTGTACTCAATATAAATATATATTTGTAAAATATATATTTGTGTACTCTATAATATATATATATTTATTTATTTATTTATTTATTAATTTGAGTAATATATATCTTTATTTGTTTAATAAATATTTTTATTTTATATATTTTTGAAATATAATATTTATTTGTGTTTATATAATATATATATATATCTGTATAATATGTTTATATAATTTATAAATTTATAATATTTAATAATATATATATATATATATATATATATTACAAATTTTTATTTTTTTCATTGTATACATATAAATTTGTGTAATATATTTGAATAACATATGTATATAATATATAATTTTATAATATAATGTTATAATATATTTATATATTATATTTTCAAAATATATTGGTATAATACATTTTTATGATATATTTCTATAATATATATTTTTATAAAATATATTTGTATAGTTTACTAGATATTTTATTTGTATAATATATATTTGTGAATAATCTATGTGTATAATATATATGATTATGGGTTTTTAAAATATACATCTGTGTGTGTATTTTTTGGTAAAATTATGTTCATCTATAAAATCATTATGTGTATTAACTCTTTCAAAGTTAATGTTCTGTTCTTATGAAACATCATCTTTAACAATACCCTTCCTAAAAATTTGAAGATCATTATCATCGACTAAATGGACATTGCTGAAAAAGTGAGATACATAATAATCCATGCATCCCCTATTGGTTATAGAGTGGAATGAATCCCCGTAATTAATTATTAATGTTCCAAATGGAATTTTAAGTCTCAAAAATAAATATTTACTTCTTTCAATGGCATTGGGGGTGGGCAGGTAGCATAGAATCGACAAGGGGATAGAGTGGGGTGTGAAAGGAGTGATAGCCCAATATCCTTTCAAGGAAACATCCCTAAAAAACATTGTAAACCACAAGAATATTCTGACAGTAAAGAAAGAATAATGATTAAAATAGAAAAATATATCTCTCCAAATAGTCAATCAATGAGTGGGAGGATGGGGATAAAATAAGATTCCTTGGATTGATGATTTGAATCGTCTAAGAGAATTTAGAGATATCATAAAAACTGGACAACAGTCGATCCTTGGATTCGTTTGACCCTTAAAACATACAAGCATTAGATTTGAACCTTGCAATTGTTCGAGAATTAATTCAATCATTGATTTGAACTTCGATCAACCGAGGGGGTGCACCGGTAGAGGGTGGAATCCATATAATACTTAAGATATCTTGAAAAGTTTGCGAGTGGTTATGGATAATTTAAATAGATCGAGACACTTTTTTCCGCCCTCCCAAAAAACCTCTGATAAAAAAACCATTATCAATGTTATATTCATTAGTGTTAATAAAATACATCTTTATCAATACTAAAAAAGTTCCAATAAACATTTCTTTTATCATCACAATTAAATCTAGCGCTCATAATGTTTATATAATTACAATTATAAATAAAAAAATTTGTAAATATATTTGTATAATTATATATATATATATATTTAATTAATATATATAAAAATAAATATAGTAAATATATTCATTATTTAAATGTATTTATTATATTAATTATAATTCTTTAAAATTATAATTATTTATTTATAATTATATAAATATTTTTTTAAAAATAATATTTATATAATTATATATTTATATATATATATGTATATATACAATACATAGAGTAAATTAATTTATTACTTAAATAAATTTATTATAATTTTATATTTATTTAAATATATATAATTATTTATTTATAGTTATATCAATAATTTTTTTCAAAATAATTATGACCTTATATATAATTAAAAATACATAAATGTATAAAAATAGTAAATATGTACATTTATAAAAATATTTATTTATTTATTTTGAAAATATATTTTTAACTTTATAAATGAATATTTAATCTTAAGTCGGTTCATGTTAAAAATGAATGAAATTGAATACTTAAAAATGAGTACAATATTACAATGTTGAAAATTGGATAAGTTTGATTAATCAAACATAAATTATTTAAAAAATTGATTTATATAGAAATAAATATGAATACATATTGAAACTATTTAAACCGAGTAAATAAATAAATATATATATAATAAACAATAGAAATTGATTAAATATCCAAGAAATATATTTTTGTGTGTGCATTATATATAAAAATTCATTAATTGAATATATATAAAATCCATATGTTTGATCTATATTAAATTGATAAATAAAACTATGTTCAATTATTTCTATTACTCGATGCAATTAGTCTGTATTTTTAATTTATATTAATTTTTAACTATACACCATTATTTACAAAATATATTACTATTTAATGTAATGGATATATATTATGTATTATATAAATCATATTTATATTAGTATTTATAATTTATATATAACTTAATCAATTTATTCATTTTTTTCTATAATTATATAAATAATAAATTTTTTTAATTTTTTTTAATATACTCATTTTAATATTTTTTTAAATTATTATTTCATTTTATTTTAACTTTTATCAGTTTTAAAAAAATCACTGATAAAGGATCCCTTTATGGGGGCTAAAAATGAAGCATTGATAAAGAGTACCCTTTATCACTGCCAAAAATAAAGCACTCATAATGGGTACACTTTATCAGTGCTAAAAAAATGTGATGATAAAGGGAACTCATTATAAGTGCTAGAAAAATGTGTTGGTAAGGATGACTTTTATCAGTGATTAAAAAATATCCGATAAAAGGTACCCTTTATCAACACTTGTTCTAGAATTAATAAATGGTAGCTTTATCAGTGCTTTTTCCTATCACTGATAAAGGTCATCAATATTAAAGTCTTGTTTTGTAGTAGTGTACCACCTCCACAAAGCGAAGTGATCCATTTTTCATTTTCATTTTTCATGGATGAAAGTAAGGATATATTTAATGAATATATTTTCTATTTAAAATATAATTATTATTCTAGGAATTATAATCATTATAAAAATTTATTTCATTCTATTAAGAGATGTGTTGTGTTCTACCTGTCGAAAAAATGGAAACATCATTCTTGCATATGTACAGCCTATCGCCTCCATAAAAGGTGTAATTTATTTTCTATCTATATCTTTTATGGATTATTGTAAATAAATATATAACATACATACATAATATTTATTTGTGGTTAACATTTTGGAGATGATGGAACCATGATGAAATTAAATGGACTCCAAATTCAAAACCAATTCATATATGGAAAACGAAGAAGTTATTACCAAAACGTGATTTTTACAATAAATTGTTAACAAATGGGAAACAAAATGTTGTAAGTAAATAATATATAGTATGATATATTTGAGTATGGTTCTGGAATACATGTATAATAAACAAATATTTAATATAATTGACTTCCAAATGTGTATGAATAAATTTTATTTTTACATTAAGGTTATATAATCTCAAATTTTCTTCATTGGGACATATATTTTGTTATGCGCCAATATTCTTTTTTGAGGTGTAAGTACTTCAATTTGACATGTTATATCATTCATTTATTTAATTTCATGATATTTAATGATTCATATAAATTTATTCTTTCATGGAGCTTATGATTGAAATGTTACTTATGTGGTATGGGATTTTTGGCTAACTTTTATTTCCATGGGACACATGCCATATTCACCACTTGTTTCATCTGTGTCGTTTATGTTGAAAAATAGGGTTCCCTAGACCCATGATTTTAGTACTTTTGATTACTGTATTGTTTATATAGCTCGATATAGTTGATATATATGGGCATGTGTATTGATGTCCTGAATTTAGATCATTATTAGTGTGCTTCATTTGATCGTCTACATTGATGCATGGAAAAACCCGTGATAATAAAATTGTGGTGAGGTAGCATATGATGGGCGCATCCTTGTTGTCTTGAAATTGGTTGAATGGTCAAGAAAGGATTTTTTGCTTCTAGGTAGAATAAATAATATATCTCAGGGCTTGTTGATTAGGTTGTTAGTACATTAATAAATCATTGGACAAGGTAGTCAATAGGTAAATTCATCCAGTTATATCAATAAACAATGAAAAAGGAAAACCACGATGACACAACTTTGCGTCATGATTTATGATAAATCTAACGACAAAGACATTATAGTACACAGTGTGGGTTCGTAGGTTGGTTTTAATTTCTATGTATTTCCTAATCTCTTTAGGGGCCTTGATGAGTTTCTAGACTGCACTCTTGGTATGTATATTTTATTCACTGCTAACGAGATAAATGCCTAGAGGGTCACAAAAAATAGCATAATCAAGAATTATCCATATTTAGTTGAATAGGTATATTAAATAAGGTGTAACCCACCACAGTGTCAGAGTATTGTCCAAGTTATCGACCACCAAAAGAGAAAATAAATTCATATTATTCAAGTAATAATAATTGAGTTGAATTTATTTATTAAATGTATGTATACGTTAAGTAAATAAAAGAAGTAATAGTAATCAAACATATATTATTTTAATATTCTAGAATCGTTTAATATTAATGGGGAATTACAAGTCTAGTTAAATGGATTGGTTTTGTCACATTATATATTTATTATATATTATAGGTATATGATAAAATATAAATAATATTTAGGGTCTAGTTTAGTTCATCAAAATTATTATTTACTGGTTGTAAAAGTTACGGGGTCCGAGGAACCCTACCTTGTATTCTGTATATCCACTATAAATATTGAGAGATTCCCTCACAACACACTATTCATGGTGATATTTCAAGAACCTCTCTCTCCTCTCCAGCTTCATATAGATAGATGCTCTCGATCTATCCATTTGGATCGAGTCACTACTACAAACACGGGCAATATCAGCGCTCAAATCGGGCTTTAACAGCGCTAACAAAGCACTATAAAGATTAACGCTGATAAAGGGGTGTGCCCCTTTAACAGCACTAAACAAAGAGGTGTTAAAGGTAGCCAGCGCTAAAAAAGTGCTGATAAAGGTCGCCTTTAACAGTGCTAAAAAAGCGTTGTTAAATCCCTCCTTCCTGCAAATAGAAAATCTGCATCAGTACAGCCAGCCCAACAAGACCTGCAGAAAAACTAGTATATCGAACAAGCAAATGTGATCTACTAATTTTTCATTATGAAAAACATAAAGGCACCATTAAATACTTACATTTCCCCAAACACCCATAACACAACCCAACCACAACCTTCATCTCAATGTACTCAACCGATTTAAACACCAAAATGGATTTTACCCAAGACTATCTAATTCAAAATGCCGATCATGTCATCAACCGACCACTTAATTTCTATGGTGCCCCACTATACGCTTTAGCTCACAAACACCACCATCTGATGTTTAACACCTCCATCATCAGGAAATAACCAATAGAACCCCAATTAAAACTCCACAACATACCCAACACGTTTTCTAACGTACCGTGCTTAGACATCCATGAGAACACCAACCAATGTTATCATCCATCCATTCCATCAAAACCACTTGGAATGGATGTGAATCCATCATCCATACATGAATCAAGGACAATTCAACTTTTCCTCAAATATTGAACCCATTTTCAAAACTTAATTATCATTTCAAAACATCAAATAGATGTGGCTTACAACTCACCACATTTGTTCCTTTTTCCTGGAGGAATTTGAAACATACACCACATAGGTTGTAAAAGAAGTAGAGGATAGATCTCTTTGATCATACAAAGCCATGAACCCAAGTTTATCCTTGAGGAAACTGATGAGTGATGTTTGTGAATGCTTTTTGGAACTAGGAACTGACTCTCCTGATGAAACACATGAAATATCTTTAAATGTAGCCCCACTTTCTGAATCATTGGAATAATTTCTTGTATTGGATGCTCTTAATATCAGATTTGGCATCCCATCTTGTTCATCAAATGGATTGGTCAACTTCCAATCTATCATAGAGGCTATCGCACCACCTTTACACGCAACTAATGATCAGATGCAGCTTGATTAGAAAAACAATCCTGAGGGCACTGGACATGAAGGATCATGCAGTTCCATAGTTGCTTAGCAACCTCAATTTACCCCATATGATATAAGGCTATTGCATGATGTCCAAGACATAGCAAGAGGGGAAGAGAATGTGAAAGTCATGTGGATGAACAACATCAACAATGAACATCCACCACCCTTTCACTATATACATCAAAATCATATCTTTAAGAACATCCATTTGAATTTCTCTCTTACTTCCATCGAGGATGATGCATGTTGGTCAAACTGTTTTGGAAATTGTTTATCTTCATCCATGCCTTGTACTTTCACCCATGAATTTCAAGGTGAGTATGTGTACATGATAGTTGACCTTCTTAGAGAAGAGTTTTTGGAAGAGTATAAGAGACATGAAGCAATGAAGATCATTAGAGTGTTGGAGCAAATGTGGTTGCTAAAAAAATGTGGAAATTGGCTTGTGCAATGTGGCCTAAGTTACAACTTGCTAGTATTGTACTTTAGGCCGTGTTGCACAAGCCGATTTCCAATATTGTTTGTTAGATACTATGGAAATGTTGCATGGTTTATTAATCATAGTTAAACAAGGAATGTATGCATATTGACATTTGAATGTTTTAGAACTTTCATTCTCCTCCATGAATTCCATTTTGCTTTGTTTTTTCAGATGTTTTGATTTCAACCTCGTCGAAATCCCTATTCAAGTGGAGACGGCCTATCAAAACTACTACCATGTATGGCATTCTGGATATGATCTAATAAATTTTTGAAAACTGAGGATAGGAAACATTTTCGTTAAAAAAACATAGCCTTACTTCACATGATTTTCTTGTTGGGTATTCAACTAACCTGTGTTGGGTTGGCTGGTCTCTTTTGTGTTTGTTTTGAGTAGCCTGCCTTCTTCACCACAAGACAGGTCAATGCATTGGAATAACTTACATGGGTTAGTTGTTCTGGATTAGTTTATTTTGTATGCATTCAAAAAAGTTTGTAACCCTTTCAAAGATCTAATTGCATGTTGTTTGGATCCAATGGTTACCGTTCTTGGTTGCATGATTATGGTTTGCAATTTGATTATTATCACCATTTGATCAAGGCATTTGGCTAAAGTATCAACACAATCCGAATGTGTTTGGTCAGTTTTCCATATGTCATAGACCCAAACACATGATCACCCTAGTATACCAGGCCAACCATGACTTGATATATATGAGGCCCATGATAGATCACATTCCATGACACCCCATTTAAAAGATCAATGCAATCTGAATGCGTTTGGTCGGATTTCCGTAGGTCAGTTGTTGTTTTCACTTAAAATCGTGTCCATTTTAAACAAAATAGAGACCCTTTGAGTGCTAGCGGCCACACCGTGCCTCGGGTTGAGGTGGGGTTGACTCTTACACGTCACCAAGGACCCTTGGATCGTTCTTATAAATGATCAATGCAATCTGAATGCGTTTGGTCAGATTTTCGTAGATGAGTTCTTGTTTTCACTTAAAATCGTGTCCATTTTAAACAAAATAGGGACCCTTTGAGTGATAGAGGCCACACCATGCCTCGGATTGAGGTGGGGATTACTCTTACACGTTACTAAGGACCATTGGATCATTATTATAAAATATTAATGCACTCCGAATGCGTTTGGTCGGATTTCCATAGGTTAGTTTTTGTTTTCACTTAAAATCTTGTCCATTTTAAACAAAATAGATACCCTTTGAGTGATAGCGGCCACACCGTCCCTCGGATTGAGGCGGGGTTGACTCTTACATGTCACCAAGGACCCTTGGATCTTTCTTAAAAAATATCAATACAATCCGAATGTGTTTGGTCGGATTTCCGTAGGTCATTTGTTGTTTTCAATTAAAATCGTTTCCACTTTAAACAAGAGAGACCCTTTGAGTTCTAGCGGCCACACCGTGCCTTAGATTGATGAAGGGTTGACTCATACACGTCACCAAGGACCCTTGGATTGTTCTTATAATAGATCAATGCAATCGGAATGCATTTGATCAGATTTCCATAGGTCAGTTGTTGTTTTCAATTAAAATCGTGTCCATTTTAAACAAGAGAGACCCTTTGAGTGATAACGGGAACACCGTGCCTCTTATTGAGGCGGGGTTGACTCGTACACATCACCAAGGACCCTTGGATTGTTATTATAAAAGATCAATGAAATCCAAATGCGTTTGGTCAGATTTCTGTAGGTCAGTTGTTGTTTTCAATTAAAATTGTGTCCATTTCAAACATGAGAGACCATTTGAGTTCTAGCGGCCACACCGTGCCTCAGATTGAGGTGGGGTTGATTCAAACACTTCACCAAGGACCCTTGGATTTTTCTTATAAAATATCAATGCAATCCAAATGCGTTTGGTCGGATTTCCATAGGTCAGTTGTTGTTTTCAATTAAAATCGTGTCCACTTTAAACAAAAGAGACCCTTTGAGTGCTAGCGGCCACACCATGCCTCGGATTGAGGCGGGGTTGACTCTTACACATCAATAAGTACCCTTGGATCGTTCTTATAATATATCAATGCAATACGAATGCGTTTTGTCGGATTTCCATAGGTCAGTTGTTGTTTTCAATTAAAATCGTGTCCCTTAAAACAAGAGAGACCCTTTGAGTGCTAGCGGCCACACCGTGCATCAGATTGAGGCGGGGTTGACTCGTACACATCACCAAGGACCCTTGGATCGTTCTTATAAATGATAAATGCAATTCGAATGCGTTTGGTTGGATTTTCGTAGGTCAGTTGTTGTTTTCAATTAAAATCGTGTCCATTTTAAACAAGAGAGACCCTTTGAGTGCTAGCGGCCACACCGTGCCTCGTATTGAGGCGGGGTTGACTCGTACACGTCACTAAGGACCCTCTGATCATTCTTATAAAAGATCAATGCAATACGAATGCGTTTGGTTAGATTTCTATAGGTCAGTTGTTGTTTTCACTTAAAATCGTGTCCATTTTAAACAAAATGGATACCCTTTGAGTGCTAGCGGCCACACCATGCCTCGGATTGAGGCGAGGTTAACTCGTACATGTCACCGAGGACCCTTGGATCGTTCTTGTAAAAGATCAATGCAATCTGAATGCGTCTGGTCAGATATCCATAGGTTAGTTTTTGTTTTCACTTAAAATCATGTCAATTTTAAACAAAATAGAGACCCTTTGAGTGGTTCAGCATTATTGCATGTTGTTGGTGCATATCATCTATTAAAATGGGAAAATGACTCATTGGAGAATGGTTGTTTTATTTAATAACAATTAAAATTTTCCTATGAACATTTACATACAATAATTTTTTATCTTTTGATCCCCTTAACCCCTCTCAAAAATGACCACGAATTGTACATGTCCCCAAGTCATATCTTCATTGTATTTGTGTACAATATTCCATCAGGTATGTGGCCAACTCATTTATGAACACATTTATATCGTCTTGTGTGTATGAGGCTTTTTGGCAGTCAGAGTAGTACTGCAGAATAAAAAAATAATTAATTAATAAATAACTTAAACAAACTAGTAGTAGTTTTTGAAAATACCTCTTTAGGGATTCTAGTTTGCTGATGAAAAATGATATCTTTAATAAATTTACAAACATAGTAACTGCAATCATTATCGTTTATTTGTTTTGTACACTGCAAAAAAATTGATCATTATGAGAATAAGTAACTTGTGTTGAGATGTGTTTGGATAGTGAAATTTTATTATATATACCCTAATATTTGTTCAGACGTTGTACTTTCTCCCTCCCTATGCTTAGCCCCTGTCCTCATTCCATTTTTTAGACGATAATGATACACCGCCCTATCATAACAGAATCCTCGGTAAAAGATAATATAAATTATATTACTTTATTTTTAGACCTAAAACGTAAGATGTAGTGTCTTACAGATTCACAGACACCATCATGTGTGGTCTATTTGATGGATATCCTTGCTTTGAATCAAGAAAATAAATCTTCTGAGTATCCAAGTTCACTGCAATTAGCAACCAATGTTTCCTAAAAACACAAAAAGGAATAAGTAATAAAAGAAGTGAAAATATAATTTATAAGCTTTAATCGTAGAGTATTACCCCTGCATGGTTGGTATTAGGAAAAGTCTGTCATCGGTAATCTTGCGTTAAATTGTTTTCAGCAAGCCATTCACTATTGCATCCCTTTTTTATGGCTCTGTTTTTGTTAGGTGTGTTGATGTGATATGAGGACTAACCAGTCCAAATATTTGCTCATGGGAAAATTCCTTCAATTGTTTTTCATAAATGCGTCTGTCAACAACATAAAATGCATTTAGTCATAATTTTCACATTAGATCAGCTTTTGGAAAATCAATTCACGGAAACATACCTCATATATACATTTACAACTGTGAAGCCTAGCCAACCGTTTTCAAGGATTTCATTTACATTTTCAGCAGCAACGAAATCTTGACTTTCCTCTCTATATATATTATCTTCAAAAACCACTATATGACTATTACCATCTTTAAGTTTCATATCCACATGAGTCTTCAATGCTAGTAAATGTGGATAGAGATCAGGTGGTGTTCTTATGCTTTCAGTAGCTCCTTGGGATCCGTCGGTCGATCCTTTAGATGGTTTTGAGCCGACATTTGTCACCCCCTTCCCTTTCTCCATCTATAACAATAATCATTGGTTCAGACCCTTTTTTCATTAATTGTTAAGGGTTTAGATTGAAAAGAAAAGGAAATAAATACCTCTTTTTCTGCATGTACTCTTACAAGTTGTGACAGCCATGCAATGAATTTCCCAATAGCCTTTTCGACCGTAAGAACATCATCGTCATCAGGTGGAATAGGTAGCTCTGCCTTTGGCTCATCAGCTATAGTAATCGTCAATTTCAGATGATCTTTCGGAAGTGGTCTATTATGCAGTGTGGCATCTGGGATATTGAACATTATAGCCCTCGCTACAAGGTGTTAGGTGAGTGTTGATAGATATAAATCACAATCATTATCACCCTGTAGAAGATTAGTATAGAAAAATTATCAGTGTTTGTCTGATTCATATTTCACGGGAACAATTATTAGAATATTGATTACCACGGCTAAGATAGTTCTTTTAGGCGAATGGCTCGCCTCAAAGCTGATGGGGGTGGGGCGGGATGTTCATGCGGCGGTTGTTCTTGAGTTGTTGCTTCCCTTTGCTTCGCACCCATAAAAGTTTCTAGCAACTCTCCCTTCCATTGCAATTGTTCTGCAAGGGTTGCTATTTTTTCTCTCATTTGTTCCAATTTTTCATTTGTATCATCCATTTTTTTCTTCTTCTCAAAATATACTCGGTTTGTCACCCCAAACCCTGCACCTCTGACATGACCGTATTTTTCTGGCTGCTTCAAAGCCATCGATAATAGGTCTATATCAGCTAAAGGAGTAGCTGATTCTTGTGACTATCATATATAGGAAAATAACTAATTATTTTTATGTAATAGAAATTTTAAACAAATTATTTTATCGTCGTGTCATACATACACATATTTCCCACACTTTCTATGTGTTCTCATCTACTAACTTCCCTTCTTTATTCACACATGCCTCCTTCCATAGCACATGACGTGGGATGGAAGTGCATTTGGCTTTAGACTCATCAATCTACATATAAACCTAGAAAAATAATTATGATGTTGTTTATTGGCACCTAACAATATTATTGTAAATTTAAAATACGTGCCATTTTCATTTCTAATGAAGCATACCCCATCTTTTCTTTACGATAGGGGTATGTTGGTTTTGAAGCAGCTTCCTTATTTTCAGGATAGTGTTTCTGTTTCATAAATAAAATATTGACAATCAATGTGATGAATACAGGTATACTCAAACAACGTATTATCAATCACAATGTACCTGAAACTTCTCATCCCCACGATGGCCAATAAATGCATCCCATGATTCTTGGGATATCAGGTGAGCGTAGAAAATGGGTGGGTGTGGGTTTATTTTACCTTTAGAATCTATGAGGTGACATCTTGTTAAAATAGTGCGAAAACCTCGATGAATCATTCCTGCAAGCCTTAGTACATAATCCTTGTGTGAATCGTCTACTATAAATGTACTCTGGAAGATATTGAGAAGCGTAAGACATTGTTTTATTATATTATTTGCTAGTAAATTAAAGAAATAAATTCATAATGTTACTGTAATTTCTTCCCAGATCACAGCCTTCAGCCCGGAGAAAACATGGTGCCATGAATCTATGTTAATCGTCACGCATTGCTGAGTGAAAACTCCAATGTAGCTGCTAAACATAGCCTTGTTGGGATTCAAATGCTGGCCTCATGCATTCCATCCGACTTCAAATTTGATGCCTTTGCTTTTCTCCTTAAGAATTTTAGCTAACACCGTCAAACTACGACGCACCTATGATTTCTACGACGCGGGTCTTCATTCCTGACCATTTCATCGATATCAACACCATATATATGTTCATATAGAATGGTATCAATGACATGAATTGATGGTTGTTGGACCTCATCAAAAAGAGCAGCAGGAGCCGCAGCAGCAGGAGCAGCAGGAGCAGCAGGAGGAGGAGCAGCAGCAGGAGCCGTGGTAGGAGGAGCAGCAGGAGCAAACGAAGCCCCAGCAGGAGTAGTAGGAGCAGCAATAGGAGCAACAGCAGCAGCAGCATGAGCTGCCGGAGTAGTAGCAGCCGCAGCAGCATCTACTTGAGAGACTTGTTCAGACTTAAGGTTAGGAGCATCAAAATGTGCAGAAGTCATTAAATACAAAATTCGTTGAACAGTTAATTCAGATTAAATAAATTCAGTAATGATAAGATAATTGCATGAGATAAAAAGATCTATATTACAAACAAAATATAACCTGTTTAATGAACTCCCTTTATTTTTTTCAAAGGTTGAAGGGATTTGACACCTCTATCGACTATCCAAATCCCTTCATTATGGTCTCCTCTAATATACAAAACATCATCTGTATTGGGACCGCTCTAAAATGATTGCGACGTACCACTAAAAGGATCATCCTCAACTGAATTTTCATCATAACCTTCTGTAGTTTTGGACGATAACAGAACAATCAACCACTTTCGGTTTGTGGGATCTGGAACATAAAAAACCTGTACCGCTTGTGATGCCATTATAAACTGTTCGTCTTTGTACCCTTCTTTACTAAATTCACCTTTCACAAATCCCCATTCATCTATTTTAACACCACTGTTGTTATCAATCCATTTTCATTGAAAAATCGGCAATTGGAATGTCGTATAATCAAACTCCATTATTTTTTTGATAATGCCAAAGTATGAAATATTTGCATAAATTGGATTTATGTCCTTACTACCAGAAACATGCATCGCTTCAGCCACTAGTGTAACTCCACTATTTTTCATGGTACTATCTTCATCATGTTCATCTGTATAGAATGTATAACCATTTATTACATAACCACTGTATGATAATACATACACCCTTCATCCAGTGGCTAGCCATCGAAGACGTTCTGAAATTGAATTCAGATTTTCATCCAACTGCTTAAAAATATGGTCCTGAAACCATCCTATAAACTGGTGATTATGTGTATCTGATAACCATTTTTCATCCCTCAATGGATTCAACTACCTATGAATTTCTTTGTGAGTTTCAATATATGGATCAACCTCCCAACTGTTATGCAAAACATAAAGATGATCCTGCTCCCGATCTGTAATACTGATTGTCACAACTTCTCTTCTAGAAGTTCCCTCACCCTCAATGCGTCCATTGGGATGAGATTTCGGGAGACTAATGCTTTCCACATCAGATAGGTATTCAGTACAAAATTCAATGTCTTCCTCAACAATATATCACTCCACTATACAACTGTTGACGCTACTTTCGTCACAGAATCTAAAAATCGGATAAGGGGAATATCTGAGCTCAAAGTGATTCAACCTTTGAAGAAAATATCAAAAATCGACAAAGGCATGAACAAAGGATCAAAATCATCCTCACCGTGCAAGTTATATCACTGTCGCGCAAGTACACTTGCGCGACGCCCTTGGTCGCGCAAGTGACTTGCGCGACAGAAGTGGTAACCACCCAGTAACCGCCCGGGGTCTTCTCCTGCCTATAAATAGACCCTGTGGGCCCCCCATTCGAGATGATCTTTTTCCAGAAACTCGGATAGAAGCTCTCGATGCCCAATTCTCTTCTCAAAGCTTCCGGAACACTTCTAAGGTAATTTCTTACCTAGAATGTAAGATCTAAAGAGAGGGAGGAAGGCCTATGTGTTGAAACTCATCAACACTTGCGCGCCTGAGTGGCCAACCCTTAAGGGAAGTGGTCCCACTTGCGCGCCGCCTTATTCCTTAGATAGAACTTGCGCGTCCCTTTTTTGGAATAACCTCAAGAGGATTCTAAAGGGATTAATAAAGAGTCGCTCAAGTATTCTAAATTTTGGTTGATAATCACGCAAGTACCCCACATGTCGCGCAGATATACCTGCGCGACCAATACTTGCGCGCCCACGTAAGACTTGCGCGCCTTTCAAGACTTGCGTGCCCCTACCTTTTTGGGTGCCCATCTTGCCCATTTTACCCCTATTAAGCCATTTCACCTTTCCTATTCAAGATTCAGTCTTCAAGATACGCTTCAAAGCCATTTATGGCATGATTTCTTGATTTTACTCCCTTATTTGAAAGGAATTCTATGGAATATCTCTCAAAACATAGTGATTTATACATTTTTTATGTCACAAAAGATTGAGAGGTCATTCATTCAACGTCATCCTTTAAGATGAGAGAATCCTTAACCTGGGCCTCCTTTTCAGGAATAAGTCCCAGTCATAATTTTTGGGCCTCCTTTTCAGGAATAAGACCCAGTCATAATTTTTGGGCCTCCTTTTTAAGAATAAGTCCCAGTCATAATTTTTTGGGCATCCTTATTAGGAGTAACACCCAAGCCCCTTAATTTGGGCATCCTTCTTATGAATAAGCCCCAATCTCAAATATGGGCATCCTCCTCAGGAGTAAGCCCCAAACCTTAATCCTTAACCTGGGTTTCCTTTTCAAAAATAAGTCCCTGTCCTAATCTTAGGCATCCTTCTTATGAGTAAGCCCCAAGTCCCTTAATTTGGGCATCCTTCTTAGGAATAAGCCCCAATCTCAAATATGGGCATCCTCCTCAGGAGTAAGCCCCAAACCTTAATCCTTAACCTAGGCTTCCTTTTCAGGAATAAGTCCCAGTCCTAATCTTGGGCTTCCTTCTCAAGAGTAAGCCCCAAGTCCCTTAAATTCTCTTTAACCAGTCCTAATGTACATTTGATCTGGGATTCCTTCTCAAGAGTAAAACCCAGTTATGAATCCTCTCCTAATTTGGGATTCTATTTTAGGAATAAGTCTCAAGTTAGAGTATTCAAATCTCCATGAAGCACATATACCTTTATGGACCCTGTTCCTAGATTTTATCCCTAAAGTAAATCCTCTGGGCAGTCATACATACATAAGCCCCAAACCGTTTCTTATGATTGCATCTTTCATGGCACAATTGTCTAATTTTTACCAATACATCTTGTTTCTCACACCGAGCATGACACACGTGAGCTTAGAGTGTAAAAGTAATTGTGACATCCTGCTTTGAGCCATCAATCATAAACATCATACCCTTTACTCGAACTACGTGGGTTCAGATTCCTTTTCCAAAACAAAAGATACGTAGGTAGCCCATCTATGGGTTCGATCCCAACTCTGAAATAATTCATGTCCTTCTGAATGACAATGAACTTCAAGTGCCCCACTGAGTGGCATTAAAACCAACCTGGTCATCATAATGACCAAGAGACTTTTATATGAATGTTTTGATGGTTACCATTGACCAAAAATCTCTAAATAGATATAGATGATTCTCTATTGATGAAGAACCTCGAATACATATAAATGATTCTCAAAATTTCTTACATATTTAACCATTGATTGTCAAAACTAAAGGAAAAGCTCATTTTATACTTGGTAATGTAATAAGGATTCACGAAAATAACTTAAATCTATAAAGAGAGTCCCGGAATAGACAATAATTCCCCTCAAAAAGGTGTGATGAGTCCGACCTCCCATCCTCTCTACCAATGCAAATTCCTAAGCCTCATCAGTCCACAAGCTAATGAGCGCCTACCTTTGGAATGTAGGTCCAAATGGACGTGGAACCATTGGATGTTTCCGGTTCTACGAACAAACCCGCTAGAAACCGATCGGAACGTTTGAATCTCCCATCCAGGAGGTCATCCCCGAATTCCGAGGGAAACAAAAAATGGTGAACCCGACGTGAATCCTTAACCATGTTAAAGTGATGTTCTTATTATTTGTTAGGCCCCTTGGGCCAACAAAGCAGTCATTGACATGTGCTCATCCACAAGATGCAGTGGCCGGATTCATCTTGATTATGTCTGTTATATGGAACAGGCACTCTTTTCTCAAGATCTTCTGCAAAATGGATTTCCTTAAATTCACCCCTGTGAATACTCCTGCTGTGAACACCTCTACTGTGAGGTCCGCTGCTGTGAAAACCAATGCTGCTATTCCTACTAGATCATCATCCGCTCTGAGGATGACATCACCTACTCAGCGTCTTCAACGCTGGGTATCAAATGCACTGGTTAAGGAGTACCGTCACAACGGTACTATCCCAACTCTGGAGGCCGCTCGTCAAGCCCTCCAAGTTAACAACTCTACCTGGTCGTTCGGACAACGGCGGTCAGAGATCAAGAAGAAAGCGGTGCTGACTACCGTCTCCAACCGTTTCGGGTCGTTATCCCCGGAACGCAATTTCCATTCACCCCCTTACTCTGAGGAAGTGAATGAGAAGGTCCCTCAGGGCCTTAATTCAAAAAGACAGGAGTTCTTCCCGAGGGCTCCCTTCAACAATCGCCGCTAGACTCGTGCGGTAGTGTGCCCTCAACATGATGAGGGTACCGACTCCAGGCATTCAGCTCAGGTTCCTCAAACCCGAGCATGCAAGATGAACCGCCAGAGACGGAATCCGGTTAATAATGGGCAAGTTATCATCCCTGCCATCTCCGGAGAAGTCCATCAACCTAACTTGGTGGCAAACAACGAACATGCACACACACCTGTCCGTTTTAATTCCGCTGTCCAGAAGACTCGTCTGGCAGCATCAAGGCAATCCCGCCAGGCAATTCCGACGGCGTACTATAGGTAGGAACATACACCTGCTTATGCATCACCAGTTAATCAGCAGGCTCGTCTGACTACATATGATGGATCTCGTCAACCGCATTTGGCGAAGTGTAATATGTAGGCACATACACCTGCTAATACTAATAAGGCCTCACAACAGTCTCGCTTGGTAGCGCACGGAGAAGTCAGTCGCAAATCCCCGATGACAAAAAGGAGGCAGACTCAACTCTCTGCCTCCACACTTGAGTACTGTCAGGATTCACTGACAGGAAAAGGAGGACAGGATCAGGCACATACACCTACTCCAAACCCGAAATGGACGTATATCCCTGTTCCGGCGACTGAAGTCACCAAACATATTTTGTCAATGTTGAAAGAGCAGAAGAAAATTCCTTCTCATACTCTAGATGCTTTCCAGGATATCATAACAGCTTCAGCATCATCTCAGGGACAGACACATAAATCTATCCCTAGCAGTGGAGTGACACATCAACGATTCACTCCGGAACAGACACACACATTTGTTCCAGTCCAAGAGGGTTATGGGGCATACTCCCCCATATCATACGGACAACCAAGTCAGGCACATACACCTGATTTGAGTAGAGATCATCAGCCTAACCTGACCATCTTTCCTGATCAGGCACATACACCTGCTCAGAGTAACCACTTTCGTCAACAAGTGGTTTCCAAAGCGAGTAAGAATGCATCTAAGAAAAAGATCCGCCCAGCCCAGTCAGGAGATCAAAGGCCAATCTGCAACAAGGCCTTGCTCGATGCTGGAGTTCTTGAAGCCCTCAGACATTTATCTGTCGAAATTCAAGATTCTACTCCCTTAGTTCCCAATAATAGGAACATTAATTCTGAAGGTCTTCAACAGACACTTCCTCATGAAGTCTTGCTTCATGAAAATTCGGTCAATCTTGAAGTTTCTTCTTCAGATGAGAGCCACAGGAACCCTCTGTGTGGTCAGAAGACCAAGGAGAAAGAGATCTCATCTTTTGTTGTAACCCATTATGGTGGTCCTCCCCATGATGATGAACTTCGCTGCGAAAGTCCTCTTCGCAGTAGTGATTCACATTGCCTGGAAAATACTCTAGTGGACAATGTAGTGCCGAGAAAGCCCTCTTATCTTGAGGCCCTTTCAAATGCGAAACCATTCATCTTTGATGCTTTATCGCTAGCAAGTGAAATACTTTCTCAATCAGAAGATAGCCCAGGGTGTAGGTCATTCTCCGAACCACCCCTAAGTCATGCATCTTCTAGTTTGATCAATGATGTCTCTACCAATCTTGTTGAATCCGGTGAGGCAACAAGGAAACACCAACTCTGGTCAAAACAGGTAGAAGAATCTTCATTTAATGATAAAGAGGAAATGCTGAACATGAGGAAGAAACTGGCAAAAGGTGAGTTACCAGTCATGTTTTGGCCTTTGGCTGACTCCTAGTACGACATTCCAAAGATGTTGACGGATGATGGAATCCATGATATTCGTCTCAACATATGGAAAAATCTTTGTCAATTAAAGAAGAAGGTATTATCTTATGATGAATATGAATATCATCTTAAGATAATAGAAGGGCTACAACATCAGATTGATTGGCCATCTCTATCAGTCTCTCAGTATCTGAAGGCTGAAAAGAAACAGAGAACCCTTCAACGTTCATGCCTTGGCTCACTAAGAAAATTGCGTCAGTTAATTTCCAATGCTCCGTCTGATGTTCATATCAGAGGATGGGGTGTTCACGGAGCACTACATTTCACAGTGCTTTCCAGTCAGCAAATCCTGCCGAAAATGGTCTCATGCAATGTTATTGCCCATAGCCGGCCACAGTCAATGGGCATTGTTCATAATCAAAAGCTTGTTCAAGAACAGGCTTCAACTAGTTCCTCTCAAAATCAAGCATATAGAGAACAAGTTGTTGAATTGCATCTACATCAAGTAGGAGAGAATATTGCACAAGCCTCTCGTATGGATCAAACAAATCATCAAATGACAAAAGTCTCGGAAATCATCCAACGGCCCATTGAACCAGGTGATAAAAGTGGATACAGGCTAATGCATCAAGCTAAATTCTGAACTAAGATTCGCAAGATCAAGAGATCTTTTAAGAAGATCTCAGACGTAGCATGTCAAGAGCCACCCCAGCTTGTCAGACTGGGGACTCCTTTAACCCAACCCTCAGAGTCAACAAAAGGGATTCGAGGAGTTGAGCGGAATCAGCAGGAACATCCCCAGTTCACGAGACCGGGGACTCTTTCAAATCATCAATCCCCTTCTCAGAGAATATCGGTCTTTTCTCGATTGGGGAAGAATCCCCAAGAGGAACGAAGAGAAAAATTATCAGGAGATTCCCTCCAAGTTATAGCTCATCAAGAAGTTCCTAAAAGATTTAATCAACAAAAGGCAATGTCTCGTCAAAGACATGAAAGAAGACAATATCACAGAAATGTTGATAGAAGAGATGCGATGCATTATGAATCAATCAATGTCATCAATGCCGTTGTTTCTAATCCACCGGAGGAGACTCACTCAGGGGACTCAGATGAAGAGCGTCCTGCTCAAGAAAATGTATGCACCAATACAAATGAAGAAGGTGTGCATACATGAAGTCAAAGGATTACTCAGAACTTAGGTAATCCACTTCCTTCTCTCTAAAAAGTATCCAACAGAGGGAGGGGAAAGAATCATGTTACATATCCTTCTTCTGGAGAAGGTCAATCGCTCTCATTAGAGCAAAGGTTTGCACAACAGGAGGAAGAAATGAAAGAATTAAGAAGAATGAATGCAGAACTACTTCAGAGTAGTCTTCTTCTTAAGAATGCTGAAGTTCGACAACCAAAGGAATTTGTTGCAGTTACTTAGATGGATCAAGAATATCCTCCTTTATCAGTACACCCTCAGAGGTCTAATCCCATGGGTCAAGCGCAACAACAGTTGGCAGTGCTACCATCAGTTGCAGCACCAACCACCATGTCTGTCCAAGCTCCATTCATTGCACCTACTCAAGACCAGGTTCAATCGGATGTTTCTCAAAAGTTAATAACTACTATTGAGTCATTAACAGCTCAGTTATAAACTATGGAAGGGAAACAGGTGCAAGTTCAACCAGAAAAGAATGTTTACCCTGAATGGGAAGATTAAATTTCTCCTCCATCTAGTTTTGGAAACCATGTTTTCCCTACTTTCAATGGATCATGTGACCCTGAACAACATTTGACGCATTACGTGTCTTGTTGTGGTCCTATGATGGGAACTCCAGAGTAGCAAGAAGCAGTGAAACTCAGATGATTCGTGCGAACCTTGCAAGGACCATCTTTTGTCTGGTATACAAGCTTGCAATCCCGGTCAATCATCGGATGGGAGGATCTTCGTCAAAAATTCCTTCTTCAGTTCAGCTCAACTTTTCCAAAAACGACAGTTTTTGATCTTACAAACTGCAAGCAAAGGGAGAATGAAAGAGTCTCTGATTTCATTGCTCGCTGGAAGGGATTAACGTATTCCCTGAGATTAGCACTCCCTCAGGAAGAGTTGTTGCCAATCTGTGTGGCAAATTTGCGTGACGAATTACGCACGCCATTGATCCCTGTGAAATACACAGGAGGGTTTCGAGACCTTACTTCAATCGCTCAGCAGATTGAAGATTCCCTTATACAGGCTAAGGTTGAATCTCGTGTAATTCAATCAGCTCCAGGAAGGAGAATGAGTAAAGCAGATACTGGTACAGTTATGCTTAAACAAGCACCTATGCCTATTTCTACTTCCAAACCTTCATCCTCTCGAAGGGCTCCACCTCCTAAACACCAAAAACAAAGGCCGTTTCGTCAAAATTATCAAAAAGATCAATGATGAAAACAATTTGAGGATTTGAAGAGTAAAACAAACTCTTTCCGAAGTGAGAAAGTTTCTGGTTACTTCATTTCAGCTCTGGAAAATAATTTGGTTCAATTACCAGTGCCCAAGAGGCCAAACAAGGAAGGAGATGAAGACCGTCCCAATTATTGTCCCTTTCATCAAATGTTGGGGCATCCCATCCAGGAGTGTTTTGTCTTTAAAGACATCCTGCAAAAGATGGTCGACTTGGGACAAGTCAAATTGAAGGGTTTTTCAGATCATGTAGCATGTGTTGCCGCTACAGATCCAGAGGAAGGAGGTGACTGGCAGGAAGTCAAAAGCAAAACTGCGCAAAAATATGATGATTGGATGGTCAGAAAGACAGTCAATCGGACCCATGCCATTTTGCGAACACAATTGAAGAAGCCAATTGTGTCTCCTACAAAAGCTGCAGTGAAGCCTCCATAAAAAGGCAAATCCTCAAAAGGGCAGCGCAATTCAAAGAGGAAAGAGGAATCAGAAGAAGATGAGTATGTATCGAGGCCTAAGTTGTCTTTCACTCTGGCAGATTTCATTCCGCATACTTCAAAGCCACGGGCACCGCCCCATCAAACGGCACAGCCTAAACAGGCTAGTCATGTAGGGTCTTTATCAGATGAAGAGTTAATCTTCGGTTCTATTAATATGATTCAATTAACAGATCCATATTCCAGTTTTGATGACCCTGAATTCCCTGTAACAAATAAGGGAATCTGAGGAAGTTCTAGAGTTTCAGGATACAGGGGAAGACGTGGATCTTTCGGAAGCCACTACTCCAATTCTACCCCTTCTAGCACTGTGTATGCAGCAGAAACTCATGGTAGAGCCCTTCAGCGAGCTCAAAAAGAACAAGCAAGTTCTTCTGCCAATGGCCGACTCAGTTTTGGCACTGTTATTTTGGAAGACCAATTAAAGGTTCCATCTTCTTTATCTCATCAAGTAAATGGATCTAATCAGTCTAATCTTCCAAAACCAAGGATTTTTCCAACTTCTATCCCAATACAAGATGCATCAGCTTCCAAAGCATCTGCTTCCAAGGTACTTGCTAAACCACATATTCCTATTGGGAAACGTAGACCTCTAGATCAAAAGTATGATATATTGAAACACTTGGCCCAAGTACCAACCAAGTTATCAATTTTGGATGCTTTGAATCTGTCAAAAGATCTTTGGGAATCACTCATCGAAGCTTTGTCAAGTCCTCAGGAGTTTGAAGCTGAAATTGCTGCAGCTGAAGTCTATCACATAGAGAATAATCATGCAGAATGCCATGCAGTGATATCTTTTACTGATAAAGATGAAGATGATGTTGTGCATGGGCACATAAAACCTTTGTACTTATCTGGATAAGTCGATGGTATAGATATCCGAAGAGGTTTCATTGACAATGGTTCAGGAGTCAACCTCATGCCCATTCGTAAACTTCGTCGATTGGGCCTCACAGAATCTGATTTATCTCCTTCTAACATGATGTTACAAGGATATGATAAAAATGAATAAGAACCACTGGGCGAAGTTACACTCAGAACCCAGTTTTGAGATCTTGTATCCAATTCGGATTTCATGATTGTTGATCAAGACTCAGCTTTCAACGTCTTTCTTGGAAGACCCTGGCTACATCAGCATGCAGCTATTCCTTCATCATACCATCAATGTCTCAAATACTGTTTCAATGGTCATGTTGGAACATTGTATGGTGATAAGGCCCCGTTCAAGACATGTGAGTGTCAATACATTGAGGCAGAATTTTATCACATGAAGGGAAGAGAAAAATCTACAATGAAGGAAATTACCAAAATTAATGCTCCATATGGTTTGGAGAAAATTCCAATAAATCCATTTACACATGTGAGTACAGATTATGTGTTACCTATCAGTAAAATTGACAAAATTGGCCCAAATCAAAATACTCTTATGGAAAGATCCATAATGTCAATTACGGTAATTAAGCCAGACAACATGGGAGAAATTGGTATCCTACCAAACAGTGATGAAAGCATAAGTGGTGACGTTTTCATTTCATCTGCTGAAGTCCAACAAGTCTATACTTATCCAACCAGGCTAGAAGAAGTTATAGCAACACCAGAGGTGAATAATGATGTCGATTCTCAATCCATCATCTCCCCTTTATTTCCCAAAGAAGGCCCTTTATCATCAATAGGGTCGGAAATGGAAGCTTCTTCTTCAAAATGTGAAAATTTTGACATCTCTTATGATCATGAGAATTTCGTTTTGTCATATACTATGCAAGTAGAAACGTAATAAATAGCACATAATGAAGAGGAAGAGGAAGGTCTTAGAGATGCTCCTCCAGCATTTGAAGAGGGTATCTCTACCACTGTGGATGAACTTAGAGAAATAAATCTGGGTACAGAGAAAGATCCACGCCCCACTTTAATTAGTGCGACCACGACCCTTGAAGAGAAAGAGATGTATATTTCTTTTCTAAAGAAAAATAAAGATATTTTTTCTTGGAACTATACAGAAATGCCTGGGCTTGATCCTGATGTTGCTACTCATCATTTGGGTTTAGCAAAAGAACATCGAGGATTTAAGCAAGTCATGAAGAAGAACACACCCAACTTATGCTTCAAAAATTGAAGCTGAAGTGGATAAACTGATCAAATATAACTTTGTTAGAGAAGTTCAGTATCCCAAGTGGTTGGCTAATATTGTCCCTGTAATGAAAAAGAACGGACAAATTAGGGTTTGCATCGATTTCAGAGATCTTAATCGGTATTGTCCTAAATATGATTTCCCAGTTCCGATTACAGAACTCTTAATTGGTGCGACCGCTGGCTATGAAGTACTTTCCTTCATGGATGGATATTCCGGATATAATCAGATCCAAATGGCCCCAGAAGATGAGGAATATACAGCTTTCAGAGCTCCTCAAGGTGTGTTTTGTTACCGGGTGATGCCCTTTGGTTTAAAGAATGCAGGTGCAACATATCAATGCTCCATGCATCGTATCTTCAAACCTTTCTTAGGGAAGTTTGTTGAATGCTATGTGGATGATTTAGTGGTTAAATCCAAAATAAAGTTCAAATCACTTGACTGATTTGGAAGTCATATTCCACAAACTTCGACAACATAATTTGAAGATGAACCCCTTAAAATGTGCTTTTGGGGTAACCTCAGGAAAATTCCTTAGCTTTGTTTTACGCCATTGTGGTATTGAAGTCGATCCTGAGAAGACCAAATCAATCCTTGGTATGTCACCTCCTCAGAATTGGAAATAATTAAGAGGACTTCAAGGACACTTATCCTATATTCAGCGTTTCATAGCCAATTTGGCAGGCAAAAGTTTACCCTTTACCAAATTATTGAAAAAAGGAGTCACTTACCAGTGGACTGAAGAATGTCAAGAATCATTTGACGTTCTCAAGAAATACCTCTTCAGTCCACCAGTACTCATGCCACCTGTTGAAGGTAGACCACTTATCCTCTATGTGACAGCTCTAGAGCGATCATTGGGTGCCTTTCTCGCTCAAAAGAATGATGCTGGGAATGAAAATAGCCTCTACTATCTCAGTAGAACTATGCTTGAAGAAGAAATCCGGTATTCAAGTATTGAGAAATGCTGCCTGACATTAATCTTTGCAGTTCAGAAACTAAGACACTACCTTCAACATCACGAGGTCCAATTGGTATCTCGCAATAATCTGCTCAAATTCATCCTTAGTCGTCCAATGCTTACCAGGACGTCTAGCAAGGTGGGCAGTTATTTTGCAGCAGTTCGACATTCAGTATGTATCTCAAAAGGAAATTAAGGGCCAAGCTCTGGCTGATTTCCTGGCTGAACATCCTTCATTGGAAGACACGTCTTCAGATATTGAACTCCCGGATGAGGAAGTTTTCTCTATTCAAGATAATCCTCAAACATGGGAAATGTATTTTGATGGTGCTTCCAGAATTCCAACAAGGAAGAAAATGGAAAATCCTAAATTCAACAAAGTGGGTTTATGAATTGTGCTCATTTCTCCAGATAGAGAAGTGTTACCTTATTCCTTTTTATTGTGGGACGGTGGTACCAATAATGAAGCCGAATTCCAAGCTCTTATTACAGGCTTGGAGTTAGCGCTCCAAGCATAAGTGAATCACTTAAAGGTGAAAGGTGATTCAGACATGGTAATCAAACAAGTCAATGGGGATTATGCCATCAGAAAAGAAGAATTAATCCCTTTATATGATTACGTCAGAGAGTTAATGTCGGAATTCCCTTCAGAACCGACATTTTCTTATGTCCCAAGATCACAAAATGCTCAAGCTGATGCACTGGCTAATATAGCCACAACTCTAGCAGATCCAAATCGGGACGAGACAACCATCAGTATTGCCCACCACCGTGCAATTTCACATTATGTTCAAGCCAAAACAGAGGAAATTAATGAAATAAGTCCCATTCCTGAACCATATGGTCATACTACAGGATGGATGTCACCTATCAGGGAATACCTTCAAAATGGAACACTTCCACCTGATAGAGCCGAGAAAGAACAAATCCGGCGATGTGTGGTCAATTTTACTCTTTATGATAGCCCAAACCAACTAGAGAAAATTCTCTAAAAACGTGGTTTTGATGGAGTTCTCTTCAGATGCATTGATGGTGAAGAGACAATGGCTGTCATGAAAGAAGTGCATGCAGGAGTCTGTGGTGCCCACTAGTCTGGACATAGATTGTCTGATCAAATTCAAAGGCATGGATACTTTTGGCCTTCAATGATACAAGATTGTGTTTATTTCACAAAGAAGTGTCATTCATGTCAAGTACATGCCAACTTCATTCATCAACCTCCAGAGTTGCTTCATACAGCTAAATACTCATGGCCATTTGCCACATGGGGAATGGATGTGGTGGGACCTTACCATTCAGCTATGGCCAAGCAATTTAAGTACATTATTACTACTACTGATTTCTTTTCCAAATGGGCAGAGGTAGTACCTCTCAAAGAAGTCAGTTCTAAAGGCATTGTTAGCTTCATCAAGTCTAACATCATTACTAGATTTGGTGTCCCTAATACCATATTGACAGACAACGGAACCAACTTCTATTCTTCTGAGGTGAAGAAATTGTATAAAGAATACAACATTAAATCCAACCATTCATCTCGGTATCATGCGGCGGCCAATGGCCAAATAGAAGCCTTTAACAAGAATCTTTCAAATATACTGCAAAAGATGGTGGATAAAGATAAGAGGTCATGGCCTGATAAACTCTTTCATGCTTTATGGGCATATCGGACTACCACCCGCAATGCAACGCGGTCAACTCCATATTTGTTGGTATATGGAACAGAAGCAGTCTTGCCAATTGAAGTTCAATTTCCCTCACTCAGAGTAGCCATTTGTGATCAGTTATCTACAGATGAGAAATCCCAAAATCGATTGAATGAATTGGAACAGTTAGATGAGAAAATATTATGCACTTTGCACCACTTGGAAATCTATCAGAATCGAATTGCACGAGCTTTTAACAAAAAAGTTTGTCTTCGTTCATTCATTCAGGGAGAATTGGTATTGGTTCTCAGAACACCAATGATACCAGGAAATAAGCCTCCCAAGCTTGAACCAAAATGGGTAGGACCTTATTCAATACATAAGGTCTACTCCAATGGAGCTTATTCATTAATCTCAATGGATGGAGAACTCATCACGACTCTAACCAATGCCAGATTTCTGAAGAAATATTTTGTATAAACACAAAATCTGGTCCCCAGAACCAAGATTCTTACAATTGGTTCATACAACCTTAGTCCAGTATGACCTTAAACTTCATCATCCACGGTCTATGCATATGACCTTAAACTATTTGCACTTTCGTCCAACATGACGTTAAACTGCAGAAAAGAAGATGTCCCTGCAACATGACACTAAACTGTGCAGCACCATTTCGTCCTTGCTATATGACATTAAACTATACAGCAATGGTCCAGTATGACCTTAAACTGCAACTTCGTCCCACAAAACGTTAAACTGTGAAAAAGTTCCCTAAACCATCCAGCATGACCTTAAACTGCATCATCCCTGGTCCATGCATATGACCATAAACTATTTGCAAGTCCCTTGTGCCCAGCAAGACGTTAAACTGTGACATCCTAACTACATGTCGCTAAACTGTATAAAAGTACCTTACGTCCGGAAAGACGTTAAACTATATAATCATCAAAGGTCCATCATGACATTAAACTGCACCATCCACGGTCCATGCATATGACCTTAAACTATTCGCACTTTCATCCAACATGACGTTAAACTGTGAAAAAAAATCCCCAATCCGTCCAACATGACGTAAATGGTGTGTTATTTTGTCCTTACTGCATGACATTAAACTGCGCAGTCCCCCTTTCGTCCAACATGACGTTAAACTATATTGTCCTCATCGTCCTAACTACATGATGCTAAACTGTATAGAAAATTCATGATACGTCCTACATGACATTAAACTGTATTTTTTCCCTGCTACATGACACTAAACTGCGCAGCACCAATAGTCCTAACTGCAAGACTTTAAACTGCATAGTCCCTTGATATGTCCTACATGACATTAAACTGTGCATCGTTAAGGTTGTTGTTACCTCTTGTTTCTCACACCGAGTATGACTCACGTGAGCTTAGAGCAAGCCTCAACCATAACACTCTCTTTGGGCCCCTAACCATGTGTAAGTCCCAAAAACATTTTTTATTAGATCATTGTCCCCAAGAACAACTTGATCATTAATTCATTCTTTAATTGAACTACACGGACTTTGATCCTTTCCCTCCAGGCTGGGTATGTAGGAAACCTCCCAGGGTTCAAGCCCAAAGACAATATCTTCATATCGGTTCACCACCATCTCATATGATATTGATTCGTGAAACCGCCCCAAGAATCAATATCTTTACATTGATTCACTTTCATCCTTGTTATATGACGTTAAACTATGCAACACTTTTGTCCGGTACGACAATAAACTACAATATTCTTTGATTTCCTCATTTGAGAGAGAACTATTATTGAAATTGAATCTTCAATCATGTTTAATTTCAAAATACTACGTGCATACATGGTGATACTTAAACTTTTTGTCTCAGGTTAAACCATCATTGCACTAAAGTCCCCTTTCACCCTTCACATGTACGAACCAAATTTGTACAAAGGGTAGTTCTAGAACTACGTGGACTTGATTCCCATCCTTATGGGATACGTAGGAACATTCGAGTGTCCCTCGAATCCAGTCCTAAGTCTCTTGGGCCTAACCCCAAATTTCACTTTCAGTCCCTTGGCTAAAAAGTCCTCATGAAAACACACACTGTGTATTCATTATTATGGTCCAAATTCTATGACCCTAAACTAAGATCTCTAATACTTTCGTCCTGAATGACGTTAAACTGCATTTCAAGAACTACGTATGGCTTGATTCTCATTCTTATGAGATGCGTAGTGAAGTCCAAAATTTCAATTCAGGACCCAGCCACAACATGATTATGGTTATCATTGACCTATGTATCTCTATATATATTGGACAATACCCATCTTTATGTGTTATAATCCTAACCTTAAATATTTTCAGATCTTCATAACCCTTTTTTGATGACTTCTAGTCACAAAAATGTCAAACTTCTGAGAATTCTTTTTGCCTGACTATGCAGCACGTGCCTATTGGTGGCCTTGCATAAATAGTCCACATAACAGACTTGTTAGCCAAAAGATTCTATTTATTTGACCATGCAGCCAATGCCCTTAGGTGGCCCTGCATATTTCAACCCCCTAACGGGTTTGTTAAAGAATGGTAACTTCATTCTTGGGAAGAATGCCTCTTTTGTCCTTATGTGTCTTAAACGACAGTATGTAGGGATCCGCAAAAAATAGCCATCCTTAACATATTTGTCCCATATCCTTTTTCATGATCTGAAAGTATTCAAGTCTATGGTTTATTCTTCTTCCCTACATTTGGGTCAGACCTTCGTAGGAGTGATATTCATCCAGTTCTTCGATAATCTTTTATGAAAATATCTTCTCTATATTCAAGTACCCCTTTCCATACAACAAACTCTATACTTTAGAAAATTTGAATCTCCATAAACTTTCACTGGCTTTTAGCACTAGGAAAGTAAATTTCTGAGAGTTCTTTTGCTTGACTATGCAGCACGTGCCCATATGTGGCCTTGCATAAACAGTCCACATAACAGACTTGTCAGCCGAAAGATACTATTTATTTGACCATGCAGCCAATTCCCTTAGGTGGCCCTGCATATTTCAACCCCCTAACGGGTTTTGTTAAATAATAGTAACTTCATTCTTGGAAACTACTTCTTCTAATGCCTTTTCGCTCTTTTTCATATCATTCCTCAGATTAAAATATTTTTAACCCATAGTATACATATTTTCTCTCATACTTGAGTATGGTAATATGTTTTCAGATAAATTTTCAAGGAATTGAATCAATTTTAATCCATTTTGGTCAAAGCTTTTTTGACCTTAAACATTATCCCCTTTATGTCCGACATGCATGACTTTAAACTTCCCACAAAAGTCAAAGGAACTCTAAATAAAAGTCAAGTTCCAGCTCACTAAATATACATTTTTGTATGATTTAGGTAATATTGAGCAATTAAAAGGTTCAAAGTTTGTAGGTTTATTTATAATAATCCTAGTAAAGATAAAACTATGCTTACTAAGCCCATTGGCTTAAGTAAATTTGAAGCAGGTAATGAAAGAATGCAGGTACAAATGATTGAAGACGAAAGTGTTTTTCGTTGATACATAGGAGATAGAAAGACATCCATAGACTAGAGTCTCTTCTCTTTTACAAGAATTACAGAAGATTGTCAACATAAGTCTTCATTTGATGTATAGCATCCTGAGCCTTATCAGCAGTTACTTGAAGCTCGTGCACTTGACCAACTTCACTCTTTTCAGCTTGCTGAAGTGCCTTCTTAGCATCTTCGATGGCTTTTATGCCATTCATATGAGTTTCATCCAATGATTTATTAAGCTGATCAAGTTCCCCAGTAACAGCATCTAACTGTTGCTGGAGTTGCTCCTGCTGGACGACCTTTTCTTTGATTTTTTGCTTCAGATCCTTCATCTTGGCAGCATAATCAGCTTCAGCTTGGGATACCGCAACCTCAAATTCGCCTATGTTGACTGAAAATTTCACTCTGGTCAAATCTTCGTGACTTGTCTGCGCTTGCTCCCTCCTGAAAATGATCTGTTTCACCGCAGCATGGATCTTTTCATACCCAAAACCACCAAGTCCCAGTATAACAAATTGGGATGAAAATCGAAGAATTTTCAATGGTAGCTCATCTAAAGGTTCCCCAGATATAATGTTCCATATGTTGTTCCATGCCTTACGTCGTGAAAAGCTGAACGCTTTAAGCATCTCTGGATCTGATTCAATATCATCGTCAGAGGGGGGTATGTAATATGGAATTAGTGCAATTAAATAAGTGCCCTGTCCTGCTTTTCCCCCCTGATTTGTACTTCTTCACTTTCAATTCCTGTTGGGACAGAGGCTGAGGCCTCACCTCCGGATCTAGTCATTTCAGTTGATGGTCCTGCATGATTAATTGAAAGATTTAGTCAGCTTCAAAGGATAACAAAAGAATAGATTGTCTTGCGAAAAAAGTACAATCACAAATATTGTTATCCCTTACCCAAGGATGGTTCAGCAACCTGAGAAGACTTCTCCCAAAATTTCCCGGTCTCAACAGGATTTTCAAGATGGGTCTCAGAAGAGTTTATTGGGTTTAGCTCTACTTGAGCTAATGTTTCTGCAATGGTAGGGTTGACATCAATGTCCACACCCTCTTCAGGCATTGGCAGTTCAGCAGCTTCTACGGAAGAAACTGCATATTGTTTTCAGTCCTGGTTAGAAGTGTATTTTTTTTAAAAAAAATTGGGCGAAGGGTAGCACTCACGCCCAAGGTCTTATAAATCACATGACAACTTAGCATGATCATAAAATTCTTCGAAAGTCATTCCTTGATTCACCATTTCATCCAATGATATTTCAGAATCCTAGTTAGTCTCACCAGTGGTAGCATTTTCTACATCTTCTTGCCGACTTATGTCCTGCAACCCCTGACCCTGGACAGAATCTTCAGCAGTAGGAGGGATACTGGGAATAGATGCTAGCTCTTCTCCAGGAGCAACCAAGTCAGCTTGGGTCTGTGATTTTTCTACAACACCCTCCAAGGCCTTTGAAGGAGGATCAGTCCATTCCCTCAAGGGGGAAATTGAAGAAGCCCCTTAAATCCTCAGAAATATGAGTAACCATATGATTATGGGTATAAGTTCATGATTGTTCGAATGACTTACCGCTACTAATGAAACGTTTAGCTATGGATTTCCTCCTTCGTTTCCTTTTCTTCTTTTGTTTTTTTGGAGTATCAGTGGTCTCCCTTATAGGCACTTGGATTGGCGAATGGAAGGCTATGTCCAGTGCCTCATTCATGGCCTGCTGGCCTGGAGATATCTCGCCTGGTTCGCGAGGAGAATCAGCAGCAGCCCAGATAGCAGTACCACCAGGGCTATACTGGGGCGAAGGAACCCGAGTTCCTTTCTTTGGAAGCTGCAAGATAAATAAAATAACTTCCTTAAGTAACAAATCTTTAAATTAAATCAAGTTGCAATGAAAATAAGGAAAGAAAACTTATATCTTTAGGAGCCACGTACTCTTGCCATTCCTCATCTCCAGACCCACCAGCCCCCTCAGTGGCGCCACAATCAATCATTTCCTTCACCCACCTGGTGATAGTAACCGAGTCATCAGTGGCATATATGAGCATTTCCAGCTCTCTGATGTAAGCTCACACTTCATTGGGGTTATCTCCGTATTGAAGATTTTTAGAAGCTACAATATTTCCTATTCCAGGAAGTTGTAGGCCCTCACACAAATCCATCCAGGCGGTCTCAGTACCACAGTATAAGCTCTGCCATAGCTGAACAGCCTCTGGTCTTAGATATAAAGGTTGTGAGGAAGGTCCTACAATTTTTTATTTTAATTTCTTCCCAGCTCCTGCAGCTACAGATAGAGAATAAGAAAATAAGACTTATTACATTATAAAGTAGAAGTGACTGGAATTACTACAATGAAATAACTCACCAGGAGTTGATGGAGTGGGTCTTTTAATTCTGGCGGGAGGATTATATCGGGCACGAAACCGCTTTGCTTCCGGTTGTGTCTCATCATCCCCATCATGATAATCTGATGAATCAGTTCTAGAAGAGGAGTCTGTTGAATCTATTTCAGGTGGGGAATCATCACCTTCATGGGGAAGGGTTTCTTTCTCTACAGTCCTCTTCCTCTTTCCCACTTGATATACTGGGTGATTCAATATCCCTTTGGGGTATGATGCTATCTAGTGTTCGGCATAAAATGTAGTCAAATTATGTGCCGCTTTTTCAACTGGTAGATCAACTACTGCCCCAGTCTTCTCTCTTGATGTCAGCAGCCATAGTTGTCGAGCGACCATCGGATGTTACTCTAACCTGACATGTACCGGAGGGGATACAACAATCTTTTTCAAACATTTGAATTGGTGTGCAAATCTATATGGAGCATAGGCCTCACATAAGATTTCTCCATCAATCCTGGCTACTAACACGCCATCCCTACAAGCTAGCATGTATTCCCTCAAATCCAAATGGGTTGTCCCATCATCAACAAACCGCCTGAATGGCAGTCTTCCATAGGGAAAGAAGTTGAATTCCTTAAACATGATCAGCCTTACTTTCATGTCATAACCATTAACATCTAATAGAGCAATTCGAGAGAATTCTTGCACTGATGGTCTAAAAGAGCTTCCAGGAATTTGTAATCCATTCTGTACATTGTAAGTCCTGAAGTGAGTGGCGATCCATCCCCACAAAACCTGGAATGGTCCCACTATTCTTAAAGGATATTTACCCAGGAAGACATGAAGTAAACTCCTTTGAATCTTTGCTAAAATGGGAGTAGCTAACCCAACCATTTTTCCCTCAGCCAACTTTGCCGCAATGACGAAGGTCCCTGGCCTGACGCCTCCCTTCGAATCCCTGACCGGAAAGAGATAAACACTGAGCCACATTGCCAAGAAACCCGCCAGACAGGTTTTCTTTGGAATTCTTTGATTCACTTCATATCCCCACTTTTCAAACTCTCCTGCTTCTAGAGTTGGCCAGAATGCGCCAGGAGCTCCTCTCTTCTCAGGTTTTGGACAGGTGGTAGGACGTATGGGCCTGGTATCCTTGGATTTCTTTTTCTTGGATCCTTTTTCTTTTGGCTCCATCCCTTTCTTCTTAGTAATAAACACATTCATCCATTCTTCCGGATGAATATCTTTTCTAAAATGAGTTAATGAGGTCTCTGAACTCTTGATCATGTGGAAGATCTTAAATAATTCTCGAGATAAAGAAGGAGTCTTCTCTGAATCATTCCAAGTCACCTTGGGAGGAATGAATTCATCATACATATCGCCCAAAATTGGAGCCCCTGAGATCTTATGGACATCCCAAAAACTGATACCTACTTCTCCATGAGTCAAATGGAAAGAATTAGTTGCTGGGCTTTAGTGGCTGAGTATCTCTGGCACAAAGTTGTCATGTCTGTAAACATATGTTTGCCCAACCCAGACAGCCTCATATATTTCAGCTCTCTTTAGGTCCTCGATAAACTCTGCGCAAGTCCGTCACACCCAGTATGCCCACATCCAAGTTGGCTTCACACCTCCCCCAGAACGGAAATCCCAACTTTTCTTCCAGCATTTGGATTGATCCATCTGAGCATTTCGGAAGATTGAAGGATGGCAATGTGGTTGAAGCTTAGGTGTATGATTTTTCAGATCTGGTGTGCAAGGGCTGTGATGCATCACAAAAGCCTTCTCCACTGTTCCAGCAGTAAGAAATACTCCTCCACCTGAGATATTTGCTGAAGAAAAGTTGGTATAATTCTGAAACCACGAAAATGGAAGATAATTCTTTATTTCTGGAATAATGACTTCATGTAAATGACCATAGCCATACAAAGGTAGATAAGTGCTTTGAGGAAAGTTGTGATGATATTTCTTCAGATACTTAGCCAAATCTGGAAGAGTACTATCTTTGACAGTATAGTAATCATGTCCAATGATGTTCATCATATCATCTATCCGCTTGCTAGCCAGTTCATCAATTAATCTAGGTCTAAGAGCCATTGAATCTGCACAAAAGTTGAATAAATTAAACTCTTAAATGGGTTTATTTTTCATAAAATTTGTGAAAGAATTTGAAAAAAATGGCTAAGGCATTTAGGCGCGCAAGTATGGAGATGTCGCGCAAGTGTTACATGTGCCGCGCATGTATCACCGCACAAGCCCTATTACCTTGAGAGTAGCGCGACAGCAAGGAAACATTGGAAAAAGAGACTTGCGCAGCGAGCAAGACTTGCATGGCGAGAGCTCGAGAAATTCGGGATCAGATGTTATCCACGGCCAAAAGTGGTGTATTTATAGGCCAGGAAGCCTATCTGCACGCCGTACCCCGTGCGCTTAAGGCCTGCGCGGAGAGAACATGCGCGCCACCCTATATGCCCTGAAGACCTGCGCGCCCCCTTTTCCTTGGGATGGATTCAATTTCCTCATAGTCAAATCCTCATTTTCTCTCCGGATCCAACTCTAAGGGGGGACTTTTGTTGACGCTCCTTTCGTCATAGAATCTAAAAATTGGAAAAGGGGAATATCTGAGCTCAAAGTGATTCAACCTTTGAAGAAAATATCAAAAATCGACAAAGGCATGAACAAAGCATCAAAAGCAACCTCACCGCACAAGTTATATCACTGTCGCGCAAGTGCACATGCGCGACGCCCTTGGTCGCGTAAGTGACTTGCGCGACCTAAGTGGTAACCGCCTGGTAACCGCCCGGGGTCTTCTCCTGCCTATAAATAGACCCTGTGGGGCCCCCATTCGAGATGATCTTTTTCCAGAAACTCGTATTGAAGCTCCCGACGCCCAAGTCTCTTCTCAAAGCTTCCGGAACACTTATAAGGTAATTTCTTACCTAGAACGGAAGATCTAAATAGAGGGAGGAAGGCCTAAGTGTTGAAACTCATCAACACTTCCACGCCTGAGTGGCCAACCCTTAAGGGAAGTGGTCCCACTTGCACGCTGCCTTATTCCTTCAATAGAACTTGCGCGTCCCTTTTTTGGAAGAACCTCAAGAGGATTCTAAAGGGATTAATAAAGAGTCACTCAAGTATTCTAAATGCTGGTTGATAATCGTGCAAGTTCCCCACATGTCGCGTAGATATACCTGCGCGACCAATACTTGCGCGCCCACATAAGACTTGCACGCCTTTCAAGACTTGCGCCCCCCTACCTTTTTGGGTGCCCATCTTGCCCATTTTACCCCTATTAAGCCATTTCACCTTTCCTATTGAAGATTCAGTCTTCAAGATACTCTTCAAAGCCATTTATGGCATGATTTATTGATTTGACTTTATTATTTGAAAGGAATTATGTGGAATATCTCTCAAAACATAGTGATTTATACATTTTTTATGTCACAAAAGATTGAGAGTTCATTTATTCGACCTCGTCCTTTAAGATGAGAGAATCCTTAACCTGGGACTCCTTTTCAGGAATGAGTCCCAGTCATAATTTTTGGGCCTCCTTTTCAGGAATAAGTCCCAGTCATAATTTTTTGGGAATCCTTATTAGGAGTAAGCCCCAAGCCCCTTAATTTGGGCATCCTTCTTAGGAATAAGCCCCAATCTCAAATATGGGCATCCTCCTCAGGAGTAAGCCCCAAACCTTAATCCTTAACCTGGGCTTCCTTTTCAGGAATAAGTCCCAGTCCTAATCTTGGGCATCCTTCTTAGGAGTAAGCCCCAAGTCCCTTAATTTGGGCATCCTTCTTAGGAATAAGCCCCAATCTCAAATATGGGCATCCTCCTCAGGAGTAAGCCCCAAACCTTAATCCTTAACCTAGGCTTCCTTTTCAGGAATAAGTCCCAGTCCTAATCTTGGGCTTCCTTCTTAGGAGTAAGCCCCAAGTCCCTTAAATTCTCTTTAACCAGTCCTAATGTACATTTGATCTGGGATTCCTTATCAGGAGTAAAACCCAGTTATCAATCCTCTCCTAATTTGGGATTCCTTTTCAGGAATAAGTCCCAAGTTAGAGTATTGAAATCTCCATGAAGCACATATACCTTTATGGACCCTGTTCCTGGATTTTCTCCCTAAAGTAAATCCTCTGGGAAGTCATACATAAATAAGCCCTAAACCATTTCTTATGATTGCATCTTTCATGGCACAATTGTCTAATTTTTACCAATACCTCTTGTTTCTCACACCGAGCATGACTCACGCGAGCTTAGAGTGTAAAATTAATTGTGACATCCTGCTTTGAGCCATCAATCATAAACATCATACCCTTTACTCAAACTACATGGGTTCTGATTCCTTTTCCAAAACAAAGGATACGTAGGTATCCCATCTATGGGTTCGATCCCAACTCTGAAATAATTCATGTCCTTCTGAATGACAATAAACTTCATGTGCCCCACTGAGTGGCTTTAAAACCAGCCTGGTCATCATAATGACCAAGAGACTTTTATATGAATGTTTTGAAGGTTACCATTGACCAAGAATCTCTAAATAGATATAGATGATTCTCTATTGATGAAGAACCTCGAATACATATAAAAGATTCTCTAAATTTCTTACATATTTAATCATTGATTGTCAAAACTAAAGGAAAAGCTCATTTTGTACTTGGTAATGTAATAAGGATTCACGAACATAACTTAAATCTATAAAGAGAGTCTCGGAATAGACAATAATTCCCCTCAAAAAGGTGTGATGAGTCCGACCTCCCATCCTCTCGACCAATGAAAATTCCTAAGCCTCATCAGTCCACAAGCTAATGAGCGCCTACCTTTGGAAAGTAGGTCCAAATGGATGTGGAATCATTGGATGTTTCCGGTTCTACGAAAAAACCCACTAGAAACCGATCGAAACGTTTGAATCTCCCATCCAGGAGGTCATCCCCGAATTCTGAGGGAAACAACAACCCTCTGACTGACTTCAATTTTTGACATGCCCTTTCAAAAATATCATATACTATTCAACAGGATACATCCATCTATAGTGCATAGGACCACAAAGTCGAATATCTCTCCCCAAGTGAATCATCAAATGAACCATCATATCAAAGAATGTTGTCAGGAAGAACATTTCTTATTCACATAATATGATGACAGTTTCTTTTTCCATAGCTGGCAATTTCCCCGGGTCTAAAACTTCGCTACATATAGCTTTGAAAAAGAAACAAAGTTTGGTTTGAGAGGACCAGTTTGGGATATACCTAACACTGAGAGGGGGGGGGTGGGGCGAATCAGTGTTGGGGAATTTTTAAACCAATTCCATCTTTTATCCCTGTACCTCTAGACCTGTTAGGATCTTGATTCTCTTATTCGCTTTTCCCTATCGCATGCAATAATAGAAAGCGGTAAAGATATGCACACGATATTTTTACAAGGTTCAACACTCAATAAGTGTAGCTACGTCCTTGACATGCATGGGGATGACCAGTACATGGATTCTCTACTATAATGTAAAATGCGGTTACAATGGAGTGGCTAGGAAAACAATCCTCTAGCCAGTGTGATTCCCTACACTTTAAAGGGGGGTGGGAAACAATCCTCTTCCCTGGACTGGTGAAAGCCTAGTCCAACTTGCAGCCTATAGCTGGTTCTTTATACTGCCTATTAAGATAGTCTCTTATAGCCTCTAGCTGGTTCTTTATACTTCCTATGAAGACAGTCTTCTCTCTGTTAAAAGAGTTTGCAACACCAAAAGAATATTTCACCTGTTGAGACCTATTGGATGTCACAGTGCTACTTTGTTCTTCCTATATTCAATTATTACCTGCCTAGCAGCATGAAGGTAAACAACCACTTCTTTCTCTACAGCAAACCTGAAAGCTGCACAATCTTCTTCTCCTTCTTCTTCAGTGAAAAACTAGCTACACTGAGATCGCTTCTGCTTCAATCTGCTGGAATCACAAACTCCTGTTGTGATTATCAGAACAATGAAAACCAGCTCATCTTAGCATCATCAGAATTAAACTTCCCTGAATAATTGTCAGCCTTCATTTGGGCATACTCCGTTCTTATTCTTCTCTTCTTTCTCCTTGACACAGTGTAATTACAGTGTCTTAATCTCTTTCTTCAATTATCAATACCAACCCAGGAGTGTATTGGTATACTAACTTCTTCCTTGGTGCAGATATGAATTCAGTTGCACATCTTGTTCTTCCTCACTTCACAATGCACAACGATAGTGTTAAACACCAATCGTCTGAGTGTGGTTCAACTTCTATTTGTGAAACCGAATGGTTCACAGTTATTTCTTCTTCACAAAGCTGCTTCGAGAGTGCTATGCACCTATCGAAGGCCTACGGGACCCTCAAATTTTTCGTGCAACCTTCTAGGTGGATTGCGCGTAAAATTCATGCCTTGCGCGTAAAAACACCTTTTGGCGCGAAAAACCTTTTTCGCGCAACTCTTCTTTTTCACGCAGAACTTCTTATTTCGCACAATAGTTCCTTTTTCACACAACTGTTCTTCTTTTCACACAATACTCTATACTTCCATTTTTCCGCATGTCAGAGCTCGGGGTTTGTCTAAGTGTCGAGTCTTAACAACTGAAAAGGGTTAGCCTCATATTTATAGGAATTTTTGAACCCGCGTGAAAAACACTAATCCACGCGTAAAACCTCCTCCATGCGCGTAAAAACTCTTTTATGCAACTTCATATTTCGCTCCATGCTTCCATATTTCGCGCACCTCATGCCTTTGACATTTTTTATCCTTCTGATCATGAAGCATCAATTGCACGCAAAA
This sequence comes from Viscum album, assembly GCA_963277665.1. NCBI lineage: Eukaryota > Viridiplantae > Streptophyta > Magnoliopsida > Santalales > Viscaceae > Viscum > Viscum album. Next base: position 2,028,679,749 of record OY728133.1, read on the forward strand.
TTCCACACCGTATTCCATATTGCGTGCAAACCCAATCTTTCCCGCGACATCATATTTCGCGCACTACTCCAATCTTTCGCGCATTTCATGCCATTTCCAATTTTCGAGCTTCTGATCTTGAACCACCTTTTGCGCGAAAAACATCATTCCTCTATTTTACGCATCCCGCAGATTTTCCGCGCAACCCGCTACTATTTCGCGCATCCCGCAGATTTTCCGCGCAACCCGCTACTATTTCGCGCAGCCCGCATATATTGCGTGCATCACTTTATTTTTGTGCGCAACATGCCTAAATTTCCGCGCACTCCATTCCTTTGTCTTTTTTTCAATGTTATGACCTTGAATAACTCCTTACACATTTAAACCATCTTCAATCTTGTGCGCAACATCCATTTCCAAGCACATTTTTTCATCTCCCGATTTTCAGGCCCTAAAATTTGGCAAACACTGGAAAACAGCGCCACCTTAAACTGTGCTTTTTTGCCATCCCCATATTGTCCATTGCTTTTTCATTTTCTCTCTTCACCGCTTCCCATAACCATTATTCTGCTCTTATCACGAATCCCACTATCGTGATATTTGTCATTTGTTAGATCAGCTTTAGCATCTTCAGAGTTGAAATGGGAACTGAAACTTCCCTATCCCCCAACAGCATCATTCCTTCCAATCAAAGCTTTATATGACTGGCATCATCATTTCTCCCCCTTTCCATCATAAGGCTTGCATCACAAGTTCTCCTAACTCATGATTTGTGTGAAATACATACCAGCAAAGCATCGTCTGATTTAGACATAATGCGAAATGCATGGCTACCTCAGAATTCCAAGCCCTTCCACATTCTCTCTTCTTCTTCCCCCATCATTCTACACTGCATGCAAATCATATGATTTTATTCTTCAAGTAATCGCTTGCATGGATTAATATCATGAATAATTTCTTGGTCCTCTTCAAATCCTCATTCTTCTTTAATCATCCTCAGATGGATGATACTTCTCCATTCTTCATTGTTGTAAACAACGTGTCACCATTGACACATGTTCTTTGAACATAGGATCAGCTCAACAAACGTTTGAATTTTTCGTCTAAGAGAATTTCTCAAGTTATGAAATCCAATGCAATGATTCCATAACAATTCTCCCGGCAACCTCACTTCAACCGACCTCCATTAACTTTGGAGTTCTTCTTCATATCCTTCTTCATTTTGACCAGCATTGACAACTGTTGACAAAAAATAAAATCTTCAAACACAAATTGGTCCCAACATGGTTAACGTATGACGAACATTCTTGGGAAAAATGCAACGTAAAGCTATATGAATTAGATCTTACATCAAAACATGGCAATCATGTGATTTCAAGCCTTTTAACTTCAAATCATTCATAGACACAATGTTCTTGATATTTTATGAGTACCCCTCTAGAACCTTTACATCATTGAAGAAGTTGCAAAACTGATATCTCTCCGCCCTAGAAAGAGTATAAGAAGCTGGAGGAAGAAACATTCAATTTTCACCCTTCACGGGAGACAACTATTCTCATCTTCCCATGTCAACCATGTCCAACCTTGCCTTAATTCCATCTTTTGTTTTTCCAGGGGCATTTAGCAACGTTCCGATAACACTGTCAAATACATTTTTTTCCACATGCATCACATCAAGATAATGTCTAAAGTAAAAACAATTCCAGTATGGCAATTCAAAAACAAACCGATCTCTTTTTCCAACTGATTTTCGTAAGGTTTTTCAAAAATGGTTTACCAAAAATAGTGTTCAGATCTTTTACTTTCTCAAAAAACTGCTCACCTGTTAGTGGAGACGGTGTTGCGCGTTTTTTTGAACTTCCATTGAATGATGTCATCCAAGATAGGTACTTATGCTGATGAGGTAGAAATCTACGATGTCCTAGAAACACAGATTTCAATGAATGTTTCAACATAATTGATTCTGTATCTTCCTCGCACATGGGACACCCTTGAGTTCCTTTAATGCTATAGCCTGAAAAATTTCCATAAGCAGGGAAATCATTTATTGTCCCATACAACATTTCTCCCAATGTGAAGTATTCACTTTTATAAGCATCATACAACATTACACCTGAGTCCCACAATAACTTCAAATCCTCGATCAAAGGAGCCAGATAAACATTAATATCGTTACCTGGTTGTTTTGGTCTTGATATAAGCATAGATAACATGATGAATTTCCACTTCATGCATAACTAGGGTGGCATGTTATAATTTACCAACATTACAGTCCATTTACTATGAGTGGTGGTTTGAAAACCAAAAGGATTCAATACATCTATAGATAACGCAAAACGAAGGTTTCTCGGCTCTTTTCCAAATTCAGGATACTCATTATCAATTTTCTTCAATTGAGGAGAGTTGGCCGGATGACGTAATGACCCATATTTATTTCTTTTATATGCATGCGACGACAATTTTCTTGCAGTTTCTTCACTTCCATATAGACGCCTAAAACTTGGAATGATTGGAAAGTACCATAAAACATTTGTAGGATTGGATTTATATTTCATGTATCGAGAAGAACCACACTTTGGGCATTCTGTAAGTGATTTTTTCTCTTTTCAAAACAATATACAGTCTTTCGGGTAGGCATGTATTCTTTCAGAAATCATTCTCATCGAGCGTAGCATTCGTCTAGCTTCATATGTCCGTCTTGGGAGATAATTATCTTCCAGGAGAATGTCATTCAATAGGGCAAGTAGTTCCGTAAAACTGACATCACTCCATCCATTGCCTGCTTTCAATTTATACAACTTCAGTACAGCTGACAATGTTGTATACTTAGTGCAAGCAGCATACAATGTCGTCTTTTCACAACCCTTTAACTTCTCAAACAATTTTGGGCAATCACGGAGTACATCATGAATTGTCTTTGTCATTTCCTCAATACGATCTTCATCATCATTGACATCTGTAATCACATCCTCCATACGGTCTTCTTCATTATCCATATTTGTATTCATATCTAACGATCCAAAAAACGCAGTTTTATCCCAGCCAGTAGCTACATTCGCTTTTTCTCTGTGTTTATTCCAACATTTATAACTCCGATCTATTCTGTGACATATAAAATGTTCTTCCAACTCCTCTAGAGTAAGTATTATAGAATAACAACAACGTAAACACGGACAAAGGATTTGAGAAGGATCCTTTACGTGATCTATTGCAAACTTGATGAACACTTTCACTCCATTCCCGTACTCTTTTGTTAAACGATTAGCGTCCATCCAATATTTATTCATCTTCATCCTATTTGAATCTCAAATATTATTATTTATGGTTCAAGTACACAAAACAAGAATTCCAAATATAGTAGAAGATAACCACTTCCTTATAAAAATGGAGATTAATAGATCCTAACCATTAGTATTTATTCATCTTGATTATATATAGTTACTTTAGATTCATTATAGTTTCCTCAAATCACCCCAGACCAAACACAAGAATAATCAAGAATGATACATCTATCACTCCTAGGTCTCTGCCCTACATTCAATATCATCGTGCCTAAATACTCACTGCTGGTGGAAGTGAAACCGTTCCTGATGATCATGCCAAGAATAAATGGAAGCCAAAAGGGGATACTTAATCAAAAGACCCCAAACAAGATGGAAAAACATGGAATTTGAGAATAGGTTAGTGGATTTCATGTTGGCTAGACACCTATCCAATAGACTCCACAAGCGGTGATGGCCTCTACAGTTGTTGCACCAGGTGAAACTGTCACCTGAGAAGCTGAGATCAATGAGGCCCTTCCCAGCCATGAACTGAACAAACTCCATGATGGATATCCCCTCGAATGGGCTTCTGCCTTTCCTTTCCTTTGGGTTGGAAATGACATTAAAGTCACCCCCAACAAACAATGTATGGTGTTCGGGATTGAAGGTATTTTGTTAAAAAGGACAATCGATCCCCCTTAATTTTTTAAAATACCAATACCATAAACCATTTAGAAACAAGACATTTTAATTTATTTTGGAAATCATTCCCAAAAAAATTCAATAAACAAACACATGCCAAACCATTTGGAATTTTATTTAATGAATCAACTTATCTTTATTATAAACCATGATTTTCATTTATAATATCAAATCCACCATCGGTAGAAGGAAACCTAATTTATTTCAATGAAAAAGGTTAATTCACAATAAGATACCATCCATTCCATATATTATTTTCATTAATAGGGTTATTTTGTGCTTCAAAATGATCAAAACATGTCTAACCAACTTCAAATGGATAAAATATGAATTCATGAAACACATGAATCCCAAAATAAAGATATAGTATAGAAACACCCACTTGGAATCTGAATGAGTCTACTCAAATGAAGAACATCATACATCTCCAACTACATCGATGCTTTCTCATATACAATGACACCACTAGCTAGATAGTGGCCCTCACCAAGAACATCATACATCTCCAAATAAGAGACTATAACCAATAACCATGAAGAACATCATAAGATGGAAATATACTAAAAACACATTCCTTCACCCAAATAAGAGACTACAACCACTAACCATGAAGAACCACTAAGAGGATAATTTGAAACCTAAGGAAAGGTACACCCAAAACATACCAATGAATTCAAATGAAATACTTTCTAAACTAAACCATTGAAATCAACAAATGTTCCTAACATCAAACCCCATCATATCTCCTAATAAATTTCTTTGATAACACTATTTCATTGCCTATACCCATTTATAACCCTCTATTGGTTAGTAGATTATAGTGTAGTGACCCCCTAAAACCATCCTCGAACATGTCATGGGTTAGTGAATGCACCGAGGGTATTTATCACAACCATGTGCAATGTACTTCTAATAATAAATAATTGTTATAGTTTAACATCAAGTTGTATAGATGATTTTTTGAATGATACCAAGTGAAAGTTAGTATAGTAAATATGTGTGATAAGACATTTTTGGTCTAACTAAAAGGGGATATAGCCTAATGAGTGTATTTTGGATTCACAAAAAGTATGACTCTATGTGGTATAGGGGTTTTTCAACTAGTAGGAGTATGGACCACTTAGTGAATCCATAATACTCACCCATAGAATAAAAAATCATGTGAATCATCCCCTTTACATCATTTTCCATAAAGTATGATTCATTTTCTTCATTCGTTCAATCCATAATACTCACCCATAGAATAAAAAAGCATGTTAAAACAATGATATACAAATGGGAGAGGAGAAGAATATTGAAAAAATATTTGGAAAACATGCCTTAAAAGAGGTCCGGAAAACCGAAGCTTAAAAGTGTTGCGGGCGGTGGAGGTCCAAAAAACTGAAGCTCGAGGACGCCGGAGGTCCGGCAACGTGAACTCAACGGGCGGCGGAGGTCCGGCAACGTGATCTCAGTGGGCGGCAGAGGGGAGTCGCAGGGTTCTAGTACCGCGAGAGTTTTAGGTCGCGATAAAACGAGGGCACTGTGCGACCGACTTTTTTAAAAAATGCACTAAGGTTTTATCAGCGCTAAAAAAGCGCTGATAAAGAGAACCTTTATCAGCGCTAACATTTTAGCACTGATAAAGGTGTCCTTTATCAGCGTTTTTTTAGCACTGATAATAATATCATTTATTAGCATTGATAAATCCTGACTGTATCAGTGCTATTTTTAGTGGTGACAAAGGTTACCCTGTATCAGCCCTAAAATTGTAGCGCTGATAAAGAAGTTCTTTATCAACGCTTTTCTAGCGCTGATAAAGACTCCCTGTATCAGTGCTACAATATTAGCGCTGATATAGGGATTTTTTATCGGCACTTTTCTAGCAATGATAAAGAGGCCCTATATCAGAGCTAGAAAAGCGCTGATATAGGGTAACCTTTATTAGCGGTTTTACTTAGCGCTGATATACAGGGGCGCTTCCCTTGCCCGTATTTATAGTAGTCAGTTCTCCCTCATGCATCACAAACTCAATAATGCAGTGATCATCGGGGCATCAAAGGCACCGTTGGCTCTCCGTGCTAGAACCCAAGATTCGACGATTTCCACTACAACAGATTTTTGAAGTGTGTGTGGATAATCTAGAGGGATCTTTCTATGGATCCTTCATGCAATGATCATCGAAGATGAGTTTATGATATGTTTAGCGTGGAATTTGAAATGGTATGATTTTCAATTATAATTTTTGTCCTCTTTTAATTTAAGTGAGATCCTCAGATCGTACTGAGGCTCGGATCGCTGCAGACGACAAGTCTTTTCATCCAAATGATGAAAATTTAAAAATCCCCAGCCCACCAGGTTCCTCTACGACCCAAATTCCTTCAACTGTGTCATAGTGATTGCGTAAATTTTATGATCCAAACGAAAATTAAGTTGCTTTAAATTTCATTAGAGGGTATTAAATTTGTCCCAATGGACCCAACCGTGAGTTGATCTGAGGTCGAATGACCAAGTTATGGCCATCCAAAAAAATATCTAGGGATCGTGTGTGGTCTTTTATTGGGTATTAAACTTTGTTTGTGTCTCACGTTCTTCCTTAATGCTAACAAAACTTTTGATGTCCAAAATAGATTTTTCTGGCTAATTATTATTTCACCTAAAATGTGATTTTATAAAAATAAAAATAATATATATTTAATTATATTTATTATTATTTTATTATAAAAATAATAATTATCATGTTTTCAAAAATATGGTGGTGGTTGGTTTTGTGAAATTCTACATAACCAAACCAAAATTGGAGAGCCTCTTGACCCATGGAGAATCAAACAGAAACGTGAATTATGTTAAAGAGGTGGTGGATGGAATTTTTGTCACAATGATTTTTCTTAATTAAAAAAAACAAGACTTCATGTGGAAGTATCGGTGCATTCCAGAATGACAGGGGAACCTCCCTCTTTGGAGCCATGACCTCTCACTGGAGTCCCATCCTCCACTCTCCCGTTGGTGCCTTCATGGAGTGGAAGATCACCTCCTCGTCATCTGGACATCACCGCCTCCCCACACTGTCACCTCCTATGTTTTTTGACCTCGTCGGGACATCACCGCCTCCCCACAGTGTCATATCCTCCTTGAGAACCTCGCGACTACACACTCCCAATGTCCAACCCAGGGGGTATCTCCATCACATTTTGGTAATGTATTTTCATACTAATTTTAATACCCATGGATAAAAATAAATATATTTTGGAATTAAATTAATATATATATATTTATTTATGATTTGGTATTGAAAATAAAATTAATTAAAGGAATGAATGGGAATAAAATAAATTATTCTAATTTTTAACTTATTTCATTTATTTAATCACCCACATACATAAATTATTGCAATTTATTTTTTATCATGATTTATTATATTGATCTATATTCATCATTGACCAAACCATTTTATGTATGAATTTATTTAGTTAATTATTTTAACTACATGTTCTTATTGAAATTAATTAAGACAGTCAACACATCGTTGTTTATTTTGGGTCAATATTTATAAGGTCCTACATGTCAAAATTTATCTGACTTACTTTACACCCCCAGTTCCCCACGTATGCATGTGAATATATTTTTATATCGACAATGATGGTGTAAAACGTCGACCCCTCCAAGACAAGGTGGGACGCTATGATATGGAATGTGTAAGATACCGACAACACCAAGACGAGGAGGTACTCTAGATGATCAGTGGACATACTGGATGGGGATGAGCTATATCTAGAGTTGAGCTACAGCTCAGGTATGATAACTCTCGGTTATTTTAGAGCCTCAACACCAGTCAGGTAGCATCTTTCCTTTATGAATTTATTTATTATTTTATGCATTTTATTAAAGCAGAAAAATACATAAAAAATAAATAATAAAGAGCCTAAAGAAGTGATAAATGTTTTTTTTCTTCTGTCAATGTCCATTTGTGAGCAAACATCATAGATGAACAAGATGATATAAATGGATTCAATTCATCGATAGAAAAATAACAAGAACCCACAAAAGAAATATTATGCCCTAACCACCTTCTATCATTTAAATATGAAGAAGAATGAGTGTTTTGGGTGCTTCTTATCCAAAGTTGAGGGTGCCTCTTACTACTGAGGTGTTCTTATAAGAGTGGTGAGTTGACTTAACTAATGTGGTTGTAAGGATTATCCAAATCTAGATTGAAATTATTTTATAGGAAATTATTGAGTAAGTCATGTTATGATTTTAGAAGTTGGGACTTCTCTCAACAGATCAATGAGTCACGGGTTAATGCTGATGGACATTCAAACACCTACCTAGAACCCTCTGAGTAGTGGCATAACCAATGCTTATAGACTATGAGAGGAGACTCAAGGATCATTTCCATCAGAATACTCAAGCAACATAGTATTATGATTTTAGTATATAGGGTTACTATAATTCAATAAAATAGTGGGAGACATTTAATGATTTAATTAATAAATAAAAATAGCTAAATTGGTAACCAAGATAAATTTCTAATTTTCTACTTTGTATTTTTGTATAAAATGTCGTAAATTTTACAAGATAAAATACAATAAATATTGGGAAAATTGAATGTCCAAACTATCCCTAATTTATGATTGTTGTACAAGTCCTTCAACATAGAAATATGATATCAACAATTCTTGGTTTTTGTGTCCCTGTACCTTTTAATCCACCTCAGGATGTGAGGGTATAAAAATGATTATAGGAGACTCATATATATGTATAATATGATGGAAAAGTAATAATTCTATCAGCAATGTCTAATTTTGGTTACTGTTACAACATCAGGATATATATTTTTACACAAGTTGTATCATTTCTATGATGATTTTGAGGATAAAGTGAAGAAAAATATGAATTTGTGATTATAGAAATGGAATTGTGTAATATAAAGATGGATAAAGAATCATTTATATTTTATTTTTAACCATTTAATCCAATTTTTTTAAGATTACAAATGAACAGGATAGAGTAAATCCCTCATCACCTTTTAGTTATGGTTCACCGAGAAATAAGAATTTTAAATACAGGTTAATCATTATTTCTTATGGGGAACAATTTGAAGGAATAGATGAAAAGGCCAATGTAGGGAAGGATTCCAATGGTACATTCACAACGTCCTTTAATGAAATGAGTTTGGATATTAAATTGGTGTTTATTTTTTACACATAACATGAAATAATTATGTGGAAGTTTTAATGGAACAAACTAAATTAAAGAAGCAGGTACCCGCTTCTTTTTCTAGTATATATATCAATATAAAATGTAATGTTTCATTCATACTTATTGGGTATTAATTACAATAAAAATAATTATATTTTTCAATTAAATTTATTAATTTATTTATTTTTGATTGGGTATTATAAATAAAATTAAATAAATGAATGAATGAATGGGAATAAAATAAATTATTGGAATTTTTAACTTATTTCATTTATTTAATCACCAACATACATAAATTATTGCAATTTATTTTTTATCATGATTTATTATACTGATCTATCTTCCTCATTGACCCAACCATTTTATGTATGAATTTATTTAGTTAATTATTTTAACTACATGTTCTTATAGAAATTAATTAAGACGGTCAGTACATTGTCGTTTATTTTTTATCAATATGTATAATGTCTTACATATCAAAATTTATCTGATTTACATTACACCCCCAGCTCCCCATGTATTCATGTGAATATATTTTTATATTTATGAAGACGGTGTACAATGTTGACCCCTCCAAGACGAGGTGGGACGCTATGATATGGAATGTGTAAGATGACGACAACACCTAGACAAGGGGGTACTCTAGATGACTTGTGGACATACTGGATGGGGATGAGCTATATCTAAAGTTGAGATATGGCTCGAGTATGATACCCCTAGGTTGTTTTAGATCCTCAAGACTAGTTAGGTAGCATCTTTCCTTTATGAATTTATTTATTATTTCATGCATTTTATTAAAGCAAGAAAATACATAAAAAATAAATAATCAAATGCATAAAGTAGTGATAAAAGTTTTTTTGTTAACGTCCATTTGTGAGCGTAACATCATAGATGAACAAGAATGGTATAAATGGATTTCATTCATCGAGATAAAAATAACAAAAACCCTCAAAGAAATATTATGTCGTAGACACCTTTCATAATTTAATTTTGAAAAAAAATGGAGTGTTTTGGTTTCTTCTTATCCAAAGTTGAGGGCACCTTTTACTACTAGGGAGTTCTTATAATAGTGGTGGGTTGACATAACTAACATGGTAGTAAGGATTATCCAAAGCTAGATTGCTATTATTTTATAGGAAATTATTGAGTAAGTCATGTTATGATTTTAAAAGTTGGGACTTCTCCCAACAGATTAATGAGTCGCAAGTTAATGCAGCTGGACATTCAAACATCTACCTAGAACCCTCTGAGTAGTGGAATAACAAATGCCTGTAGACTATGAGAGGAGACTCAATGATCCTTTCCATCAAAATACTCAAGCAACATAGTATTCAGATTTGAGTATAGAGGGTTCCTAGAATTCAATAAAACAATGGAAGACATTTAATGATTTAATTAATTAATAAAAATGCCTAAATTGGTAATCAAGATAAATTAATAATTTTCTAGTTTGTATTTTTGTATAACATGGAAAGTAAATTCGATAAGATAAAATACAATAAATATTGGGAAAATTGAATGTCCAAACTATCCAATATTTCTTATTGTAGTACAAGTCCTTGTACACAATACTATGATATTGGAAATTATAGGTTATTGTGTCCCTGTACCTTTTAAGCCACCTTAGGAAGAGAGGGTATAAAAATGATTACAGGAGACTCATATATGTATAATATGATGGATATGTAATAATTCTATCACCAATGTCTAATTTTGGTTATAGTTACAGCATCGAGATATATATTTTTGCACAGGTTGTCTCTTTTCTATGATGATTATGAGGAGAAAGTGAAGAAAAATATGAATTTTTGATTATTAAAATGGCATTGTGTAATATAAATATGGATAAAGCATCATTCATATTTCATATTTTCCCCATTTAATCCATTTTTTTAAGATTACAAATGAGCTGGATGGAGTAAATGATCCACCACCTTTTAGGTATAGTGCACAAAGAAATAAGAATATTAATGACAGGTTAATGATTATTTTTTATGGTGAACAATTTGAAAGAAAAGACGAAAAGGATAATGGAGGGAGGAATTCCAATGGTATATTCGCAACGTCCTCCAATGAAATGAATTTGGTTATTAAATTAGTGTCTATTTTCTACATATAACATGAAATAATTATATGGATGTTTAAATGAAACAAACTAAATTAAATAAGCAGGTACCCACTTCTTCTTCTAGTATATATATCAATATAAATTGTAATGTTTTGTTCATACTTATTGGGTATTAATTACAATATTAATTCAAAATATTTGTATTCAAATACATTACCAAATTAAGTAATATAAACATTAAAATAAGTAAGGTGTATTCTCCAAGTGGCTTAATAGAATGATTCCTAAGATAGCAGTGAGAAACACATAACTTCTAGATGTTGAGTAGATGGTTTAAGTCAAACTATTATTGATTGTTCCGGAATGAATTTTTTTCGGGGTGTCTCATACTCAATTACTTGTTCAATGATACTTGAATCATAGGTAATAAGTGATGAATATAAAATGTAATACATTTACAAAGTTCTGGCATGAAAAGTATTTTTCAAGGAAAAGAAAAAAATTAAGTCATAGATATAACCATCTTGGTATTCAAACATAGTAGAGCTAAACACCATTTGTATTATCTACGTATATACTAGGTTTTGGCAATGAAACCTTTAGCAAAAAAAATAATTCCATTATGTTTTCAGAATTAGTTCACCAGGAAGGACTGAAATATTCAAAGGGTAAGCTAGTGGTAAAAATATACTTAATCATATTCCTTTAGGTAATTAAAAAATGTGTATTCCTGAACAGAATATATAATATTCTCTGGTCTGTCATGCTGAAGAGTATCTTGACCAAGCATTCATCGATCAATATATTATATCCTGGAGTAATTTCTCAATGCACATAACCTATTTGCATCATGACATTGATGATAATAAGGAGGATAGATGATGATTCATTCATATTAACATTGATCAATTGAATTTAGAGTGGATAAATTCTTAAACATGCATTTTATAAATTAGAGTCATGATGTTATTAGTGTAAATGTTGTAACATGTAGAAATTTCTTATATATTTCAAGTCATTATTTGAGAATAATGGCGATATCAAATAACCATAAGACTACTAAAATGAAAAATGGATATCATATGAGTCATAGTATGATGGAAATCCTTTATTTCATAATACATGTGTTTTGATGCAATGAGTTTGATAGGATTAAAAAAACTTCCATCAAGCTAAACACATTGTGAATCAAAGTAATTATTCTAATGTTTTATTAGGATACAATATAAACCCCTAATTTTTATTTAGGTTATAGACTACATTTCTATATAATGGTGCACATATTTATTAGAGATAAAAGGAGCCATATTGACTTGGGAGTAGTCAATGTTAGATATGAAAAAGTATTTTTCATAGGAACTACTTCCATAAGTGTATGTGGAACAAGTATCTTATAAAGAAAAATATTGCGTAGAAAGGTTAAAACCATAGTGATGGTTTTATTTTCATCGAAATTGTTGATACATTATTTAGAGAAAATAATATTTCCTAAATGTAAGAAGTATAACGAAATTAGCTAAGATTAACAAGGTAAATTCAAATTAAATAATAGATTCCATGTGTCAATGTGAAAATGGGTTACAAACTGAATAATACAGTTGGAATTCATATGATATTATACATGGATGTTATGAGAATTGTACCAATAAGGATCGATTGGTAATACCAATTTAGTATGCCTAAATACACTAGAATTTTATTTATCATATGTATTTTCTATGAACATTTAATTAGCAATTAGATTTGAAGACTAAATTTATTGCAAGATGTCTATACGACATTACCAGAATGTGATGGAGACACCAAAATATGCCAATATGGGTTTCATTTTAATTAAATATAGTTTTGGATTAATGTAACCAAAAATATATTAGGGTATTCATTTGGAATGAATATTTTCCTTGTGTCTACCACTGTTTAGTGGGAGAACCATTTGTTTTCAAGTGAAATATGTTCGGAAAAAAATTTAAAATAGTTACCAGTCTTACATATAGTTAAGACTAGGTCGAATGTAATTTTCTTGTGATTGAAATAATGTAGAAACCTATGTTATTGGGAACATTATCTACCAAGTTATATCTAAAAATTTCTGGGACATAGTCACTCATATATATGGTGACATGGTATTGATAAAATACAAGATGAAACAATTCAGGATACAGTTGTTACCAATGTCACATGGCATAAATCTCTCCAAGTAGACATTCAATGAAGTAAGAGGTTATTAAGTGATGAGTTGAGTTCCATACACTTTTGTGATGGATAAATCACATATTACATGATATGGAAAAGATATGATATTTACAACATATAATTTTTAGTAGGAAAATATCAGTTATATCCAGGATAAATACAAGGGATGCAGTTAAAACTATCTGATTGGACTTGGGAATGTACAAAAGATATGTATCTTGTAAGTGGAGAAGAAAGTATACTAGTTTTAATGGGACACAAAATATTTTTCCATGGATTAATGATACATAATATTTTATTTAGGCAAAAGTGAGGAGTGAAAAAAGCTCATATAATCTAGTGGTATCCATACCAACTCAACCAATTACACTGTAGCATCTATGGTAGCTATGAAAAATTCATTGAATACCTAAAATGTGTTAAAGTTCTTGGAATCAAACCTATAAAGTAATGTTTTTTTAATTATATTAAATATGTTACTGATACTATACAATATGCCATGTTTTGATATTGAAAAAAAGAAATATACTCAGGGTTTCCATATGTTAATAAGTCTTACTCAGGGAGATGAGGTTATAGATAGTAGAATAGCCACGGGGTAGAAACATGAAAGACATATAAACAAAAGTCATAACTTAATAGAAACATGATATTTAACATGTTAAGGCTAATAAGGATAGTTAGAAATCTAGCTCTAGTTTTAGTGGGAGTGTTGTAAAAGTGGGTTCCCTAGACAAAACTTTTTAGTAATTTTGATTAATATATCATGTATATAGTTAGATATATAGGATGTATTCTTACCATTATAGTGTATATTTTTTAAGACCACTATTTAATGGTAACATCCATATATTAATTGTCTTATAAAAAGGTTATAGTAGATCCCATTCTATAATGATAACCTTGAGATACTATGAAATTAATCATAATTAAAGGTCTCATTGTCTATATACATCTTATTAAATGGACTTAGTATATGATTTACTATCAGTGGTGGTGACACATAAGAATTTAAGACTTCTTCTCATGAAGTTCTCACATGGTGATATATAGTATTGAGATAATTAGGATAGACCATCCAATAGTAACACCACGCGTTTTAAGTGTCATTTGTTTTTCCTATTTACAAACATGTGTATTGGTATTCTAACATAATATTATTACCAGTGTGTGTAATTGTATCACATACTTTGATGAAAGGAAAACCCCATGATAATGAAATCATTGTGAGTTAGCTTTTGTTGGGTGATTCATTGGTGGCATGATATTGGTTTAAAGGTTAAATACGGATTTCTATCTTCTGGTTTAATGAAGTAATATATCTGGGGACTTGTCGATTAGGATGGTATTACTTTAATAAATCCTTCTCCAATGTAGTTGAAAGATAAATCAATCATGTTAGATAAAAAAATCAAGGAAAGGATGATGACAAAATTGTATGTCATGATTTATGAGATATGTAAATACAAAGAGATTATAGTATACAGTGTGTGTATGTAGGTTGGTTATTGTTGTTATGAATTTCCTTATCTCATTAAGGGCCTTGATGGGTTGCTAGACTCCACTCTAGATCTATATATTTTATTCACTACTATCGAGATAAGGTCCCAGAGGTTCACACACAATAGTGTATTCAATAATCTTCCCAATTTAGTAGAGTATGTATATTGGACATGACATGCCCCCTGGTAAGGTCCAATTGTTTTCAAAGTTATCAATCACCAAAAGAATAAATAAATTCATATTGTTTAATTTAAGAATATTTGGGTTGAATTTATTAATTAAAAATATTTACAAGTTAAGTAATTATGAGAAATAATATTAATTGAAGGAATATTTTTTTTAATATTCTTGGTTTGTTTAATATTAACCAAGAATTACGAGTCCAGTTAAATGAATCAGTTTTATGATGTGATATATTTAATATATATTATAGTTAAGTGATAAAATTTAAAAATATTTATGGAATATTTATTTTAATTATAATTATTATATAATGATTGTTAATGTTCTAGGGGTAGGGTAACCCAACTGGGTATTTTTTACATAAAAAATAAATATAGAGAGAGACCTTCACAACACACTATTAGTGGTGAGATTTTAGAGATTCTATCTCCTCTTCTGCTTCCTTGAGAGAGAATATATCAATCCAAGCATTCAGATCAATTTTTCCCTCACACATCATAATCTCAACAATGGGGAGATCATTGGGCTGTCAGAAGTTCCCTTAGATCTTCTCACCAGCACCCGGAATTTAACGATCGATGCTCCAAGGGATCTTTAAAGGGTGTGTGGATGATCTAGATGGATCCTTCTAAATTTTTTTCAAGAAACGATAACCAATAATGAGTTTTTTTTCAGTGAGTCTTTAGTTATGAAAATGTATGTTTTCTAGTTTGAATTTATGTCTTCATTTAATTTTCAAGTGATCATCAGATTGTACAAGGTGACGGATCATCAAAGGCGACATGTCTCTTCACCCCGTTAGTGAAAATTCTAAAATCCCTAGACCAATAGCTTCCACTATAACCATAATACTATTTGTTTATAAAATGAAATTGAATTTATTTTATAATTACTATCATGAAAATTATGGGATATAAATATCCATATAAGTTTATTTCATACATGGGTCTTATGGTTCAAAATTTACCAAAGGTAAGTTTTTAATGATACAATCTCATAGTTTATCGAGGTTGATTATGATTATTCATATATTGATTAAATCTTATGATATTTCTCTCAATAAACTAATGAAATATATTATCCTGAATTTATTTATTCATAACAAAATTTTCCATTTCATTTTTTTCTTTTTAGAAACTCAAGAAGAAAAACTTCTTTAAATAAATATCAACTTCATTTCTCTCTTTAGTAGAAAATAATTTCATTTCCATGTCCATGTTTTCTAGAATTATTTTAATGAATGTTTTAACTATTCTGCAATTATTTTTAAAATTTATTTTTACCATTGTTTTAATTTTTACAAAATGATTTAAAATGAATCATATTTTTTTTAACAATGTAATTTTGATTATTTATCAAATATGTGAGAGGAGTCTTTTTTTTATCATCGATAGAATGAATGAAATTTTCTGAAATCATAACCATTAAATTATTCTATAATTCTTTTATATGTTTTGAATGTTAATTTTTTTTAAAAAAATCCTTCATGTTTATGAAATTTTTCGATTTTAAAGAAGTGATTTTAAAATGGAATGGATATTTTCTACAAGAATGATTTAACAATCCATTTATGGGATTTATATTCATTAATGAAAACATCCTCATATATTACTTATGATTTATTTTGGATACAACCTAATGATATGACCCTTGTAGTTTCTCAAAAAAATTTATGGTTATAATACCTTTTTTATTAAAATAAATACATTTCCATGGGTTATTTTATGATAAATTTGTGAAATGATTATGGAACCCATTTATGTTTCACATGTTATATTTTGATGAAATGATTATAAAAACATTTTTACTTTTAGGTTTTTTTATTTTATGAATGTATTGTGATCTTTTATAACAAAAATTTATTTATTATTAAATGTATGGGACCTATATCTCCATCCAATGCATTGGGTGAAGATGAATATATCATTAGATAAATATGATAGGAATGGGGAGTGAACCGAGTTAAGAGAGATACTATGTCAAATATGATATCATTGGGAGCAAACCTTGACTATAACTATGGTATATGGAGTGTAACCATTCTTCTATGATATCCATGGATGTAATCCTTTACTACTAAGGAAATTATTTTCTATGATTTTTTTTTCCCAAAATATATTTCCTAAGACAATGTTTAGTTCTCAAGAAACATATTGCTTGACTCTGTTATGATTAATGTTTTATGAGATACCAAGAATTATGTCATAACTCATGTTTATGAACTATTCCATTAATTTATGGTTTTAAAATGTTATTGTCATTTTTGCATATCCTTATGATCATGTTATGCTTATGTGATCATTGTTATCTCCCTTATTTACCCTTACTGGGCATCTGATATAAACCATTATTATGTTTCCTTTACCCATGTTTTTGAAAAATAATTTTTTTATTATATGACTAAGAAGGGTTCTAGATGTGAAGAACTTAGTGGGAGATTTCATAATTCACTTCTATACTAATTATTTATTTATCGATGTTACCAAAATCACTAAACCAATTTTATTTTTGAGTAGATAATTATATTATGTTTTTAATATTAATCTACTATGATGTAATATCTATATATGAAAACTGTGGGTCACTTTAGATAATAAAGTGTATTATAGGCGAGTGAGATTATGTTTTAACTTAATTAAGATAAAAGTTACCAAATTTAATATTATATAAGTCAAAATTAAAGGTGAGTTTCAATTCATATCCTAATGTTTTTAAGATATGTGAAGGCAAATAGAAATGTACAGAGAAAATTTTAGTTATTGTTAGAAAGTGAAAATAAATATTTCATAAAGGATTATTCTAGTAAAAAAACAATGTGAATTTCACTTTATATACGAAAATAAGTTTAGGGTGTGTTAGTAAAGATAAATTGAAAGAGTTGAATTTAGTTATAATAATAATGTAAGTGTAAAAAATCCAAAAATGTTAAGGATGTTTCAATAAGTAATAATGTGAATAGTTACATTAATTATAATAACATTTCAAGGAAAATTGAATATAGATAGGGTTCCAAGGGTAATTGTGTTGACATTAAAAATAGTTCTAAGAGGAAAACATAAGTCTAAATCACTGTATTTTATGTTGCCATCTTAAAGATATTGAATATGTTTAAGGAGATAAATATTAAGAATAAAATTCCTAAATCTTGACATTATTCAAAATTATCTTCTTAAAAGATACGAATCGCTAAATATTTTTTATGTATGGATTTATTTGATGGTCACATAGAGAGGTGGTAGGAATTATATAGAGATGCAATGAGTAAATAACACCCCAAAAAGTGCAGTAAAAAAAGTTAGATCTAGAAGTCTATCATATATGATATGGTAGATAGGTGATTATGTATGCTTTGTTAATTATTATTAATAATGTTTAAGAATATCAATTGTATCCTATAAAATTTAATCTCCACGTTATCATTCATTCAGGTCAGCAACATATATATATATTCATGTTTTGGGAAACATAATGATAATTTACCTCTCAACAAAATATTTTGAGTTATACTTAATTTATGTTCATCAGGGAATATTATAGGTTATAATTATTTTTAAGGTTATCATGAATATGATTCTTATATAGAGATATATAATTTACTGATGAGGCACAAAAAGTTTATTTATGCACTGAATGACCCACTAAGAATACTATATGGACTGTCTTAGAGTAGATATTTGGTATACCTGGGATACAAGGATTATCTTTTTAGTACCCACTAAATAAGTTTGAGGATATAACAATAATGAAAAAAAATCATACATTGATAACTTTATTTTGAAATCCTTTAATATTTTCATATCAGTGGGTGGATTGGTATGTTTGAAATCATGTTGACAATTAGAGCTGAACAAAGATGGGATTTTCCTCTTGTATGAATAGTGTTACATGTGGTCCCTCAATTGAGATAAAATATGGAGTTTTTAGGTACACAAATATAGTATATATTATATAATTATCTATTCAGGTGAGGAAGATGTGATGTTATAATCCTTAAAGGATGGTGAAATTTGGTATGTTCATCCTCACAGTTAGTTTATAATCAATTATTTGTGAATATATGAGTTTTCTAAATAAAAATGACATATAAATTTTCCCATGGTCTCATAATAACATAGAATAAAATAAAACATGAGAATCTATTCTATCATGTGGTGACACTAGTGGACATGGGTATAAAGATACTTGTGATCGATGAAGATCACACTAGCTACATTTACAGGTTTAGTAGCAATGATTCTTTCTAATGTGATTCTCTTTTCTCAATGTTTTGGATAAAAATTATATTTTATTTCAATGAAATAAAGAACCCTAGGATCACATTTTTTGGTTCACAAAATGGGGTATTTATTTGGAGTTAGAAAGGTTCTCTAAAATTGTTTTAAACATAACCCAAAAGTCTTATGGATGAGTATTCACATGGTATTACATATGATGCAATACATACTGATGTTGATTATATCTTTCCAAAATATATTTTGAAAATATAAAAAATATTTTTATATATAATTTCATAAATTATTGTTCATGATACGGTATAAGGTGAAATGTAAAGTTAGTATTGTAGGTGGGAGATTGAAGAAGATACCACTTAAGGACTTTTTCATGTGATAATATTATCCTAATCACATTAGTAGATTAAGTTATATCAAAATTAATGGAATGATATTTTATTTCACTACAATTTTCAATCACATCATAACATCATATGGATATCGTAAGGAACATCCCATGGAATTCATAAGATATGACTAACTATATCATAAGTTGAACCTTGATATACAATCCACTATCTATGATGGGATTCGATGGTAGGATCATTACTGTTATCATTCAAGTAACTCTTTCAGCTTTTCTGTTATAAATTAATCATTTCATTAGATAAAAGGAATTTGAGATAAATTCATCCAAGATATTCATGAATTTATGGGGTATTTTCTCATGCATTATAACATATGAGTAAATGAAAGAACACATGAGTAGAATCAATGAGGGATACTTAAAGGGGGAACTTCCATGAAATAGTGTATAAAAAAAATTCTTCATCCTAGTTTGAAACTCCCTCACCTCATAGCACGCATAACCTTCCATATTCACATAATAAGGCACAATCATGTAATGGGGGATGGAAAATCCCACTCATATAATGAGAAATTCAGTAACTCGTAGATACTTATAGAGGATGAATATATTTTCAATACATCTTAGTTTCCTTTACTAATCCTATATGAAGTTGAATTACTGACAGGAAAAGTGTAATCTATAAATTTGACAATTTCTTTTTTCAAGTTTACACATGGTTTTATTTATCTAGTATGGTGGTCTTGATTTTTGGTTTATTTAATTTATTCCTCTAAGAATAACTATAATTTTTACATCCCTTGAAACCTCACATGTAGTAACCTACACATCATAGATTGGGAAAGATCACAGAATGGGTTGATATGCGATAGAATTGGAGTATCCACCATATGCTTATAAGTGGAAAAGAATGACCCTCTATAACAGTAAAGGAAATGTGATTATTATAGATGGTAAATAATGTAATGTCCACATAATATATAAATGATATATTAATTACTACTTATACTTAATGTAATACATTTTTTAAACACAATTTTGAAATATAAGTATAAAATGTGATATGATGTCAATATTTATAATTAAAGAAAAAAAATAAAGAATATAGATAAATGATTAAAAAATTGTGAAAAAATTAAAATAAATGTCAACACAGATGATAACTATAGCCCGCACATGTAATTTTGGGACATTTTTATGATTTTAACCTTCTTCATGTAATACGATGCATCGCAGTCCCACCCCCTCATTATCAAGTTTTTCATATATCATTTAGAATATGAGTAGACTTCACCCTCCCCTATAGTTGTAGACTAGGAAAATCAGAGATGACAATTAGCTAATCAGTATATAAGGTAAATTAATGATAATTACTAATATGCATCCAAGTCCCACTATTTCAATCAACTGGATTTATCAAGTGATATACTATATTGATATAGAATTATTAGGAAAAATTCATTGATGAACAAGATATAATTACACGTGTTCATGGACACCTTATTGTCTGATAAATAATCACACTAATAGTTCTTATGTTCCAGTAAAACCACTATCCCTCAAATATTATTTCATTTGAGTGGGTATTTAATCCCCATTACCTCAAATAACACCATTACTGGTTGAATATTTAAAAATGAAATAATCATGCATCTTAGAAAATCATATCAGTGCCTCTTAGGAAGTACTTAACAAAGTGAATGCATTTTTTCATCCATTTTTAATACTATTTGGAATATTTTATAATATACTTCATAGATCAATAAAATTTATCATTTACTAAGATTGTGATTGGTAGTTTATGAAAGCCCTTGAAGACATTATTTATCCACATAAAATATTTAGTGGTTATATGAAAATATCTCTCCCCATCATATTTTGATGATCAATTATCTTTCAAAAACTAAATTATGTAATCACACACATCAATATTGTCCCTTCAAATTCCTTTTATCCACTCATAAAACTTTTCGTAGTGTAGCTATTATACTGAAACAAAGTGACATGGATGTATTTAATAGGAAAATTAAAAATATTCAAATCGATATAAGTTTATGAACACCTAATTTAATACTATTGGTGCTAAAAAAATATGTTATAAGAGAATTTAAAGAAATTATGGATGATTTTAAGATTATTGGGGCTGAAAGAGACTCAAAATCCAACTAAGGGGATGGTTTTATGAAATCGAAATACTTTGTGAAAGACTAGGGTTTCACAATGGGCATCATCATACTATGAAACTACATCCAACATGAATTCCTACCAAGGCTGATGACTTCCCCTACACTGAAGAGTTATCCTATCAAAGAAGAATAGGAAACCGCCATGCAGACTGTGATCATAACACCAAATTTAGAGCACAAGGAATAAATACACCTAACACTCAAAGGAATGCCCTAGGTGAAATACTTCACTGATATAGACAGACATTGGAAAAAAATCACATTGTTATCAAACTCTAAAATTATTAGATAATGGAAGACTCAACAGAGATGCCTCTGGAACCACCACCAGATTTGGGGGAATGAGCCCATTGATTGAAACAAAACATCTTAGAGATTAAGATCCACAATTTCCTCTAATACATTCATAATTAAATTAATGATGTTAATTCATTTGATTCCTTTTAGGAACACTCTGTGAAATCATCCCAAATAAAATCATCTTCCCTCCTCTCCAACTCTACCAAGGAACTAAGGGAAACGTTAGGGACTAAATTAAATACCTCATATGTAAGAAAGAACCCTATTTATACACTATATTATATGGATATATTTATAATGTTTTACCCACCATTATAAGACACTCCCTAATTTTTAGTATGATGAGCCAATGTGATGCCCCCTTTTCCAGAAAATCAACAACTGAGCTGATCCACATAATAGCCACCACACCTTCAAAACCTTCACTAATTGGAGTGTGGGTTACCATGAATTAGATTAAACCCCAATAAATTGAGTAATAGAAATGTTTGTGGGATATCCTAGAAATGTCCCATCTACCAGAACTATTTTTCCACCCATCCCCCTATGCATCACTATCCCAGAGTTCCTCACTAAGGACAAATTGATGTCCCATAACCAAAATATTTGGGTGACATTAAAAAACATCAAATATTACAAGATATAATATTCAAGAAGACCCGAACATATCAATTATATCCACCATCAATTTATAAAGTATGATATTACTATACTATGGGTGGATCAGCACGTAGAATTGTACGTGTCCCGCTTGAATTTCCAGAGGACCTACCTTGGGAGCCTCACCATGTATCAACAGATCATGAAATACATATAACATCATGTTAAAATTATAAGTTATGGTTAGTGGTATACCTTCAAATTTTTTCCCCTTTAACAGAGACAATTGTACAATCCGGCAAACACACAAATTGATATTTTATTCTATCCCCCAACCACCATAACTGTGAATTTAGTCATGATCAATGCCTTGGATGAAAAAGAAATTATGATGATGAAAAGGATAATGATGAGAAAAACCCACCCTGAGGGGACATACAACATTAGGAATATCCTTTGATAGGTTCCCTCATTGATAAGAGAAGACATACATTAGGCCTCAGATGTCCTTCTAAAGTAGTGTTGTTTCTTTTTCATCTATATCTCAAAAAGAGAAATCAGGTTGTTGATCCCATCGTACAATAAAAATTCAATGATAGATACAAAAATGGATTCTTGAATTTACAATTTTTAATAGGATATTGATGTTTATAAAAGGATCATTCTATAAATCCTCACCAAATAGTTCTCAGAGCAGGGCAATGTTGGAGGAAACCATACCCCTCCCCTAGCCAAGCATTCGATCTTTCTTATATATTTGCTCGAGGTCAAGGTTTATGGTCACATACACCTGACTAGTGCTAAGGATGATAGATCTTGAAAATTGAGGAAATATGACCCTCCTATCCTACCTTAGTAGCATTACTTCCCATATTTAGACCAATATCACTTTACTTCTCAAGCCAGCAGGACTTTCAAAGAAATGTTGACTACCAAACCTCACCCTAATTGAATTAAAGATACTCTCACTAAACATAGTGATTATTTATAGATACATAAATACAAAAATATTCATGAAGAGGAGAATTATTTATCTTTGATGGACCATGAACATCCACCCTCAGAATTCAATAATCTATGATAACTTTGTCTCATTATAAGTCGCACTGCTGGGAACTGTAGAGTAGTAGAATGCTCCCAATATCTATATTTTTTTTCCAAAACATAGAAGTACCGACTTTCTTATAGTATAATTAGTGATCCTATAGATATATTAATAGTTGGTAAAATCTCCAAAGACAATTTCTCAACTATTTTAGCTCCACCTTACGCAGGTCCTCATTACTGGCCACTCTATATGCAAGTAGAAGGATGAACAGTGAGTTGATGAATTCATTTCTAGATAAAAGGGACTCACATACTCCCTAGATGGTCAACTATCCAAAGAATGGATGTTGGTAATGTGTGTATAGAATATATGAGATGAGATAGTTCCCACACAAATATCCCTAATATGTGTAGATGAATATAAATAATTCACTAAGAGGGATCAATGTTTAGAAGTAGAATAAATGTAACCCAATAATCTATTTTACCCATTACCTCTTCTGACTCTGGTTAGGAATCTTGTAAAGGTATAAACATTCATCTTTAAACAAACTCTTTCCCTGTATATGGGCCATATTAAGGTACCTCCTCAGGATAGGCCTCAAAAATCATAGCCCCACCATGAGAATTCTATGTAGGCCACTTGTCATGGTTAAGTTCCTAGAATTATATTCACATGATAGAATAATAAGTTATACTCCATCAATAATAAATAGGTCATATGATACTTCATTTATTCCATGGTAATGTCCATATTGAAGTTACGTGAATCCTAGATACTCTAGGAGGATAGACTTAAAAATATTTTTTATCAATACATGTGTAATAAGTTCCCTAGAAATGGAATCAAATAGTTATTATTCAAAAATTTCCTCCAATACCAAGTATAATGTGGATTGGTGGATTTGGGTGATGTCCCAGAAAAGTTGTATTATTTCTTTTCCACACCCAACAGTGATGATAAAGAATCCAGTGAATGGAAGATATTATTTTGTTAGAGGTATGAATAAACACATTCAGTGGATGGCTCATAAGATGTTTTCACCTAACATTGGAATTATTCATGCCTGATTGAGATGAACAAAACCACATGTCATCTCCATATCCTTTTCTCCCACCCCATCATCATCACAACCTCTTAAATCTTGGAAAAGTATTCCTTGACGTTTCCAAGTCAATGAAAGTCCCCACTAGTTCCAAAATCATCATGTACTCTTAACAACTTCATGCACCCTGCATTGAGAGAATCCCATAGAATCTGTATCGTCATAGAATATTATATTGATAACGATTATTAGTATATTTATGTGAATGCATTCATACTGGTGGATCATTTTATAGTACCCAGTGATATGGAATTACATGTAGCCACTTTGCGAACCTATATCTGATTCGACCATTATAGTGGAAGGTTCCATGATAATAGGAAATATGTTGGTGTTGGTACTCGAAAAAGGATAGATTACGTGGCCAAAAATAGGCAACAAGCCTAAATTTGATCTAAACAGCCATAGTCAAAATGGGTGGCATCATCGAGTACACCTGTTCAACCAATCGTATTGGTTGACTATTTGGATCAACCACACCAGTCTAACACTGAGTCACGGTCAGCCAGATCCTAGTTCTAGCCATCTAGTTCTATGCCTAAGTCATCCCATTAATTATGGGACACAATAAGCATCTTATAGACCCTTGTTCTCCTCCCAAAAATTACCACTATAATTCCTATTAAATAAAATAAATTTAAAGATAGAATATTTCCCTTTACCTAGAAGTATGATGTATTAAATCACATATCCAGTATACCATCACAAATCCCAATCCAAGATTCCCTCTACCTATCAAAGGAGTTTTTAAAGCCTCTCATCAAGGCCCTAAAGATCCCTATCCAGTTTGAGACTAAGATATTTTTTATTGAGGTCTATCGTCCATATGAGTTGAATAAGGAACAATGATAGCCCACTATATGTCACATGCTAGTTCAATTCCATCAAAATCCATCATTTTCGGGTGGAAAATAGATATGGGATAAACCTTATCCTCATCCAGAAACTCCATAAACTGGATCTCATTGAAATAGATATGACCCCTTCCAACCTGAATGTTTAGGGGAATGATAAAAGTGATTAGAAACCATGAAGAATGATTTGGATAAAGACCCACATTATTGAATTGGTAGAAAACACTATGTTCATAGTTGTCTTATAGGGCACTACCTACAATTTCTTTATGGGAAGTCCCTAGCTCCACCTATACCTAGTGGTCCCCTCATCATACCTCCAATGCCTCAAATACTCCCTCAATGAATGAGTAGGGGTACTCCTTGGTGATGTTACCACCTTCAAATATTATGGATCCTACTACCTAGATTTTGGGTATGACAAATTGGGGTGGGTATGCATCTCTACATAGTTATTATTGAGGGTATCAATGCCCCGAAGAATTTGAACACCAAATAGGTTGATCCCTAGGTAGATTTGAAAGATAGCTTCATCCTTCCAATCCACCACTTATATAAAACAACCTCGAATCTTGGGTTCCATTTCATAATCTTATAAAATATAGAATTATCAATTATTTACTCTTATTCCTATACCATATAGGAAAGGTTGAATGTAGAAATTCATACTCGTATTGAGTATCAAGAGGT
Source organism: Viscum album (assembly GCA_963277665.1). NCBI lineage: Eukaryota > Viridiplantae > Streptophyta > Magnoliopsida > Santalales > Viscaceae > Viscum > Viscum album. Next base: position 2,028,706,182 of record OY728133.1, read on the forward strand.
CACTCCCTTGGTTACTGACTCAAGATGGCATCATACCTTTGAGAGAGTTTGTATGAATCAATGGAGGTCAACATATCACAACTATTTCAACATCAATAGTGAATCTCATTGTAAGAAACGGTGTGGAATTTATTCATAAACTATTTTATCTATGGCCTCCACAATGAAAGAACCCCTAATTATGGATCCAGTCCTAGCCGAGGAAGATAAAAGTACAATTCCGTAATCATCCAATCCAAGGGATCACCTAATTTATCTAATATTTATGTTTTTTATGATGAATAAGATTTAGATGATGCCCGTAAAACCTTAAAAGACTTTGTCTCCACCACTATTTATGATTATTAATAGGTGAAACTTATCACTAAGTATGACATGAGGTTGATCCTGATTAGTGTAGTCATGTATCTTTTCAATATTGATATGCGGATTTCTTAAATCATCACTGTATTGTGTTCATCCAAAGAAAAAATTATATTATACTGTTTATCACTCTTGTTCTAGTTCATAGAATTGGACTCCCAATGGGAAACTCTAGGTTCAAACAAGATCCTTTTAAGAAGAAATGTTTTTTTGTTTCCCTAGTAGAAGCTGAAATCGCAAATATTTTCATGAAAAACTTCATTAGAGAATTCTAGAACTCAAAATAGTTATCCAGCATCATCCTAGTGATGATGATGAAAAAACTAATTATATTCCTCATAAACTTCTAGGACCTCAATCTCCACTAATATAAGGATGATTTCCCCTCCTAGTGACAGAGGTTCTTATCAATGCAACGTCTAGTTTCCAGTCCATTTCATTCATAAATGGTTACTCTAGGTATAATATAATCTAGATTTTATCTATGGAAAATAAACCCACCACCTTTACAGTGACTCATGTAACCCTTTTTTATCCATTGATGTACATTGGTTTGAGTAATACTAGAAAAATATACTATTGTTTCATGGATAACATCTTCAAGTTTCTCATTGGGACATTTATGGAGTGTTAGGATGTTGATTTAGTGGTCAAATCCTACAAATTCCAGCACCATCTCTTGGATGTTGAGAATGATCTTGAATTCCACTTTTCACAACACATAAAGATGAATCCCTTAAAGTGTGTTATCCTATAAGAGTTATAGGGAATATAGGCTCACCTAGACTATATCCAACAATTATTCTCCAATATATCTAGAATGTTTAATACCTTTTCAAGACTCATGTATAATTATTCTTCTTGTTAGTGAGATGATGTATAAAATAATTCATTCAAGGACATCGAGTAGTATCTACTACATCCTCCAGTCCTAATGTCACTCATCTCAATAAATCATATGGTCTTATACATGGATTCTCTATAATGGTCACTCAATTTCCTCCTATCTCAAAATAAGTATGAGGGAATAAATAATAGAATTCAATTTATCTTCCACATATTACTGAATATAGAGAAAAGATATTCTCTAATTGATAAGATTTGTCTTTCCATAGTCATTTTTGGATCAAAATGATAGACCAGAATGTAAAACCAGGAGATATATGTGGTATAATATGCCGATACACTAAAGTAAATTCCCATCCATCACAGAATCACTGGTTTATTGGCATAGTTGGAAGTAATTTTTATGTGATTTTATATATTTATTTTCCCTAATAAAGCTTCCATGGTCTATGAACTAGATTATTTATTAGCCACACATCTTAAACCTGAGGAACTTCCCCTGGATGTGAACTTCTCATATGATTCCATTCTCTATTTTGATTATACCACACCATTTCAATATATTATATTCAACGATGACTCCTAGATCCCAACCAAGAGGATTTTAAATAACCCTAAACACAATATGGTGAGACTTGGGATTGTCTGCCACAACCGAGCCTAATTAGAAACAAGTTGTAACTACCCCAAGCATGACTCCATAGGCCAATGGTGCTGAAAATTATAAAATGTATAACTAATATCAGAGGAATTTTCCTAATGTTCATCTATTTACACATCCAACCATCTCAATGAAAATGATCATAGGAATAATAAAAAATATGCAATATCTAGAGAGAAAATCCTAAAGGAAAAAACCTCTTGGGTGTATAAGAGTACAAAATTGTAAAATGAAAGTAAAGTGAAAAAATACTTTCCTGACCAAAAATATTTACCAACAAGAAAAACTGGTAAATTAAAAATGTGGAGAGAGTCTACGTCTTGATCTTCAAGCTCCGACCACCATACACGGTCCAATTAACCAGGTGCACCTATGCTTCTCTGTAGTAACGGTTGACTTGTTCATTGTCGCCAAAAGAAAATACATGTGTAGGAAAATCCCATGTTGAGGTGAGTATATACATACCAAGTAGGATTCCCCGAATGCTAAGGGGAAAGTAGTAAGATACACAATAGGAATATATAAATTGTTACCCCATATATCGAGTGTAACAAAATTCAACTACATTGATACACACACACATATATAAATATATATATTCACAAACCAATTAAATAAAAATGGGAGAGAAGGGGATATCCATCTCATATCTATGCCTAGGAAAATAGTCCCATCAGTTCTATGAAGTACATCAATGATAAACAACATCTCTCATTTCATTCCAAAAGAGTAACTATGTGGAGAGTCCACTCCTCGCCATTATTCCACACATTCGAGTGGATAAAATATTCATTCATAGGACCTACACCCTAGTGTGTCAGGGGCTGACACAAAATGTTAGTAGGACCCACACCCTATCTGATAGTGGGTATAGCGTGGTAGATAGGGGAACCATTCCCAGATACATCAATGGTGTATCAATAGTAGATAGAGGACATGCACCTTAATTCCATAGGGGGTACAACTTAGTAGATAGAGGACCCATACCGTAATACAATAGGGGGATAGAGTGCTGAAACCCTAATTCCATAGGGGGTACAAATCAATAGATTGGGGACGCAAACCCCAATTCCATAGAGGGGTCCCACTCAGTAGATAAAAGAATTTCACCCTAATGTAATAGGGGGTACAACTCAGTATCTAGATAGAGGACACACACCCTAATTCCATAGTAATGTACCACATAGTATATAGATTTCTTCCACCCTAATTCCATAGGGGTACCACTTTGTAGATAGATATAGGACATTGGACCCAGTCTGTTACGGGGGTACACACTCTAATGATCCTACCTGATCACTACCATCCTCGAGTGGTGCCTAAAAAAGTGTCACACTAGAAACATCTCGTATCAAATCTCAAACATCACAATGAAGGCCAACATCATCTTATATGTGTGAAAACAATCAGGATAGGACACTCATGTTCCAATATTTGAATAAAAAAAAGAGATAAGAGAGGTAGAAGTTTCCTAAAAATGAAGAAGGTGTACAAGGCGTGTAAGGGAACCCACACGGTGTGTGGTCCTTCACTAATTTCTAGTTGTGTAACATTCATTACATGGCTCACTAACTGTGTATAACTACATGGAATGTAGGTGGACTACATGGCATGCCTCAACCACCTGGGGTCCTTCCCTTTCTTCTAGTTGTGCCTGTGTAAGTATGGAATGTCTGTATACTTGAGTACACAATGTGTTCTCCCACAAGGGGACCTTCCCATGTGTTCCACCGCAAGGCTTGTCCACCTTGGGAGGGTCACATAGCACATGACCCAGTCATGGGATATGAGATCCTTAACTTTTATAAAACCTTATTTCCACAGTCACAAGGGCACTTCATGGAATGTGTTCATCGATGTAGACATCATGTAGTTAGGATTTGTTCTGAAAGTTGGTTCTAAACCTATGTATTCAAGATATGAGTCAAACGCTTCAGATAATACCTCTAAGCCACCCTAAATAAATGTAAATGGATTTTGATCCATGTTTCTATCCCACCAATGGTCGCACAATGGATTTCCAATTCATTTTTATGAATATATACACACCATTACCACTCGAGGCATCTCTTGTGCTGTGTCTAAACCTTATTTAGATTCCAGATATGAATATTGAACATATGTAATCCTCAAAACCACTAAATAAATATCTGATTCACTAATAAGGTCCTTAAAAATGATTTTTCAACAAATACGGGGGTCCAATCAGTCTCGTTCTCACCTAGAAATGTCCTAATGAGATCCCATAAACCAATCGATGAATAATGACAAGAATAATTGGGAGAAAACACAATAAAATAAGTGAAATATTCATTTACAATGAATTATTTTCCAACTAATTTAACTTGGGATAACTGGGGTGATAAAAAATTTTAAAATCAATTTAAATCTATACACAGGCACATGCAATGCCTTGCAATTGACACAGATCAAGAAAGAGGATGGTCCTGATCAAATAGTTTAATCAATAGGGGAAGAATCCTTAAATTGATGAGTCCTACCTGGTATCAAATCATTTTTCATCAAATAAAGTACTATCCAATGATTAAGTTGAATAGTTTAATTCATTATTTATCTTTTTACATGGATCTAGAGATTTGTTATCATTGGATCCTCATTCTCCAACAAAAGGTGAAAGGGACCTCTCAATTCTCCAAGGGTTTATGTGGATAAAATGGAAAATTATAATAAAAATATACTTATAGTCCTATTATATTTAGGTTATATTTACTAATAAATTAATTTAATTAATTTATTAATCCACTAAACATACCTCCAACATCTATTTTATCCAATCACCTCAGACTGACCTATTTTAGGTTATTCCCAGGGTAGACCTCATGTTTCGGACCCAACATTGGTCTCATATTTATGATACAAGATTCTATATAAGATAATTTAGATTTTATTCAATAAACCATATGTAGATAAAACTATAGGGGCCTACGACGTCGATCTTTGTATGATTTATTCATACTATGGTCCATCATCACTCACTCACAGATGACTTGGACCTTCTCCATCGTCCCCTACATAATCCATGGACCCATAAGAGATACCTTTCTGATCTTCATCCAATATAACGGTGACCTTCATGGTCTCCCAATTTAGGCTTTGAATGGTTTTAGGATAATAGTATAGTGGTAACTATAGTAATATGAAAACTATACTAATGGAAAGTGATCCTATCATCTTTGGACAGAATCTAACAGGAAAGCCATTGGCATATCCTATAACATCTATATAGTGTTCTTGGTCTTCTCATCTATCTGGGGTGGAAGGCTCTCCTCATCCTTATATAGGTCCTTAATGCCTTTTGCAGGCATCTATACAATCATTTCATGAATTGTACATCAAAATAAGATACAATAATTAAGGTGGCCTCATGGCGGCATACAATATTATATACATCTGTCTTCCCTAAACACTCCACTGAACTCTACTCTCTTATATCAATGATATTTTCCAACTTCTTGAGTCGATTAACTATCACACAGATAGAATCATGGAATCTCACTATCTGTTGAATCCCTATCATAAATTCCTTGGATATTCCACCCATTTAGACTTTATTAACTTGAGGGTTTTTAGAAAACTGATTAGTCACTAAAAGTGGCTAATATTCATTGCTAATATCTTAATATGAATGTGTTTAAAATTTCATAAACATCAATTTTAGTCCAATTCCGAAATTGAACTTCATTTCCCATCATTGTGCAATTCATGCTTAAAGTGTCAATTTGGGCCCACTAAATAATTTTCTTGTGGAAATTACAATATTCATCATTTTAATTTTATATTTTGGTATATGATTCATCACTTTATTTGGAACATTTTTTCTTTTAGGTCTTATGGATGAATCACAAGTGAAGATGGATTTTCTTTCACCTGATGGAAGAAACTTGCTGGAAAAAGCATAATGGGCCTAAGGTCCATCAAACAAATGTGGGGCCCACAAACCAAGCCCAATGAAGCTCACATTTATACAGTATAAATATAAAACTATGAGGATAATTTTATTTAACTATTTCCGGAGCTAATTCTGATTTTTTTAATGATGATAAAGGGATTTGAAGTTGAGATTTAAATGGCGGACCCGTCATTAATGCACAGAAATCAGTCCCACCATTTCGACCATAACATCAAAAAGGATAAGACAAATTTCCTGAATGTTTTACAACTCATATAAAACATATGGGAGAATATATTTCTCTCCTACAACCCCTCCAGATTTGTCCTTAGTCTATTACAAATTCACACGCCAATATGGTGGACGAATCTGGACAGTTTTCCGGGTCAACTTCGAAACATCAATTTCCTTTTGATTATTCACCCTCCTTTTGACTCTATTAATTGTTGGTGGGTGAATTGATTATGGGGGAGGATATAAGGATCCTAATATGCCTATATAAGGAGCTATTTGTGAAGGTAATAGGGGTGGATATTTTTTTCTTATCATCTTTTGTTGCTTGTTTCATTGTAAGCTTGTGCTTCTAAATTTCCTTTGTAATGTTTTCCATTTCCATGTAAGTTTCTTTTTTTAATATTTAGGTTCTTAATCAACTTATTTCTATTCTATATTTTCCATTTACTTTATTAAAACATTATTATCACAAAGCACAGTGATATCTCTATGTTTTTGCGAATTAGTTCACTCATAGGTGTGAATTTCATTCACACACACGGAGGAGTGCTTGTTATTTCCACGGTTTTAATTTCATCAATACAATTTTTGTTAGTCATATTACACCCACCATTGAGAGTATACCATCAATGGAGGGCTAACCCGTTAATGGGTTGATCTTAGGAGGATGAAAATGTTGGATTGAATGTTATTTTATGAACAAATTGTTGTTAATTAGATAATTAATTTAAGATATCCATTCTTCCGTAATTTCTACTCTTCATATTTACTGTGTTTGAGAAAACTAAATTCAATTACTAAATGACCATATACCTCATAAAGATCATGAAATTGGTTATCTAAGTGTATAGGGGATTAGTAATTGTGATTAGTAAGCACCGAACCAGAAAATGATGAAGGTAGTGTTATTTTTGAAGAATGGATTCATCAAGAATTAATAAAACCAAAATTGTCTAAATAAGTAAAATTCATTAAATCCACCCCGAGCATAATCCTAAGATCAACCCATTTTCATTGAATTGAATTCACTTAGGTTTCTTAGTGTTCTTTAAACCATCCAAAATCAATCCCAAAGTTGGCTACTTCATAGCCCATCCTTCACCAAATCATAGCATCTCAAGGTTACTTCTTCGGTCCCTGTGGATTCGACCCCTACATGTACTACATCGACCGCTTTTACCAGTAGGGTAAATTTGGGCGCAACCAAATCTTGGCACCGTTTCCGGGGACCCAAGTAAGTACCTTAGACCCTCGTCGTCTTTTCTCATCCCAAATTCTCTATTCTCGCCCTAATTTCTCTTCTCCTTCCCCTTTCTATTTCTGTGTGTCCAAAAAAATCCCAAAACCAATTTTCAATCAATTCTAATGGATTATCCTCCAAAATACCCCTTCATAAACCAGTTCTACAATCATGTCAGAAATCAATATTTGGAAACACCTCACTTAGGGAATTTCATTAAACAAACCTTAATTGAATACACCACACCAGATGAGATATACAATCAATGGGATGCTGAATGTTTAAAAGATCAATTTTCATACCTATCAAGAATGATTGAAAAGATAAATAATGAGGAATTCCATGATGTACTAACATATATCAACCCTAATCCTGAAAAAAAATTATTGAACAATTGTGTGAAAAAATGTATAAAATGAATTCAGAAGTTTCATCACGGTGATTAGAAACACAAAGCATTGAGACTTATGAAGAACCCATTCCCACTCAGGATTTCCTTTCCACATCACATATAGAATAATATTGTTACCCACATAACACATTTTAATTTAGTAAAGAACCCACTTTAAAATCTTGGAAAACAGAGTTGGATAATGAAGATAAATGGTCAGGTAATGTTTTAATTCAAGCTAAAGAACATGAGGGAAATGTTAATGAGTGTTTAAATCAGGATGAAATTGATTTCATGAATTCACAAGAGGGATATTTTTCTTCATGGATTGAATATCCAAAATATTTCTCCAATGATGATTTTGTAGAAACACCAATCACTAAACCATTATGAGAAATCACAAACATCAAATCCATACCCATTCATGAAACTCATCTAGAAAATTCTGGGGTTGAATCTTCAATTCAAAGGGAACCAATTGTGTTGGGAAATGTTGAAAATGAAATTGATTTTGATTCTAATTCCTTATCCGTGTTTGAATGTCCTATCCAACCTGAACTCAAAATAAATGTCCTTACTTCCCCACTGAGGCATCCCATCATAGGTGATAACCATGACCTTGTATTAGTAATTCATTCATCTCATGAAACCCACAAAGGGGGGTTAACCCTTGAAATATTAGGAAAGACTGTAAAAGAAACTGGATCAACCATTACGGAAATTACTTTTATTTTCACACTCCTTGTTCAAAATGGGTTTTTACATGACAAGAAATCAAAGAAAAAAATTAATCTCAATCTTGTGGAAGTGGAGAAAAATGGGGTTCTAAAAATTTTTAAGGTTGGAATTGGATAAGTTGGGGGGTCTAAGTCAACCTAACAACTTTAAATTATGTGCTGCATGGGAGGAAACCCATGGTTTTTCATGTTTCCAATAAAGTGAATCATTTTTTTTATTTTTCATTTAAAACAAATTTACCATAGACTGCTGACATGTTCTTCTTTTATGAGTAAGTATGGGTATGAAAGGGGGGCACCGTATTCATCTGTGTCACGCAGTGTGATCCCTGAGTAATACCTTAACCAGAAAATATAAAGTAGACAATGTATCATCAGTTTTATTTTTAAAATTAAAATAAAAATAAAAAACAAGGAAAACCATAAAAATGTTGATACTTGGTTTTAAATAAATTGTTGTGTTTTTTTCTTTTTCTAGTTTGTTCTTATTTGCATGGTTCATGAACTATTTTGGGTGATACATGTTCAATCAAGGAGGTTCCTACATCCACCAAGAGATCAAAGGAGTAATCTGGAGCATCATGAACTTCAACTTCCAAAACCAAGTGAATTTGTTCCGTTTTTATCATTTTCAATTTTTCCTTTGAACTTCTCTTCTACCTCCCTTATAACATTTCTTTTCTTTAAACACTGGGGACATTTTTAATCTATGTTTGGGGGAGATGAATTAAAAATGATTTTTTTAATAAGAACATGTATGGAAACAAAAATTCCATTAACCTTGAACATGATAACACACATTGAAAACTCTGAAATTTGATATCAAACAATTTTTCATGCCTTGATTTTAATTTTAATGCATGTTTAAGTTCATGAGAATAGTTTTTGGAAAGTGTGGTTGTCCGATGTGATTTTTCAAAGTTTACATTTTCATCCACTTAATAAAAATTCCACAATACACATCTACAAGATCTTGGGAGTAAATTTGTGTTCTTGGGTCCCATTCATTATAGATAGGGTTATGGGGTCACTTTTAGTTAAATTTGAGTATAAAAAAACAAAAAAAAAATGAAAAAAAATGAAAAAAATAATGACCACAAAGAGAAATGTTTTGTCCAAATGCGTGGCATTCGGCACTTTGGGATCGTGACTCCATAGTTGTCTTGCCCAGAGTTAGGTTGTGTATCTCTATTGTAGAGCATGAAATTAACAATATGTGTGGCATCCGGTACTTGGGGATCATGACTCCATAGTTGTCTTGCCCAGAGTTAGTCTTTTCATATCTATTGTGGTTAAAAAAATCAACAAAAAATGGATACTCATATTAAGGTTTAATGTGATTCCCACCTAGTGCTTCCATTTTTTTCCCTTGAACAATAAAATGGGTCCCATATCTTTTGTGATGCACAACACTTTATCATGCTTAATTGAAATTGGATGAAATGTGGCGATGAATTTGAACAAAGGAATGAGCTTGGGATTGGGATATGCTTATGTACCTAGCTTTTTTTAAATGCATTTTATGGGTTCCATAATTTTTTTGGTATGAGGTCTTTGGGTGAGCAATGCGTATTTAAATTTTTTTGGAAAAGGGGATTTGAATTTTATATTTGTAATATATTTTTATCGGGACTAGAATAACTCAAGTTGGGGGGTGTGATAAGTCACTGAATGTGGCTAATATTCATTTTTATGATCTTAATTTTAATGTGTTTAAAAGTTAATAAACATCAATTTTAGTCCAATTCAGAAATTGAACTTCATTTCCCATCATTGTGCAATTCATGCTTAAAGTGTCAATTTGGGCCCACTCAATAATTTTCTTGTGTAAATTACAATATTAATAATTTTAATTTGATATATTGGTATATGATTCATCACTTTATTTGGAACATTTTTTCTTTTAGGTCTGATGGATTAATCACAATTGAAGATGGAGATTTTTGTACCTGAAGGCAGAAACTTTCTGGAAAAAGCATAATGGGCCTAAGGCCCATCAAAAAAATGTGGGGCCCACAAACTAAGACCAATGAAGCTCTTATTTATACATTATAAATATAAAAATATGAGGATAATTTTACTCAACTGTTTCCGGAGCTAAATCTCATGTTTTCATGATGATAAAGGGATCTGAAGTTGAGATTTAAGTTGTGGACCCGACATTAATGCACAGAAATCCATCCCACCATTTTGACAATAACTTCCAAACGGATGATCCAAAGATCCTGATATTGTTACCGCTCATAGAGGAAATATGGACGAAGATATTTCTCTTCTACAACCCCTCCGGATTCGGCCTTCTTCAATTATAAATTCACATGACAATATGGTGGACGAATCTGGACAGTTTTCCGGGTCAACTTCGAGACGTCAATTTCTTTTTGATTATTCACCCTCCTTTTACTATATTAATTATTGGGGGGTGAATTTATTGTGGGGGGTGGATCTAAGGCTTATAAAATGCCTATATAAGAATCTAGTGGTTAAGTTAATAGGGGTGGATATTTTTTTCTTATCATCTTTTGTTTCATGTTTCATTGTAAGGTTATGCTTCCAAATTTCCTTGGAAATGTTTTCCATTTCCATGTAAGTTTATTTTTTATATCTTTAGGTTCTTAATCAATTTTTTTCTCTTCTATATTTTCCATTTCATTTATTAAAACTTTATTATCACAAAGCACAGTGATATCTATGTGTTGTTGTGAATTAGTTCACACATAGGTGTGAATTTCACTCACACACACAGACGAGTGCTCGTTATTTCCACGGTTTTAATTTCTTCAATTCAATTCTTGTGAGCCATTTTATGCCCACCATTGAGAGTATACCATCAATGGAGGGCTAACCCTTTAATGGGTTGATCTTATGAGGATGCAAAGGTTGGATTGAATGTTATTTTATGAACGAATTGTTGTTAATTGGATAACTAATTTAAGACATCCATTCTTCAGTTATTTCTACTCTTCATCTTTACTGTGTTTGAGCAAACTAAATTCTGTTACTAAATGACCATATACCTCTGAGAGATCATGAAGTTGGTTCTCTAAGTGTATAGTCGATTAGTAATTGTGTTTAATAAGCACCAAACCAGAAAATGATGAAGGTAGTGTTATTTCTGAAGAATGGATTCATCAAGAATTAATAAAACCAAAATTGTCTAAAGAAGTAAAATTCATTCAATCCACCTCGTGCATAATCCTAAGATCAACCCATTTTCATTGAATTGAATTCACTTAGGTTTCTTATTGTTCTTTAAACCATCCGAAATCAAACCCAAAGTTGTCTACTTCATAGCCCATCCTTCACCAAATCATAGCGTCTCAAGGTTACTTCTTCGGTCCCTATGGATTCGACCCCCTACATGTACTACATCGACCACTTTTACCAGTAGGGTAAATTTGGGCACAACCACAAACCATCTGGAACATACTGCTCAACTTTCACCATGTGATAGTTGAGGCACCATTAGATGAATTCATTGATGATTTGTCACATAACAAACCACCAAAATTGCTGCTGAAGGCCTTTTAACATCTTCTCCAAACATAAATGTACAACCAAGGGAGAATTGTGAAACTACTAGATCACCTCCTCCCGAATCGTCACTGGGACCATTTTCTATTCTTGTAAAAGGATTATGGGATTATATCCTTTATAAAATCCCCTAGTTGAATCTTTTGAGGATATCTGGCCCTGAAAGGCCTCACAATATATGTCTCAAAACAAGGACTCTCTCACATGCTAAAGGATAGGAGGAGTCAAGACCATTGACTAAAGAAAATGTTCACCCTCCCACTGAACCAGGGCCAGCTTCAAGGAAGATAATTTCTCAAAATCCTCCCTCACTAAATATTCTGAGACATCCTGATAAAGGAATATTTAGTCACATTTCCCTTCCCCATAGTATAGACTATCTTCAAGTCATAGTCATGTAGAAACTCTAACCACTGTCTTTGTCTTATGTTTAAATCTCTCTGTGTAAAGTTGTACCTAAGATTCCGATGGTATGAGCAAAAAACATTTCTCTCCAAGAGTATAGTTTATCCACATCCATAGAGTGAAGAATATCAATGCTATCTCTAGGTCAAGAGTCACATAGTTATGCTTGTGGTGTCTCAAATACCTTAACCATGTGTGATAACTGCCTACCTCAGCATCAACACAAAATTGATCCCATCTCTTAAGGAATTACAATAAACTACATACCACATTCCCTCCTTTTGTAGTCTCAAAACAAGAGCACTCTTCAACCTCAGCCTTAACTCCTCAATGGACCCCCTAGAACTTACAAGAAGATCTTTGTCACATGTGCACACTCCAACACATCGACATGGGTCAGAATTCACAAGGGGACTACACTAGAAGAGATAGATCTGTGGAGACCTTTCTTGATATTCCATGCTTGGAAGTATCCATACAGGATCATTTCAAGGGAGTACCACAGAGGGTGTGTGAAATCATAGTATACTATACATCAATCATCCTTCCATGATGCTTCTATAGAAGCATTGAAATCTAAACTAAGTGTAAGTAGTAGTGGTAGTACTCCTCATGAAATAACTACTAAAATTCACACCATTTTATTATTTTCCCATCATGGATCTACATAATAGAAATACACCGAAACCTAACTGCTACATGGAAAATGACAGCTTTCCTCACAACCACATGATCCATCAATATTTGGATAATCCTAAAATCACGGACCACCATATCTAGTGAATCCTATGATTACTAGGGTTTTGGATCACTACATAACCTCAGTGGACTATAACACCAAATCTCGGGGAGTTCACTAATCCTTAAAGTGTCCTCTTTATTCTCTATGGGTGTGATATACTACTCAACAGGTGGGGGTGTTGCTACCTGTCCACTTGGAGGAAGGATCTCGTGGGATGGACACTGACCAAAGGACTTATTACCCATTAGATTGTCATCATGATCCAAATCTAGTAACCAGGTTGGCTATCATAACAGAGGCATCCTAAAAATTTAATCACGTCATATAATGGTAAGATGAAAATACATATACAATGGGGAGATAACTCAAGAAGGAAAGTAGAAAGTCTCAATCCTAAATGATTCATGTTGCATTAATCCCTATACACAATTTATTGGTATGCTGAGTAGACATTGAGTTAGTTAAGGTCCTCGTTAATGGATATGTCGGCCTCCACAACAACACTTAGTTCTTTGGCCTCAAAGCTTCACTCAAAAAACATTAACACTATTTCCCTAAATCCCAACCAAAATCATCGTAATGGTACTACTCCAAACACCATCCCAAATAATAACCTGGTCTGATACCAACCTATCATGACTTTAACCAATGGGGCCTGAGTCGTAACTACCCCAATCATGCCTCTATAAACCAGAGGGTTACGACAAGCACCTAAAGGTATAATTAATATATGAAGCTTTTGCCTAATGTACCTTTATGCACAAACCTGACCATCTGAATGATGAAGTGAGAAGAAATAATAATAAAAAGATGCAATATTTAGAGAGTAACCCATGAATGAAAATAAAATCTATGGGGTACAAGAGAAAGATAGTGTAAATTGAAATTAAAGGTCCAAAAAACCCAACTTGAAAGATGTCCCAACCTGAATAAAATAGTAAATTAAATTTTATGAGAGACACAATCTCTTGATCTCCAAGCTCCGACCACCATATGTTTTCCAATTCACCAAGTATCCCTATTCTGTTATGTAGGCACCTCCAAATTATCTGTCATCTACATAAGACATAACACATGTATGAAAATCCCATTAAAGGGTGAGAATATATATACCCAAAAGAATACCCTGGAATATTAAAGTGGAGTAGTAAGAGACATGATAGTAATAGATAGACAACTCAACCTAAAGTAAAAGAGTAATAAAATCCAATGACATGGATATAGTTATATAAATGATCTACCTAAAGAAACCCAAATGAGAGAGAAGGGGATCTCCAACTCATATCCCATCCAAAGAATAGAGGACCAACAGTATCAAGAAGTCCATCAATGATGCCCAGCATCTCCCATGTCAATCAGAAGATGTAACTTAGTGGAGGGTCCACTCCTCACCACTATGTTGTACAGTCGATGAGATATAATCTCTATTCAGAGGACCAATGTCCTACTTAATTAGGGGGTTCCAATCATAGTAAATAGAACTCATGCCCTATCTGATAGGGGATACACCTCTGTAGATAGAGGATATACACCCTTTTATGTCAATGGATACCACTCAGTAGATAGGGGATCCACACCCTAGTTCCTTATGGGGATACCACTATATAGTAGGGGAACCAAACCCTAATTCCACAATGGGTACTATTCAGTTCATTGAGGACCTTAGACTTCATTTTATAGGTAGAACCACATAGTAAGTAGAGGACCCACGCCCTAATTTTATAGGGGTACTACTCAGTAGATAGAGGACCTGCACACAAATTCTATAGGGGGAAGGGTTCCACTCAGTATATAGAAAAAGGAACCACACCATAAAGCCATAAGGGGTACCATGTAGTAGATAAAGGACCCATAACCTAATTCCAATGTGGGTAGAAATCAGTAGATAGATATATAATCCACACCATAGTCCATTAGGGAATAACACTCTAATGATCCTACCTGATCACTTTCATCATCCAGTATCACCTAAACAAAATTTTCACTCATAAAATTTCATATCATATCTAAAAATACACTATAGAGGATTCCATCACATTATACATGGAAAGAAATGCAGTATACAGTACTCATGGTCTAAGATCGATTCCTAAAAAAGGAGATATGAGAGGTAGACGTTTCTTCAAAAATGAAAATGGGGTACACAACGTGTAAGGGGACCCATAGCGTGTGTGGTTTCACACCACTACTTGTTAATGTTCCTATGGTTACATTGCTAACTAACATTTTAAAAATAAATGGAGTGTATCTAGACTACATTGAATTCCTCAGTAGCATGGGGGCCTTCACTTTCTCATAGACATGTCTGTGTAAGTATCCCAATGTTCATGTACATTGGTACATGTCGTTCTCTTCTACATGGGGACCTGGCTTTGTGCTCCTTCACATGGATTCTCCACCCTAGGATGGTCACACAACATGTGACCCAATCTCATGGTGTGTGTTACTTAATGTTTCCAAAACCCTAGTTCCACAACTGTAGGGGTAATACATGAAGTGTGTTTATCAATGAACATGTCATGTAATCAGGATTTTTTCAAGAAGTTAGATATAAACCTACACATTATAGATCTATGTCTGATGCTTTGGATATCTCCTCCATGCCTCTAGAAATTGAAGGAAATGGCATTTGATCTTCGTTTTTTTTCCTCGGATAGATGTACAATGATTTTTGGATTCATCCTTAAAAATATGCATTGACCACACCCACTTGGGGAATCTCTCATCCCACACCCAAATCATGTTCAGATCTCAGATCCATTAAGTGAACATCCACAACCCGAAAGCCTCTGAATCCATCCATTATTCACCAATACATTCCTCATACTATATTCTATCATGAATTAGGGGGTCCAATCAGGGTCGGCCCTACCCAGAAAGGTTAAATGGTGACCCTTTATGACAATCAGTGAAAAATTAAAGATTAATTAAGATAAAAGAACAAGAAAATAGGTAAAAAATCATTTTAAAAAAATTCCTGGACAAAGAATATAATTGGCGAGATCCAGGGTGTGAAATAATTGAATACTCAATTTAAATATGTAAATAGTTTCATGAAAATACATGAAATAAATGAAGACTAAGAAAGATTATATTCATGATCAAAAAGTTTAATCAATAGAGGAATAATTCTTGAATTGATGAGCCCTACCTACTTTTAGAACTTTCTTCATTGAAGAACAACCTTTCCAAAAAAGAAGAGGAGTTGTTGCATTCGCTGCACGTCAGTCTTACTAGATCCAAAGTATCATCGTCATCATATTTATGTGGCTAACATGACAATATCTCATAATGTTATATTTATATTTTAATTCCTTTTAAGATTAATTAAAATAATTAATTAATTAATCCACTGAACATACTACCAATGTCTGTTTTATCTGAAGACCCCATACTGACCTGTTATAGGTTTATCATAAGTTAAACCTCACATTATGAATTCAAAAACATTATTTTATTTTTAATAAGATATTACAATTAAGAGTTATCCCATTTTCATTAAAAAATCAGGCATGGGTAATATAAATTATTTTTAATATTTTTAAAAAATTAACTTTGGGCACATCAGGCCTCAGAATCGCATGTCATCTCATTTATTGGCTCTGAAATTATGTCTATAAATATTAAAAATATTTATATGAAAAACCAAGTTCTCAATAGTCTTCATCACTACTACATTTTTCATCTTTCTATACCCATTCCTACCATCATAATGTTATACTGAAAATAAGGTTGAGTGTCACGATTTTATCACTAGTCTCAAGTTAGACCTCAAGATTGACGTCCCTAGGATACACTAGAAGGAATCCTATGAGATTTTCATCAATTTGATCAATGATGATTATTAAATTAGGAAGAAATAACTTATTCCAATGTTGATGTGGACACATGTGTTGATAACCTAGTTTCCTTCCCAGTTAAAGGTTACACATGTTCCTTGATAATAGAAATACTAAATAGATTCCTTGGTAGGCCTGGATGTATCCCTTCTAGAGCCCAAAAATATTATTCAGTCATTAATATGGACTATTTTAGATTCATTTCCCCAATTACTTCCTACAAGGGGGAAAAATAGGCAAAACTGTTAGCCATCAATATTTTTACGATAGGGCCCTCAAATACCCTAGTAGTCAAATAATTGCCTAATTTGGTGACTCCCATTATAGAGTATCTCAAATATTACAATATATCAAGAAAATATGTCGAACATTAGAAAATTCATCAGTATAAATGGAAATTAACCCTTAATGATGACTCCAACATAAGTAAGACCCTCTACATGTTGGGTATTGATGAAATCCTAATCTATTTTCTCTAAGGGATAGAGGTCCCTCATGCTATGTGAGAACTCCATGTTGAGTCATGTGAGGTATATCAAATGGTATTGAATCTCTACCAATAGCTCCAATGATTAGGATATTTTTTATCCACCGTGGTTCATGAGTGCATTGAGTTCACCAAAAATTGTCATTCATGCCTAATCGAGGAAAACATCATGAACCGGACACCAAATCATATTCATGCCACTAAGTTCACTAGAAACTTTATTATATGGGGACTAGAAATTTTAATACCCATCTCACCAATAATTGTATGATAGTGAATATTTATTCTGATGGCCACTAAATTATAATGAAAGTGGGAATAATCCAATCAACTCAAAGAAGTTAGAACCAATCTGTGATCAAATTTCCTGAAGTTACATATCCAACATTGGTTTAGGATTATTAAAACCATTCTCACAAATAGTGAGACCAGAATTATAGCTATTGAGTTGAATAATTCTTATTTAAGGTACAACATCTAGTCAAATCACACACCCCGTTATAAAAAAAGGTGAATGGGATTATTATGGTGTTAAATAAATCCTTATATAGCATACTACATAATAAGGTTGTTCAGAAAAAGATGTGTTTTCCAGATAATATCTCTAATTCCATCTCAAACTATTGGATGCCTAAATAAAATTCCACCTAGTTGAATCTATACTCCCAAGTATATGAGACAGATCCAGTTCTTCCAATAGAGGTTCGACTACTATCGATATGGATATCAATTTATAATTAGTAGTTACCAGAAATGATATATGAACCTTGTATATCCAAGATGGAAGACCTTAATAAATATCTCCAAGATCTATATAACCTAGAACAACATCATAATTTGGTGGCATAGTTTTTGGAAAAAATGTTAAGCCTCTTCTCCTTCCTTCATAGGGATATGGTATTAGCTAAAAGGATTTCAATGATACCTAAGAGGAATCCAAAAAGGCTATATCTTAGATGGGAAGAACAATACATCATTCATAAGGTCTACTCTAATGATGCTTACTTATTTATCACCATGTATTGGTGAGAGGATCACACCTCTATCCAATGTCGGCTTCTCAAGCGGTACATTGAATAACACATCACATTTATTTCTATTCACATGATATAAAACTCCATGAAAATGTCCTTGTCTCTAGAAATTAAACTACTGGAAAATTTCCTTATAATAAGTTGGTAAATGATAAATACATAGACTCAAATAGCCTAGAATATATTTTTTATTTAATATATTGGCATAAGATACATATTATCACATCCCAATGTACCAAATAGTTTATTAATCTTTTTAAAATAGGTACATAATTGAACCATAAACTACAATAGAAAACATAAAATAAAATATCGTATTATACATTAGAACACAATTATCCTCTCTATCATATCGCTTTATATCATTCATAATATGCCTCCTATAATCCTGGTAAAATAAAACATAAAAAGGTGGTGATATCTGATGGTAAGTAATGATTTTTGTAAGTGGAAGCTAATATGGAAGGAATAATATGGAAAGAATAAATGATGATCAAATGATTCCACATATATAATCACATGAGCTAGAAGTTTATACATGGATATAATAAAAAATAAAATAATCACATGGACATAAATAAAATATTTCATAATGATGGAATGAATATTGTCGGACATCTGAAACATACCATCAAGACCTCACGGAAATATGTATTACATAAATGTGTATGGTCTTGGAAAAATAAACAATCTAGTTTGTCGTATGAGACCTACCAATGATTCCAGGGGCTATGCAATTCTCAACCACACCATTCAAAAATCAATTCCAATTCATTCATCATATCAATAAGTAATACAACTTAATCAATACGCCATAAAATTTAATAATATCTCGTATTGGATGAACTACCATACCGAATATAAACATTTTCTCCAATAGAACAGATCATAAACCATCAAAAAAAAATAAGTTTATGGTATCATTATAGTATATCCTCAACATAAGATTAAATATAGGGTGATAACATATATGAAAAAAATTAAAAGAATCACATGGAAATTTACTGTGGAAATAAGCCTTTTAACATTGAAATCACTTATCTAAAAAATTAAAAAATATTAAGGAGTATATTTTCATTGAAAAAAAAATTTTAAAATTTTAAATAAATCTTTAAATAAATATTTAAATAAATTATCATTTATGGTAGTGTTTTTTCCCATTTCATATATGTCATAAAAATATTCCTTTCACACATTTTTAAAATGATCAAAAAGCACCTTATTCTGAAAATGATAAGAAGAGTTATTTTAAAAGAAAATAAAAAAGTAAAAAATGGGATAAAATTTCTTTAATAAATCATTATATAATTTTAAGAACATATTTTTACATCTTTTAGGAAAAATATGTGCAAGTAAGAGAAATATTTTAGATTGAGTAGAAAAAAAACTTCGTTTTTCCTTAAAACATTATATCAGTATCATGAGTGTCTAAAAAGATTAAATTACAAGTAAGAATATTAATTTATAAAAATAACCAATGGATAATATTTTATAAGGGGACAAATTTATAAATATAAAATAATTTCCCTGATGGATACTTAAACATAGACAATCTTGAATATTGACTATATTGGGAAATAAACCATTACCATAGGTTTAACTTCCTTTGTAAAAATTCAAACCAAATTAATAACAAATATATATTTATTATAAGTATATTAAAATTAAATAATATTTATTATACCATATAATATTTACTAATAATCATTTATCACTAGTTTATTAGAAATTCTTTATTAAAGTCATTGTTTAGGGAAATGATTGTTGTGTATTATATGTGTGTTTTGGTTTTGTACTTTGGTACATGTAATTTTATAATTTTTTTTAATAATATTCATAATATTAATAGTAATGTAAATAGAATAAATATTTATTATAAATTTATTATTGTTAATCTATAAAATATCGAGATGGAAAAAAGAATTACTCTATTCAAGGAGGCCATTTGTCATACATACCAAGAATGTTGTTTTCATTTTTCGAAAGAGGTAATGGAAGAAAAGTACATAAAAATTTACCTCTATATAATAATTATTATGTAATATAAACAATAAATATTTAAAAAAATCAATTCTTATTATCATCTATGTAGAAAAAAAATAACTCACATCGCTTCATGGAGATGGTAGTGCACACATACACACGACCGATGTTTTCGTCTTACAAAAAATAATAAGGTAAGATGGTAGATGTTATATCATAATTAAATAAGTATAATTATGTTATAAATATATACATATATATTAAATCTGTTATTATATGCATTTATGGGAGGGGATGATGGAAGACAAATTACATCGGTTCACGAGGTTGTAGTCTACTATACATTTGATCTAAGGATTCGTTTACCATTTCATGGATGATAAGATGGATATAATTTAGTACATTAAAATAATTGTATCTTATTATCTGTAATATAATTTTTATTATTATTTAATCACACTTTAATAATATTTTATGGTGTCAGAAGAAGAAATAACAAAAAAAAATACTCGGTTATGAATGATACCTCTTCTTCGGACAGCCTCTTTAGGTTTCCACCAAAATCCTTATTAGGGGGGTTTCATAATAAAAAAACCCATATAGTACACAATAATAGAAGTAATTAAGGTATATTTAATGATCTTGAAAAAAAAGGATTTCCAAGTATGTATAGGAGAGGAAATGGGTTTCCTGTTCATAATTGATGAGGAGAAGATTTTTTCTAAACACCCAAAACTATTCAATAATTAGAAGTCACTCTCAATAAAAGTCCCTCCCAAATTGATAAATAATGAATTGAAGGAAAAATAATTTCTATCCACACCTCCAACACTAGAATTTAAAAATTTAAAAACATTTCCCCTTAACCTCTATTATTACTCACTTTTAACATTTTAGTTTTCACTACGGTAACTATAAATTTTACCAAGGTAAATAATATTTTAAGAATAAACAAAAATGATACTTAATTGATAATTTAGAATAATTGATTCGAATTTTTAATCTAATTTATAAAATAAAAATCCAATATCAGTGGAAAATGTTTTTTAATCCAAGCATATGTAACGTGTACAAAGCATGTTTGGAAATTAACTGAGAAAATTAATTTTTACTATGTTTACTCTTCATTATGAATAAAAAATAATTTTACCTTTGTAAATAATATTAATTATTCTAATTTAAACATTAAATACATTTTATCAAATTCAATCCACATAATTTGAAAAATTAGAGTAAAAATAAAACCTACAAATGTGTCAAAAAGCTGGTTTCCAAAGTAAACGTTTTCACAAATAAATAAATTATATCAAAATTCAATGTAAAATAGATTTCAATTGACAAAGTGGATTTATGATAACATAATTAAAATAATACCACTTATAACACCACCTTAAAATAACATCTAAATTTTTAAATGTTTTAAATGGAAATATTTTTTTATAAAAATTTATGGTTTCACTATTCCTGGAAAAAGTAATCTTTTCAGAAAAATATAAAACATATATTCTAAAATAGTTTTTAATATTTTATTTAAAAATTTAATTTCTCTTTTGTAAAATACATTTTAGTATATAGAAAAATTTTATTTTTTAAATAAGTGTGAAAAACATGACGAAACCTCTTAACGAATAATGTGGTTTTTAAGCATTAAACTTGGATTTATTATTATCTCTTTCATAAAAAAAATTAAATAAATTTTAAGAAATTTTACTGGATATAAAATATATATATCACCTAAAATAATTCACCAATATCGATAAATTTAATTTATTAAAATTAAACACATTACATGCATAAAATTAGTTTTTAGAAAAAAAAAATTAATTAAATTTTAAATGTTTTTTATTTTCATTCATAATCAATTGATAATCATTGAATTTATTTTATATGAGTTTATAGTATATAATTTAAATGATTTATTTACTCTTATTCATACCTTCCAATTTAATGGGAAAGTTATAATGGTAGGATATGTTTTGGTTCATTTATACTAAATGTTTCATGTGTCATAAGCTATGGAATTGATTTATTTGAAATGAATTATATTATAAAATATTAGTGTGTTACATTCCACCCCCATTGAAATTAAATTTACCATATAAATTTATCAAATAGATATAAAATATTTAGTATGTTTCTACCACATCAAATCCACTTGTACGCACATATCATCCTCAAATATGTGATTCTTCTAGATGACTTTAACTAAATGAGTAGTCTTATTCCATAACACATTATCTCAATGATCTAATATTTTTATTAGTTGTTCTTAATTGTAATGATAATTCTCTCTTGTTATGAAATTTTATTCCAGAATACTTTATGGATTAGGAGTGTACTTCCTCATGAGAGATACATGGAACACATCATGAACTTGAGGGATTTTTTCTGGAATCCCAAAGAGAGAAGATTCTATCCCTACATGATCAAGAATATTGGAAGGGAAAATATACCTAGGGATTAAATTTCTATTCTTATTTAATCTTATAAACTCCTTCCATGGATAAATTTACAAAAAAAAATCTCACCAACTTCAAACATATGATCTCATCAATGATTATCAGTATAATTTTTCTATTGACAATGATCTACCGTAATGTGATGTTTAATAGTTATGAATTTATACACCATTTAAACAGTTATATCAGGTTCAAAAAGCTTTATATCTCCAATATCATCCCAATACATTTGAGTTGAACACTACTTTCCATTGATATCTTTATAAGTAGACATATCAATACATTAGTGAAAGATGTTTTTATTAGAAAACTCGGCAAGTGGATGTTGTTGATCCCAAAAAACTTTGAAATCCATTGAAAATACCATGGAATATCATTTTGGATTAGAATGGTCCACTAAAATTTTAATTCACTCTTAGTATGATAAGTAGCAGTGAAACTCAACTCTATATCCAGATTATACTGAATATGCTTCCGTATAATCATGATAAACCAAGGATCCCAATCATATATAATATAATAATGTACTCTATAAAACCTTACCACATAATTAAATCATATTCTATAAATAATATCAAAAGTTAAATCCTATTTCATAATAATGAACTGTTCTAACATCATATGGTGATAAACAAAAACCCATATGGAATTATGGATATTTTATTTTATTTGGGAGTCTATGGAAATAATCCATGATAATTTTTTCCCATTTCCATTATATTATGGGTAATGGTTATAACAACCCATTATCCTTATGTATCATAGTCTTAACATACTTACATACCAAGCATTGAGAAACATATTATGTAATTTCCCTTTTAATGTCACCACACCATAAATAATCTTTGAGATCTTCATACATATTTGTACATCTTGGATGAATAGAGAATATTGAACTCTGAGCCTCATCCATCATCTACTTCTTCAAATATCATATGGTTTGAATACATACAAAGTTTATGAACCTTATATATCTATTTAGTTATCACTTGAAAATATGTTTGAACACTCATTATAAAAAGATAATATTTCTTTCATTCCATCAATAATTCAATATTTATGCTTTTAAAGTCCATAAATAATGGATCTTTTGTGATCCTCATCATAGATAAATTATCATGGAATTTTCATCATAGGGCATCATCTACATTATTCACCTTCTCAATGTGGTAATGTATTCCAGAATCATATTCCATTATTAAATCCAACCATATTCTTTGGTTCACATTAATCTCATTCTCTATAAATATATAATTCAATATTTTATGATTACTATATATATATATATCAAAACATTTACTATAAAAATAAGGTATCCATATATTAAATTCAAAAATTACCACTGCCAACTCCAAATCACGTATCATGAAATTTTTATCATAAATATTTAATTGGGGATAGTCATATTCTATCACCATTCCATTGAATATGAGGACACATCTCAGTCCCATCATTGTTGCAACACTATAGACCATTAACACTTCTCCACTGAAGGGTAATATAAGAACATGCACATTGACCATTATTTTATTTATTTATTTTAATCCTTCTTCACAATAATATTTCCATATGAACTTAACCCCCTTTTGAGTCAACATGGAGATTGAATTATATATTCATGATAAATCTCTCAGAATGATTTTTTAGTATTTATCTAACCCATGAAAACTATGAATTTTTGTTATCATGGTTGGTTTTGGTCATTTTCAAATATCATATATTCTTAAAGGAGCCGATGATATAACGTTACTTGAGATAATATATCCCAAGAATAAAACTATGTGATACTATAATTAACACTTGCTAAATTTAACATATAATTTCTCCTTCCTCAGTATATTTAGAAAAATTATCAAATGTCATTCATGTTCTTCCTTTAACTTTTAATATATAAAAATATCTTCTATAAAGACAACCAAAAACATATCAAGGTAATATCAAAATAATCTATTGATTAAAACCACGAAGATAGTATGAGCATTGGTGAGTCTGAATTGCATTGCAAAAAATTTGTAATGAACATACCTCATATACAATGATATCATGGGTATATCCTCATTTTTAATCTTAATTAATGATACAATTATTGAAGGTAAATCTTGTAAAAATATATATCAACTTTTAATTGATCAAATACATCATCCATACGAGTCAAATGATACATTTTATTAATAGATATCTTTTTACGTTACAAATAATAAATGAAAAGATGCATTGATTCAACTTTCATTATAACAAAAAGATTAGGTTCACTTGATTTCAAATAAATAGGTTGAATGAATCCCTTATCTAGACTCTATAAGATTTATTTCACCTATTCATTCAACACATAGAATCCATTTTATATTGGATATTTTAAATAGTCATAGCATGTCACGAACCGACCTAGGTCGACTACAAAATGGTCACCTAAGATGATCTGTGGCAATTCCTGGAGGGCGTTCCCGATCCCCATGGGCTAGAAACTAATGTCAAGTATCAACAAAGACATAATAGAGAATGATTTATCCAAATATAAATAAATAAAACAATGAAAACAAAATAGGGTAGCCCAATAATAATATATATATATATATATTGAACATATTTTACACAAAAATCTGAAAAAAAAAATACTGAACATAAAATATCATGTTGAACCTAATGACCACAACATCCCCATGTGACCCCAAGAGTCACTCTCTGATACCAATCTAACCATTTCCCATAGAGATCAAACTTGAGCTGAAACCAACACTATAGGATGAAAACTAGAAAGAACTATATGTGTGAGTATTAAACCTAAGTAGGTGTGCCAAAATAATATATTCTCTTTTTTACTTACTTTATAATGAAAGAAACATCAACATCATGTTTGACATATAATATATAAATGTATTCCTTTCAAGATATTTTTCTCTTTAAAACAAACCATGGTCCATTGAGCTTTTTCATTGTAAATCTAGTTTATTTTCCTGAAATAAATATTAATTTTTTCAAGGGGAAAGTGAATCTTTCATTACAAAATATGTACAATAGAATATAAAATATTTTCACTTTAAAAA
Source organism: Viscum album (assembly GCA_963277665.1). Taxonomy (NCBI): domain Eukaryota; kingdom Viridiplantae; phylum Streptophyta; class Magnoliopsida; order Santalales; family Viscaceae; genus Viscum; species Viscum album. The sequence goes on from OY728133.1 coordinate 2,028,732,091, forward strand.
AAATTTCATAGTCCCTTGAAAACCCAAACCATAACATTATAAAGGAATGAATCACACATAATAAAACCAACAATGATCAAATAAAATGGGAAATGTAAACATAAGCATAAAAGAGTGTCCTATTAACAATGCAACTCAATCAATCACTGCAGACAACAATGTGACAACACACACAAGTGAACCAAAGAGCCCGTGAATAATCTATAATATACTAATACATGTTGACTCATCCCATAATGCATTCCCCACTCGATGACATCAATAATGCTAATATTATAAGCCTTTCCCTATATGTTACAGACCGAGGGTCACTATCCCAAAGGAATAGAAACTCAATAAATCATCTTGAAATGGGAAACCAGTTAGAGAATAATCATAATTTGTACAACAATCATTCTCTGAAAATTAACTCACATTGGTAGGTTCCCATTTCAAGATGTAATAAAAGGGGGTTGGCACACCGATGCCAACTGATCATCCAATCAAAATAAAATATATCATATATACTAATTCACACAACAAGAACCACCCCTGATCACCCAAATGATCAATCTCTTTCAAGGAAAAATAGATCTCAAAGGATTCACACTAAGGCTATCACATTATTCTCAATGTAAATGGGTCACAAATAGCTCATAGTGAAGAAATCCCCCCAATTCTATATCAATATGGAAAAAATATTATCCAATAGGGGTTTAAGGATAAACATTTTCACCACTTTCATAAAAATACCAAACGGGCATAAAAAACACTTCACGTAATAATCACTTAAAAAACAACCTCCTCAAAAAGACCAAAACAAAACAATTTCCATTTCACAATAATCAATAAAGAAAATCATTTAATGTTATCACACAACGTTTATAATCCAAATCTATTTTCCTCAAAATTCTCTATAGGACACAATCTACTGTCCCATGTCAAACCACTTTCAAAATCCAAATATAAACTTATTTTAAACTCAAAACCACTCAGAAACTCTTTCTAGAAATCAAATTCATCATTTCACATGTCAAAAATTCATTAAAAAATAGAAACCATTCTTTTTACGTCACAAATTTCTTTCAAAATACAACTGATCATGTTATCGAACACCTGGTGTGCAACATATTACAAAAAAATTCCATTTATCAAAAAATAAGGAATGAAATCACCACTTTTCAAACCAAAAAAATATTCCAAGTAACACATATCAATATTTCTCATACAATAATTTTTAGAAAACCATTAAACCAATTATTCTTATATTATAAAGGTTAGTGAAAATGGAAACTAACCACAAACTCATCACGCATCAACAATGCACACATGAAACAACCTTGCAAATGATCCATGATCCATGATCATCCAAGAGGAACCCTAAAACCAAAAAACCCAAACATAAATGAAGGAAAAAATTGAACCTATGTCCAAGAGATTATAGTATAAGAAAATATCAAAAGAAAATGGATGGAGAATGAAGTGGTAGAAGAGGAGAGGAGATTACCATAAGAAATCACCCTTGAAACAAAATGAAAACCCTATATCCACGTAATGGGAGAGGAGTAGAGTCCTCTGTAACATAGAAGGAGACCCCTTAGTATCATACAAATAGGGGATATGATGAAATGGGTAGATTGGGGTTAAAATAGTAAAAAAAATTGTTTCTGAATTTCGAAAATTTTATGCTCTAGGAAACTCTAGTGGTTAGGTCGTAAGGTTTCCCAAACTGTGTGCCAATCATAATCCCCTCACTGGATAGACAAGTCATCCTAAATGGTTTGACAACAGTTTTGGTAAACTATGTGCCAACCATGAAGAATGGTTTTTCCCAGAGGTTGTTTATTTCCACACACTTTAATCACTTTTTTACTAACCATGTGTGGGCTAAGCACCCTCAACCATAAGTACCCCAAGTCCAGCGTTGTCTAATAGAGCATGCTGCATGATTTTCACTAACAATGAAAAAACTGTGCACTGGATAATTCCAAGATCAAAAAACCATACTTTATCTAAACACTCAAAGGAATACTAAAGAATAATAGTGGGGTTAAAATAATAAAAGAAACTGCTCAAAATTAAAACCCTTTCACACAAAAAACTCATGATAAAAAACAAGATCCAGAAATGAACCATAAAAAATGATTAAAATGAAATAATGGGTGTCACAATTATTCCCACTATTAGAGTTTTCCACCCTCAAAATCCGACACCATTTTCTAGTTAGTCGATCAAGGGAAAAAGATTATTACAACCACAAGATTAAACCTCTCAAACCAAGAGCATCTCAACCACCACCTGATGAAAATCAAACCTCTTTCTGAAATTATCCAATGATCCCAAACCATTTCTCAGAAAACACTTCCACAGACTTGCTTCAAAAAAATCATTGGGTGCACTCGACCCCTAATTTTTACTCAAGAGAGGAACTCGAAATTAGATTGCTCCAAACGAGACTACCCACTTCATAGTAAACCCTAGAAACTAATATAGATTATGAAAATGGGAGACCAGAATAGTCTCCCTATAATTAATAACCAAATAGGTTGAACTGATAACACGGGAAACACAGAAAACATAACATGATCCAACACAAAAACTTTTCCACATAGACCAACCACTAACATCATAAGGGGACCTACTGAAAGAATATCAATCCAAAAAGAAATAATTTAACAATAAGGAAAACTACATCCAGCTCATTTGGACTGTCTACTCCCCAACCGAGGGGACAATACTAAAAAAAGTATTCCCACTCTAATGACGATTCCTAACTATGTGACAAGAATCAATCTGAGACCTATGTATGGAGACCTAATCTTTGAAGCATCGTCTACCCCATAGTTAGGAGCTATTGATTCTCTAATTCAAACTCCTTCTTTTGATTCCACAAGCATCTACACAGTACCCTAGGAAGAAGAAAAAAATTACAACACACCATGAATATCAATAACTTCAACAAATCACTTTTACCCAAAAATGGGACTTGTAACATTCACACACATCATCCACTTTCACCTTAATGAGAAACAATAGGAATAAGGCACACACCGAACACATCTCTCCTTAGAATATAAAGATCTATGAATTTTCAAAACAAGAACACACTTTCATTAGAATAGGATTTCTCACGAGATCCAAAACTTCCCCATAAATTTCAAAAAAATAGAACACCCTAAAACACTAACAGTACAACAAAAAGAACAGTTACAATAGAAATTGACTTTAAAATGATCTCAAAATAGCACAATACTCCTCCAAATAGGAATATGAGTCTTTTAAAGATGTGGATATATCTCCATGGTGCTCCATGGACACACCCTAATAGAATAGTTGCATGTGACATAGGTGACCACATGCACAAAAGGTCGTTGGATCACTCAGTCAAGACAGATTATTATAATTTTCTTTTCCAAAATTATGAAACACCACAACACTATTCGAATAAGAATAAAATAAAGATATAAAGGCCTTTTAATTCCATAACCAACACACAAAACTATAGACGACTTCCCTATCTCTTTACTATAATTTCCCTCACCACTTCTAGAGAAAGAAGGAGGAATGAATACCTCGAGAACTCCTACTAACATAGATTCAACATGAAAATCTTTCCTCACTACATCAACAATGGAGGTTAGATTAAACTTTTATACCTTCAACTCGAAATCAGGATGAATCCCAAACTCAAAACATTGATCCATTAATGAATCAATTGTTTCCCACTCTTTAGGGTAAGGAAAAAGAACCATGAAGCGATGAAAGTATTCCAACATTGATCCATCACCCTTTTATAAACACTACACACCCATTCACTTCTATAGATTCAATAACATATAGAGAAACAGTTGGATGAAAGAAATATTGAAGAACTCTTGGGTAATATCTTCCCACATCTTTTTCCAAGATACTTACTTCCACCACTTACAATGAAATTATTAATGCATAATGGTAGTAAAAATTACCTTTAATGAATCAGATAAATCAGGAAGACTAAAAATCCATTCAATTTTCCACATCTACTCTTATGACTCGAGAGGATTCTCACCAATGGTATTCCCTGGGGACACACACATTCACATTCTCATGCCACCCCGTTCACTCAAAGACTCATTAAATTTACAGAACACATCCTCCTATATCATAATCCACCCACATTCAACACGTCTTTGTTTATGTGAGCACCCACCGAAACCATAGGTCAGAACATGCCTTTTATATATTCTAAAATAAAACATGCAACCCAGGTTTTCACATGCTCAATTTACTTCCCACTTCAACAAAAATAAAACATTTCAAAATAACCCCAATAACTTGGAAAAAACTTTTTTCAGATACAAGACATCAATCCATTTTGATTCATTTTGAACTGAATTTATCCCATTAGAAAACATTTTAGTAACTCAATAAATCCAACTTCATCAAAATCATATGATTAAAATAAAAATTCATTCTCATTGAGTAAAATTCCCAAAATAATTATTTTTAAATGAAAAATATTGATAAACCCCATGATTTGATTATATAAATTCAATATCATCAGACCATTATCATTTTAACCTAAAGGGTCATTCCATAAAAATTCATTTCTTAAATCATTCTCAAAATGTTTTGGAAAAAAACATTTTCCATCTTTTCAAAAATAAACTGTTACCACTTTAAATATAGGTTTTCTCAATTCAAAAATAACAGTTTCCAAAAAAATATTCAGAATTAATGAAGTCCCCAAAAACTCATAAGAGGGAACTAGTGTTGACGGGAGACTTGACCATATGGTTGGAGGCCATATGAAAAACACACCACCATCATGAAGAGTATTCTAGGACCATATACTCATCTCCCACCATGGCATTAATAGCTGTTTGCAGTGGTTTATTAGAAGCGGTTTACTAAACTGCCGCTAAATTTTTTATTAATTATTTAGCATTAGTTTTTTAAAAACCGAAGCTAAAACCTTTTTTTCAACCCTGAAACCCCCGACCCCCTTCTCTCCTAGACCATAATGAGACCCCCCCCCCAGTGACCCCCAAAACCCTTACTGCCTCGCCTCCTCGCCGCCTCACCACCTCGCCCCTCGCCACCTCACCACCTCACCGTTCCTCACCACCTCACTGCGCCTCGCCGCTTCACTGCCTTGCAGTGCCTATGAGAAGGTTTTTAATGATGTTTTTCTAGAGGATATGGTTACTGGAGGACTCATCATCTCACCTTGCTTCATGATCCATTTATTCCTTCTCCTTCTCCATAATGATGCAATCTAGTTATGAAGCGAAGTAAAGTTTACATATATTCTATTTTTGGAGGTCAAATTATAGTTTTAATAAATTTTTATAGAATATAAACCATGGAAACTCATATATGATTATTTTCCATGATGAATTCTCTATTAGATGATAGATAAGGACTTCCAACCACCAACTAGAGTAGAATAAATGCCCACTACCCACTCAATTTTGAGCAAGACATATGAGATTTTGTAGTGTTATGAATATTCCTAGATGAGGTGGTTAACTCTTAGATTGAGAAACATTGATGTGTATAGGATGCTAATAAAGAACATGTCTAGATAATATTATGAAAATTATCACCCCATCAGATTATTAAAAAAAATTATCCCCTATAAATCCCATTTTTGGGAGCCCATTCGATAATGAAAAAGTGGAAAAATATTTCCTTTCCCTCCAAGGATATACCCCTCTTATTTTTTTCTCTATTGAATCCAACATGGAAATAATGACACCTCTGAGAAGCCTTGTCCCAAAACTGGAACAGTTGTCATTATTTTTTTAAGATCCTCAAAAGACAATTGTGATACCTCAGTCCACTTAAATTCCCCCTTCTTGGATAATGTCGTCAAAGGTCTTGAAATTTTTCTATAATCTCTAATAAATTTCTGATAATAACTAGTAAGTCAGAGGAGCCCTCTTATTTCTTTAACATTATTTGGTACTCGCCATTCTTCCACTGCTCCCAACTTCTTAGGATCCATGGAAACATCTTCAACAGAAATTATGTGTCCTAAGTACTCTACCATCCACCACCCAAATGAGCATTTTTTTCTATTGGATTGCAATGAATTATTTTCCATCAGCTATAATAGTTTCTATAACATAACTAAATAATCTACCCATCTACTATTGTATATCAAAATATCATAAAAAAGTACCAAACCTCCCATTCATAGCATTGGTCGAAAAATGTTGTTCATAGTTACTTGAAACGTCATTGGTGCATTGATCAACCCGAAGGGCATAAATACATATTCACAATACCCTTCATGAGTCTTAAATTCTATTTCACTAAAATCCCCTCTCCTCATCCGTACCTGATGAAATTCTAGTTTGAGGTCCAACTTAGTAAAATAAGTTTCTCTATGTAATTCATCCATTAATTCCTCAATCACCAGAATTGGATACCTATCAGCCACCATTATGTTATTTAAATCCAAATAGTCAACACAAATACGACACCCTCTGTAACACCCCAGGTAAATAAAGAATATGAAATTTTTATATTTATCCATATTTGTGAATAAAATATTAATATTACTTTAAAGGGGACGCTATACTCGATGGCGTACCCAATACGCAACAACGAGTTTCTTGGGAATCTTACGTTGCACTCTAATAATAAAATAATATTATTTTAAATGGTAGTTAACGCCTAGCTATTGTGATGACAGGAATGAATAGAACTAACTACAAAATTATTATATATGTTTGTCAAATATTTTTACTTTTTACAATAAATGTTAGAGGATTAAAAATGCGAATGAATCCAATTTTAAGCGTAAACCTTCTAATATTCTTTAAAAGGTCGATTAACCGCCTTTTGATGGCGAACCTCTTTTAAATCCAATTTTTGACAATTTTATGTGTTATATTTGACTAAATAAAATTCTTCTTTAGAATCGGGAAATCAAAATTTACTTTGTGTACATATTTGGTACTGTTCCGAAAAAATTCAATTTTTAATGAATAGTGAAAAATGTTGTATTTTAATTCAAAACCTCTTTTTAATCTAATTTATTTATATGACTAGATTATCTTTTGAATTGTTTTTAAAGTGAAATTAGAATATATTTTTACCATTTAATCCAATAGTGTTCGTTGGAATTAATTTCACATTGAAATCGGACTTAAACTAGTGTCAATCTTTTGATACATTTTGTTTCATAAAAACACGCTATTTGTTTTGACAGCGGGAATTAATTATTAAATTAATTAATGCAAATTATATGTTTTGAATTTTAAAAAATAGACATTATTTTTGAATTTGGAATATCAAATATATCTTAGGGTGAATTTTTGGTAAATTTCTGAAAAACTTCAATTTTTGATGAATAGTGAAACCACTAAGTGGTACTTATAAAAACTGATTTTCCGTTTAAATTAAATTTTGCCATCTTTGTGTTTTGAATTTCAAAAATCCGACATACATGGTTGTAATTAAGAAGTAAAATGTGGTTCAATGGGATTAAAATAATTTTTTGGTGAATAGTAACTTATTAAGTTTTTAATCGCGATTATAGGTAATTAGTGTAGTTTAAGGTAAGAATAATGTTTTAATAAAATGAAATAACCTAGAAACATGTCCTACCCACATTGGATGAGTCATGGACGACCAAGACAATCCATGGGTCAACTTGGGGACCCCATGGATCCACTTTGGTTGGGAAATGACATAAATAACTTTTTATTTAATGTTAAAGTAAAAATGACACAAACATGAGATGTTTTACTAAAACAATTGTTTAATGGGGTTATCCAATTCAGATTTTTGACTATATATATTCATCAAAAATCTAAAACAATTCCCCACATCATTATATTTTTTTTAAAATTTTTAGACATTAAATATATTAAATTAGTTATGACATCATGATGATGCAGCGATTTCCTCATTAAAAAGGATTTAAATAAAATGGAATGATAATGTAAAATCTAAGACCTAAACATGTCCAAAACCTATTGGATGGGTGGATTTAGAACCCTTGTCACATTATCCTAGAAACACATCAGTGTGGGACCATTAAAATCCGAAACTCATTCTAAAATAAAGTAACATTTCTTTACTTTCCAAGAGTGCCCCTCCTCTCCTCTTATAAAAGGCCCCCACCTCTACCTCTTTAACCACACTTCCAAAGCCTTTGTCTCAGCCAACCCCTTCACATTTTGTGTCTCAAAATCCCTCTATAACTCCTTGAAGCCTTAATTTGGTCAGAAGTCTTCCCAAGGAAGCCTTTGAGCTCAAACCAAAGGGAGTTACCCGATTTTAAAGTAATGTCTTCACTTGAGTCCTTTTGTTTTATTTTGCTTCTCCAACCCCCTAAACTCTTTTTATTCATTTCTTTTGTAACAACTCCAGTATCTTCAATATACTAGTATTTTGTTATAAGAATTATTTGATCTACAATTACACACACCTACATATAATGGTTAAAGAACATATTGTTTCCGTGGATGGCGAAGTTCTGCCTCATGAAATGATGATTGTTCAACAATCATATATCACCTTCAAAGGTGGCCATTAAGATGTCACTATATTTATATATTATATATAACATTTTTATGTTTTACTTAACCTTCTGTATTTTTCATTTATGGCATATCTTTATGGTTTCCATTATGGGTAAACGCCATATCTTCATTTAAGGAAGTGCGGACTACCGCCCACTCAAAGCGATTTGATTCGTTAATACCGTATGTGGGACGTATAAAGGATGGAGTTATGATAATATATATGATATTATACTGGAATTATAATATATCTTTACATAATTATCTTTCCATTCCATAAAATACGAAATTGAAATGAAAGTAGCGTTCATGTGTACGCACGGCTTACCGTCTCCATGAACGGTGCATTCCATTTATTACCTCTAAATGATTATGTAAAATTATAAATTCAGGTATATAATGGATATATATGAAATATATGGAATCTAAATCATGAATATCATTATTGAGATAATGGATATTTGACTACGTGAACAACTTGTAAATATAAGAAGTCCACTTTTGACTCAAGTACCAATGATCAACAAAACGACCATTATTAACTTAAATAATTACATAATGTTCATAACATGGTAATAAGTGATATAAAAGGAATAATGAACTTGAAAAAGGTTATTAAGAAAATATAAATTAACTCAAGTTTATTATTCAGGAATATAATGAAACGAACAAGACAAGTCGGACTTGAGGTAAGGGATCCTACTCCTCTCTTTCTTTTTAATTACACTCTTTTATGTCATTCCTTTTAAGCTCATCTTTCTTATGATTGGGATATTATTTTATATTAATCCTACTGTAATTATTATGTTCATATGATGAGAGACCCTATTTTCTCTCATCAATCCATTTTGGAAGTTTTGAGTGGCGCCGTTAGGCTGCCGAATTTTCATAAGAGATCTAACCTCTCTCTTTCATTTTAAGTACTCCCCTTTATGTTACTTATTTTAAGATCCTCTTTATTATTATGGGGGATGTTCTTTTATATTCACCTTTCTTTACATTTTATTTTAATATGATGAGAGACCCTATTTGATCTCATCAATCCATTTTTGGATGTTTTAAGTGGCGCCGTTAGGCTGCCGAGTTTTCGTAAGGGATTTTTCATCTCACTTTTATTACTGTGGGATTTATGCTACATTTGCCACAATTTCCTTTGAGTGGTGTGTGTACTGCCGATTATTTTACTCATTGTGTAATATACTTTCATTTATGAGTATTTACATCAATGTTGTATTGTCTTTCTTTCACGGTGTGTATGTTTCGAAAGTTACCCAAGTCAGTAAGGGAACCTTTCACCCTCCTCTTTTTAAAATACTTATTTTGTTATGTATTTTAATTAACATACTATTATGTTGGGATATGTTCTTATATATCCTTATTGATGTAAATTTTATGTCCAAGTGATGAGATACCCTTTTTATCTCTCATCAACTATTTTTTTTGAATTTTGATGTGACGCCGTTAGGCTGTCAAATTTTTGCAAGGGAACTTCTTAACCCAATTTTGATTCTTTGGGATAAACTTGTACTCCTTGAATATGTCATTCTATTAATATGTGTGAATGTCCTCTGATTGTTTTACACTTAATATCCACTTTTATTTGGTGCATTTTTTTGTCACACATAATTATGTAACTGATTTATCCTTAATCCAAGGATACCGTCTTTGTATGGGACTTCGTCTCAATATCCATTCATTGAGGCATATTTTTGTTTTATACACAACCTTCTTTTATAAGGTTTATAAACCCCTTTGAATTTCATGTTTATCCAAAAGAAATATTCTTTATACGAAGCATTTTACTAAACGACAAAAGAGAATGTTTTTGTCGTACGTATGCGGTGACAATGACTTCTCCGACGCCGTGACCATTATTTGAGTTTCGGCTTCCTCTACAAGAAATACATTTTTTTAAAAGAAAAATAGATATCATGTCTTACTTTTCTTTTATTTTGGTATTGAAAATGGTTTTCATAATGTTTTTATATCAATGTGTTGTATTGATATCTTGTGATTGAAAAGTGGAAATGTTATGTTCCCTTTATGTATGTTTTATGTGATACAATTATGTTTTGGTTCTTGGGCATTATTATGAAGACGGGTGGTTCCATGAAAAACTATGGGTGGGTGATCCCGATATAGCTCTCCATTTCATTGGGTAACACGAAGGGGATAAACGTTAAGGTTTCTCCAAAGAGATTTAGGGAATATACTATGATGGGTGTTCCAAACGTAAACAAGAGGGTTACTCCCTACGTAAGAATGTTATGAATGCCTCAAGTTACCTTTATGTCTTATGATTTCTAAGATTTATTCATGATTTTATGAGGTATGTTAAAATTCTTATGTTTTATGGGTAAAGTATGAATTCACTCATATGTATACATGTACTCATTTTCCATTCCATATTTTTATATCCCTTACTGAGCTTTTTATGCTCATCCCAAGTTTTTGAAATTTTTTTCACTGGTCAAGGGAAGGGTACAAGATATGATGATAGTGGCAAGGAAGTGTCAAGAAAGAATCAATGTTTTATTTTAAATTTGTTTCCATTTATGGGAAAAATGAATACTATCATTTATGTAACCACTTTGTTTAAATGTGGAATGTAATGCAAGTTTTATGATCTATTTCTCTAAAAATCTAAACCTGAAAAGATCCTCAATGTGTAATCTTGTAATAACTCAAGATTAATTAAGGTTTAAGGCTGGGGCCTTATAGTTGATATCAAAGGTCAGTTTAGATAACTTTAGAGGTTAGGGTATTCTCTAGGCATATGTGACATTACCATAATGGTTTGGATTTCAGAAAGAGTCCCAGTTTTAGATACAGTGGATGAGTAAGTATATCTTAGTGTTTATCTTCCTCATTAGTACATGATGGTTTTGTTGATATACTCACACTGACATTTCTGTTTTTAGTGAATGGATGGATCTAGCAGGCACCACAGTCACAATAGGTTTGAAGGAAACTATGGTGGTTCTCTGATTAAGAGACTGGATGAAATGGGGGATTCAATGAGGAAACTCGTGGTTGTTCTAAACCAACTATTAAGGAGTCATGATCAACCACTTGTACCTTGGTATGTTCTGTAACACATCATGTACGATATGACCAATCGATGTGGATGTTCAGGTAACAATTATAAAGGTAACCATTAGGGTTTATATGATCCTCACTTTTGAGGTAATTTTGGGTTATTATATATTATGATGGAAAATGAAAGGCATGAGATAAACATGATGTTAAAATATGTTATGATTATTTTTGAAGATTTTATCTCATTTTGGGGAATTTTTTAAGAAATATATAGTTTTAGAAAAAGGACAACATGCAGACCGTGTGACAACCCGTCGCGTCGGACAAAGCTGCGGGAATCGAACCCACAACCAAAGTGCGACTGGTATTTATCACCTACCACTGGACTACGTGAATTCCCTGGTTAGTTTGACTAATTATTTTTAGTTAGATGATTTTATGAATTAAGAGTAAGTTTATTTTGGGTAATGTATGGAAATTTATTGACCTATCATGGAGGATATGTGGTTAGGTTAATTACATTTCAATACGAGACATTAAGAGAAACTGATTTTCTTTGGAGATAAATGTTACGATTTAACTTGGAAGAATGTGTGACTAAATACTTCAAATATTTGGGTTTCAATTCTAGTTTGGTTTACGTTGAAGAATTTTATGGACAATAGTTTATCGAATGGTCTTCGTTAAAATTTGGGTTTTTTTGACAAATTTTGGAGATTAAGAATAGATTTTATTTTTATAAAGGATTATAATTTTTTGGATTATCTGATCTCATACTAACAATTTTGGTTTTGGATTTTTTCTAAAGACATGGGAAATATATAGTTCTCTTTTGTGGATTAGGTGATTCTCAAGAAGTTGATTATAGTACTAATAATGTGAACAAGTCTTCCTAAATACTCTTCTTTTGGAGAAAATATGAGTTTGATTAAGGAATCTAGTAAAATTTGAAAGTCTACGTGACAAGTAAGTATGTTTCATTATGATTTAGTTAAGCTCAAAAATAAATTCCTCAATGAAGAGTAACTTAAAACAAAAATGTTTTCTGTTAAACTTTCCTAATGGGGAATCAAATATCGTTTAACCCATCACAAGTTTGTGATTTTCTTGTGGTTAACTTTCTCCTTAACATGTTTTCTATCACTCTCCATCAGAACATGACCCTATGTTTTCTCCTCCATGTCCATGTTTTCCTACATGGAATCCTACTATGGGTTAACTTGGATGACCTCTGTACTTCTCTTTCTTTATTTTAAAGTGATTTTTTTAACGACTCTTGTTCCGATGTGGGACTTTCAAAGATGTTTCCAAGACCAATTTTAAAATTGCGAGGACACAATTCCCAAAAGGGGGGAAGGATGTAACACCCCAGGTAAATAAAGAATATGAAATTTTTATATTTATCCATATTTGTGAATAAAATATTAATATTACTTTAAATGGGACGCTATGCTCGATGGCATACCCAATACGCAACAATGAGTTTCCTGGGAATCTTACGTTGCACTCTAATAATAAAATAATATTATTTTAAATGGTAGTTAACGCCTAGTTGTTGTGATAGAGGCAATGAATAGAACTAACTACAAAATGATTATATATGTTTGTCAAATATTTTTACTTTTTACAATAAATGTTAGAGGATTAAAAATGTGAATGAATCCAATTTTAAGCGTAAACATTCTAATATTCTTTAAAAGGTCGATTAACTGCCTTTTGATGGCGAAACTCTTTTAAATCCACTTTTTGAAAATTTTATGTGTTATATTTGACTAAATAATATTCTTCTTTATAATCGGAACATCAAAATTTACTTTGTGTAAATTTTTGGTATTTTTCCGAAAAAGTTCATTTTTTAATGAATAGTGAAAATGTTGTATTTTAATTCAAAACATCTTTTTAATCTAATTTATTTATATGATTAGATTATCTTTTGAATTGGTTTTAAAGTGAAAATAGAATAAATTTTTACTATTTAATCCAATAGTGGTCGTTGGAATTAATTTCACTTTGAAATCGGACTTAAACTAGTGTCAATCTTTTGATACATTTTGTTTCATAAAAACACACTATTTGTTTTGACAACGGGAATTAATTATTAAATTAATTAATGAAACTTATATGTTTTGAATTTTTTAAAATAGAAATAATTTTTGAATTCGAAATAGAAAATATAGCTTAGGGTGAATTTTTGGTAATTTTCTGAAAAACTTCAATTTTTGATGAATAGTGAAACCACGAAGTTGTACTTATAAAAACTGATTTTCCGTTTAAATGAAATTTTTCCATCTTTGTGTTTTGAATTTCAAAAATCCTACATACATTGTTGTCATTAATAAGTAAAATGTTTTTTAATGGGATTAAAATAATTTTTTGGTGAATAGTAACTTATTAAGTTTTTAATCGTGATTCCAGGTAATTAGTGTAGTTTAAGGTAGGAATAATGTTTTAATAAAATGAAATAACCTAGAAACATGTCCTACCATCATTGGACGAGTCATGTCTGACCAAGAAAATCCATGGGTCAACTTGGGGACCCCATGGAGCCACTTTGGTTGGGAAATGACATAAATAACTGTTTATTTAATGTTAAAGTAAAAAATGACACAAACATGAAATGTTTTACTAAAATAATTGATACATGGGGTTATACAATTCATATTTTTGACTATAAATATTCATTATAAAGCTAAAAATATATCCTACATCATGATGTTTTTTTATAATTTTTAGACATTAAATATATTAAATTATTTATGACATCATGATGATGCATCGATTACATCATTAATAAAGGATTTAAATAAAATGGAAAGATAATGTAAAATATAAGACCTATACATGTCCAAAACCTATTGTATGGGTGGATTTAGAACCCTTATCACCTTAGCCTCAAAACACATCAGTGTGGGACCATTAAAATCCGAAACTCATTCTAAAATAAAGTTATATTTCTTTACATTCCAAGAGTCCCCCTCCTCTCCTCTTATAAAAGGCCCCCACCTCTACCTCTTTACCCACACTTCCAAAGCCTTTGGCTCGGCCAACCCCTGCTCATTTTGTATCTCCACATCCCTCTCTAACTCCTTGAAGACTCACTTTGGGTAGAAGTCTTCCCAAGGAAGATTTTGAGCTCAAAACAAATGGAGTTACCTGATTTTAAGGTAATGTCTTCACTTGAGTCCTTTACTATGATGTTGTTATAAGAAGGATTCGAGATACACTTACACACACCTACATCTAATGGTTGAAGAACATACTGTTTCCGTGGATGGCGAATTTCTGCCTCACGAAATGATGATTTTCAAACACTCATATATCAACTTCAAAGGTGGCCATTAAGATGTCACTATATTTATATATTATATATAATATGTTTATGTTTTACTTGAGATTTTGTATTTTTCATTTATGGAATATCTTTATAGTTTCCATTATGGGTAAACGCGATATCTTAATTTAAGGAAGTGCGGACTAACGCCCCCTAAAGTGATTTGATTCGTTAATACCATATGTGGGACGTATAAAGGATGGAGTTATGATACTATATATGATATTATACTGGAATTATAATATACCTTTATATCAGTATTATTCCATTCCATAAAATACGAAATAGAAATGAAAGTAGCGTTCATGCGTACGTACGGCTTACCGTCTCCATGAACGGTGCATTTCATTTATTACCTCTAAATGATTATGTAATATTATAAATGAATGTATATAATGGATATATATGAAATATACGGAATCTATATCATGAATATAATTATTGAGATAATGGATATTTGACTACGTGAACAACTTGTAAATATAAGAAGTCCACTTTTGACTCTAGTACCAATGATCAACAAAACGACCATTATTAACTTAAATAATTACATAATGTTCATAACATGGTAATAAGTGATATAAAAGGAATAATGAACTTCAAAAATGTTCTTAAGAAAGTAGAAATTAACTCAAGTTTATTATTTAGGAATATAAAGAAATGAACAAGACAAGTCGGACTTGAGGTAAGGGATCCTGCTCCTCTCTTTCTTTTTAAGTACACTCTTTTATGTCATTCATTTTAAGATCAAATTTCTTATGATTGGGATGTTATTTTATATTAATCCTACTGTACTTATTATTTTCATATGATGAGAGACCCTATTTTCTCTCATCAATACTTTTTGGAAGTTTTGAGTGGAACCGTTAGGCTGCCGAATTTTCGTAAGATATCTAACCTCTCTCTTTCTTTTTAAGTACTCTCCTTTATGTTACTTTTTTTAAGCTCCTCTTTCTTATGATGGGGGATGTTGTTTTATATTCCTCTTGCTGTAAATTTTATTGTAATGTGATGAGAGACCCTATTTTATCTCATCAATCCATTTTTGGATGTTTTAATTGGCACCGTTAGGCTGCCGAGTTTTCGTAAGGGATTTTTCATCTCAATTTTATTCCCATTGGATTTATGCTAAATTTTCCACAATTTTCATTTAGTGGTGTATGTACTACGGATTATTTTACTCATTGTGTAATATACTTTCATTTATGAGTATTTACATCAATGTTGTATTGTCTTTCTTTCACGGGGTGTATGTTTCGAAAGTTACCCAAGTCGGTAAGGGAACCTTTCACCCTCCTCTTTTTAAAAGACTTATTATCTTGTGTCTTTTAATTCACATACTATTTCGTTGGGATATGTTCTTATATATCCTTATTGATGTAAATTTTATTTCCAAGTGATGAGATACCCTTTTTATCTCTCATCAACTCTTTTTCTGAATTTTGAAGTGACGTCGTTAGGCTGTCAAATTTTTGCAAGGGAACTTCTTAACCCAATTCTGATTCTTTGGGATAAACTTGTACTCCTTGAATATGTCATTCTATGAATATGTGTGAATGTACTTTGATTGTTTTACACTTAATATCCACTTATATTTGGTGTATTCGTTTGTCACACATAATTATGTAATTGATTTATCCTTAATCCAAGGATATCGTCTTTGTATGGGACTTCGTCTCAATCTCCATTAATTAAGGCATATTTTTGTTTTATACACAACCTTACTTTATACGGTGTATAAAACCCTTTTAATTTTACGTTTATCCAAAATGAATCTTCTTTATACGAAGCGTTTTACTAAATGACAAAAGGGTATGTTTTTGTCGTACTTATGCGGAGACAATGACTTCTCTGCCACCGTGACCATTATTTGAGTTCCGGCTTCCTCTACAAGACATAACTTTTTTTTTAAAGTAAAATAGATACCAGGTTTTAATTTTCTTTTATTTTGGTATTGAAAATGGTTTTCATAATGTTTTTATATCAATGTGTTGTATTGATATCTTGTGTTTGAAAAGTGGAAATGTTATGTTTTCTTTAGGCATGTTTTATGTGATACTATTATGTTATGGTTCATGTGCATTATTATGAAGACGGTTGGTTCCGTGAAAAACTAAGGGTGGGTGAGCCTGATATAGATCTCCAATTCAATTGGTAACGCGAAGGGGTTAAACATTAAGGTTTCTCCGATGAGATTTAGGGAATATACTGTAATGGGTATTCCAAACATAACCAAGAGTGTTACTCCCTATGTAAGAATGTTATGAATGCCTCAAGTTACCTTTATGTCTTATGATTTCTATGATTTATTCATGATTTTATGAGGTATGTTAAAATGATTATGTTTTATGGGTAATGTATGATTTCATTCATATGTATACATGTACTCATTTTCCTTTCCATATTTTTATATCCCTTACTGAGCTTTTTATGCTCATCCTAAGTTTTTGGACGTGAAGAAGGACTTTGCCTATGTCTAACAAATCCTCTTTTGAACAGTTTTTTTACCTGAATATCTTTCTCATTTTTCATATGGTATACATGCTTGAAAGGCCTGATACTCATAGGCCCAGCCTCTACCTACTATCTAATGGCATGTTCAGTTTCTCTTGATGGGGGTAGTCTTCTAGGTTCTTCGAACACCGCACTGAAATACTCCAGAATATTTTGTAACTATCGTTGTTGTGATGCATCCAACTATTTTTCTATATAATCTTTTTCTATTATTTACTTTTGAATTCCCTACATATTCCTTTTCTTACATCCAAAATATTCCAGTAGAGCTCCTAGAATTTCCTACAAAGAACGAACCCCCTACAAATCCACTGGTTTTCTTTCCCAATCAAATTTCCTAGTCATTTCCCCTTAATTAATCATCACGTATCCCAAGGCCTCTAGCCAAGAAATTACCAAAACTAAATCTAGACCCATTGTATCAAGTATGTATTCATCCACTAAATGTTTCACTATTCCATGTTCAATTTGTAATGTCTTACATGGCCTGCTAAAAGATACACGGTGTCCATCACCCAACTATCTATAAAATGACATCGTATCTCTACTTGAGCCGAAAACCACCTTGTAAGATTCCTTGATACAAAAATTATGACTTGCTCCACTATCAATAAAAACTAGTATAAGTATTCCTTCCACTTTTCCTTAAATCATAATTTTCTTGGTTCGTATATTTTTTCCCAAGTCAGTCATTGTGGTTCCCAATTACAGTTCCCATAATTTCCCAATTTCATATTACTTTGGGAATCCATTTTCTACTTCCTCTTCAACTTCTCATTAAGGCTCTATGCATTCCCACACCATTAGTTTATACCCATTTTCTAAAAATCTATTTCTAGGATTATACTTTTGTCTGGAAGAATAGCACAATCCCTTTGACTTCCAGTTTCAAATTCTTTCCTGGATAAATTTCTAAATCCCAAGAATTTAGTTGTAGTTCCTCCATTTTTATGCCTCATTAAACACAAAAAAATAAATTGAATTTGTAGAGGTTGGATTATTTCCTTTATTCAGTCCTCCTAAATCAAATTTTTTACCTTGTGGTTCGGTAGTTTGGATTATTCCCTTGATCATCCACTCTCGCTCCACATTCCTTGCCAACGTTAATAATCTCACCTTTTTCATGGGATCATGTGTCATTACAGTACTTTTAATTTCTAGTTTTAGTCCCACAGTAAACATACTCATGTACCGGCCCTTAGTCAAATCAGGTATCAGTAATGCTACCCATTTTAATTCGTCCACATAGGCATCCATTATCCCTATTTGATGCAGTCCTTTTAGAAATACCACACGATATTCCTCCTCAGCATTTCTGTACCATCCCATTAACTCCACTTTTAACATTTTCCATGCTAATTCTGGCTGTATTGATCTCAGCATTATGATCCAATACTGGACCATACCTTCCATGTTGTGATGTGTAAGAGGAACCTTATGTTACTCCCATGTATTCTGAATTGCAATGAAAAGATCATCTCCTGTGATCCAAGAAACTGGATCCTCTCTAGAAAATAGAGGCATCTCCGACTATCTTGACATGTTACAGATTGCTCCCTGCTTATTTTTTGGAAGACCAAACTCTTCTATAACCTTCTAGTTCTGAATACCTCCTTAAATATATGTCTTCGTTATACATTCCCCATCATCCGTTTGTACATACTTGCCTATGTCAACTCCCTACTTTGAACTCTCAGTTTGCCTCAACTTATGTTGTGATATTGCAGTGATCAAATTTTATATTTGGAGTCATTGCTAATGATATTCTTATTTCTGACATTGAAATACATCTTCCAGACATTGAATTATAGCTTCCTGGAATTGCATTCCAGTCTTCAGATCTACATAAGTCGCCTCCAATTTTGCTACTCGGTTCTCCATTTGAGTGGACATAAAAAAATTCCTTTTTCCTGACTTCTCTCTCTTCTAGAAAATTTTCTCTGTCTAAAATCTCTCTTTCCATAAGAAACCAGTAGAATTTCCTCTCAATGAAATATCCAAAATTGATAGGTGATTTCAGAATTTAAAGGAAGGATTCACAGAGATGAATCAACTTTTTCAGTTTTGTAGAAATTTTCAGCTACAACAAACTTGAGCTATATTTTCGCCTCCTGAAAAATGTATTATTCCCAGGACAAAGATACTTCCAGTACTTCTTCCAATGTACCGATACCCCTTTAACCCACCCACACACCCTTTATTTATAGAATGAATAGATAATAACAGAAAAACGGACTAACGGAACTAACAAGACTATTTACAAAACTGCCCCTTGGCAGTTACTCCCAGCCTAACAGACAAATACTACCGAGGATTCTTCCTTTTCTGGTATGTGAAATGGATAGGAGGCCTTACCCAACCTGGACCAACTCCCTCCCTAACATCCACCATGGGATATTGGGAAAATGTGTCTTTGATGATTTTTTGGATCTAATACTAGACTTTTTCCAAATATTTAAAATATTTTTTTATTTTTTCAACTATTATATATGAATCTCTTTCCCTATTTATTAATAGTTATGTGTTTCATTTTTTTTAATATTTATTATCATTGTTCTATATATTTTTTTTGTTATTACTGTGCAACTGTTATATTTTTTAATTTTTTTTCTACAAAATTTTTTTGAAATATATGTTCTGAACTTAATTTTATTTTATTAAATGACCGGAATGCCAAGGAGGAAGTGATATATTGTTTCATCGACCACTACGACAGATGATGATCCATTGGTCTCCCTCCCTACGACATCTGAGCCACCATCCACCTTCCCCTGCACCATCTCCCCCGACACCATCTCTCACACCCTCTATGAGTGGCCCTTTAGTAGCTCAGTCGTCGCCTCCCACTTCAGGAGCCTTAGTAGTGGGGGAGCGGTGTGACACTTTTAGTTTTTTATGGGGATACTGGTGGGTGACTGTAATAGGTACAAATTTTAATATGTATAAATTTATTGCACATTTTTTATACAATTTTTTTTTCATTAGATATGGAAACAATGCAACTATGGAGAAAAATATAAATAGTTTAGATGTATGGAATCTGACCAGATAGAAGATAGTTGTCCCATTTGATTTATATAGGGTCCCTGTGGATGATACCGTAGGATTACATGGCCAGATTTTAGGGTAGATGGATATGGAGCCTATTTACATTTTTATTTCATATGATTATTGGAGGCATATGCCTGCAAGTTGAAAAAATAATGTTTTTTATTCCCAAATAAATGTAATTTAATACATTATGGTGTAATTGAATGTCTTGTTATTAATATTTTAAAAATAAATTTCTGTGTACAGATTTGTTTCCAATTTACGGTTACAAATGTGATAGAATGAAAGTGTACATTGAAAAATCTTTGTAGAAAATGGAATGACATTAAATGGAGATTGTGGGGCGATGTCAACGATACTTCCTTGACTACCCAATAGATGTATGACAAGCTACCCTATGGGGTACCCAAAGAGTAGTGGAATGTTTTTGTTAACATACATTGTGATGAGAAGTAGATGATATTTAAATATATATTACTAAAATAATCTCATTTGACATTTATTCATTTATATTAATAGGATATGAAATTTTATACATTACTATTAAAATGAATTTTATTTATTTCAGGATTATTCAAGAAATAATTTATCAATTCAGGCTAGGCAGGTCATCCCTCACACTACAAGGTCAATGATTTTTTCTTAAAGACGATCTTATCTAGTAATATTTCTGTTAGTTTAAATATTTATAAGACAATATTATTTGTTTAATATATTAATTTTTTTATTTATGTTCGTTTAATGTAGTCACAAAGTTTAGGGCATGATGAATCCCAAACAGAAGTGTGGTTGAATGTTCACCAAAAATCTGATATAAGTTTTGTTAATGATCCTACAAAAGAGGTTCGAGTATGAACTCATTTTTCATTATAACAAATTATTAGCAGTTCTTATTAGATTAATATATATTGCTTCTAATATGAATCCTATTTTATTTATAGGTAAAAATTAAAGAACTATGGGATGCAAATCCTACGCAGTCATACTCAGTCTCTGAGGATGACCCGGTTTCTAAAGTCCATGGGAAGAAGCATGTAATGTCTTGGATTTTCCATTTAGTATTTTTAAATATTATATGGAATTATTTAGAGACTGGGCATGAAGACGGCACATCATTCTGAGGTCCAGTGAGCCCGGAATGGTGGTTTGAACTTTTTTTAAGTTAAGTGAGTTGGCGAATGTGCGGGGTTGTGGTAGTTTCCAAACAGATGCCCAGATTAAAAATCTAAGGGCATAGTTGTGTCCGGGATAATGACTTTACCTAGGAATGAGTCTAACCTTGACAGGCGTGGTTCGAGGGAAAAATTTGATTTTCGTATGTTTTAATGTAAAATGAAATAATATAAATTCACCTGTTTATTTTATTTCTTTTAAGTAAACATCACCTGCAGCGTGGTAAACGGCAGAGCTATTTCCTAAATTAATGACGTGTTATAATTACGCAAAAATGGCAAGTTGATCTCATTAATACTGCCACGCAACTAAATTCCAAACATGTTTCCCTTTTTATGGGGATAATCCAATGTTGCTCGTTGGAAATGATTGAGAAGAACCTCTTCAAAATCCGCGGGGGGTTGGAGAAAAACTCTCGGCGAAGAACGATGACGGATCGAAGTTGAGAATCGTAGTTCCAACGAAATTCAAGGATCTTGACAACGATGGCAGTGTGACGCCTTCATCAATGATCAATCCCTTCTAAAGATAGGGATTTTTTATTTTAATTCTTTTCCCTATTTTTGATTTTAAACGACGAACATGGATCAACCACGAACAAGTTGATCCACAGAATCATTTGTTTTTGTAGGAGGGTTTTATCAGGATGATTCGGGGAATTGATCCATGTGGTTTTGTTATTGTTGATTCTTGCTCCATTTGAGCCTGATAATGGGAGCGGATCAATACCGTGACGAACGACAGAGGGGGTTCGTTCATCACATTGTTTATTGGATTTCTTCCCCTTTTTCTTTTCTCGCACGTTCTTCGTGTTTTTCGCGGGGCGACGAACAATGGATCGTTTCACATATGTTCAACGACGTAACGATCCCAAATCGAAGGTTCAACACTACAATGATGTTGTAGAGGTGTGGCGACGATGGAGGATGACCAGATTGACGAACGTATAATCACTAGAGGCGCGACGGCAGAAGTCTGTGTTTCTTGAAATTTCCATAATACACGGCGTGTACTTCTGAAGAACACGCCGTGTAATACTGGTGGAGGCTAGGGTTTTGGGGGTTATAGGGGAATCAACAAAGTGTGACCCTGGTCACATGGTGTGTTGTAATTTCCCCGAAGCTTGGCATGTATTTTGGGAAGTACACGGACACTGGATGATCTACAAGGATTCAGAACACAGCGTGTACAACATGACAGGAGTGGCTACACGGGACTCGGCGTGTATCCCGGGGATACACAAACACGGGTTAGAGTACACAGGTTGATAACCATGTATGACCACATGGCCAATGACATGAAGCTAACCCCAGTCACTCAGACACGGCGTGTACAACATACTACATGCTGTGTACTCAGTTTTTCTACACGACCAACCTATGACACTGGCCATTGTACACGAGCAGTACCCGGGGTCAGAAAACATGGTGTGTATCTTTTCTAAATGTCGTGTACTTTTTTGGAAAATGGCATGGTCCTCTTGTTCAATGTATCTTGTACGTCTTTCGTTTGGGTTTGTTCCCCTTGTTCTTGTTCCCTCTGAAGGTCAGACATCATTTCCTCACACAAGTGTATGATCCCTTTAGCATGACCTTCTATGATAGAGTCAGGCATCCATCTGAGAGGCCCAGATCGAGATCCTCTATCCATTCCTGACCCTACGTAGAGTCATGTATCGATGTGACCAACTCTACCAGGCATTGATCTTCTACCTAGCTGGTGTATCACCTCACTGGTGAATCTGTATGAGTCGCGGTATCTTCCATGGCCCTGGCAGTGATCCTCATCTGTGTATTGTGATCTTTCCCACTCAAGAATGTGTCTCCCATAATGAGTACTTCTATATGTTGGAAATATTCCCACTTAGGAGTGTGTCTCCCATAATGAGTGTGACTACCTCTCGTGATGGTTCCTGACGAACAACACTTCTCGGACAGACGTCATCGGAGCTATAAGACTCGTGGAGTGTGTTCTCCCGGAACGAGTGCATCACATAATCTTCAAACAGAATCCCTAACAGGGTTATGCGGTTGTGTGACTTGTCTCTAGACCACATGTCTATGTTTTGAGTATATCTGGTTTGTTATATATGTTCTATAGACATATACTATGTGTAGCTGACTCTACCTTTACTTTGTGTACTGCTTTGTGGTTTTTGGGGTCCTCTACTAAGTATTGTTATACTCACACCTGCATGGGCTTTTCCCACACGTCTGGTGTTTTTTGAAGACGATCATCCTTTTGGCAGAGTCT
Organism: Viscum album; assembly: GCA_963277665.1. Classification (NCBI taxonomy): domain Eukaryota; kingdom Viridiplantae; phylum Streptophyta; class Magnoliopsida; order Santalales; family Viscaceae; genus Viscum; species Viscum album. Next base: position 2,028,755,950 of record OY728133.1, read on the forward strand.
AGGGTGGACCAGGACAAGAACGAGCTTTCTGAGTTCCCTACACGCCAAGGAGTTACTACAGCTATGAGTGGCAGTCCCAGTACTTTTTATGTTTATAGGTTGGGATTTGTAGTTTTCAGACTCTTGTTTTTGGTGGGCTTGTATTCTGGCACAGTTTACTTTTTAGTACTCTATCTTTCATCGTACTCTGTTGGTTGGGTTTAGTTGTATGCGTGCATTTTTTTTTCCTTATAGGTTTTCATATTTCAGTATTTTGGTCTTGGAGATGTGTGTGCGTGTATAGGTACATAGGAATGCCTCCTATGTAAGTAATATTCCTACTTGGTGCTAGTCACCAGCCCCTAGCCTATTGGAGGCGGGCTTGGGGATTCACGGCGTCAGCCCCACTGGGATGGGTCGTGACAGAGTGGTATCAGTGCCAGGTCGGTTCTACCTTAGGACCAAGAGTCTATGAGTTTGTTTTGGGGAAACAGTGTTGAGTGTTTCGGGTTCGACTTTTAGGCCAGAGACCCCAGTGTTGGTGTGGCGGCCGACATATCCATACACCAGGACTCTGATAAACTTCTTTTCGACTCGGTATATGAAAACACGGGTTGTGGGGGAATAAAAGGTACATGCATCATATAAAGCTGTTTTTTGGTTTCCATGTCGTTTGTGTCAGCTATCCAGATATACTCTTTGACCATGGTACATCTTGTTTCCTCACAAGATGCATCCGCGACACATACCTAGTAGGATTTAACAGCACGATCACGAGGATGACCCCCTCAGTGACGAGGCTTCGATACAGGGGAAATTTCCCCAGGCATTCTCCCCAGGTGGAGAACCCGTTGTACAACCCCCAGTGGAGCATCCAGTGGTACCTGTAGTACCAACTGGCGAGGAGCGCAGGCTTAGCGCGCTCCATGAGTTCCGAAGACAGAGACCCCTCAGGTTCCGAGGCGAGCCCGAACCTTAGGTGGCTGAGGACTGGCTTGAGGCAGTGACCAGAGTTTTTCGTCTAGTGAGGACACTAACAGACCAGATGGTGATCCTAGGAGTGAGCCTTCTTTAGGGTTCGGTGGGACGATGGTTGAGTCTGACCACGCAGACACACGACAATGAGACTCTTTCGTGGATGGAGATTGAGTAACTCATCAGGGAGGAGTTCTCTCCAGTTACGCTGAGAGATATACACATCCAAGAGATTCTTCTACTTAAGAAGGGAAGTATGATAGTAATTGTCTATTCCTCGAGGTTCACCAACCTCGCTAGGTAATCGATAGATATGGTCAAGGATTATAACTTTAGAACTCGGACCTTCGAGCGAGGTCTCCGATGTGACATCTGAGCTAGTGTTGTGACTCTATGCATATCAACATACGCTGGAGTGCTCAAGTGGGCCTTGGTAATCGAGAGTTTCTTGGCGGAGCAGAGACAACTGCCGGCAGCCAGCAGCAGGAAGATAGGTGCGGAGACCTCGGTGGTAGGGAGCCTGCGTCAGACGTTGGGATCAGGATGTGAGAAACGTCGGAGGAGGAACCCGAATAGGGGATCGACAGTCCAGGTATCTCAGGCTGGATCCAATAATCCTAGGGAGAAGAGATTCTATGCATGCGATGGTAGGGGACATCTCACTAGAGATTGCCCGACCCGTCGAGCTGCTGACAGGGAAGCAGTGGATAGACCACCAAGGAAGAGGCATGGAATAGAATAGGTATAACCACTAGGCGGAAAACGTGGAAGAGGGGTAGGGAGAGCTACAGGTGGTGGAAGAATCTTGGACTTACTTCCACCACCACCCCCAGGAGGTCCGCACCAGGCTTAGGGAGATGGGGGACAGGGGCGGGGATAGCTGCATGCGTTCGAGGAATACGACCCAAGGGCTCCAGGGATGATTCGAGGTAGGATCTGTGTCTTTTCTACCTAATCTTCCATACTCATAGACACAAGTTCCAGTCATTCCCTTATAGCCACTTGTCTTTTACAAAACCTCAAGATTTCGGTAGAACCATTGACTCAATCCTTATTCTTGGAGACACCTATGAGAGGAGACTCGATGATCACACACCTTTGCAGACAGTGTGATATTACACTTGGAGGTGAGAGTTTTGGTTGGAACCTCTTGGTGGTAGCATCGATGCCTTATGACGTCATTCTCGGTATGGATTTCTTATCTACGGTCTATGCCCAGATTGACTGTTTTAGATGAAGAGTGCAGTGTGTCTGCCATGATGGAACGAGGTTTTCCTTTGTTGGAGAAAAGGAAACCCTGGTAGCACAAAATGGTCTCATGCATAGGAGGGTGTAGCCGATCACTCATGAGTTGGCTAGCCTTACCCTCAGAGAAGTAGATGTTGTGAGCTCTTAGTTCCCAGCAGGGGTGGCGGTGAATGAGGGTGTCTTTCCCGAAGATGTTCTAGGATTACTTCCCCACTGGGAAATTGACTTCTGCACCAACTTACACCTCGAGACGACACCGATTTCCTCATTGGAATACCAGATGGATTCCACAGAGCTTTGCGAGTTGAGGGTGCAGTTGAAGGATTTGCAGAGTAAGGGTTTCTTAAGGACCAACTTTTCACCCTGGGCGGCCCCAGTCTTGTTTTCCATGAAGGCAGACGGGAGTCTGAGGTTGTGTGTGGATTACCGGCACCTGAACCAGGTGATGGTGAAGAACAAGTATCCACTGTCGGGAATCAATGACCTCTTCGATCAGCTAATAGGGGCACAATGGTTCTCGAAGGTTGAATTTTGATCAGGCTATCACCAGCAACGAGTGCGGGATGAGGATATACCGAAGACGGATTTCAGATTCCGCTATGGTCACTATGAGTACTTGGTGATGCCTTTTGGCATGACGAACGCCCCCGCAGTGTTCATGGGGCTGATGAAAAGGATCTTCTAGCCGTACTTGGATCAGTTCGTGGTGGTCTTCATCAACGACATCCTCGTGTACTCGGCGTTAGAGGAAGAGCACACGAGACACCAGCGGATGGTTTTGGACGTACTCCGGGAGCACCAGCTTTATGTGAAGCTCTCGAAGTGCAAGTTCTGGATTCAGGGTGTCCACTTTCTGGGACATGTCATCTCAGCAGATGAAGTAGCTGTAGATCTAGCCAAGGTGGAGGCTGTGTCAGCATGGGAGCCACCTTGGAGCATGACAGAGGTGCGAAGTTTCCTTAGGTTGGCAGGATATTACCGGAGATTCATTCCTGATTTCTCCCAGATATCATCACCGATTACAGACTTGACTAGTAAGGGTAAACCCTTTGTGTGGACAGAGAAGTTCCAATAGGATTTTGAGCAGTTGAGACAGAGTTTGATGAGCACCCCAGTCTTGAGATTTCCATAGGAGGGCGTCGAGTACGTAGTTTTCTGTGACGCATCAGGGATCGGGCACGGCTGTTTCCTGATGCAGCGGAATGTGGTTATTGCTTATGGTTTTCACAAGCTTAGGCCACATGAGAAGAACTATGTGACCCATGATCTCAAGTTGGCAGTGGTAGTCTTCGCATTGAAGATGTGGCGACACTACCTAATGGGTGAGTGGTTTATTGTCTACTCTGACCACAAGAGCCTCAAGTACATATTTTCGCAAAAAGATATGAATATGATGCAGAGAAGATGGCTATAGTTCCTCCAGGACTATCATTTTGAGATCATCTATACTCATGGGAAGGAGAACAAGGTGGCAGATGCTCTTAGCAGACGGTCGAGCTCAAAGCTATTCAGTGAGGCGACACAACAGTTAGCCGCGTTACAGTTATACTTCATGGATAGTGAGGATACATCTTACCTACAGTCGATGGTTGTCACCTCTACTCTTACAACGAGTTAGGGAGGAACATCTTGGGGATGTCGACTGTGTGGATTTATGTGCTTAGTTATCCATAGGACATGCTCCTGATGGATATTCACAAGGTGGGGAGCACGTACTTATTTTCAAAGGATGTACTATTGTACCTGTGGTGTTACAGGAGGAGGTCCTGAGGGAGTTTCATACATCCCATTTAGCGGTACATCCTGGGGTGGAAAAGATGTACCAGGATCTCTGGCGATAGTTCTGGTGGTCAGGAATGAAAAAGGAAATAGCGGATTTCGTTTCTCGATGCCTCACATGCTAGCAGGTGAAGGCTGAGCACCAGGTTCTAGTGGGATTAGCTCACCCCCTAGAAGATACAGAGTGAAAGTGGGATGGTATATCGATGGAATTCATGATAGTCTTACCACAGACGTCCAAGGGGCATGATTCCATCTAGGTGATCGTTGACCGACTCACCAAGTCGGCCCACTTCCTAGCTATCAGGGAGCAGAGTTCCGTAGAGATCATGGGACTCCTCTACGTGCAAGAGATATTTTTGCTTCATGGAGTACCCTCAACTATAGTCTCAGATCGAGATGCCATCTTCACATCCAGTAGTGGAAGGGATTGCAGGATGCTTTTAGGACTTAGCTACACTTGAGCACTACGTTTCATCCCCAGACTGATGGACAGACGGAGAGGACCATTCAGGTTCTGGAGGATATGTTGCGAGATTATATCTTGGACATTAGTCGCAGCTGGGAGGACCACCTACCACTGGTGGAGTTTGCATACAACAATAACAACTACTCCACCATTGGTATGGCACCGTTCGAGGATTTGTACGGGAGACCCTACCGGTCACCGCTTTGCTGGACCGACCTCGGAGAGTCAGCACTCATGAGTCCAGAGTTAGTACGAGCTACCACAGAGAAGGTGCAGATCATCCGAGAGCAGATGAAGACTACACAGAGATGGAAGAAGTCTTATGCTGACCGAAAATGGAGGCCTCTGGATTTCAAAGAGGGAGACCACGTCTTACTTCGAGTCTCATCTCGACAAGGGTTACATGATGTCTTCCACGTGTCGCAGCTAAGGAGGTACGTGCACGACCCGTCACAAGTCATTGACTGGGGAGAGCTGGACTTTGAGGATGGAGTGACCTTTGCTGAGTACCCAGTAGAGATCTAGGATTAGCAGGAGAGGATACTTTGCGGGAGATCGACTCCCTTGGTGTGTATCTGGTGGCAGCACGGGAATCTTCAGGAGAGCATGTGGGAGCAGGAGGCCCAAGTTCATGCCCAGTACCCACATCTTTTTGTGTAGCCATTGTTTTGGATTTTTGGGGACGTAAATCCCCAAGGTGGGGAGAATGTAATGTCATTGATTTTCTATTTAGTATTTTCAAATATTATATGGAATTATTTAGAGACAGGGCATGAAGACGGAACATCATTCTGAGGTCCAGTGATCCCGGAATGGAGGTTTTAACTTTTTTTAAGTTAAGTGAGTTGGCGATTGTGCATGGTTGTGTCATTTTCCAAACGGATTCCCATATTAAAAATCTGAGGGCACCGTTGCGTCCAAGATAACCACTTTACCTAAGAATGAGTATATCCTCGACTGGCACGGGTCGAGGGTAAAGTTTTATTTTAATACGTTTTAATGTAAAATGAAATAAAATAAATTCCCAAGTTTATTTTATTTCTTTTAAGGAAACATCCGCTACAACACAGTAAATGGCACAACTGTTTCCTAAATTAATAACGCATCATAATTACGCAAAAATGGAAAGTTGGACTCATTAATACTTCTGTGCCATTAAATGCCAAAAAAATTTCCCTTTTTATGGGTATAATCAAATGTTTCTCGTTGGTGATGATTGAGAAGAACCTCTGTAGAATCCACGGGGCATTGGAGAAAAACTCTCGACAACAAATGACGATGAATCGAAGTTGAGAATCACAGCACCATCGAAATTCAAGGATCTCGACGATGATGGCAGCACGATGCCTTCATTAAGGATAAATCTATTCTATAGGTAGGGGTTTGTTATTTTAATTCTTTTCCCCATTTTTTATTTTAAATGACGAATGCGGATCAACCACGAACAAGTTGATCCATAGATTCGTTCATTTTTGTGGGAGGGTTTTATCGGGATGATTCAAGGAATTGATCCATGTTGTTTTGTTATTGTTGATTCCTTCTCTGTTTAATCCTTCTAACGGGAGCATATCAACACCATGACGAATGATGGCAGGGGTTCGTTCCTCACTTTGTTTATTGGATTTCTCTCCCTTTTTCATTTCTCGCGCGTTCTTTGTGTTCTTCGTGGGGTGATGAACAATGGATCGTTTCACATCCGTTTTGCGACACAACGATCCCAAATCCAATGTTCGACACTGCAATGACCTTGCAGAGGTGCAACGAAGATGGTGGAAAATGAATCGTACCGGATCGAAAAAGGGAATTCTTCGAGCGTTCATCACGCGGGAAGATCAAATCCTGTTTTCGGAGCCGATCTGAGGTCCGAAAACATCTGGAGCAGCTTCGTGGTGTCGGGGCGACCAAAACCTGGAAGTTTCACCATGATCGGATGGTCGGATTGTCGAACGGATCATCACTGGAGGCGCGATGGCAGAAGTCCATGTTTCTGGAAATTTCCATAATACACAGCGTGTACTTCCGAAGAACACACCGTGTAGTACTAGCGGCGGATAGGGTTTCGGGGGTTAGAGAGGAATCACACGATGTGTGACCCTGGTCACACGGAGTGTTGGACTTTCCCCAAAGCTCGGCGTGTATTTTGGGAAGTACACAGACACGGGATGATCTACACGGCTTCAGAACACGGCATGTACAGAATGACAGGAGCGGCTACGCGGGACTTGGCGTGTATCCTGGGGATACACGGACATGGGTTAGAGTACACCGGTTGATAACCGTGTACGACCACATGGCCAGTGACATGGGGCCAGCCCCATTCACTCGAACACGACATGTACATCGTACTACACTCCGTGTACTCAGTTTTTCTACACGACCAGCCTATGACACAAGCTATTGTACACGGGCAGTACCCGGGGTCAGACAACACGACGTGTATCTTTTCTACACGTAGTGTACTTTTTGGAAAATGGCATGGTCTTCTTGTTCACCGTATCTTGGACATATTTAGTTTGGGTTAGTTCCCCTTCTTCTCGTTCCCCTAAAGGTCAGGCATAATTTCCTCACACAGAAGTATGATAGCTTCAGCAGGACATTCTGTGATAGGGTCAGGCATCTATCCGAGAGGCCCAGATCGAGATCCTCTATCCATTATTAACCGTAGGTAGAGTCAAGTATCGATGTGACCAACTCTACCAGGTTTTGATCCTATACCTAGCTGGTGTATCACCTCACTGGTGAATTCGGATGAGTCGCTGTATCCGCCATGGCCCTAGCAGTGATCCTTATCTGTGTATCGTGATCTTTCCCACTTAGGAGTGTGTCTCCCGTAATGAGTGTGACTACCTCTCGTGGCGGTTCTCGATGAACAACACTTCTCAGACGGACATCATCAAAGCTATAAGACTCGTGGAGTGTGTTCTCCCGGAACGAGTGCATCACGGAATCTTTGAACAGAATCCCTAACGGGGGTATGCAGTTGTGTGACTTGTCTCTAGACCACGGGTTTGGGTTTTGAGTATATCTAGTTTATTATATATGTTCTGTAGACATATACTGTGAATAAATGATTATAAATTTACTTTGTGTACTGCTTTGGGGTTTTCGGGGTCCACTACTGAGTATTGTTATACTGACCCCTGCACGGGCTTTGCCCACATATCTGATGTCTTGTATAGATGAGCATCCTTTTGAAAGAGTCCAGGGCAGACCAGGACAGGACCGAGCTTTCTTAGTTCCCTACAGGATGAGGTGTTCCTATGGCTACGAGCGACAGTCCCAGTACCTATTGTGTTTACAGTTTGGGTTTTGCAGTTTTCAGACTCTTGTTTTTGGTGGGCTTGTATTCTGGCCCAGTTTACTTTTTATTACTCTAACTTTCATCATACTCTGTTGGTTGGGTTTAGTTGTATTCATTCATTTTTTTCCTTAGAGGTTTTCATACATTTCAGAATTTTGGGCTTGGAGATGTGTGTGTGTGTATAGGTACATAGAAAATGCCTCCCACGTTAGTAATCTGCCTACTCGGTGCTAGTCACCATCCCCTGGCCTATTGGAGGTGGGCTTGGGGAGTCACGGCGCGGGTCCCACTAGAACAGGTCATGACAGAGCATCCTGGTAGTGTGTGTGGGATGGGTTTGGGACCTATACCATCTGAGGTATTTGGCAGGCCACTGGAGATTGTAGCTGCATCTACCCCTGGTTTTAGTTAGTCCATACCCCAAGAGACTCAGAGAGAGATTATTTCTCTATGAAGCAAATTTCAACACTAGAGGGCTCAGATATCTGCTTTGCAGAATGTGTTGATTTATTTATATCATAATACAACCAAATCATCCCACGGTGGAATTTTATCAACTGGTGGTGAGTAGGTAAATCACAAAAATTCAAAATCATTTATATTGAAAACTTTTATTGGTTTTAAGTTTAAATATAAATATAAAACAGTATTTAATTTTCAATATATTGTTCTTTTAGATGGTTGTAGTATGTAGAGATGGTGGTGGAGGGGCTGATGAGAATTGTTCATCATCAGACTGTGATTAGTTGTTTTGTTGATATGTTGGATAAATATGGTAATAGTCAGTTTGTATATGTATCATGTGTGGCTCGTAATTTCCACAAAACATTTCCATGACCTAACATTTTCCGGATTTCTCATGCTTCCTTTTATGTATTTTATTTATTTCTTATGTTTCCCTTTATATCTTGATTTCTTGATGTGAACGGGGAAGGGTCTCACATTTAGGGTATTACCAGTGGGATTATAATTTTCCCCAAAGCCTATTATAGGAGATCCCAACATCATTACATATATTCAAACATCATGAATCAATCCACATATAGTTTTTATATAATACCTCTATGCATATTTTGCTCTTTCCTAGGGTAAGAGTCATTTTTTTCATAAAATTAGTTTTTGAATAAAGAACTGCATAATAAGGATCCTTATTTAGATTTGGATAATATGTAGAGGAAGGAAGGTCTTACTAGGTAGAATACTCTAATAAGATTAAAGTCTTACAATATGGACCACACATCACACAGTTTAGCATCATGTGAAAATGAGTAAAATAATCTCTAGTTTATGATTATATGAAAAATACCTTATTATATGAGGTTTTATGTAGTTTAAACTGATGTTTAAGATGAAATGAACTTGTTTTTATACCAACCTTGTGGATGGAAAACCAATGTGTATGAAAAACCCCAATCACTATGATAAACTGGGAGATTTGATATCAGTTTTTTGGTTGGGTTTGATATTGGAGATCTAATAATGACTATGTATCCCATGAAATTAAGTATGAATCCACACATCATTCTTATTATTTTGTGAAAAATATGATCACCTTGACTTATAATTGAGAAATAATAGGTAAACCAAAATAAATAGAATGAGTTTAATGGTACATACCATTTATGAACATCCCTTTGTGCATTATCAAGTCATGGGGATGTTTTGGAAGTGTTTTGTGGTGATTTTGAGGTTTGATGTGGTGTTTAAGAATTTTGAATGCCACTGTGGATTTTTTAGTGACTTGTTTGGATATGAAAGAGTTAGTTTTATGTTGGTAATGGTCTTGTGTAAAATGGGATATATATTTCCATGACTTGGGGATGGCATGGTGTTATGCGTGTTGTCCTAGTAGCAGTTTTAATGGTTTTCGTGGCAGTTTTCCTTGGCGAAACTGAAATTTTTTAGTGGTGCTTGAAACCACTGCTAAACAGTTTTCGTATTTATTATATTGTGGAGATTTTAATGGTTTAAGGGGAAGTTTCCCCCAGTGAAAGTGGTTTCTTTTTTCGCGGCGGTTAGAACCACCGCAAAAAAACAAAAACAGTTTCGCCGAGGGGATACCCCCGCTCAAACCATTAAGACCGCCACAAAATTCACCCACTATGATGATTCCCATAAATTTCTACTAAATCTAGGAAACTACTGCCTATTGTATGCCAACACACACTTTAGCGGCAGTTTCATAAAACCACCATAGAACCATATGCTGGCGGTTTAAACTGCCGCCATTTCCAAAAAAACCACTGGGAAATTGTCTTTTTTCTGTAGTGTCCATGTGGCTTGAAAGGCCTTGCAAGCTCATTGAGTCCATTGAAATAACTCCCATTTTATATCCCAAACATAAAAAATCCAAAAATAAATAGATAAACAATATAAAACTAGACTTCCCATGGAAACTCATGGTTTGTTCTAGAAAGTGTTGTCCAGACACTCCCCTAGACTTTTACCCCATGCTCCAACAGTCCTACTCCATCTACCTTAACATCCTCAAATAACAAGGCGACCTGTGAAAGGTTGGTCTTCTAAGGGAGCCTTCTATGATAACATTTTGTCATGAAATAGACTGATTCAAGCCCAAATTGATCACCTAATCCCATCTGTGGCAAGCCCCGAAGAGCATTCTCGATCCCCATGGGCTAGCAACTATTGTTTGGGCATAAACAGAGAAACAAGAAGGAATGATTACAACCAATGTAAATAAATAAAATTTTGGAATGTAAATTGAGTAGACTAATAATAATAAATATTCATATTTAACATATTCTACCAAAAAAAATTAAAAATAAAACAAAATGAACAATAAAACTCAAGCTGATCTTGATGACCACAACATCTTTATTTGACTTTGAGGGTCACTCTCTGATACCAAACCAACCATCATCCATGGTGATTGAAAAAAGGTAAAACTGGACCTAAAGGATAAAAATAAGAAAGAACTATAGTTGTGAGTATTAAAACTCAGTTGGAATCCCCAAACAATCAATTCCCAATATATTTATCTTAAAACAAAATAAGCATCAACTTCAATATTGAAATACAATATTTAAAACTAATTATTTCCACGAATGTTTCACTTTAAAAAAAAATTAGGGTCTATTTCTATTTTTCATTCCAAACCCATGTTCTTATCAAGATGAAAACATTTATATTTTCTTGGGGAATGCGATGATTTCATTTCAAAATAGTCACAAGAGAATATAAAACAGTTTCACTTTAAAATATTTTTCTATAACCCTCTGAAAAACCAACCCATCACAAACCAAAGGAATGCACGACACATAAGAACACCAAAAAATAATCACATAATTTGGGAAATGGAAACATAATCATACAAGAGTAGAGAATTAAGAATTAAACTCAATCAATCACTCCAGAAAACTATGTTGCAATAGAAATGGATAAACCTAGGAGCTTGTGAATAATCAAGAACATACTAAAACATGTTGACCCATACGTAAAAGCATGCCTCACTCGATCACATAAATAATTCCCACTTGATCAGATATCCCATGTATAGTATAGAACATAGGGAAATTTCCCATAGCAATAAAACCTCAATATATCCCCATGTTTGTTCCACTAGTCAGAGTGTAATCCAAGCTGGTCAAGAAAACATTCTCATAAAATTCTATCACTATGCAAGGTTCCCTTGTGAAGATGTAATAAAGGGGGCATGTCAACTAATGCCAATCGAGCATTCAATCATAGAAACATGTGTCATATATTAAAATTCACACAATAGGCACCACCCTAGATCAACCCAAGGATCGCTCTCTTTCCATGAACAATAGATCTCAAAGGAGTCCCCGTCAAGGATCTATCAATCTGCTCAAAGTAAATGGGTCACGAGGAGTCCACAATGATGATGTCCCCCCCCATTTAATATCAATAATGAAAAAAATATTATCCAATGTTGGTTTTCATCATAAAATTTTTCACCACTTTCATAAAAGTTCCAAATGGGTCTCAAGCACACTTCACATAACCATCAATTTTAAAAGAAACCTAACCATCTTCTCAAAAAGGTGAAAACACACCACATTACATTTCACAATAATTTATTAAACAATTACATTAAAGTTCTCACACAAAATTTACAAGCCAAATCAAATTTCATAAAAATTAAAAACAATCCACAATCCAACATCACATGTTAGTTAACTTTCAAAATCAAAATACAAACTTATTTTAAAATCAGAACCACTTGGAAACTCTTTCAAGAAAACTATGTAATAATTTTAAATTTCACAAATTAATTAAAAATAGGAAAACCAAGATTTATACATCAAAAAAATATTTAAAATCCAACTGGGCATTTTATCATACACTTAGTGTGAAACATTTTACAAAAAATTATATTTATTACAAAATAAGGAAGGAAATCACTACTTATCACACCAAAAAAATATTCCAAAGATCACACATCAATATTTACCATATAACAAAGTTGTGAAAATCATGAAACTATTGAATCATAAATTATAAAGGAAACTAAAATGGGAATCCTTCGTCAAACTCATGAAACTTCAATGAATCACACCTAAAACAACCTCGTAATGGTTTAAAGATCCGAGATCAACCAGGAGGAACCCTAAACACACAAAACCCCAAACATAAATCAATGGAAACCTAATACTCTGGTCCAAGATATTATATGATAATAATATTTCAAAATAAAATGAAAGTATAATGAAGAGGGAAAAGAGGTTTGAATATCACCTTAACAAATCACCCATAAAATTGAATAAAACCCTAGATCCACACCATGGTATAGGACTGGAGGATTGGGGAACAAGTGAGTTGGCCCCTTAAGGGTGCAAAAACTAGGGATAATAGGAAATGGGTGGAGTGGGGTTAAAATTCCATAAGTTTAGTTTATTAATTTCACATGTTTTAAGATCTAGTAAACTAGTAAAGTTAGGTCGCATATCCTCCCAAACCATGCACCCCTCACTAGATACTGTAGGAACCCCCCATTGTTTGGCTTCGTAGTTTGAGAAACTGTGCTCCAACCATGAGGAATGGTTCATTCCAAGAGATTGTGGCTTCCCACATGCTTTAAACATGGTTTTATTAGCCATTCATGGGCCATGTTCCCTCAAACATAAGCACCCCAAGGCCCACACGATTTCGTAGATCACTTCACATGGTTTCATCTAACCATGTACAAACCATGAGAAAGCTACTACCATGAAAAAAACTCATCTTTTCTCAAAAATCTCATGGGAAAATGATAAATAACTATGGGGTAAAAACTACTCAAAGAAACATCTCAAAATTCAAGCCCCATCACACCCAAAACTCGATAGAAAAAGTAATATCCACAAATTAACCATAACATATAATGAAAATTAAAAATAGGTGTGACATAGTACCTTGTATGAGTTCTATTGAAAACTCAACTATAAAATTTGAGGAAAGAATAATAATTTCCCGAGGAAATGAATTAAAATATTCCCAAAAAGGTAAATTTTCAATATTATGTCTCCACCCAACCATTTGAGATAATAATCTCTCATAAATAGATATAAAACCCTATTTTATAGATGTAATTTACAGTGTGTGTTATGGTTCATCCTCGCACTGATTGAAAATTGAAGGTATATTTGGAATATTGAGTGTAACTTACGTTCCTCAACACCATATATAGGCTCTATAATAAGAGATAAAATAAATATATAAAATCATTTTAAATTCAAATAGAGGAATAATAACATGATTCATATGAATAAAAATCCCACAAAAATATATCAGAGAGGAGTTATATACATGAGATGCAGTCATCCTGCCATTGAGTGTTTTCACTGCCAACTTAATATCTAATTTGTTAGATAGAAATTAAAACTTTTAGAGATGTTAAATGATATAAAGGATTTCAGATAATTAATATTAAATAATATGCTTCAATATTTGAGTGCACCTATCACTACCTCAACTTCTTCATCTAATATTCAATCCCTCACTATGGAAAAAATTTTCATCATGAATATTAATCATCATTAATAATGATCATTTAATCATAAGATATCCAAACCATGGAACCTTTTTATCAATCTATGGGACCTTCAGTTTAAATTTTCTTATCAATTATCATTATGAAAATTTTATGATATTATTTTATTGTTAGAATTATTCTCAAATTCATTAATAGAGTTATATTACTTAATCAATTTTTATAATAAATGAAATTTCCATGATTTATACTACAAATTATATAATACAAAAATTAAATTTCCCAACTCCAAAATCCTAGAATCAATGGTTACTTTATTAAATTTCTATAAGATATAAGTGAACACATCCCAAAGGACCATGTAGTTTAGTATTCTTAGAAAACTAGATACATACATAAATCATAAATTACATTTGAAAAAATAAAATAAAACTTATATATTCATTTATAACACCATTATCCTCTTTATAATATACCTACATGTGATTCATAATACAGTTTATTCCTTCATGGGATAAGTAATCATAATAAATGGATGAACTCAGATGCTCAAAAGATAATAAGTTATAAAAAACACAAAAAGAATTGATGATGAAAAAATAATCCCATATAAATAATCAAATGAGCTACACAATTTTCCATGAATATCATAATAATGAAAATAATAAAATATTCATCAATAACTAATTTTATAATGATGTAATTCATAATTCTCGACATCTGAAACATACCTTCACTACATCATGCTAAAAAATCTTACATAAATTGGTAATAACTCAAAAAAATACATCATCTAGTTTTTCTCATGAAACATAATGATTCTTATAGGGGGAATGTAATTTTGGCCCCCAAAAATCACTTAATAAGTCAAGTGAATTCAATATACGATTAAATAATACATCTTAATCTATTTGCCTTAAAAATCAGTAATTATTAATATTGGAAGAACTAGAACCAGAAATATCCATATTCTCCCAAGTATAAATGATCATAGACTATCTGTATAAATAAGTTGTATGTTATTATGATATGATATCCTTATCATAATATTCAATAAAGGATGTTTATATAGATGAAAATATTTTAGAAAGATCACTAAAAAATTTTAAGATAAAAATTACATTTTCACATTGAAATCACTTACCTAAAATTTTTCAAAATATACAAGATTAAATTTTATCTAAAACAAACATAATAAATTTTAATGAAATATTCAATTTAATTTTTTTTCTTGGTGTTGGAAAATTCTATTCATTTTATATAATTTAAAAAACATTCCTTTCAAACTTTTTCAAAAAGGTTAAAAAGTACCTCAGTAGGAAAATGAAAAGAATACTACATTTATTAAAAATTTAAAAAGTAAAAAATGGGTAAATATTTCTTTTAAAAATCATTTTTAATGTTAGAAAGAACTTTTTATACATTTTAGAAAAATATCGACATAGAAGAGAAATATTCCAAGCCGAGTATAAAAGCAATGCTTGTTTTCATTAAAATTAATATTTTGGTATCTTCAATACTTGATGAGATTAAATTTAAAGAAAGGCCTATAATTTATAGTAACAAGAAAAGGATAATGATATATATTTGGTTCAATATACAAAGACAAAATAAATTCCCTAGTAGAGATGGAAACTTAAACATTTCTGAATAATAATGAGATTGCGAAATAAATAGTTACTTCTCGTCTGAATTCCTTCATATGTGTTCAAACATCATATATAACAAATATTTATTTATTATAAATTTATTTTAGGACCATAATAATATATATCATATCATATATTATTTACATATTTTCATTTATCTCCCATTTGTTAAAAATTCTTTGTTAAAATCATTATTTCTTATAATAACTCCATTGTTTTTTAGATCTATTTTTGTTCAGTAGATTCAAAAAATTTAAGTTATAATTGTTAAATCAACTAAATAATGATGATTTTGATTTAAATATTTTATATATACATTATATATATATATATATATATTAATCCATAAAAGTTATAGAGAGAAAAATTAATTGCACCAGTTAGGGAGATGGTGGGTCGTACACATGCATGAACGCTGTCTTCATTTTTCAGCAGATGAAAAATAAATAAATGTAAAAAAATTCAAATTTAAAAAGTAATTATTATATAATATAAATAATATATATTCAAAAAAATCATTCTAATTACCATCCATTTATAAATATAACGAAAAATGATCCACACCGCCTCATGGAGGTGACAGTCTACACATATACACTAGCGATTTAACTATTTTACAATAGATTTGAAGGTAAGAAGATAAATGTGATATTATAATTAAATAAGTATAATTATTTCATAAATATATAATATATATATATATATATATATATATCTGTAATCCATCATTATATCTATCCATGAGAGGCTGTGATGGAGAACGAATTGCATTAGTTTGCGAGGCGCTAGTCCGTCATAAACACGATCGGCAGTTTCATTTACAATTTTATGGAAGAGTTTATGGATATAAGTTATTAGATTAACATAATAACTTATCATTATATTTAATATTATTTTTAAATTTTATCATTCTAGTAAAATATGTTTTTAATGAGGTGTAAAAAGATATAAAAAGAACTTGTTTAAGAACAATATCACTTCTTCATAAAACCTTTTTAGGTTTTCACCAAAAGCCTTCTTAGGAGGGTTTTACAATCAATCTAAGAACTATAAGATTTTATAAGGGAATAAATTAAGTTATTTTTTCATTTCATGTCTAGAAAAAAGGATTTTTAGGTGTTTAAAGCAGAGGATATGGGTTCCCTTTTATGATTAAGAATGAGTGATATTTTTATAAATACCCAAATATATTCAATAATGGGAAGTAACTATCAATAAAAGTACATAAAAAATTGATAAAATATGGATTTATGCTAAAATAATACTGATAAACAACTCAAATAATAAAAAATAAACATTTTTAGACTTTTTTATTCCATTAACCTCTAATGTTACCCACTTTTACCGCTTTAGTTTTCACCCCAATAATTAGTTTTTGTAACCCAACCAATTTATCCTTTAAGCCTAAAAATAAAATGATTCCTAGTAGATAATTTTTACCATTTTTTATAATTACTAAATCCAATTTATAAAATTTAAATACTATGTTTGCGGAAAATTAATTTTTACAGAAGCGCATGTAACACGTAAAACCACGTTGTAACCTTAACCTCAGAAATTAATTTTTATTGTATTTATTTTTCATTATGACCAAAAAATAATTTTAATATATTAAATAATATTAAAAAATAATATTTCGTATATGGAATCCATTTTTTTCAAATTTAATTCACATATGTGATATAATTTAATTTAAAATTAAACATGTAAACGAGTCAAAAATCAGGTTTCTAAAGAAAATATTTTCTTAAGTATAAAATTATTTTATATAAAAATTAAAAAAATGATAAAAATAACAAATTTGGATTAATAATATTATAATTTTACTAATTTTACTATAAAAAATTAAAACAAAATTTAACTTTTTTAATTCTTTAAATGAAAATATATTTTTAGTAAAAATTTGAATTGTTTCACTATTCATATAAAAGTAATATTTTTAAAAAATTAATGAAAATTAATTATTATATAATATTTAATTTTTAAATTAAAAATTTTAATTTTATTTATAAAATAAAATTTCCAGAAGTTAAAAATATATTTTTTGAATAAGTTCCCAAAACAAGATGAAACCAATTTTAGAAACTATAGCTTTTATACATTGAAAATAAATATATTTTCACATAAAGCCTTAAAATACAATATATGAATAATAAAAAATTTGAATGAATATATAATATATAAATTTATTTAAAATAATTCACCAATATTGAATATTTTATTTTTTTAAGATAAAAAATACATTGTGCGCATAAAAAATATTTTTCATAAAAATATTTCTTCTACTTTAAAATAATTTTTATTTTAATTTATAATCAATTGATAAAAAATTTATTTATTTTATACATGGCTATACCATATAATTTTCATTATTCTGTTATTATTATTTATACCCCCAATTGATTGCTAGGTTGTAATGGTATACTATAATATGATTCATTTAGACATAAGGTTTTTTTCATCACAGGCTATCAAAGTGATTTAAAAAAATTATTATATCATAAAATCACAAGTTTCTATATAAACTATATGGTATTTCATTTGAATTTCATGAGGATAATATGATGGATGAAATCCTTGTCAAAAAACATTAATCTATATGGCCTCTCACCTCAGTTGAATGACATTAAACTATGAGAAACTATCAGGGCCACACCATGTTAAACTGTACAAAACACATCCTTATCCCATGATGTATAATTGTTTGAATCCATGGTTTGAGAACCATGACCTCAAACTGTGTTCCAACCTTTAGTGAAATCTATAAATACTTAATCTGTAGAAACCTTTCATCCTTATCCTATGAGGTTAAACTATATATCCAATATCCATTTCCCAAGACAATAAAGGATGCGGTTTATTTACCTATCACCTGAAATAAAAATATGTGACACCATAAACCCTCACTTGAGAGGTTTCCATTTCCTGGTGATGGTCTCCTACTGTTCCTCCTTCTATAACTATATATTCCTTGATTCCCACTACTAATAGGATACGAAGGGACACTCAAATATTATATATCAGGCCCAACCTTGAAACTGATATATTTTAGGGCTATTACCCTTGGGGAAATTTTTAATTATCACTCACTGATATACCCTCTTGGTGCATTCGAGTGTATGGAAGGAAAAATCATTGAGTCTTTTAAGACTTCACTAAACATCCCACCAAGTTATCCTTCATGCTTTGGCCTTCCTAAAATAGGTTCATCAGCACACCTAATTTTAATAGGCACCTTAAAACTAAAATATTACATGAAAAAACTATCCCACCTCCCATCCTGGGCACATGCCTCAAAGGGATTCTTGAGAAAAATGGAGTCTACCATGTTACAAACAATGTCAACGGTCGATATGATATTTTCTCTTTCCATATTTGATCTATGTGGTTGTGGGAACAATGTTTTTAATAAGTTAAAAATTCATTTTCACCCATCTAACTCCATCCTTTTTTTATTAAAATCTTAGGAGTCATGATTTAACTTCTTTTCCGATCACCAATTTTGTTGGAGTCTTAAAAACCCTAATGCTATTCGACCATACTTTCACCCACATCGGTCAATAAATACAGTTTCATTGGAACACTCTTCATCCTTTTTCTTTTCCACATATCTTGCACTCTCATTTGACAAATGGGACTCCTTTCCATATTTTGTGTCTCACACTGTGTATTTCTCATATGGGAATAAGATTTTTGGTAGGGTCATCCCCCACAATGTTGAGGCGCATGAAAATTCAAAGTATAATGACACCCTTTTGGTCCCAACATCACGAACATACACTTTGTGTAACTTATATTAATGATTTTTGGTGTAATGACTCCACGCACCTATCTTCACATCAAGTTTTTAATATTTTGTGTTTCATAGACATTCCTTGTACACGCACACCCTTTAGTTTTAGCATTATACCCTAAAACATTATCAAGCCATTTTTCCAAGAATTATGAACTTAAATTATAGTAACCAATTATCACGATTGTATAATGTTAAACCTTGGGATAATTACCTGGTCACATGATGTTAAATTTCATGAAAACTTAGGTCAAAGATCCATGATCCTAAATGAGATAATTCCCAATTTTTTCTAAGAATCATGACATTAAATTGTGTGAAACTTTTCTTGGAGATGTGTTCATGTGGATAAAAGCATCCTTATCCCTATTTACATGTCATGTTACTATTCATTCTTACCTCAAAAACATCCATAGAACACACAACCCTTGGTCCAAGGTCTATGGACATAAATGGATAGCATCCCCAGGGTCAAATATCCATGAACATATACTTATAGAAAACCTATTGGCCTATGTTATAAGAACTTAAACAGAAAAAAGCTTCCCCCATAGTCCAAACTTCCTTAATTTGGTATAATAGAGACCTTGGTACATTCCGCCTAACATTAAACTACATAAACACCATTTTCTTGAATTATTTTTTGAACTGTAGAATAAACTCATCATCTTTTCCTGAAGGATATCCCCCCACCCACCCACTTTTGGCATTGGTCTTCTACCACATTTCACCTAGAACTATGTGTGTCTTGGTTCCAACTGTAGTGGGGACACCTAGAACAACAATCTAGGACCTAACTATTAATTTTTCTCCCAAGTGAGATCATATTAAATAGAATTGTCCTCCTATGTCCTCCATATATGTTATATCAGTGATTAAATTCTAGTTAATTTATCTCACCATCACCATTATACCTATTCAAGG
Source organism: Viscum album (assembly GCA_963277665.1). Lineage (NCBI taxonomy): Eukaryota > Viridiplantae > Streptophyta > Magnoliopsida > Santalales > Viscaceae > Viscum > Viscum album. Next base: position 2,028,776,020 of record OY728133.1, read on the forward strand.
GAACTTAAAAGGTAATTCATTGATCATTATCTCATGAAGTTAAACTGTATAAATCATCTTCCTTAGAATAATTCTTTAAACTGGATATACGATTTACTTTATATAAGATGTCTAAGTTAATAGTTGACAAGAAAATAATATGACATTAAATTGTGTTATAATTTATCCCTCAACTAACATGACTTTATTTGTCTATATCAGTCATTTACTGTACCACGTTTCATTACTACATGGGGCTTGATTTATAATTTCATGGGATATGTAGAGACACCTGGATCTTATATCTTGGTCCTAACTCAATCGCTGATATATTTCAAGACTTTTATGATAAATAATGGGTTTTATAGTCACATCGGATGATATGCTCATTCAATGTTCCCAAATATGTGGTTTTATATAAAATATAGCATTGAATTCCCCTAAAAAAACATTCCCAAATCATCCTCACACTTCGATTTTCCCTCAATATGGATCCCCCTCATCCTCCAAATCCAAATGGGATACCCTAATGACAATGGTTCCAAGGAAAATAGTTTTACCTCCCATACTAGGAACAGACATCGAAAGAGATCATTTAATAGGTGATGGTTTTTGTGTTTTTTTATAGTCAACTGTTGATCCAAAATCTACTAAATCCCATCCAAGATAGATACAGATATAGAACATAAATTTAAAATATGGTTAGCAGATATTTCTCACCCATTGGTATTCCCCTTTTGTGGTTCAATTCATTAAAGTCTTGATTTACAACCACTTTCTAACAATTTTTTCTTGTGGAATTATAATTCAACTGGTGTTACCCCTTTGTGAATTCATGCACATAAATTTATCAATTCAACATTTTTGGGACTCTCTCAATCTAGATTATATTCCCCCTTGAGAATAATTCTTATGTCACTGGGGAGGCTCCTCACCCTTTAATGTTTCCCTTATTTAGTAGGGATCATATGGTCTTAGGATTCATGGTAGTGTCTACACCCTCAAGGTCAAGAACCCCAAGACACCATGTTGTCAAAGAAACATTTCCTTAAACTATGTGTAAATCATTTTGAATATCATTGTGTGTAATTAGGAATATTTTCTCTTATTTCCAACAATTATGAAAATAAATATTTCTCAAATTTTCTTTGTGATGTTTGCTCAGCATGAGGCCTCCTTGACCCTTCTTTTATTCTGGGTTAGTACCCTCTCCCGTTTTACAAGAACAACTTCATAATTCCTCTTTTGGCATAAAACTACACTTTTGTAAACTAAAAGACTTCTGTTTCATTAACCATGACCATAAACTATGTGAATATGCAAACCTATGAAACTTAATACACATATTGTGTGTGTCGTATGTGGTGATTCATAGACTAATTTCCCCCTTCATCACATCCTTACTTGAAAGGACATACCCAATTGCTGATTGTTTCCTACTATTCCACCTACCAATACTGTGAATGGGTTGATTCCCTATTTTATAGGATATATATAGATGACTATATCTCTTATCTCAGGTAATATCATAAAGTTCCCCATCGCTCATACATATTCATTGACACTCATTGGGCTACATAGAACCATTGTGCCTTTTTTCACACTTATGTGGTGTAACAATCAGATAGAACCCATCCAAGATCCATAATATTTAATTGACATAAAACCCTTTATTCTAAGAATTATGACATAAACATTGGGTAATGACCCATGCATATGGATATATAATGTGAACTGATTTTACTATGAGACAGCTATTCAAGAAACAAGCATGATCAGTCCACCTATACCCTTCCTTTCATGTCGGGTACAATCTTCTCTTACCAAATAGTCCACCTCACACATTTTCATTAAATCATAATAGCCTTAAACATTCTAAACCTTTAGTAAAGTGATGTATATGTGACACTAGACCAATCATTCCCTCCACTAATAATGGGTTTATTTTACCTTTTGTGCCGCATATAATTCCCCATAAATATTATGGTTGGATTGGTAAGACCTTAAAACCCAATTAAAGAGGTAAAATTATATTTCAGGATGAAAACCTTTAAAGGGATATCGGATAAAAAATAGTATTTTTCCTGAAAAGTTGTCCCAACAACATGGGAAAAAGTAAAAGCATTAATAAAAAGGGTAAAATTCATGTGGGACTCTCCAATGGACCCCAAAAAAAATTATCAATATGATTTATGAACCCACTAGTTATATATCCTCCATGTGGACCCACACAATGTGTCCCACATTATAGATCCCAATACATTAACAGGGTGGAAGGTATTCAAGTCAGGCCACATATGCTAATCACATGATGTTAAATTGTATGATAGGAATCCTGGAAACATGATGTTAAACTGTATGTAACATTATCCTAAACTAATGAATTTAAACAATTCATTCAATATCATCACCACATTACATTGAAATTCATACTTCTCAATCTAATGGTATGCCATAAAAGTAAAAAAATGTGTGGGCCCTTTCTTGAGAGGATCTACCTACATCAATGTCTGGAACCGACCACAACAATTAAATTCTCTTCCATTGCTAGGTAACTAAGACGAAGCTCCCCATGAGAGATGATTTTGACTGTTTCTCTATCCAATAATCCCCTTAATGTGGTCCAGTTCAAAATATCACAATTTCAATAGTGTTGGACTCCACTCAAACATTTCCTCAATTCACCCACACACCTTGTTTATTCTTTGATTTAGATCCCTGCCATTTTACTCATATTAGTTGGATCCATTTGTGATTATGGTTTCTAAAAAAACTAGATCACCTCCCATCCTTGGAAAATTCTTCTAAGTACTTTTGAAGACAAAATTTTTTGTCTCACATTTCAAAAACAGGTCCATTAGTTGACCCCTATTTGTCTTTCCCCACTCTTAGTAGTTTGATAGTAGAACCTAAATTTTAAAAATGGTTTGAATTCATCCTCAATCAACATATCATTTCTATTTACATTCTAAAATCTATAAGTGTCAATATACATTCTTCTTTTTATAACTTTTTCTAGGTAAAATCCAATGCCCTCAATGATACCCCACTCATTTAGTCACATACATTGGAAAAGCAATTTAGCTAGGAAGATTCTCTCTCTCAAACCATTTTTTCCTTGTCATAAAAATATTAGTGTTAGATGGATCATTATAAACCCAATATTTCCTTCCCCATTTAATACTCTCATATAAAAAAATGTATTTTATTTTCCTGTCATTTATCACACAAAGAATGAATCGTCTGGGATTTAGGTTTATAGTAAGGAATCCTATTGGTATGATCAAGATTAAAAAATAGACATGAGTAATTAAAGAAGATAGTTTTTTTAATGATCTGGGGAATCCATATGTAGTAGCGTCACCTTTTTATAAAAAAAATGCACTATATGGATTGAACTTGGTGAGAAACATCTCCACCTCTCCTAGACATTCTTAGTGAACTTAAGAGACTATTAATGTTTTTCCATCTCTTTCATCTCATCCACAACTGTAGGGAAATACTCATCCACCTAGATTTTCACCTCACCCTATTCAATCATGCACTCATCCTCCATGTATAAAAATCCTACTTCCTCAGCATTAAATTCTTCAAGGTATCCCCATGGGTTTTTAATGATATCTCCCTTAGTTGTGAGGATGAAATTGTGCTAAAATTCCTACCCCTCCAGCTGGATGATCACTTCTTTGGCCACCCAATGATAACTTGGTTCTTTCTAAGTTATCTCCTAATTGGAATCAATGATTTCTTTCTATTATATATGAACTCAGTCAGCTAGGAAGTCTCAACCCATCACATGGAGTGCATGGTAGTCTACACCACCAGCCCATATGTTCACCAAAAAGTGGTAGAGGTATCCCATTAAACCAATTTTTTCCACAAATGTATTTTGGGTGATGTACTTATGGATGAATATCCATGAATTTTACTAGACCACCAAATTATCCTCTTTGATGTTGGACCCAAATTCATCATATTTTTTAGGTGGTGTAGGATGGAACGCTTGGAATTCCATATGCACATTAGCAGTGGGGTGTTCTATAGGGATACTTTCTAGTGCAATGGCCTCTATGACAAGAGGTGGGATAGACCCATCCATGTCATGTTTCTCCATTACTTCATATGGACGATACATAATAGATATATTCTATCCTATAAAAACATATTTTAAAAACCTCATTAATTCCATGGTTCTGGTCGACACTCCTTATTAATGGGTTTTACCTTACATCTCATCACCTTTGGGTACAAGGTCACCAAAGTAGGATGTTCTACAATTGAAATGCAAGGATTGTGAAATTACAAGCCATGTATGACCAATAGCAATGAACCTTTAGTATGTACTACTAGGAATCATAATGGTCGGCCAATAAATGAAGCTGTGAGATTCTCGATGAAGGCTCTATGGATGATGACCCCATATAGTCATCTATTATATTGATAAATTATGTTTTCCTGTAACCAACAACGTTTTATATACATAAATGAAATAGGAACGTTAGGAAAATGTGTCAAAATATAGGTATCTGATATTAAGGGGGAGATCATTGGAAGTTACAATCAATCGCATGGGGCAGTTGAGCCACCACTTCTACTATTGGCATTGTCTTGATAATAAAAAGATGGTGGCCAATAACCATGGTCATAGAGGGAGGTGTTTTTCCTTACCTACAAGGTTCTATGAATTATATTAGTCGCATGAAGATTCCTCACAAATATATCCCTCCTCCAATCCTTATAAACACAATATTGGATAATGTAAACAATCTATAAAAATGAAAAGAGTGATTTTAAACTGAAGTGGGTAGATCTACATGACTCGCCTTATCAATGATGGAGTATTATTACTTTGGGGAGTCAACGGAGCCATCACCACCTCCCATGGATTATACTGATCCACCCTCAAGTAGATCCCCTAGAGAGTGAATCTCCAGCTACACTCTCACCTAGTCAGTTAGGGGTTGTCCCATGTCTGAATCATTCATGTACCACATGGCCTCTACTTTGGGATACAAGAAGCTAGAATTATCATGTCCTAGCCTATGAAATATGACCCCGTATCTCTCTAGTAATATCCCTGGGTAAGATGTTGAGTTTAACTATCAATCCACTCATTGGGTGTCCGGGAAATGAGTAAGACCATATATTCTGAAACCTCCTCCACACAATGAAGGTGCTTCCATTGAGCCCTAATAGATGATATTGGTACTACTCTAGAAGCATTTACCCACTACTAAGGCTATTTTTCTTGGGTCCTTGTCTATCTACCCACACTTTTTATACATTTATATTACAAATTTATATATAAATTATCATTATGAAACACTAAAATATAGAACATAACTATAACGGTTTAATATCTTTGGAGTCTTGGATATATGAAAAACAGGTACATAAAAGTTATATATCGTCACCATGTTGTATCTTAACAAATATCTCCCTTTTTATAAATTTCATACTTATAACCATTTGCCATTAACATGGATAAAGGAAACATAATAATGAGTGAGATCAGACGCTCTCTAAGGGTAAACATGGGATATATCATTGATCAATTAATCATTACAAGAGCATAAGGGTATGAGAACACGATCATTACATTTTAACACTATACCCAAAAAATCATAGATCATAATATTGTTCCATAGAATAAAACATGAAAGTTAATAATACATTAATCAAAAAAATCAACGAACATGATCTTTGATAGAATAACATTGGAATTAGACACACGTTTTTGTGTACACATAAGAATTGGAAATCGTTTCTTCCGAAATTTTTTGAAACCAAAATTATCACATAGGACATGGATCACTCCCCATTCCATCATATACTTTGTCATGGTTCACTCCCAAGAATATCATAGTGGAAAAATTCCCTTACTAAATTGGGTTAGCTCCCCAAACTAGTCCTTATTATCTCATGAGATATACACCATTTCCCAATGAATAGGATTTCAATAGAATTCAGGTCATACCATTCACATAATGATAATCATACATATGTGTTATATAATACCATTCATAATATAATAACATGTGTAAAATAAATTGTTTTCATAATGGTTTAATCACAACATAATTAACACTTGAAAAAGAAATGAGATTCATAGAATCATCATTAAAACATCTTCATCATAATACATCAGTAGAATGAAAGTGGATGGTATAATTTAATAATAACCCGAGTAATGAATTATTAATATTAAATTATTATATTATATATTAATTTTTTTTAATAGTTTATTATATCATTTAATTATGACAATATCATTTTCTCTTTGAAATCACTAATTTTAAATATAAAAAAGTACCAAATATTTTCTTTAAAAATTACATGAGAATTTTGTAAATAAAGATTTAAATTATTCATTTGTCATCATAGTGGGAAATTACGTTCATGTTGTGAAAGATAAAATGTATATTCCTTTAACATTTTTAGTAAAAATTAAAAATGGACAAATTCATAATATGATGAGAAGATAAATTTTAAATTGATTTATAAAAATTAAAAAATAGAAAAAAATAAAAAAAAATTAATAATAGAATAGTTGTAAAAAAATTATTATAACATTTATAGGAAACATGGAAAAGGAAAAACTGTTTATTTTTTATTGAAGATAGAAATAAATCCATTTTTAAAAAAAATATTTATTCGACCTCTTGAGTAATAAAAGAGTGGAAAATTAATGGAAAACATGTAATATCAAGAAAAAACTATAGGGGACTAAAATTCATGAGTTTCCTAAGAGGTATAATATTTAATTTTATCATCAAAAACATATACAAATAAATCCTGAAAAATAATGGTATTGTAATGTAAATCTCTTACCTTAAGTTCCACTTGATTCAGAAGCTCTCTAACCTACCATATAATAAATTAAAATTTATTATAATTCTATACTAAAATTACTTTTGTAGTTAAAATATCATATATTTTCCCATTATAACATCTCAAAACCAATGTTTTTATAGTTCATTATTAAAATCATCATTTACTGATGTTAAGAGATTAATTCTTTATGGAAGTTTCAATTCTGTAGTTTTAGACCTTGTTATTTAATAATGGTTCCATAATATCAAAAATATTAACAATAATACAAATATAACATGTAATTATTATATATATACATATATTTATACAAAATAAATTGTAGATATACTAATGAATTAAAATGTTCATAGATATGGTATTCCTTACTCACTCAACAATGTTATTTCCACTTTTCACCAAATGTATTGAAATAATGGTAAACAATATTTCATCTTTATATAATAATTATTATATCATAAATATATCATATATATTCCTTATTTTTAACTTTCTTATAATTAATGTAAATTTTAAATGAAAAATATGAATCACATCATATAGTGGAGGTGGTATTCCAATCCTAAAGAGGAAGAACATTATCATTTTCCCATAGATATGAAGAAAGTTGATAAAGTTTATGTCATCATTATAATAATAATTCAATATATTTAGGATACTAAATACATATGTTTTAATTGTATTCAGTAGATTTATATGTGTTATATGAAGAAATAAAATTGAAAGCACTTGATTAAGAGTTATACCTATTCATTGAGAAACCTCTTTTCGATTACACCTTAATCCTTGAATAGAAAAAATTTGGGAAAGAAAAAATATATATATGATAAGGGGAAGTACACTATGAAGTCATTATAATAGGGCTTGGTTGATCAAGAATTTAAAGACCTAGAGTTTTTTCAATGAAATTCCCATTATTTTAATACATCACATTGTGATTCCAATAAAAAAATTATCCTCACAAATAAATAATTATAATTTGTTAAGAAAGATAATAATAACTGTGGGAGAATAAATGAAAGTAAGATAATAGGAATAGAAAAATTTGTACATGTTTGATCCATTAGAATGATCGACCTCATAACCGAAGCTATAATAATAAAACATATATTTAATAATAAACATTTAAACAAAGTATAAATAAAATTAGGTATCATATAAATTAATATAAAATATATTTATATCATTTAATTAGTAAATAAATGTTTTACAAATAATAATTTTAGTGTTGATATTTTTGGTGAAATGAAAATGTTTGTTTGCAATTTTATAATTAATTTATTGATTTAAAAGTTGATTTTTTTTTTTCATAAAATAGAATCATAAATTAATATATTATTTTATTATAATTATAATATAATTAAATAAGACACCGATTAGTTTTTCAAAGTTTCATAAAAGCTGTTAAAATATTAAAATTAATATTTTTAAAATAAATTGTGATTTTAATTAAAAATTAAATTTCTCATATATAATAATCTATTTTCAAAAATTGGAGTCTACTTATTAAATATACACATTAAAAAATGTTTGGTTGAATTTTTAGGATTTTTTTTAAAATAGTTTTATTTTTTTGTTGATAGTGAAATACAATATTTAACATTATAAGTAAATAAATGAATTTTTGAGTCATGGTTAAGTCATGGATGATGTAAGTGTCTATCATATCAAACTAAAAATATCTAGTTATTGTATTTAGTCATGTAAATGAACATTATTGATAGTATTAATCCAATATAATAATCAAATGAAAAAATAATAAAACCCCCCTCTCATCTACTATAAATACCACCCCTCACAACCTATTATTATCACACCTTATAAGATTTGTAGCTTGCTAATATTATACCTAATTACTCTCCCAATCCTCTTCCCCACATCTTGGTATTCATGGTCACACCAAAAGACCAATTCCAATTGGCTTAATGAGGTTCTCAAGGAGATGATACACAGGAGGTGAAATACTGTTTCTTTCTCATTTAATTTATTTTCATTTCTCATTATTCTCTCACCTAGTCATTGAAAAGTGGAAAGATAACTATGGTAATATAAATATACTATATTTTATTGTGATAATGTTATAAACATAAAAAAATCTATTCTCTTCTAGTTTTTATTCTAAAAATGAAAACATCGGCCTTGATGTATCGATTCATAGCCTTCATAGACGATGATTTTTCAATTTAAATTACCACATTAATGGATTTGAATAAAAATTATAATGGTTAAAATGGATTTTAAAATCAATTTTATAACTTTTTACAACTTCTAAAATAAATATATATTCATAATATTAAATAATAAAACAAACAAGTTTGTGATGATCGATAAACAACCAAGATAAACTAAATGTTTATCATTAAAATTTTATCTAATGAATCATTCTAATATCTGAAAAAAATTATAAGTGTTCCATTTAAAATACCATTAGAATATTGATTTAATTTCATTCCACTTATGAACTTTTTATTCCATTTTACTAGAATAATAATAATAGTACATAATTAAACCGACCATGAAATCCACGAAACGAACACTCTAGAAACAAAAACACTTAAAAGTATAACTCATAAAAATGTCCATAAACAAAGATATTAAAATTATAATAAACTAAATATATGTGTATAAGGTTCTTAATTACGTAATTAATGGATTAAATTTTATTATCCATGATATTTGGTGCATGATCAGAACACTTTCGTACATAAGAGAGGGGATCTCTCTGAACATCCATTATACCTTTGGGTTACACTTTCTAACTATTTTAACCCAAATTAAATCTGAATTATGCTTATTTAATTATACTAGATTATATTTATATGTTCCAAACATGTTTATATATCTCAAATTATATTTCTTTTGTGGGGAAATACATGTTTTACATGGTTTCTTTCTCAATTCCTCCCAATAAGTACGCCCTATTAAAGGAAACTTCAAAAATTCCTACATATTTTCAAGTAAAGTCCATATAATATTTTAATTCACTATTATTTTTCTAAGACAAATAATTTTATAATTAAAATCTATCTTAGTTAATTTTTGGTTTTATTAAAACAATTATTCCATTATCCTTTTTAAACACTATTTATTTTCCCCCCAAAACCACACAAAAGTGGAACATTTCTAATGATTATTAAACACTATTTTTACTTGTTTTCACATTAGTTAGAAATAATTTATCATGAAATATGCCTATTTTACCTTATTAATGTCCATTTATATTTTTAAATCCATTCTTTTAGGGACACCTTTATGATATGCCTATTTGATATTTCATATGAAATGATTACGATACCCATTAATTTCCATGGGAAACCCTTATGTTTATTCCTTATGTTTGATTTTATTATGGAACACATATTCATAAGCATGTTATAATGGGTGAACCCATATTGTACTTCAATTCATTTGGTAATGTTTAGCCTCATGATAACTTATGTAAGGTATTAGGGAGTAAACCTAATCAGTTATGATACTTTTTCCACCATGTGATATAGTTTTATTAGTTAACCTCAAATCATGTTTATGTCATAATATATGTTGCTAAAACATTCCTATATTTACATGTTGATATGTTTCATTAATTTGTATTATATATATATATACATGTTTATTCATGTATCATGACTATTATGTTATCCTGTTATGCATTTTTCACAAATGTTATGCTTTTTTTCCATGCTTATTCCTTTACTGGGTTTTTTAGTTCATAAAGTATTTATACATATTTTCTCTGGTTATCCTATGTATTTTTAGAATATTGAATGGAGTTAATAGATAATTATAGAAAATACGTTATATTTTGGTTTCATGTTTACTAATTATGTACCTAATCTTCTCAAGACACCATACTCTACTATCCCTGGTTTGTATTTGATGGATAATTATGATTAAAATCAAGTAATGATATGTGTAAAAGGCTGGGGTTTCTATAGTTTTTATCAGATTAAGGTCTAGTTAATTTTGGAGCTTAGGACTAGAAAACTTTATTAAGAACCTTATGGATAATTTTATCATGGTGGATAAACTATATTAAAACTTAGGAAACCACTTGTTAGGATATTCTTTTCATTTCAATGTTTATCGATATATTTTTAAAGTTTCATTTTAAAATTATTATTAGATATGTGTTAAATCCCCTTAATTTTACTTTATTTTATTAGTTAATGGATTGAAGTAGGATAACTCTTTCCAATAATCAATTTCATAGTTTCCCTACTGAAATACCAGATCTGTTGAGAAGAAAAGCTCAAAACTACATGATTGTACTAAAACAACTGGATCAATCTATGTATAATAACTTGAATCATGTGTAACAATAGGGGTTGGTGTCCTGATAACCAACTATTTTGTACTTTTATTACATGAATGTTCACATATTATATATTGTTAATTGTTTTGCATGTCTATAATATAATAATTTCCTGTAATATTTGTTGCATTAATGAGGTCATGGAAGATACCTGTTATGATCAAAACCTTGAAATTCTATAACAATATTCTTAAATAAATTTCTACAGTTGGATGAAATACTATGATAGGACACATAGTATACAAACTTTCATGTGCGAGTACTCATAAGAAGACAAGACACTCTCTCATGGAGTTCGCACTTGGTAATCTCCAAGATGGGAGATTATGAGAACAGACCCACTAGTAGTGATTCCGCATGTCTTGATGTCATCAGACATTACTATCTGTGAGCATGTTCAAGGGTCCTTAGACTGGAAGATTATCATTAATTCATGTCATGACTCGCGCACATAGATTTTCTGACAAAACCCGTCATGAAGAAAGTTGGCGGGGTGTAGGGTATGGTGGGTACGTCACGAATGACATGTTGTTAATGGATAAGTCGATGAAGGATTTTTCCCTTCCATATTTATGGATGTAGATATCTCTGGCCCTTTGATTGAAATAGAACTGTCACACAAATTCCATGGCCATGGTGTAAAGATGCATTTATTTCTGAATGTCAAAGAATGACAGATCAAGCATATAGGTTTATGACACTGCATTGAAACCTACTTGATGAGATATTGAGAAAAAGGTATTAAATTACATGGTAAGATTTCAAAAAAAGTGACATGTCAATGCGGCGTCTACATTGTTCTCTTGGATGCCTTGACCTGTTGTTAGACAGTAATCTTGGACATTAGGAAAGCTCGCCAAATGCCAATGAGAAAGAGGCCAAGAGGGTCACACACTTAGTGTATCCAAGTATCTCAAGTAGAATAAAGATTTTTCCCATATGTAGTTTAATAATTATTTAAGGAAGCCTAAATATTTTTAATGTTGGAGGAAGAATAAAATGAAAACAACTACACACCATGTATTAATGATTACACGCCGTGTAGTTTTTGTTTTGAAAACAAGTAAACGTCGTGTATTAATGATTACACACAGTGTAGTTTTCATTTTGGAAAGGAAAAGCATAACAAGTACACGTCATGTATTAATGATTACATTCCGTGTAGTTTTATGAAAAAACAAGTACACACCACGTATTAATAATTACATGCCGTGTAGTTTTTCCAATTGGGATTTTGAGGAAATAATATCGTTTTATTAAAAGATATTTATTATAATCAGTGTGGGCGCATGTTAAGGAATTTATAACTCAAAATGGGGTTTTCAAAAAGGTGTTAATGAAATAAATAAAATGCGTAATGCGTTTATTTATTTTCATAACTTTATAACCTCAAACCCGACTATAAATATCCTCACAACCCCAACTCATTTCCTACGAAAATCATTGTGCATAACCATACTAGAGAATTATCTCAAGACCGAAAGAACTATGTACTCCAAGAACACTATCAAGACCGAGAGAGATCCACCTCCATCGGATCAAGGTAATCCATGGCAGACAATGCAAGCAAAGGCTTCTCCACAATAGCACCTGAAGATTCCTTTGGCGATTTCCAGATATATGTGGTGCACGTGTGGATCACCACTAGAGGAGGCCTATCCTTGGATTCTGTGACGCAACGACGTATCACATCGGAAAGTGATCAAAAATATCAATGACAAAATAAAACCAAAAGGTCCTTATTTTCAATTAATTAAATTAATTATAATCAACCTGTAACGATCCTACTTTGTGGTTCCGGAACATTCCATTTATTTGTCTATTTCTGTGATTCGATCCATGGATACTAGCATTTATTGTCCTATTGATCCTGAATTGATCATTGTTAATGACAAAAAGATAAGTGGGAACATCCACCCAGGAGCTTCCACTGCTCCGGGAACCACTACTAGAAAAACAGGTATTTGCGACGGGATCCCGTCGCAAATGGCTTTTTGCAACGGGGGCCCGTCGCAAATGACCCGTTGCTGAAAACGGTGTCGCAATAACAATTTTTTGCGATGGGCCCGTCGCTAAAACCTATTTCCGCGACGGGGAGAATCCCCGTCGCAACCAGTACTCCGTATATTTGTAAATAACTATTTGCGACGGGCCCCGTCGTAAAAACTCGCAATAGGTATTTGCGACGGGGCCCGTCGCAAAAACTATTTTTTAAAAAATAAAAAAATAATAATACTATTTGCGACGGGAATAGTATCCCGTCGCAAATACTATAAAAAAATAAAAAAAATAAATTATTAATAAATTATTTTAATTAATATAATAATAATCCAATTATAATTCAAAAATAAAAAATAATAAAATATTAATAAATGATTATAATTAATATAATAATAGAATTATAATTCACAAATAAAAATAATAAATTATTTTAATTAATATAATAATAATATAATTATAATTAAAAAATAAAAAATAATATAATATTAATAAATATTTTGTAATGAGACAGAAACTACGAATAGAAAAAAATCATATTTTGACTTCACAAATTTTACAACATAAATACAAACTCTAATCTAAAGGAGGGGGGAGGGGGGGATCTGCAGATGGTGGTGGAGGAAACTCCATCCCTAAAGCATGAGTGAGTCGGCGCATGTACTCCATCTGCTCTTGATGCTGCTGCTGCCAGCGACTCGTCTGCTCCTCGTACAACTGCTGCTGGCGTCGACGCTTCTCCTCATGCTGCTGACGCATCTGCTCCTGCTCCTGTCGGAGACTCTCTATCAGTACAGTCTGAGATCGCAACTGATCCTCATAGTGTGTAGCAGAAGAAGATGCATGAGCTCCTCTCGATCTGGACGCCGACATCGCATCACTGCCATAATAATCTCCGGGAGTCAGTCGAGAGCTGATACCAACTACCCGGCCCTTCTCGAAGGCATACTGGGTGGCCTGCATCCATACCGCCTCATCAAACTGACGGCCAGTGGTCTGATCTGATGACTCAGCCTGACTCTCAGGCCGGGCCTGTGACGCTGCGGCCTCATATGACTCCTATAGTTGCAATTTAAAATTAAAATTGTGAATATATTATATACAGTTAATTTTTAAACTTGAAAACAAATAATACTAACCACGATGTGATGCTGATGAACACCTCTGAGCTCCCCAGTAGTAGGATCACTATACATCCTCCGATATACCTCGTACTCTGTAATATCGGGGTGCTCGACAGCCTATAAGAATAAAAAATAAAATGTTAATATTTATAGTTATATAAAATATTTATAAATAATGTACGTACCAGATGCTGTCTATGAGTAATGAAAAAACGAATCCCAGCTCGATAAGTCACCTCCTGTCTCCGCCGATTCTTCCTCCCCACCGATGATCTCCTCTGAAAGGCACCACTCAAACAGTGCGCACATAATCCATCCCATAAATGGGATGAAATGTACTCTGGTCGGTGTGCTCTACATAACTCGTCAAAATCTGACACTCCTGCTTTCTTCATCGCAGCTTTTCTTAAATTGTGCAAAAACTGACGAAGGCGATCACGCATGGCCACCTCCCATGCCTCGTGGATGGCGTCATGCATGGTATCCTTGATCGGATACCTTAAACCCTACAAATAAATCAAAATATCAAGTTAGAAATGAAATAATTTTCAAAATAAAAATTATTTATTTACATACGTACCAACCAATGGCCGAACATGGCCTGCTGCACATCAATGGGAATCTGCTCCCATGTGGTCCACGGCTGAGAGAAATAGTTGCACAAAATAGCGCTGCCCTGTCCGACTGCTATATGCGGAAAACTATAAAAATAATAAACATTTATTATGTGAATAGATTAATGAAATCTTAGTCAAATCAACAGGTTATCACACAGGTTATCACACCTCCGTGTGCATGGATCAAACCCAAGACGTGGACGTCGCTCGGGGACGGGGTCAGGAATCATCAATCGTGCAAGACCGCGCCCCCTCCGCGTACTCCCTGGAGCGCCTGCAGGCTGAGGGTCATCTGGCAGCAACTCAACCGCATCGAAAGTCAGGTCAGCATCCGCCAACTCACGAAATGTGGCGTCGTCCATCTGAAACAGAAAATGTTAATGTTGTTAACAAATAATTGATAATTACTATTATATATACATATATACATATTATGATTTTATATAAATACCATGGAATTCTATCATTGTTCATCTTTATCATCATCTTCATATATGTCAATGTCATCTTCATATTCCTCCTCAACATCATCGATATCCATTTGAGTTACAGTTTCTTCATCTCTTACCATTTCAAATTCATATGTGACATCATTAACATCATCGTCATCACTGACTCTTAAATGTGGGGTGTCGTCATCGATACTCATGTCTCTTTGTAAAAAAGATTTATTTTGAGTACTCTCTTGAAAACTTCAATTCTTTGCACATCAGTGAAAGCACATTCACTTTGACTAAACTGATTGTCTCAAATTTTGATTTTTATTACACTCCACCAATCAGTCAACTCTCTTGATGTAGCACAATACATTGCGTAATAAACTAGATGTTCCTGTTGAGCCAATAAGAATGGTTCATTTACTGCGAGAACACTTTTACATTTAATATCGATGATTCCATGAGTCGGATGAACACGCACGCCTCTCTCTGTATCCAACCACCGACATTTGAACATGGTTATGTAATGTTGTCCAAGATAACAGAGTTCAATGATTTCATCAAGTATACCATAAAAGTCAACTTCATTTTCTCGATGATGAGATCCTCTCAAGCTAACTCCACTGTTCATTGTTTTTTTCGATTCCCCATATGCATGTGTGTGAAATCGAAATCCATTCACCACATATGCATTATAAGTTTTAACAAGTTTGGAAGGTGGGTTACTCAATACACACAACCGTTTGTCAATTTTATCAGCATGTCGAGACACCTAAAAATTTTTGAAATAATTATCTATATTGTAAACTATACATTGAATGAGTTGTTAAAAGATAAAGAATTTATGTTACCAGTTTTTGAAACCACTGAGAGAAATTTTTTAGTCGACGTTCTTCGAGAGCAGCTGTTGTAATTTGTGGAATTTGTTTCTTGATATGATTATCATACACCCTATAAAAACTAAAGTTATTTACTGTAACATAAATGATAGAATAAGTGATATAAACACTTACAGTACAACTGATGTCATCTCTTCACAGTTGACCAGAACATACGTATGAGCTCTATGATGTTCATCATCTGAATGCCAGCGTTGATAAACTCCACCAAAACCAAGCTCTGACTGGTTGAAAACAGATAATTGATTGTCGATTTCATCAATATTCCTTTCGTTCCATCCCATTCGGTTGTGTTTTGAAGGATACTCAGATTCAAAATAATGGGAGCAGAAAAAAGATATTTCCTCTTGAAAATAAACTTCTGCAATAGATCCTTCAACAGATGCTTTGTTACGTAATTTTCTTTTCAATTTTTGCATGCATCATTCAAATGGGTACATCCATCGAAACTGTACTGGACCTCCACATTTGGCTTCATATGGCAAATGTAACATCAAATGTTCCATTGAGTCGAAGAAAGACGGCGGAAATATTTTTTCCAGTTTACATATAATTACAACAACATCTTTTTCAAGTTTTCCTAGAGCATCATAATCTGCTGTAGCCGCACAAATTTCCCGAAAAAAATTAGACATGTATGTTATGGAATCCCAAATCACAGAATTCAACAGACCTCTTAATCCAATGGGTAGTAGTCTTTCCATTATAACATGACAATAATGACTTTTTAATCCAGTAATATGACCATTCTTTACACATCTACCCAAATTGAAAGCACAGCCATCTGGAAGTCTCAAATCTGCAATCCACTGACAAAATAATAAATGGTTTTCTTTAGACAGTGTATAAGCTGCTTTTGGTTTCAGTAACCTTTCTGTTCTGACATTCTCAAACAGTTCCAATTCTGGACGCCTGCAAATTTGGGCAAGATCTAAACGTGCATTTACATTGTCTTTGCTCTTTCCTGGCGTATCCAAAACTGTATGAAACAAATTATCAAAACAGTTCTTCTCAATATGCATGACATCTAACATGTGTCGGACCAACAAATCAGACCAATATGGAAAATCCCAAAATATGATACATTTAATCCAATTGTGTTCTTTCCCAAAACCAGAAATTTTCTATTGGTTTATTGTGGGACCAAAAGTGATGGGAGGTAATGAAAATACAACTGATTTTAACTCTGAACCTGATAGCATTTTTCGAGGTCCTTCCATTTCAACTGTTCCTTTTCTGAAATGAGATCTGTTTCTGCGAAAAGGATGATCAGCTGGAAGAAACCTGCGATGACAGTCAAAATAACAAGGTTTCTTTCCATGAATGAGCATAAATGCTTTGTTCTCTCCCATACAGTAAGGAAATGATTTCTGACCATGTGTACTCCTGCCAGATAACATCCCATAAGCCGGGAAGTCACTTATTGTCCACATCAATGCTGCTCTCAGTATGAAATTCGGTTTCGTTGCAACATCATATGTGCGGACACCAGTACTCCACAATAAATTCAATTCATCAATCAATGGATTCAAATAAACATCAATATTTTTCTTCGGATGTCCTGGAATTAGTAAAGTCAAAAAGATATATGGCTCCTTCATCAACATCCTTGGAGGTAAATTGTACGGAGTTAAAAAAACAGGCCAACAAGAATATTGACTTCCATAAGATCCAAACGGACAGAAACCATCAGTGGAAAGGCCCAGTCAAACATTTCCAGCTTCTAAAGCAAAGGATGGATGCACTCTATCAAAATATTTCCATGAATCACCATCGGCTGGATGATTCAAGCTTTTATCGGTTGAAATATTCTCTTTATGCCATGTCATCATTGTCTTTGTATTCTTAGACATGAATAAACGCTGGAGTCTGGATGTAAGCGGAAAATATCTCAACTGTTTTACAGGAATCAAACCAGACTTCCCCTGTTGTCCTTCTTTATATCTCAGTTTCCCACATGTGGGACAACTATCCAACGACTCATTTTCCCCAGAATATAAAATGCATTCATTTGAACATGCATGAATCTTTTGACAAGTAAGTCCCAAATTTTGAACCAGCCTCTTACTCTCATAGTAATTTGTAGGTAAAACATTTCCTTCGGGTAACAGTGTTTTAAGCAAAGAAAATATCTGGTCAAAACAGGTGTTTGACATTCCGTTATCTGATTTGATAGCCATAAATTTTGCAACTGATTCTAATTTGTTCATCTTGCAGCCAGGATATAATGCATCCTCAGCAGACTTCAACAACTCATAAAATTCAGATGGTACCAACTCAGGATTTGAAGCTATATCATCCGGAGTTTCTGTATGTTGAACAGATGAACCTGCAACATCATGTACTAAATCTTCAAACCGGGATGGATCTGGAATCAAGTTGGTATCACCTGCTCTGGAACTGCGTTCACCGTGTTGATACCAAAAAACATAATCTGGTTGAAAACTAAAACGCAACAGATTTTCTCCCACTTTGTCAAACGTGTCAAATGTTCTCAATGCACATTTTCTGCAAGGGCATTTTATTTTGCCTTCTGAAACAAATTCTGGATTTGATGCCGCAAATGATAAAAAAGTCTCCACACCCTCTACATATAATGGATTTAAACCAGAACCGTTTGGATTTCTACGTTGATTTATCCATATGCGGTCACCTAATAATGATTTTTGACGACCTCATTCTTCCATATTTCTCTATAAAATATAAAAGCATTACTGGTTTTGAATAATTTGTTAGAAAAAACACTCATGCTAGGATAATTATAGAGTTTAAATCATACACGACTGACGCAAACTTTTTATTGAGATAGACCTAAAAATTGACCCTTTAAGAATTAAATATTTTTAGAATAAAGCAAAACATGTTACAAATATTGATAATTTTAATATTAAATAAATTTTTTATTATTTTCAAAGTACTAATATTATTGGTAATTATTACTAATTATTACTAATTATTACTAATTATTACTAATTATTGGTAATTATTACTAATTATTACCAATTATTGGTAATTATTACTAATTAATACTAATTATTGGTAATTATTACTAATTATTGGTAATTATTATTAATTATTGGTAATTATCGGTAATTACTACTAATTATTGGTAATTATTACTAATTATTAGTAATTATTACTAATTATTGTTAATTATTACAAATTATTGGTAATTATTACTAATTATTGGTAATTATTACTAATTATTGGTAATTATTACTAATTATTACTAATTATTACTAATTATTTGTAATTATTGGTAATTATTACTAATTATTACTAATTAATACTAATTATTGGTAATTATTACTAATTATTTGTAATTATTATTAATTATTACTAATTATTACTAATTATTACTAATTATTAATAATTATTACTAATTATTACTAATTATCACTATTTACCAATAATTATTCCTAATTATTGGTAAGTATTACTAATTATTGTTAAGTATTACTATTTATTGGTAATTATTACTAATTATTGGTAATTATTATTAATTACTACTAATTATTACTAATTATTATTAATTATTACTAATTATTGGTAATTATTACTAATTATTGGTAATTATTACTAATTTTTACAAATTATTACTAATTATTACAAATTATTGGTAATTATTACTAATTATTACTAATTATTACTAATTATTGGTAATTATTACTAATTATTACTAATTATTGGTAATTATTGGTAATTATTACTAATTATTGTTAATTATTGGTAATTATTACTAATTATTGGTAATTATTACTAATTATTGTTAATTATTACTAATTATTGGTAATTATTACTAATTATTGGTAATTATTACTAATTATTACTAATTATTACTAATTATTACTAATTATTGGTAATTATTACTAATTATTACTAATTATTCCTAATTATTACTAATTATTGGTAATTATTGGTAATTATTACTAATTATTACTAATTATTACTAATTATTGGTAATTATTGGTAATTATTACTTATTATTGGTAATTAATACTAATTATTGCTAATTATTACTAATTATTGGTAATTATTACTAATTATTGGTAAGTATTACTAATTATTGGTAAGTATTACTAATTATTGTTAAGTATTACTAAATATTGGTAATTATTACTAATTATTGGTAATTATTTCTAATTATTACTAATTATTACTAATTATTGTTAATTATTACTAATTATTGGTAATTATTACTAATTATTGGTAATTATTACTAATTATTACTATTTATTACTAATTATTATTAATTATTACTAATTATTGGTAATTATTACTAATTATTGGTAATTATTACTAATTATTGTTAATTATTGGTAATTATTACTAATTATTGGTAATTATTACTAATTATTAATATTTACCGGTAATTATTACTATGTACCGGTAATTATTAATATTTACCGGTAATTATTACTAATTATTACTAATTATCGGTAATTATTACTAATTATTGGTAATTATTACTAATTAGTACTAATTAGTAATAATTAGAATTATTACTAATTATTGATAATTATTACTAATTATTGGTAATTATTACTAATTATTACTAATTATTACTAATTATTACTAATTATTACTAATTATTACTAATTATTACTAATTATTGGTAATTATTACTAATTATTGGTAATTATTACTAATTATTGGTAATTATTACTAATTATTGGTAATTATTACTAATTATTAGTAATTATTACTAATTATTGGTAATTATTACTAATTATTACTAATTATTACTATTTACCGGTAATTATTACTATTTACCGGTAATTATTACTAATTTTTACTAATTATGGGCAATTATTACTAATTATTGGTAATTATTACTAATTATTACGAATTAGTACTATTTAGTAATAATTAGAATTATTACTAATTATTGATATTTATTACTAATTATTGGTAATTATTACTAATTATTACTAATTATTACTAATTATTACTAATTATTACTAATTATTACTAATTATTACTAATTATTACTAATTATTGGTAATTATTGGTAATTATTACTAATTATTGGTAATTATTTCTAATTATTGGTAATTATTACTAATTATTGGTAATTATTACTAATTATTACTAATTATTACTATTTACCGGTAATTTTTACTATTTACCGGTAATTATTACTATTTACCGGTAATTATTACTATTTACTGGTAATTATTACTAATTATTACTAATTGTGGGTAATTATTTCTAATTATTGGTACTTATTACTAATTATTACTAATTATTTCTAATTATTACTAATTATTACTAATTATTACTAATTATTACTAATTATTACTAATTATTCCTAATTATTGGTAATTATTGGTAATTATTGGTAATTATTCCTAATTATTACTAATTAGTGGTAATTATTAGTAATTATTACTAATTATTACTAATTATTTATAATTATTAATAATTATTACTAATTATTGGTAATTATTACTAATTATTGGTAAGTATTACTAATTATTGGTAAGTATTACTAATTATTGGTAATTATTACTAATTATTGGTAATTATTACTAATTATTGGTAATTATTACTAATTATTAATAATTATTCCTAATTATTGATTATTATTGGTAATTGTTCCTAATTATTAGTAATTAAATGAATAATTACCAATAATTAGGAATAATTACCAATAATTATGAATAATGACATTATTAGTATATTTTATTATTAATATTAAAATAATATAATTTTTTAATTTATATACAATTCTCCTTTCATCTGTGTGTTTTCTATCTCCATATACAAATAATACATGTGAAGACATCAAACACACAGATGAAAAGATAATTGTATATATATAAAAAATTATATTATTTTAATATTAATAATAAAATATACTAATAATTAAATAATGTTATTATTTCTAATTATTGGTATTTATTACAAATTATTAAGTAATAAAACAATGTAAACATAATTAAATTACAACTAATTAAGAATAATTGAAACTAATAAAACATTAAAAATAAATATTAAATTAAAATAAATATAAATGCCTTGAAAATTGATCTGAGGTTGATCTCTGATCGTTTTTCAAAACATCAATATCAACTCCGGAGGAAAAAATTAAACTTGAGAAAAACTGAACTTTAGAAATAAAATTTTGAGAGAAGAAAAAGATGGAATTTGAGAATGATTTGAAAAAAACGGATGGAGGTATTTATAGGATATATTATTTGCGACGGGTACCGTCGCAAATACCTTAGCCATCATTTATTACGGTCAACGGTTAAATAGTTATTTGCGACGGGACCGGTCGCAAATAACCGCCTGCCGACATGCTATTTGCGACGGGGGAATATTTCCGTCGCAAGTACCTTTTACCGCCGCCGGTTATTTGCGACGGGAATATTCCCCCGTCGCAAATACCTTTCCCGCGCTTTGGCGCACAAAGCACGCCAGTCCTTTTGCGACGGGGAAAGCTATCCCGTCGCAAAAGGCTAATTATTTGCGACGGGCAAATACCCCCGTCGCAAATACCCATTTTTCCCGTAGTGAACCTTCAAATGGTATCAGAGGGAGGTTACAATGTTGATTCTATTTATTTAATTATTTTTGATAATTTACGCATATATATTTGATTCAATTCCAGATAAATCGTTCTCTAATCTGAATAAATGAGATCCGTTCTTCCTCCTTCATTTCTCGGTTCATATCATAGAAATGACCTTTTAATTTTAATTTGGATTAAAATAAAAATGAGGAACTCATCCGAAGGATCCGCTCTTTCTATCTGTGGAACACAGGAATACACAACGTGTAATGAAAACTACACGCTGTGTACTTAGGTTCAACGAACCGGTACTGGTCCTCAAAACCACGCCGTGTGAATTGAGTATACCTAAGTATTTATTACACCGTGTTGACCAGAATTGAACGGTGCATGGAAACGGGAATACACTGCGTGTATGTTGAATCGATACGCCATGTTGTCCAATCTAGCCTAGGTGAAACCATGTACAAGGGGAAGCCATGTACCACGTACACGGGACTGCCAGGCCAGTAACCGCACAACAATGAAGTACACGATGTGTTAGATTAATCTACACGCTGTGTACTCCAAAATTTCCAAAGTATTGAAAAATACACCAAAACCACGATTTGTACTTTGGATAAAGGGTGAAAATAAATACATGTCGTGTAAATATAAACTACATGCCATGTACTTTCCAGAAATAGAATATCACCGGGTTTCCTCCAAAGTACAAAGACCCGTACAAGGAATATGGATGAGGAGAATCTCAAGGAAATTAAGAAAGGAATTTAAGATAAAGAATTGATTAATTATAAGATCATAATTAATTGAATTCAAGCGCGACATATCTTAAATACACGAATGATTAAAATAATTTGAATTCTAAATATGTGTAAATGTTGTTGCATGTTATGGATGTTCATGAGCTAGACTAATGACCCTTTGTGTGTGTATGGTTTCATTTAAATTTAATTAATTTAAATTCGTTGGCCTATGAGCCTTCTTCCAATAAAATGTTGGGCCCGCGTGCCCATGGTTTCTTTTATGTAAACCCCATGTAATGGAGGATCTCCCAAGCCATAGGAGACGGTTCAAAACCCGATGCAGAGGAAAAACCAACCCAAGAAGATACAAAGGTGGATAGGTGGGATCTGCAAAACACAAACCATCAGGTTCAAGGTGTTTTTCCCTAGGTCAGGGTTAGCTTATCAAAACCGCTAGATAAGCTAACCAATATAAGCTCAAGATCATGCCATCTTATTTTATTTCTATCTGATTGCATGGTTTATTTATTATGTATGTGTTGTTGCGATCAAATAATTAATTAAATAAACAAGCATGAAAATATGGAATAAAATAAAAACCGAACTATGCGTAAAAATTGTCAAAACATGGTTAATCACTTAAGCAAGCATCACTAAATATTAACAAGCATGTGATAATGAAAAACTATGCATAAATAATTAAATCCATAAAATACCATATTAAGTTAGACCAAGCCTTCTGTTACTTGATTAAGGGCAAGACTCAATAAAACCACTTGTTTGACCAACCCTTGTTGGGACACTTACTTTTATAAAGGAATCTCTTATGAAAGTTTCGGGCTGACTTAAAAATTTTACATCAAGAGGTGTAGCCCTTGCTAGACTTATTGTAAAATAGAGGCAAGTGTTGAGGAAATCCATGTCAGGATTTCAGGATTGGGGAGTCCACTCAACAGATCAAGGAACTATGAGCTCACAGTTAGCAAAGACTTGCCTACCTAAATACCTCAAATAGCTTGACCAACCCTTGTTGGGGTTATGCGAAGGGGTGTATGGATCCTTGCCACTATAATGTCAATGCAACTGGGCATTCTGAGTTCAATGGT
Organism: Viscum album; assembly: GCA_963277665.1. Classification (NCBI taxonomy): domain Eukaryota; kingdom Viridiplantae; phylum Streptophyta; class Magnoliopsida; order Santalales; family Viscaceae; genus Viscum; species Viscum album. Next base: position 2,028,800,586 of record OY728133.1, read on the forward strand.
GAGGGACATTGGGACTTGATAAAATAGTGGGAGAGTTAATAAATTTTTTTATTTCTCATAAAATGTAATCAAGAAAGTACTGCTAAATATTCTCTTTTATTTTATAGAATCAACATGACTAACTCGTCATCCACCTTTTCTCTGTGATCAATTCTGGATAAAGAAGATATCCTCACTGGTAGTAACTTTCAAGAATGGTATAGGTGCCTTCAGGTTATCCTACACCATGAATGAAAATTTTACGAGCTGGAGTCCTCACTTCCCGATTCACCTACCCAAGGGGAGAGTGATGAAGATTTCCTGGTCTATGATCAACATTTGAATGATGCACTTGAAATTCAATGTTTGATTCTATCATCAATTTCTAGTGATCTCTTGAAGTCTCATAAAGACATGGATGCCTATTTCATGATGGTGCACCTCCGTGGTCTATACTAGGAGAGGGCAAGACATGAAAGGTTTGGGATCTCCAAGGCTCTATTCCAGAGAAATAATGGAGAGGGTGCCCTAGCTAGGCCTCATGTAGTCAATATCATTGGCTACATTGATATCTTGGATGTTCTAGGGTTTAAACTCCCTGAATAACTGGGTACCGATCTCATTCTTGCATCACTCCCCCAGAGCATCTCTAACTTTGTTGAAAATTTCAACATGAACAACACTGAGATTTCTTTATCTGATCTCTTTATCCTCATTCTCCATGTGGACAATGATATGAAGCGTAGAATGCCTTATGTACTTATGGTAAATAAAAGGTAAGGGAAGGTGAAGAGCATTATGCCCAAAGCTTCTCCAAGGCCTTCCAAGAAAAGGAATATCAAAGGGGAGGCAGGAGAACAAGATGCTTTTTGTTTCGCATGTGGCAAGAAGGTCCACTGGAAGAAAAACTGCACCCGGCCAAGGAAACAAGGGGAAGCTTCAGGTGCATTTGTTATCGAATGAAATATATTTGTTTCTAAAAATTAGGTATTAGATGATGCTTTTTGGGCTCACATATGAATCCAAATATAGGAACCAAGTATATTTAGAACGATTGACCAAGGTGAGGTGGATCTACGAGTAGCCAACAGAGCCAGACTTTCTGTTGTAGCTATCGGAGACTACCACCTCACATTGCCTACTGGGATGGTCTTGGTTTTGAAAGGATGTTATTATGTACCCTCTATATCTAAAAAAAGTATTTCAGTATCTAGATTAGATATTTATGGATTTGTCTTCAAGTTTAGAAGTGGATGTTGCTACTTTTATAAAGATAGCATTTGTTTTGGTAGGGAACATTTTTATAATGGCCTTTATGTGATACACTACACAAAACAAGTAATGAGAATTGATGAAAAAGTTAATTCACATGACTCATACCATACCCAACTTTGGAATCACTGGCTAGGTCATGTCAATGAAAAACATTTGAAAAAATTACATCAAGATGTGTATTTATATTCTTTCGTACTAAAACCACTTTGTGTATGTCATGCGTGTCTACAAGGAAAAATGACCAAAGCTCCAATTTGTTGGAAAGGTGTAAGAGCTAAAGATATTCTAGAATTAGGTCACACAGATGTGTGTGGACCATTTCTAGTTGAATAAAGGGGTGGGTTCTTGTACTTCATAATTTTTACTGATGATTTTAGTAGATATGGATATATTTACTTAATGAGGTATAAGACAGATTCTTTTGATCGATTCAAAGAATACCAGAATGAAGTTGAGAACCAGCTTGGTAAGAAGATTAAGAAACTCCGCTCAGACAGAGGTGGAGAATATCTTAATTAGGACTTCATTGATTTCTTATGGGAGTTTGGGATTTTATCTCAACTAACTCCTACTTACACACCGTAGTGGAATGGTGTATCTGAAAGGAGGAACCACACCCTATTGGACATAGTGAGGTCAATGATGAGTCATGTGAGTCTTCCATTATCCATTTTAGGATATTCTTTAAAAACAACAGCACACATACTAAACCAATTACTAACTAAATCGATAAATGGTATTCCATACGAATTATGGAGTGGGCACAAAACCATGTTATCAAATTTACATGTGTGGGGTAGTGAAGCATTTGTTAAGGCCTCTTTAAGTAACAATATTGCACCTTGATGAAAAAAGTTTATCTTTATAGGATATCCAAAGGAAACAAGGGGATATTACCTATACAACCCCTTAGATAAAAAGGTAACAGTAGAAAGAAACGCCATATTCCTTGAGAGGGAGCACATATCCAAAAGAGTTAGTGGGAGCGAGATAGACTTTGATGAATTCGAGGCTCAAGATATATAGGATTTGGTACAAAAACAGATTCCACAAAGCCCTGTGGAAGTACAATCTGTTCCAGAGGCACAAGAAATGCATTGGAGCACGAGAGAGGTGAGAGAACCAAAATGATATGGTTTTCTTGTCACTAAGGAGGGTGAATCATTATTGGTTGACAATGATGATCCTCTTACCTACAAAGAAGCAGTTGAAGGCATAGATGCTGCCATGTGGTTAGAAGCTTGGAATTCTGAAATGGATTCCATCTACCAAAAACCAAGTCTGGATTTTGGTAGATCCTTTAGTTGATGAAAATCCTGCTGGTAATAAATGGGTATTTGAGAAGAAACTGGACATGTAGGGGAAAGTAAGCACCTATAATGCACGACTGGTTGCAAAAGGTTTTAGACAGCGTCATGGAATTGACTATGATGAAACAATTGCGATGTTGAAATCTATCAGAATCAGGTTGGCCATTGCTGCTTACCATGACTATGAAATTTGGAAAATGGATGTCAAAACAGCATTCCTTAACGGGATCCTCCAGGAAGATGTCTACATGACACAACCTGATGGGTTTGTGACTCCAAAGGATGCCAATAAGGTATGAAAGTTGCATAAATCCATTTATGGATTAAAGCAAGCATCAAGGTCATGGAACATTTGTTTTGATGAATATGTAATAGAATTTGGCTTTGTTAATAATGTATGTGAGACTTGTGAATACAAAAGGTTTAGTGGAAGTGCAATTGCTTTCCTAATAGTATATGTTGATGACATATTACTAATTGGAAGTGAAGTACCTGTCTTACAGTCAGTTAAGGAATGGTTGGATAAATGCTTCTTTTTGAAATAATTGGGGCGAGGCATCATATATTCTTGGGATCAAGATCCATCGTGATAGATCCAAGAGAATACTGGGCCTAAGTGAAAGTACATAAATTGACAAGATACTAAAGAGATTCCATATGGAACAGTCCAAGAGGGGATTGTTGGCACTGTCACATGGCATTCATCTTTCCAAGAAAATGTGTCCTCAGACACATGAGGAAAGAATGAAAATTTAAAGGATCCCTTAAGCATCTGTGATTGGGTAAGTCATGTATTCTATGCTATGTACAAGGCTAGATGTTGCTTATGCATTAAGTGTGGAAAGTAGATATCAAGATGATCTAAGAGACCGCCATTGGATGGTAGTCAAGACTATCCTTAAGTATCTGAGGCGTACTAATAATATGTTCCTGGTTTATGGAGGAGATGAGGAACTTGTCATCAGAGGACATGTTGATGCTAGTTTCTAGACTAAAAAAGATGATATGAAGTCGCATACTGGATACATATTCAGTTTTTATGGTGGTGCAGTGAGCTGGAAGAGCTCAAAGCGAGGTGTGGTCGCATTCAATAGAAAGGTCCGAGTATATCACAACTTTAGAGGCAGCTAAAGAAGCAGTATGGATGTAAATATTCATCCAAGATATGGATGTAGTACCTAGCAGTAAATATCCTATCACACTTTATTGTGATAATACTACAGCGGTGGCACCTGCAAAAGAGCCAAGGTCACATCAGCAGACAAAGCACATAATTCAGAAGTATCATTTCATGAGGGATTTTTCTCAGAGAGGTGACGTTGTAGTGAGTAGTATTTCCGTGGAAGACAACGTGGCAGACCCTGTGGCTAATGCCTTGACTCAGTAGAAACATGATCATCATGTGAGGTCTAGTAGACTTAAAGTCATAGGCAGTTGGCTCTAGTAAAAGTGGGAGTTTATAAGGGTTGGTTTCCTATGAACCAGTTGTTTTGTACTTTTGTTACATGAATGTTCACTTATTATATATTGTTCATTGTTCTGCATGACTATAATATAATAATGTCTTGGAATATTTGTTGCATTAATGAGGTCATGGCAGATCCCCTCTATGTTGAGAACTTTGAAATTCTAAAAAAATATTCATAAACAAATTTCTACGGTTGGATGACATACTATGATTGGACACATAGTATACAGACCGTCATGTGCGAGTACTCGTTAGAAGACGAGAATATCTCTCATGGAGTTCGAACTTGGTAATCTCTAATATGGGAGATTATGAGAGCAGAACCACCAGTAGTAATTCTACATGTATTGGTGTCATCAGACATTACTATGTTCGAGCATGTGTAATGTTCCTTAGACTGGAAGATTATCATTAACTCATTTCATAACTCGCACACTTAGATTTACTAATGAAAAACGTCACCAAGACAATTGGAGGGAAGTAGGGTACACTGGGTGTGTCATGAATGACATGTTTTTAATGGATATGTCGAGGAAGGATTTGTTCCTTCCATATTTATGGAAGTAGATATTTCGGGACCTTTGATTGAAATAGAACAGTTGCACAAATTCCATGGCCATGGTGTAACGACGAGTTTATTTCAAGAAGTCAAAGAATGACAGATCAAGCATATAGGTTTATGACATTGTCATTAAAACTACTTGATGAGATATTGAGACAATGGGATTAAATTACACGGTAAGCGTTCGTATGAGGTGACACGTCAATACGGCGTCAACTTCTTTCTCTTTGGTGCCTTGCCCTATTGCTAGACAGTAATCCTGGACTTTAGGAAAGCTTGCCTAATGCCAATGAGAAAAGGGCCTAGAGGGTCACACACTTAGTGTATCCAAGTATCTCAAGTAGAATAAATATTATTCCCATACATGGTTTAATAATTATTCAAGGAATCCTAAATTGTTTTAATGTTGGAGGAAGAATAAAATGAAAACAAGTACATGTCGTGTATTAATGATTACACGCAGTGTAGTTTTTATTTTGAAAACAAGTACACACCATGTATTAATGATTACACACCGTGTAGTTTTCATAATGGAAAGGAAAAGAAAAAAATGTACACACTGTGTATTATTGATTACGCGCCATGTAGTTTTATGAAAAAACAAGTACACACTGTGTATTAATAATTACATTCCATGTAGTTTTTCTAGTCGGGGTTTTGAGGAAATAATATCGTTTTTATAAATCATATTTATTATAATCAGTGTTGGTGCATGTCAAGGAATTATTGACTCGACATGGGGTTTTCAAAAAGGAGTTAATGAAATAAATAAAATGTGTAACGTGTTTATTTATTGTCATAACTTTACAACGTCAAACCCAATTATAAATATCCTCACAACCCCAACTCCTTTCCTGTGATAATCATTGTGCACAACAATTTTGGAGAATTATCTCAAGAATGAAAGAACTCCGTCCTCCAAGAACACTCTCAAGACTGAGAGAGATCCACCTCCATCGGATCAAGGCGATCTAAGGCGGAGAAAGCACGAAAAGGCTTCTCCACGCTAGCACCAAGAGATTACTTTGGCAACATCCAGATATACATGGTGCATGTGTGGATCACCGCTAGAAGAATTCTATCCTTGGCTTCTATGACGCAACAACGTATCACATAAGAATGTGATCAGAAATATCAATGATGAAAGAACTCCAAAAGGTATATCTTTTCATTTGATTAAATTAATTATAATGAACCTATAACGATCCAACTTTGTGGTTTCCGGACATTCCTTTTATTTGTCTATGTATATGATTCGATCCATGGAGACTGGCTTTTATCATCATATTTATCACGAATTGATCATTATTAATGAAAAAAGCCAAGTGGGTACATCCACCCATGAGCTTCCGCTACGCCCAGAACCTTCAGTAACACCCTCATTCTACTAAGAAAAAGGGAGTTGTGATTGAATTATCTATTAGGAAAATCCGCTATCTCTGGAGGATCTTTTTAATACTTTAATTGTCATAAGAATAGAGTGGGGTGATAACAGTTTATTAATTTGATACGGAAGTCAATTAGTGGTGGACAGTTACAGAAAACACAATGTCTGAGGAAATTGATTCCCTAGATTGGGATAGATTCAAGAGAATTTTTTTAGTAAATATTCTCTCTAAAATATATGTCTTAATATGGAATGGGAGTTCCCCAGACAGAGGAAAACAAAATATGAGTATATCGGGATGTACGATGAAAACATTACAATCATTTCATGATACACCTATGGATTTTTCATGAACAATGAAATCAATGAGGATCTCTTATTTAGTAGACTAAATCTGAGTCTATTAACAGATTTAGAGATTAGATAATTTGACATCTATGTAGATATTTTCCTTTATTCCATTTAGATCAAAATTGAGACCATAGACTCTTAGTATTCTTGAGGGACTGGTGAATCAAATTGTAATGTAGATTTTAATATCTGGGAATCAACAAATAAATCCGCTTATGGATGGAAAACCCAATATACCAAGTTTCAATGTTATGGGAAGAAGCATCATTGGAACTGTATAAAGGGAACCATAAGCTGCTTTAAATGTGAAAGAGAGGGGAATAATGAAAATTATTGCTGAAGGGATATGAATAATCCCATAAATGAGGAAGAGGAAAAGAAGGTTCAGATCAACACTCAATGTGTAGTGCAATGTTTTAACTGTAAAGAACATGGTAATTTTTTGAGAATATAACCTAAACCATCGTTTTTTGGAGTCAATCAACAACAACAAAATCAATGGAAGTATATAATGGTGTATTCTATCACTACTACTGAGGTGACGCCCAAAAATGATATGGGGGTAGGTACACTTGTTATTCATTCTAAAATAAAAAATGTATTATTTTATTATTCTATCACTACTACTGAGGTGACGCCCAAAAATGATATGGGGGAAGGTACACTGGTTATTAATTCTAAAATAAGAAATTTATTATTTTATTTTGACTCTATGAATTATTTCATATTTGGTAATTTTAGTATAACTATTCAAACACAACCTTCAAATATGGACACTGATTTATCTATGAGAACAAAAAATTGGAAAATTTTGTATACTAAGTATATAATTCCTCCCCAGTTAATTTTTGTGGTCTGAACCTCCCATAAAATCTTTCCATACTTTATTTGGTGGAGTTTTAGGCTATATTATGAATGGATTGGCTATATTTATATAAAACCAACATCAAATTTCAAGAAAGGGATACAAATCCTCACATCATGAGGCATCCATCAATTTTGTACAAGTGTAAAGAGGAGGATGAAATAATTTTTGAATCATCATCTCAATGATGGATATTAATTCCTTGTGAGAATGAATATCTTACTCAAATTGTTTATGTAAAGGATATATTCATACTCTAAGACAATCCCATTGTGATGGACTATTATGATGTGTTCACAAAACAATTATCCATTCATCCTCTTGATAGATATGTTGAGTTATCAATTGTACTTATTCCTTGATCTCCGCCAATATCAAATACTCTTTATAGAATTTCCACTATTGAGTTGTAATAACAGAATAATCAATAAAAAGAGAATATGGATAACTGTATTATATGCCTAAGTGCTTCACCATGGGATGTACGAGTATTCTTTGTCAAGAATAAGGATGGATCAATGCACCTCTACAATGAATTTAATGATATTAACAAAATCACGATAAATAACAAGTATCCCCTTCCATGTATAGATGGCTTGTTCAATAACCTATATGGTGCATATTATTTCTCTATGGGGGAAATTTTGTTAGAATAACAACAATTAAAGGTGAATAATGGGGATATTCCCAGGAATTAATTTTTAATACGATATGGACACCATGTGTTCACAGTGATATCCTTTAGAGTCACTAATACTACAAGAATTTTCATTTACATAAAAAATATTTCCTTTTGAGATTACCTCAACAAATTTCTGGTAGTCTTTATTGATGATATTCTGATATACTCCAAAATAAATGAGGATCATGAGGATAATTTGAATATCATGCTAAAGACTTTGTGATGGGATAAACTATATGAAAAATAAAATAAATATACATTCTAGATGGAGGAAGTATCATTATAGGGTTATGTTATCAATATTAAATAAATATCTATGTACCATTCTGAAAAAGGAAATAGAGGAGTGGCCCAAAATAACATATCTAATGGAGATGATTAGTTTACTCAGTCTTGAAATTATTACTGAAAATATTTAAATAACTTATCATGAAATTCAAATGCACTAACCCAGATGAATCAGAAGGGACTAAATTTTGTCTGGACATGTGAATATAAAGACTTCTTTAAAGAGTGAAGAAATAGTCTTATCACTAAACTAGTACTTACACTCCTGAAAAGTGGGGAACTTTTTGTTGTATAAATTGATTAAAAAATGAAAGGATTAGACTAGGTACTGATGAAAAATGATAAACTAAAAGCCTATTCCTCAAGGTAGATTAAATTTCATGAGAAAAACATTCCCACACACAATATAGAGTTTGCAACTTTGGTCATTAAATTGAAATTATAGAGGCATTATCTCTATTAGATGAACTGTGGGATATATACTGATAAAGAGAGGATCAAATATATATTCAAACAGAATGAGATTAATAGTCACTAGCAATAAGGGTTAGATCTCATCAAGGATTATGACTTCTCAATCCACTACCATCCATATAAAGTAAATAATGTAGCAGATACTCTATGTGGATAGATTTTAAATCCTTATTAATGATGATAATTTAGAAGGACACAATCTTCTTAGATGTAAAAAGGATGTATATAGGAATTACAAATGAAGGTAAATCACTATTCCTTTCAAACATGATATCTCAACCATCTGTTATTGAGAAAATAAAAGTTTCTCGATGAAATGAAATTGAAATTCTGAAAGTTGAGAAATTTATATGAAAGGGAAAATACTCAAAGTTTAGAAGTTATGAGGAAGGAGTTATAATATTTGGGTCCCAATTATTTTCACATCCAATCTAGAGATAAAGAAATAGCTTATGAATAATGCATATATATCAACCTTCTCTACTCGCCTAGGGATAACAATGATGTATTGAGATCTCTGATAGCACAATTTGGTGGGGAAATATGAAGAAGGAGATCAATGAATATACATCAAAGTTATTCATATGTTATTAAGTGAAGGATGAATGGAAAAAATACTAAAGTAATGATGAAACCATTATCCATACCTAGATGGAAATGGAAAAACATCATTATAGACATTTTAACATGATTTCAAAAGATATCCAAAATAAATAATGCTATATGGGTTGTTGTGTATTGACATAAAAAGATATCTCAGATTATCATATTTTTATGAATTATCACTCGTTCAAATTGAATAGATATACATCAAATAAGTGGTGTGGATGTATAGATTACTATTATTGATTGTATCTGATCGATGTCCGTGATTTTACTACATGTTTTAGAAAAGTCATTGAAATGATTTAGACATTACGTTAAGCTTCATTATGGATTATCATCATTAAAATTATGGCCAATCTTAGTGGTTCATTCAAAAAATGGAAGAATTGTTGATAGCATGTTTTATGGACATCAAGGGTTTATGGTTCTATCATCTACCTCTGTTCGAGTTCAATTACAACAATAGCTTCCACCTGAGCATCCAAATGGCTCTATAAGAATCCCATTTATTGAAGAGATTCAAAACACCAACATGCTAAGTTGAAGTTGGTAAATTTATGATACTAGGACCTAAAACGGTTGATGAAATGATATAAAAGGTGAAAATAATTTAGCAACACATCAAGGATACCCAAATTCAACAAAAGAGCATTACAGAAAATCATCAACGGGATCTAGTGTTTGATGTTGTAGACTTGGTATTCCTCCACATATCGCCATTGAAGAGAGTTACGATATTTTAGAAGAAACAAAATATAAGTCTCAGGTACATCATCCCCTTTGAGATTCTGAATATTGTCAGAGTTTTGTCCCATTAACTATCACTCCCACCAATAATGTCATAATTACATTATGTATTCCACATATCTTTTTTTCAGAAAGTACATACCAGATCCCTCACAAGTATTGAATTTAGAGGTGTTAAATTTGGAAAATGATCTCTCTTGTGAGAAGTAGTCGATGAAGATCATGGAATATAAAGAAAAAACACTATCCAACAAGCCTACTCAAATAGTCAATATTCTATGGTGGAACTATAAGTACGAAGAGGAAACATGGTAATAGGAGGAAACAATAAGGGATAAGTGTAATGCCCCAACCCTTGTTACCTAGAGTCAGTGCATTAATACATAACCTTGGCATGATAGAAGGAATCATGTCCCGAAAGACCGATCAATTTAGTATCCTTGGAAGTACTAGATACATTCATAAGTTTTACATTATATCATGAAAAAAAACATCAACAACATCTTTTCCCTTTTGAACACACTAATATCCTTAGTCTATCCTTGTAGTTCAATGATAAAATAATTCTTCACATCCTGGAAAAAATAAAACATAGAAAGGGGTGAGCTCAGATGCTCAGTAATGATAACAATATAGCGAAAACTTTGATAAATAAGAATAAACTTTTAAGGAAATGTGTATGAGTAAAACAAAAGCCTTTTAAAATTATACTTCAGTATAATATGGAAAAGATAAAATCAAATAATGACATTTACTTATTCACATGGATATTCTACTAGTCAAAAAATCACATGCAATATCAATAGCCACTTTCATAATGGTGGAATGAATAGTGCCAGACTTTATAACCACATAGCCAAGGCTTTATGCAAAGACTAAAAATAATATTTTGTAAAGGCCTTATACCAAGATAGTAGTTTGTCTCATGAGACCTACCGATGCATCGAGGAGCTATAGCGGGCTCCACCCGTCACTTACTAAGTCCAATGCATTCCTCACATGAAAAGGTTTAAACATAACATAAACATTCATATTAAGACTAGCATATGAAATGTCAATAATTTATCTATAAATCATTAATAGTATAAAAATAACACATCTTTAGTCAAACATATCACAAAAACTTCAATACAATATTGAAGATTTGTATCATAATAAATCAACATCAAACAAGTTTAATATCCATCAAATGATGTTGACATAGATGAAAATGATATGTAAAACTCTTTGAGAGAAATATACTTTTGTCATATAAACATTTAAAAGTCCCACAATTTAAGAAGGAATACATATAAAGACAATTTTTAATCAATTTATCCATACCACTTTTAAACTTTTGAAATGAAGTAACATTTTAAAAATATTCATGTTCATATAAATAAATCCTTAAAAACCATTTTGAAAACATGGACATTAATGAGAACGATTTAGAAGAATAATTTTTAAAACTATTTGAAATGATGATCTAGTTAAAGTGTCCCTTCCATAAAACCTTAAAATATACTTTTTGAAAATATATTTATGAAACACATATGTGGATGATAAAGAGGTCCTAGAATATACTCACCTAAAAAACCTTGGATAATGAAGAGATTGTAGAACTAACCCTTACCTTGAACTTTTACTTGGATGAGGGTACGTTAACCTCATATAGAATAGTTAAATCATAGTTATTATATTATACAAGAACAATATACATAAATATTATATCATATATGATCTTCTAATATTGTTGTGTTAATAATATTTTAGTAGTATCATCGTTTCAGTTGTTAACTGATTCGTTTTCCTTTATATGGTTGGTTATGTAAGCCATGCTCGTTATTAATAGGATGTATTTGATTCATATACAGAATTATATTGTCTTCATAAACATTATTTTGAATCATAAAATGAAAATTATTCTTGCATGATTAATATTGGAAATGAATCTCATCGCATTCGTGGAGACGGTAATCCGTACATACGAACGAGCGACAATATCATTATATTGATAGTGAAATAATATAAGATTGGATGGTATATAACATATAAAGAATCATTAACATGTTATATTTATTATTAACATAATTTATACTCATTATTATACCCATCCAAATAATGAAGTGTTTCAATAACAAACTACACCACGATGTGGAGACGGTAAACCATACGTACACACATATGGTGACTTTGTCATTTATAGGATGGATAGAATAATGAATATGGTTGTAACATATTCATAATAACATCATAATATGTACAAGGTACTAGATTTATTATTTTGTTATGGAAAAAACAAAGAAAGATGAAGTGAACAAGAAAAAAACATGAAAGAGGGTGGTGAAATTATTACCTCTACATCGGGTGTTTCCTTTTGAGTTGATCAAAAGGGCCCATTTGGTTGACTTTTGGATCAAAGTAAGGAATATAGGTTGAATTGAGGGAAGTTGGGAGGATATTTGGGCAGGTTTTGGCTGAGCCAAATAGCTTTGGAGGTGTGAAATTAAGAGAAGGGGAAGTTCCCTTTACAAGAGAGGTGGTGGTCACTTTAGGAAAAACATGAAATATAATTTTATAATAAAATAAGTTTCAGTTTCAAATGTCTCCAAAATGATTTATTTCTAGGATAAGGTAGGGATGGTCTAACAACTCTCATTAAATAGGATTTATACTGGTTTAGGTCACCATATTTACCTTATCTTTTAGATTTAACTCTTAGTTAAATAGTTTGACATTTACCATGTCTCTTGGTATTTTTATATTATATGGTTAATAAACTCACTATAACAAACCATGAAAAACCAAAGTTCTTCATTATTAATATATATAACCTTATCTATGTCTTTTGGCCTATCCTTATATTTTTAGGAATATTATATCAATTAATAATATCATATTTGTTTTAAAAACACAATTATGTCAATTTAGACACTATTTAGTATTTGGTTTTTGTGAAAATTATATAAACATGATTACTTCAAAAAAAATTATTTAATCTACCCTAACATGTCATATTAACCTATAAAATTAGTTTAATTCATCAAAAGTCTAAAATTACATTTATTTTGATATTTATAATATCAATTATTTTAATATTTCATTAAAAGGGTAATTACTGTATCATCACTGTGTCATAAAAAAATTAACTTATTTAATGTCTAAAAATTAAAAATAAAATTCAATTATGTATTAAATATTTTTATCTTTTGAATTAATATTTATAGTTGAATTTATATTGTGTGTAACCCTATATTAAAAATGTTTTAGTTATTAAAAATTGAATTTAACTCTTTTAACGCTTCTTTAAATAAAATAATAATAAATGTCCTAATCTAATCCATGTGGACCAAAGGGGGTCATGTTTTATTCCTAAGGTTTTTTTGGTCCAATTATACTTATCTAATAGAATCAGGACATGTGTTAGAGTAATTATGATGTCATTTTTACCCTTAATTACCCTATTTAATTTCAACCGTGGTAAATAAAATTAAAAAGTTACTATTCACAAAAAATTATTTTCATCTTATTTAACAAAATTTTAATTACTAATATTAAATATCTCTGTTATATTTTCTAAATTCAACTCATAAAAGTGGTAAAATTATGTTTTATGAAAATTTTCAAATTCTCCTAGGAGGTGGGTACAAGACTGTAAAAAGTTCAATAAAATTTATTATATCTTAAGTTATTATAAAATGACTCCAATGAATTAAATTGAACATATATAGGTATTATGTATCTATTTTTACCTAAATTAAATTAAAATAAAATATCTAATTATTTAAATATTTTTTTTAAACAATAACGCAGTGTTTTTCACTATTCATAAAAAATTGAAATTTCTCAGAAAAATACCAAATATTCATCCTAAGCTAATTTTGATATTCTGAATCCCAAAATGAATTCCATTTTAAAAATTAGAATATATAAACATTCAAATAGAGGTTATTACTATTCATAACAGCTAGTTTCATTGGTCGTGGTGTGTTAAAACTCGAAATTGCGTACACTACAAGCTACTGCATTATTCAGAGGGAAACATACCGTGGAAGCTTGGGGTGTTACATTCTCCCCTCTAAAATAATTTCATCCTCAAAATTTCTATAATATTATTTCATAAAAATATTTAGGAGGCTCTTTATTATAAGTTTCTCGAGTTCCCACGTTTCCTCTTCCATCTTATAGTTTCTCCATAGAACTTTTAACAGACAAGTCGTCTGTTTTCTCAGCACTTGTTCCCTAGAATCAAGAATTTTGACAGGCTCTTCAAAATATTATAGATCAGGTTCCAGTAAAATTTATTCAAAGTTGAGTACATGCTTTGGGTTAGTCATGTATTTTTTCAATAGTGATACATTGAACACATCATGATCTTTGGGGAGACTTGGAGGCATTGTCAAATGATAAGATACAACTCCAATTAGTTCTAGAATTTCAAAAGTTCTGATGTAACTAGGACTCAATTTAGCCTTATTCCCAAAAATAATAACACCCTTCCATGGTGATACCTTCACAAAAACATGGTCTCTAACTTGTAATTCCAAATCCATCCTTCAGTTGTCGGCATAGCTCTTTTTCCTACTTTGGGATGCTTTTATGTGGGTTTTGATAACCATAACCTTTTCCATTGTTTCCTCAACATGTTCTTGGCCTAATATTTTTCTTTCACCAATATCATCCCAAAAATTTGGTGTGCGACATCTCTTGCCATATAATGCTTCATATGGTTCCATTTGAATACTTGAATGGAAACTATTGTTATAGGAAAATTATACCTGAGTTAAATATTGATCCCACATACCTTGAAAGTCAAGTGAGAAAGATCTCAACATGTCTTCTAAGGTTTTAATAGTCTGTTCTGATTTTCCATCAGTTTAAGGGCGGTAGGCAGTGCTCAAACAAAGTTCAGTATCCAGGGCCTTCTAAAGACTTTTCCAGAATCTTGGTGTAAAATGGGGATCATGATCATAAATAATCGATTGTTGTACACCATGGAGTCTTACCACTTCATTAATATATAGTCTTTCTAGATTTTCAAGTGGTAAATATTCTCTTATAGAAATAAATTGTGCAGACTTTATAAGACAATCAATAATTTCCCATATTGCATCATTCCTTCTAGGAGTCTTTGGTATCCCCATGAAAAATTCCAGCGTAATATTATCCCATTTCTACTCAGGTATGGGAAGAGGTTGCATGACTCTTCCAGAGTATTTCCTTCTAGATCCCACTTTTTGAAAAACCATACATCTTGACACAAAATCAACAATCTCCCTTTTCATGTTATCCAAAAAATGTTCCTTCAAATCTCTATACATCTTGGTCCTCCAGGCTGTATAGAGAAATTGGAGCAATGAGCATCATCCAAAAATTCCTTTTTTAGATCAGGTATGTTAGGAACACAAAGTCTCTTCCCAAATTTCAAAAATTCCATCTTCATATATGAAGTCACTCAATCTACCATCATTCACAGCTTAAATTTTCTTTTGAAACTCCTTATCATCAGTCTAAGAACTCGTTATCCCTTCTAGTAAAGATGGTTTGGAAAACATTTTAAAAAGTATTGATGTTTCACATTCCATGGTTATTCCCATATCCATCTTTACTAGATCCATGAAAATAAGATCCCTTTTATCTCTCATCTTGTGCAAAACTCCATTATTCTTTCTACTCAAATCATCGTCCACCTTATTTTCCTTCCACGAGTGGTAGTGTATAGTGAAATCATAATCATTGAGTAGTTAAAGCCATCGTCTTATCCTCATGTTGAGTTTTATCTGTGAGAAAATATACTTCAAACTCTTGTGATCAGTATAAATCTCACATTTTTCACCATATAGATAGTGTCTCCATATTTTTAGAGGAATGATTATAGCTTCTAACTCAAGATCATGAGTAGGGCTATTTCACTGATGAATTATTAGATTTCGTGATGCATAGGCAATAAATCTATCATTCTGAATAAGAACAAAACCATGTCCTTGAAGAATCACTATAAATAACAAACCCATCATTCCCTGATGGTAGAATCAAGATAGAAGAATTGACTAATATTCTCTTCAGTTCTTCAAATAATTCTTCACTCCTTTATCTAGAAAAATTTTACCCCATTACACGTGAGCTTGGTTAATGGGTTATCCATCTGGGAAGAATTCTGGATGAAACATTGATAATAACAAGCTAAACCAATAAATTTGTGTGCCTCAGTTATACTTGTTGGTTCTAGCCATTCTTGGATTTCCATGGTCTTAGAAGGATCAACCGAGATTCCATTATTAGAGAAAATATGGCCATGAATAGAAATCTCTTGAATCCAGAATTCACACTTGCTAAACTTTCAATATAATTAATTTCTTCTAAGAGTCGTTAGGATATCGCACATGATTTTTTCATGATCTTTGTAGATTTTTGAGTATACGAAAATATCATCAATAAATTCCACTACAAATTCATTAAGATATTACTTGAAAACTCTGTTAATTAGATCCATGAAGACATAGGGTGAATTAGTCGATCCCAAAGGCATTACTGTAAACTCTTAATGCCCGTACCTAGTTAGAAAGGCTATTTTCGAAATGTCTTCCTTCTTCAAACACAACTGCTGATATCCAGATCAAAGGTCAATATTTGAAAAATATTGATGTTTGTGAAGTTGGTGGAATAAATCCTCAATATGAGGTAGGGGATACTTGTTCTTTATTGTTATAGCATTGATCTCCCTGTAGTCAATACAGAACCTCATAGATCCATCTTTGTTTATAACAACATGGACAGGGGCTTCGCATGGAGAAACACTAGGGAAAAAAATAAATCCCTTGTTACACAACTCCTCTAGTTGTTTCTTTAGTTCCAATAATATCACAGTGGATATTCTATAAGGGGTATTCGATATGGTCCATGAACCAAGAATTAAATCAATGGAAAACTCAATTTCTCATTCTGGAGGATTTCCTGGTAAATCCTCTGGAAACACATCAAAATATTCTAGCACAATAGGTACATCCTCTATTTGAACATTTCTTTCTTCACCCATAGTTATTTCATTCTCTTCCTCCCCAATAATTGAATTTAGTGGAGCTAATGGGGGTGGATCTAGATAAGAATCATGTGGTGACATTTCTACTCTAAAGATAAGTTACATTTTATCATTATCAAGTATTGTAACCTAATTCTTCTTACAATAAATTTTCGCATCATGGTCCGAAAGCCAATCCATACCAAGGATTGTATTAAATTCAATCATGGGTATGACGATGAGATTAGAAGATAAAGATAATTTATATTCCCTAATGGGAACTGATTCACAAAACATGGTTGCAGTGATACATCCCTTAGGAGTTTTGACTGACAACTCCCATGTTAAATAAAATTGGAAATATCTAATTTTCTTAGAAAACTGGGAAGATAAGAAACAATGTGATGATCTAGAATCAAATAAAGCATTGGATAAACTTGAAGAAATCATTAAATTACCTCCCACCATATCTTTTAGAGATTCAACCTCAGCAGTAGTGATCGAATAAGCTTGTCGTTTCTCCCTTGTCCATTCTTGAGTTAAGTTCCCTTGGCACTTAGGAAATTTATTTGAATAATTCCCCTTTTCTCTAAAATTATATAATTAAACATTGACAACCACTTTCTCCCCCATACAATCATGAGATTGGTGGCCTTTATCACCAAACATGTAACATACTCCCATTACCTTCAAGACTGTACTGGGGTGTTTCCTCCCACATTTACGATCAAATGGATATTCATATTTTCCCTTATTTCCCTTATTTCTATTTCCAGAGTGTTCAACAGATATCTTCTTCTCTTGATTTTCTTTGAAGTCGCAAGACGTATAGAATTACTTTTTTGTCTTGACAGCGCATGAGGAAATATGTTCGTATGATGAGAAAGATTATGAGACTAATGCTTGATGGATAAATGGCTTTAACCCATCAAAGAATCAATCAATCTTACTCCTTGTTTTAAATATATAATATGATGCATGCCTTGCTACCCATGTAAGGTTAGCCTCATATTTTGCTACATTCTCATCCTCCTTTTGTCTCAGACTCAAAAATTGCCTTTCCATATCCTCTTGATGGTCATGAGGAAAATATTTATCTACGGAAATATCTTTAAAATTCCTCCATTCCATATTTGATACTTCATCATCTTCCTTTTTGTTTTGAATCATTGACCTCCATCGATCTGCATCTCATGTGAGGCAATAAACTGCCATGACAACTTTTTCCCTTTCACTACTCCCAAAAGAGAGAAATATTTTCTCTAAAGAACTTATCCATTGCTCGGATACAAATGGATTTGTAGACACATTGAATATTGGTGGTTTTTTCCTCATGAATCAGTCTAACATTGATCATCCACATTGTGGATCAAGGTGATCCATATAGGTAAGGTTATTATTCATAACCTGTGTGAGTTGTATCAATATGGTGACAAGCTAATCAACCCTAGTATCTTCACCATCTCCACTATAGTTATCTTGATTAGGAGGGAAATCCCTAAATAGATTACATGAGTTGATACGGTTTCCATTCCTTCCACTAAGAACCATTTCTAAAAAATGGCATACACTATATTAGTTTATGAATCACAATTCACAATTCCAAACTTGTAAAATAGTTAACATAAATTGAATAATTTATGGATATAATCTATAATAATAATAAAAATTCTTTGAGAAAGTATATAATCATAAACCCTTCATATTGGTTTGTAAATAAAATGAGAATTATCCTAAGCATATCCCCCGGGAGTGTCGTAACCAAGAGTGCAGCAAGGCCTGTTGTCGTACACTAGTTCATGTTCGAGTCTAGCTCAAAGCAGTGTTTTTGAGGTTTACCCATTGGTACATCTATTCCAGAGCCACCTATACCTGCTCGTATCCATACAAGGATGTATTGCTTAGAAAAATCACAAAATCTATACATTACCAAAATTCTAGGATGTTATTCTATACTAATCCTCAAAGTCTATCTTAGGGTAATGTTCTCTAATTAGAGTTTTTCTAAATCTAGCTTCCAATGATTGTACTAAACTTCCTCTGATACCAACTATAACGCCCTGAACCCAGTTACCAAGAGTCGATGCATTATTACAAACATTAGCACGATACAAGGAATCATGTCCTGAACGACTGATCGGTTTAGTATCCTTAAAAGTACTAGATACATTCATAAGTTTTACATTACATCCTAAAATAAAAACATAAACAACATTTTTACCCTTTTGAACAAACTTATATCCTTATCCTATCCATGCAGGTCAACAATAAAATAATTCTTCATGTCCTGGAAAAAATAAAAGATAGAAAGGGGTGAGCTCAGATGCTCAGTAAGGATAACAATTCTCAGAAACATTCATAAATATGCATCAACATTTAAGGCAATGTATAAGACTAAAACCAAATCCTTTTAAACTTAAACTTACGCATAATATGGAAAAGATAAAATCAAATAATGAAATTTACATATTCACATGGATATTCTACTAGTCGAATAATCACATGGAAAATCAATAGCCACTTTCATAATGATGGAATGCATAATGCCAGATTTCATAGCCACATAGTAAAGACTTTGTGCCAAGACTAAAATAATATTTTTTTCACGGCCTTCTTCCAAGAAACTAGTTTGTCTCATGAGACCTACCGATGCATCGAAGAGATATAGTGTGCTCCACCCATCACTTACTAAGTCCAATGCGTTCCTCATATGAAAAGGTTTAAACATAACATAAACATTCATATTAAAACATGCATATGAAATGTCAATACTTTATCCATAAACCATGAATGGTATAAAAATAACACACCCATAGTGAAACATATCACAAAAACATTAATACAATATGGAAGATATTTATTATAATAAATCAACTTCAAACATGTTTAAAATCCATCAATGGATGTTGACATAGATGAAAATGATTTGTAAAGATCTTTGAGAGAAATATCCCTTTTTCATAAAAACATTTAAAAGTCAGAAAATTTATAAAGGAAGAAATTTAAAGATATTTTTGAATCAAAGTGTCCTATACCACTTTGAATCTTTTTAAATTAATTAGCATTTTAAAAACATTCTTGTCCACATAAATAAATACTTTAAAACCATTTTGAAAACACAGACATTAATGTGAATTATGTAGAAGAATAAATATTTAAACCATTTAAAATGATGATCTAGTTAAATAGTCCCTTCCATAAATCCTTAAAATATTCCTTTGGAAAATAGTTTTGTGAAACATAGATGTGGATGATAAAGATGTCCCAGTAGATACTCACATAAAACAAACCTCGGATAATGAAAAGATTGTAGAATTAACCCATACCTTGTACTTTTCCTTGATCGAGGGTATGTTAACCTCTTGAATAATAGTTAAATCATTTTTATTAAATGATAAAAGAACCATATATGTAAATATGATATCATATATGACCTTCTAATATCATTGTGTTAATATTATTTTAATAGTATCATCGTTTCGGGTGTTAACTGATCCGTTTTCCTTTATATGCTTGGTTATGTAAGACATGTTTGTTATGAATAAGATGTATTTGATTCATATACAGAATGATATTATGTTTACGAAAATAATTTTTAATCATTAAATGAAAATTATTTTTTAATGATTATGATGGGGAATGAATCTCATCACGTTCGTGGAGATGGTAATCTGTACGTACGCACGAGCAATAATATCATTATATTGATGGTGAAATAGTATGTAATTGGATTTTATATCATATATACAGAATAATTAACATGTTATATTTATTATTTACATCAGTTAAACTCATTATTATACCAATCCAAATAATTAAGTGTTTGAATAACAAACTACACCATGACGTGGAGATGGTAAGCCGTACGTACGCACGTATGGTGACTTTGTCATTTGTAGGATGGATAGAATAATAAATATGGTTGTACCATATTCATAATAACATAAACGTGTGTAGAAGGTACTGGATTTATTATTTTGGTATGGAAAACACAAAGAAAGAGGAAGTGGAAGAAGAAAATAACATGAAAGAGGGTGGTGAAATTATTACCTCTACTTCGGGTGTTTCCTTTGAGTTGACCAAAAGGGATCCTTAGGTTGGATTTCAGATCAATGTAAGGAATCTAGGTCGAATTGAGGGAATTTGGGAGGATATTGGGGTAGGGTTTGTTCGAGCCAAATGTCTTTGTAGGTGTCAAATTAAGATAAGGGGAAGAGTCCTTTTATAAGAGAGGTGATGGTCACTTTAGGAAAAGCATGAAATATTATTTTATAATAAAATATTTTCGGTTTCTAATGGCTCCAAAAATATTTATTTCGAGTTTAAGGAGGGTATGGGTCAAGAAAACTCTCAAACAATAGGTTTTAAAATGGTTTAGGTCTCCATATTAAATTTATCTTTTAGATTTGACTCTATGATAAATAGTTTTACATTTACCATGTGTCTTTGTATTTTTATATTATATGGTTAATAAACATATTATAACAAGTCAATAGAACCCAAAGTGGTTCATTATTAATATATATAACCTTATATAATTCTTTTGGCCAAAACATAGATTTTTAGAAATATTATATCATTTAATAATATAGTATTTGTTTTAAAAACTGAATTTTGTCATTTTTGACACTATTTAGTATTTGGTTTTTTTGAAAATCATAACAGCATGCTTACTTAGAGAAAAAATTATTTAATCAACCCTAACAAGTCATATTATCCTATTAAATAAGTGGAATAAATCAAAGGTCTAAAATTACATTTATTTGGATATTTATAAAATCAATTATTTTAATCATTCATTAATAAGGTAATTGCTACATCATCATTGTGTCATAAATAAATTAAATTAATTAATGTATGAAAATTATAAATAAAATACCATTATGTACGAAATTTTTTCATATTTCTAATGAATATTTATAGTATAATTTATATTGTGTGTAACCCTATATTAAAAATGGTTTAGTTATTAGACATTAAATTTAACTATTTTAACTCTTCTTTAAATAAATTAATAATAAATGTTCTAATCTAATCCATGTGGACCAAACGGGGTCATAATTTATTGATAAGGTTATTTTTTGTTGAATTATACATATAAAATAAAATTTGGATATGTTTTAGGGTAATTATGATATCATTTTTACCCTTAATTACCCTATTTACTTTTAACTGTGGTAAATAAAATAGAAAATTACTATTCACCAAAAGATATTTTTATCTTAGTGAACCACATTTTACTTACTGATATTAATAGTGTCTCTAGGACTTTTTAAATTCAACTCAGAGAAGCAAAAAAAATTAATTTTTATGTAAATTTGCAAATGCTCCAAGGAGGTGGGTAAAAGACGGTAAAAAGTTCAATAAAATTTTATATATTTAATCTTATTATAAAATTACTCCAATTAGTTACATTAAACATATATAAGTATTATCTATCTATTTTTACCTAAGATAAATTAAAATAAAATAACTAATTATTTTAATAAAAAGTCGATTTTGAACAATAACATAGTGTTTTTCACTATTAATCAAAAATTGAAAGGTCTTAGAAAAATACAACAAAATTCACCCTAACATAATTTTGATATTAGGAATCCAAAAATGAAGTCCATTTTAAAAATTAAAATTTATAAAATTTAAAAAAGTGGGTATTTCAATTCATAATGGATAGTTTCATTGGTCGTGTTGTGTTGAAAATCCATGTTGCGTACAATGCAAGCTACTGCATTATTCAAAGGGAAACGTACCATGGATGTTTGGGGTGCTACAATAAGTACCATAATCTCTTTTCACCTTGGCATGTGAAACAAAATTTTGAGGGTGAAATCTCATACGGGGGAAGAATGTAACGACCAAATATTTTATCAATGAAATTTCCCTTCTTATAATACATCACATAGAGAACCCAATAAGAACATTATCCTCATAATTGAATTATGATACTTTAGTCAACATAAAACCTAATAGCTACAGTTTTCTAATAAATAGAAAGTAAGAAAATAAGAATAAGTAAATTTGGATTGACTCGATCTACAAGAATGACTAAACTCACAAACAAAGATGTAGAAATAAAAAATAGTGTTAATAAAAAAATATAAAAAAATATATGTATATATATAAAATTTATGCATCTTCTAAATTAACATAGTATATATTTATATCATCAAATAAGAAAATAAATGTTTCTTAAAAATTATAAATTTAATGTTGGTATTTTTGGTGAAACGTAAATATTTATTTACAATTTTATAATTAATATAATGATTAAAAAATATATTTATTTTCAAAAAATAGATTACTAAAATAATATTTTGTTGTATAATAATTATAATACTTTTTTATGAGACCTTAATTAATTTTTCAAAGTGTCATAAAAGTGGTTATAATATTAATATCAGTATTTTTTGATTAAATGATGCTTCTAATTAAAATTAAAATTTCTCATATTTAGAAAATTATTTTCATAAAATCTAGTCCATTTAATAAATCCAAACATAAAAAATATTTGTGTTAAAGTTTTTTTCTAAAATAGTTGAATTTTTGTGAATAGTGAAATATGATAATTTATAGTATTTATCATCATATGTAAATAAATGAATTTTTGAGTCATGGTTGGGTCATGTATGATGTAATTTAACATTATATTAAATTAAAATGATATATTTACTATATTTATTCATATAAATCAATGATATTGATAGTTTGGACCCAAAATAATAAACAAATGGATAAAATAATCAAAAACACCCTCTCCCCCTCTACTAATACTACCACTCACCACCACTTACCCTCACACCTTATAAGCTTGGAAGAATGATAATATTATACCTCCCTCACATTAAAATACTCTTCCCCACATTCTAATATTTCTAGACTCACCAAAATACCAATTCCAAGTGACTTATAGAGGTTCTTAAGGAGATGATATTCAAGAGGTAAAATCACAATTGTTTCTCATTTAATTTCTTATCTTTTCTTATCCTCCCATAATATCCTTTATCCAAAGTGACATGATAACTATATTAAAATAAATGTACTTAAATTATATTTTCATAATTTAATAACCATCATAAAATCTCTTCTCTTCTCTTTTTATTTTTAAAATGAAAACATCCTCCGTGAGGGGTTGATTTACCACATTCGTGGACAATGATTTTTCATTTTCCATTACTGCTTTCAGGGATTCTCACACAATTTTTATAATGTTTAAAATGGATTGTAAAAATTATATTATAAATTTTAATATTCTTTGTAATAAACATATATCTGTTCGTAATATTAAATAATAAAACAAACTAGTTTGTGATGATCGAAAAACCACCAAAATAAACTAATAGTTTGTCATTAACATTTTTTCTCATAGAATCATTATCATATATAAAAAATGGTATATGGAACCATATAAAATTATATAATTATATTAATATTATTTCATTCCACTTATGTATTTTTTCATCCATTATACAAGAACATTCATAATTATACACAATTAAACTGACCATGAGATTCATGAAATGAACAATCTCAGAATGAAACTATTCAACATTATTTCTCATCAAAATAGATATAAATAAACATAATAAAATAATCATAAAGAAAATATATGTGGAGGAGGTTCCGAAATAAATAAATAATTGATATAATTTTATTTTTCAGGATATTTAGTTCTAGCAGACAAAAGGTAAGGAATTTCTCTAAACATCCATTTTACCTTTGGGTTACACTTTATCTCTCTGTTACCCCTACATAAATCTTATTTATCCTTGTATAATTCACCTAAATTCTGTGTATATGTTTCGCACATGTTTATATAGATCAATATATCTTTATTTTATTGTTAAATTACTGTTTTACAAGGTTCCCTTCTCAATTCCTCCCGAAAATCAAGCCCGATTAAAGGGAACTTCCCATTTTCTAATTTATTTTCATGTAGAAAACATAATTTGTTTTAATCCACAATTAATTTTTTGAAATTATTAATTTTATCATTAAAAAATATCTTAATTAATTTCTAGTTTTAGGTAAATAGTTATTTCTTTATCTTCTTTAAACAGTCATTATTATTTCCATTAAAGCTTACTAAAGTGGCACACTTCCAAAGTTTCTTAAACACTATTTTTACATGTTATCACTTAAATTGAAAGTCGTTTATCTTGATATATTCCTATTTTACCTTATGAATAATCATGTATGATTTAACTCCATTCTTTCATGGACACATTTACGATTTTCCTATTTGATATGCATTACGACATGATTATGATACGAATTTCCTTCAATGGGTAACCCTTATGTTTATTCTTCTATTTGATTATTCATGTGGCACACATATCCATGAAAATGTTATCATGACTGAACCCATATAGCACTCCAATTAATTGGTTAATTTTTTGTCTCATGAGATGTCATGTATGGGATTATGGAGTAAACCTAATAAATTAGGGGACCTTGTCCACCATGTGATATAGTCTTCGCAGTTATCCCAAATTCACATGTATTCCTTATTATATGTTTCATTCACATTTATAAATTTCTATTTCATATATGATATTCATCTACATGTTTTTTCACATTCTCCTCTGATTATGTTATCATGTTATGCCTTCGTCACATATGTTATGCTTATTTTCCATCTTTATTACCTTACAAAGATTTTTAGCTCATCCCATTTGTCTATATATTTTCCCAGGCAATCCTATGTAGCTGTTGGAGCTCAAATTGAGTTAGGATCTAATTATGGAAAAGATGCTATATTTTGGTTTCTTGTTTACTAGTTATGTCCCTAATCTATGAAATACACAAGACTTTCATATACATAATTTGTATTTTATGGTTAATTATGATTAAAATCATGTCATAATATGTGTAAAGGCTTGGTTTTCTATATTTAAGGATAAAAAAAGTTTAATAATGAATGAGTTGATATTCCATTTTATAAGTAAGGAGAGAGGTTCCCTTGGAATTACTGAAAGTATTAAATTATTATGATTTTATTTTAAATAAAATAATCTAAAAATTGAAAAAAATAGAATATTATATGAGGATGAGTTGAAAAACTCTAATATAAATTTTGTACTAGTTTTTGTTATGGTTTCACCATTACCTCTTTTTTACACTTGTTAAATATTTTTTTGACAATTACCGCGATAACAATGTTTTCTACTCTTTAAGCGTTAATAATGTTACCATTAAAGGAAAATTGACCAATATATTAACCATCTTTGATATTTTAAACAACATCCCATTAAATTGGATGAATAGTGGGAATTTATAAATTTTAAATCATTTAATAAAATATTTTTTATTTTAAAATATATTTATTAAATTTTTTTTAAACAATTCATTTACATTGAATTTTAAAGAAACTTGAATTTAAGGGAATTGAAATATAAACCATTCACAAATCCTTAATTTGTTACATAATATATAAACCTCATGTAACACAATATTTCAAACAATTTTTTTTACATGTACTATTTTTAAAATAATTTGTTTTATCTTTCTATTTATTTAATAAATTATGTGTCGGCATTGAGAATGAATTTAAGTTAATTATTCATTAAAAAAATTTAAAATAAATATTTAGTATTAAAAATATAATGTATCATTAAAAAAACATTATTAATCAAAAATAAATTCATTTTATCCTCATGTAAAAAAATTAGAGATATTGATGTCAATATAGTGAAATTTTGTATTTTTTCATTCCATAAATTAATACAAGGGTTGTAATCAAAGAAAAATTGAACAAAGTTTTCATGTTTTAAAAAAATGAATAAGAATGTTTATTATACACTCATATAATAGAATAATGTTATGTTTTACATAAATTATAAAGCCTTATCCCAATTTTTTAACCTTATTTTTCTAGTTTTACCTGTACGAAGGTGAAAAATATTTACTAGGGTTTCTATTTATAATGTCAGAAGGAATAAAATATACCTATAAAAAAATTGAACCTCCTGATTCCAAAATATAATATCCATTTTTTATGATTCAATTACTATATTTGGACTAAATATATTTTAAAATTATTATGTAAAACACAACGAAAGTCATCTTTAAGAAAAATTCATTTTTATGAAAAAATCAGATTTATTCATATCATATTACTATAAGAAGAATTATATGAATAATAAATTTTTTTGATTAAAAAAATTATCTTTTAATTACATTAAAATAATTTATAAATATAAATTAATCTAATTTATTAAAATGAAAATCACAGTATATGTATAAAGAATATTTTTTAAAAACACACAATTATTTACCTCCAAAAACTGTTATTTTCAATTTTTCTATTAGATTTTCAATCAATTTTTTTATACACATGTAAAAAAATTTATGATAATTTTTTAATCCATATTAATACCCATTAAATAAATGGTCAGGTTATAAGGGTATACTATATTATGATTCATTTATACTTGTGGTTGTGTGTATCACATGTTGTCAAAGAAATTAAATTAATTTAAAGAGAAATATTCTAAAAAAAATATGGTTTACATTATACCCATATAAAATGAATTTAAACCAAAAAATTCAATCACTTTAATAAAAAATAATGAGTTATCGTTTTCCTAACATCCACTGGTTCCCTTGTAGCTTCATTAAATTTTTAATTCCTCTAGATATATTTAACTAGGTGAGGAGCCTAGTTCCATAGAACACTATATATATGATCCAAGATTTATACCAATTTTTGTTCATATGATCTAGTGGAATAACCTATGATTTTATTATATGTGAAGGATCATGTCTGTACTTTCTTATGAGAGATACATAGAACCTGTCTTGAACATGAGAGAGGTTCAGTGTAAGAGTAATGTGATAAGCTACCATCCCTACTCGATCATGAATATCGAAGGGGAAAACATGATATTAGGATTATATTTACCTTATCTAGGAATCTAATAACCATGTTTTATGATGAAATACATACAAATAACCTCTTAAACATTTCCAATTCCACATTTTTCTAATGATTTTCTACATTATTTTTCTATAGACTCTGAGCTACATTGATATGTGGTGGAATGGATCTAACTTTTTAGATCATTTACCTATGTATAATAGGTCTCAATATCATTCTTTATATAAATTTACCATAGAAAATTTGATTTAAACACTTCATTCCATAGAGAGTTTCATAGGATCCATCTGAATGATTGGTTCAATTCTATTAATGTAAGAAAACATGACTATAAGAATGCATTGATCCCAACCACCTTTGAAATTAATATAGGAATATGTCAATATATCCTATAGTATTTGAATGTTTCACTTAGACTAATCATATGTATGATTATGATAATAAGTACTAAAGAATAACTCTAAATCAAAATCATGCTGAATAATTTTCTAGAACTTCAAGGTAAACCTCGAATCATGTTCTAATACAATAGAATGTGTTACTCTATCAAACATGTCACTTAATTAATGTATATTATGGATACCTAATCAAGAGATAAATATTCCATAGTATCAATTAAGAGTTATTAATATTCAATATTACTAACTACATCCAACATTATGTACTTTTCATGTTTTGTAGAGTTGTATGAAAAAATATATTGTCATGTTTCCACATATCCTTTATTGTTTGGGTAATGTTTATAAAAAACCCATAGAATTATGTCTCTAAGACTTAAATTAATGACAAATGAAGAACTAAGATACATACTCCTCAATATCTCTCTTTATTTTTTCCCATGAGAAATACTCTTTTAGGTCTCTATATATATTAATACTTTTAGAATAAATAAATAATATTGAACTATGAGAATCATCTAGTAGATTTGTCTTCAATCCTATTATTGAATGGAAACATACATGATTCATGAAACATATCATTCCAACACAACCATGTTTTAACTCATAAATACTTCCCACTTTCTTTTGAGTCTCTACATATTCCTTTTATGCCTCTTTAATCCTCACATGTATGGATGGTTGAACATTCATTCCCGAAAGATAGGATTTTTCCATTTACTCATAATTTAATGTCATATCTTATATAAATTTATAATTATTAGATCTCTTTGAATCTTATTAATGGAAAATCTAGCATGGTTCTTTCAACATGGAGAATCATCCACCTTGTTTTCCATCCTATGATGGTAATGTATTGAACAATCATAATCACCAATCAAATCAAACCATATTCATTTCAAAATAGATAAATATTTCTTATTGAATACATAATTTATGTTTATAAGAACATTATATATGTCAAAACTTTCTCCATAAATATAATATATTCATATATTTTATAAAAAACATACAACAACTAACTCCAAATCAGGAGTAAGGTAATTTTTTCACGAACCATAAATTGAATCATGGGATAATATATCACCATATAATTCTATATGAGGATGAATTCTAGTCCCCTCTTTGATGAATCAGTATAGATCACACACTCTTCTTTACTACATGGTAGTGTAAGCACAAGTGCACTGACTAATATTTTCATTAGTTACATGAAATTTTCATCATATTCATCTTTACATGGGTTCTTGGAAAAAGTTTGAGTTAACATGGTGAGTTGATTATATATTTTTGATAAATTATCCAAAACACATCTATAATATTATATTAAACCAAGAAAAATATGGATCTTATTCATAGTGGTTAGTTTGGTGAAATGTTCAACACCATCCATCTTTTAAGGATCTATATATATACCATCACATGATATTATATGACCCAAAAATGAAACTTTCCATAGAAAAAAATCACACTTTTTAAATTTTCCATATAGATTATCCTTCTTAAATGTCTTCAGTTCAATCCTCATGTGATCTTCAAACTCTTCGTTTCTCTTGGAATATACTTTAATAAAATATTTAGAGACTTTTAAAATCATATAAATGTAATCTAAAAAGAATCTATTAATTAATTCCATCAATATAGAGGGTGTATAAGAAAGAAAAAATTTCATTACAATAAATTCATAGTGTGCATACCTCATATTGAAGGTTAACTTGGGTATGACTTCAATTTTTAAACTAAATGGATAGTATCCATATCAAAGACAAATCTTGAGATGATATTATTCTCCTCATAATTTAGAAAACAAATCATCAGTATGGGGAATAGTATATATACTCTATATTGTGATCTTGATAAGTTTTGGATATTTAATTCAAAGTCGCATTGATTGACTATTCTTCTTAAGAATATGAACACATACTCCCCAATGTTATGCACTTGGCTGAATGAATCTATAATGACCCAAGGTTGATGTACATTGACATTACATCATTTTTTTGGCAGAATACTTCATAAATTACACAAAAAAGATTCTCAAAGTCTATATTATTTTAGGGCATTTCGAAACGAGAAACACATTATTCTAATTTGTAAGGATCATCAACATCTTCAACAAAGAACTTCCCTTTATTTTTCATTCCTAAAAGAATTTTTTATAAAATTAGGAAAAGCAAACATACTAAAAGGGTGAGATCAAATGATTAGTAAGTGTAAACATGGAAAATATAAACCTAACATGAACTTAAGAATGTAAAAACCTGAACATAACTTTCAAAAATCATACCATGTATAACATATATCAAAATATTGAGTCATGGAATAAATATTGGAAATTAATAAGACATAAATAATAAAGGAACCTAATCCACGAGAAAATAAAATTGACATATAACATGGAATTGTGGAAAACACGTAACAATATAAAATCATCTCAATATTAGAATATGATCATTGAAAAGGCCATCATAATGGATAAAGTCATATACTAAACTGAGTTAAATCTTCGTCCCAACCCTTTATTACTGAATATGATTTACATTCTCTTCCAGTCTTGTATTACTGAACTAGATTTACATGTTATTCCAGTCATGTATATCTCAAGAGATATAAATCTTTACCCAAATAATTATCGGGATATATATGTCTCACCCATATCATAAGGAAATAATTCTTATGTGTTGCACAAAAACATAAATCATTCATCATAGCATAACCCAATGATTAAAATGAGTTTCTTAAAAATCCTTCCATCATAACATAATCCATATAAAACAAATGGATTCCACAAATATAATTCTATCACACACATAATCAAACCATAGGAATAATAGGTATAGTATACTTCAAACATGACCATATTAATGAATTTCATCTTATATAGAAAATAATATTGATAAAACACTTGAAAGTAATTTTTGAGAAAAATTTCCTATCTTCTTCAAAAACGTTTTCCTTTCTCAAAATTAGACAAAATTTGAAAATAAAATATTTTTTTTAGAAAATAAACATGAAATATGGTAAAGTAATTCCATGTTAATGAGGAATTATGAAAGCATGAAAATCTGTCTAGTATGTATATGTTAAAATAAAACATTCCTCTAATACTTTTGTTGGAAATTAAAAAAAGTAACCTGTATCGAAAACGAAAAAAATATTCTTTTTATACCATTTCTCAAACATTCACCTATGGGTAAAATTGATATTAAATGATAATAGATGAATATGATGAATATTTTATAATAAATATGTATAAATCATGTACATGGATGATATATATGCCCCAGTAAATACTTATGTATAAAAAATCTTTGATAGAATTAGATTTCAAAATTAACCCTTACCAATTTTTAATAAATTGAATCGTATTCATCATAAAATAAAAAAATTATATAGATATGAAAACAGTTATAATAAGAATCATAAAAGTATTCATTCATAGAATAAACACCACTCAAAATAAATAGTTCGTGTATAAGTCATTTGTCCTACAGAAATAAAAGTGAAACTAAATAATCTATTACTTTTGGTCTAATACCATTTGCATGCATCTAAACCTCATAAATAATGATTTAAATAACGTCATTTATTTTTTAAAGAATTGTTTTAATTTTTATTATATCACATACAATCATATTATTTTCCCTTTTTTAGTAAAATTTCATTATTACTCGTTATTCGGGTATTAACTACTTTATGTTCTTATGTATGTTTTGTCGAATAATTTCTGGTTATCCTTTTTAGTTCATACGTATATCATTAAAAAAATGATATTATCATAATATATACCATATTTATTCATTATCTAAATTTATATAATTATTATTTAATGAATATCTGTAGTAATGAATCACATCACATCTTGGAGACGGTAGGTCGTACGTACACATGAGCGATGATATCATTTCGATAATTATGAAATAGTGTAGAATTGGGTGGAATATATATTGTTCTGGAATCAATATCATATTCTAATTATAATATATAGTTATAATTTTCATAATGATTTAAATAATTTGATTGATTTATTCTAGAATCATATCCATTTTTATTATATCATATACTATCATATTATTATCTTTTTGTTAGTAACATTTCATTGTTACTCATTATTCGGGTATTAACTGCTTTGTGTTCTTCTGCATGGTTTTTCGAATAAATTTTGGTTATACTTCTTATTTCATACTTATATCATTAAAAAATGATATTAACATAATATATAACATATTTATTCATTCTTTACATTTATATAATCATGATTTAAGGGATATCTTGAAAAATGAATCAAATCACATTGTGGAGAAAGTGTGTCTTATGTACACATGGGTGACAAAATAATTCTAATAATTACGAAATGGTATGGAATTGGATAGTATATATGTAGTCCCATAATGAATATCATGATATAAAAGTCATCTATAGAAATAATCATGATTTAAGGGATATCATGAAGAATGAATCGCATCATATCGTAGAGATGGTAGGCAATACGTACAGACAAGTGACGATATCATTATGATAGTTGTGAAATTGTATAGAAGTGGATGGTATAATTTTTTTTACAGAATCAATATGATGTTATAATTATCATATTTAGTTATTATTTCCATCATTATATCCATCCAAGTAAAGTGGTGGTGAAAAATATGTTACACCACGACGTAGAGATGGTAAGTTGAACGTACACACAAGTGGTGATTTCATTTTTTGTAGGATCGATAGAAGGTGGAATATGGTTTTAATTGATTGTATTAACTTATAAGCATATAATTAATACTAGATTTATTACTTTATAATGGAAACAACTCATTAAGTGGAATTAGAAGAAGAAATATTTCGAAATAATTAGTAGAGGAGATTACATCATCTTCGACCTTCTCCCTTTAGATATACTTTTGAAGCACTAGAGATGGTATTTTGAGAATAAAGTAACATCTAGAATATTACAATATAATTTTATAAAGTATATGGGTAGGTTATGACTAATCATTAATGCTAAATGTGAAGTTAAACTGTGAGGGAGGAGGTGTACTTTTATAATTGAGGTGAGGGAAACTTTTTGGATCTCCGAAAATATTAATTTATAATAAAATAAATCCCCATAAAAACCTCCAATAATTCCCACCTTCTAATATGAGATTAGATAAGGTTTCAATATCATTAAAAAATAATTTTTATAAATTTTTTAGTTTTATCATAAACCATATAAAGAACAATATATAAAATTTTAATTTAAATCATAATTAATTTATATTTTTAAAAATATTTTACTATTTTTAAATAATTTAATAAAACATTATTTTGAAAAAATATATATAGTCTATATGTCGACACAATTCATTTAATGGATGTTTAAATATAAAGAGATAAGATGCTAAACTCAAAAAAAAAACATTTGATTATATATATAATGGGTCAAGGTAATCTATAAAATTTGTTTTATATATTAATAATCCATAATTATATTTATTTTAGTATTTTTAATAACAATAATTTGACATTTCCCTTAATAAAAAAAATTATACATTCGTTTTGTGTAATTGTTTAATTTAATTATTTTTAGGGTAAAATTAAAAATAAAATAATATGATGAATATAATTCTACTATATTTCATAATATTAATTTTACTAGAATATATATTCTTGAAAATATATTATTAAAAATGATATACTTATTAAAACATGAATGTGACAAGTTTAATATCTCGTTAAATAAAACAATATATATGTCATGATCAATTATATAAGGTTAGAAATGGACAATAACTCGACCCTTGGATGATTATGGTTAGGATATAATCGACCAAGAATATTTGGTCAAGTGTCTGTGTGTTGTAATGGTTATTATTAATTTAATAAAAAAATAATATATTGATTTTTTTGTCAATTAAATAATTTCTACATCATTAATAAATAAACCGTTAAGATAATTTTTTAAATACTAAAAAATATACATAAATTATCGTGATAAATAAAAACATTTTATATTTCAAATGAGTATTTATAATTGAATTATTGACTGTATGACCTTATTTTTAAAATAATAAATTTATTAAAATTTGAGTAAGACATATTTATCTTTTCATTCAATAAAATATATTAAATTTATAAATTTCATCAAAGTAGATTATAAAGGGTATCATTTCTAATAAAAAACACACTCATCATATAGTACCAATACAAGTTCTAGGGTAATTTTATAATATTAATTTCAACCTTAATTACCCAATTTACCTTTTTACCATATTAATCAAAATTACGGAAGTTACTATTCATAATGCCCAAAAATAATAGAATCCTATTTACATAACTTGAACCCATATATTATAATTATTGAATCCATTTTTCAAAATTCAAAACACATGAAGTTATTAAAATTAATCTCGTTGTTGGAATGAGAAAATGGGTTTTAAAAATTAAATCATTACAAAAGATTGAAATTTTTTATATCAAAATTCATGGTAAAATTATTATCATCGACCAAAATTATATATTATGATAAAAATATATTCTATTATTACATTAAAATCATTCAATAATATAATTTCTATATATAAAATGTTTTGATGAAAAAACTTGTTTTCAACTAAAATTTTATATATTTTGTCTATTCATATGAACATAAAAGTTATCAGAAATATATTAAAAAATCATCCAATGTAAAATTTTATAACCCTATTTGAAATAAGAAGTTTATTTTATTAAATATAATATATAAATGTTTCAATACTAGATTTAAAATTTGTGCACCATCAAAAGGTTGGAGAACTGCATTTTTTTGAAAAATACTTCTTTTATCAAAAAAATTTAATTTGTTATTTTATCATGTCTAGAAAACAAATAATATTAATTTTAAATATTATATTGAATATATTACATATATATTACATTAATAAAATCCATCAAGATTAATATTTGTATTTTATAAAATCACTTATTTTTATTTAAATAGTTTCTCAACAGAAACGTAATACTGTTCATACCATCCATTATAATGAATAGGTTATAAGGTCACATAATAATATTTAATCTTTCACATAATAATATTCTTTCATGAAAATAATTAAATCAAAATAACATGAAATTTTATGCAACACTATCTAATAAAAGTGTTGTTTATACAGCAAGATAAGCTAGGGTTGCGTATAGTGCAATATTATCTTGCTGTAATGTACAACACAAGACATCAAAGAAATTAAAAAAATAATTCTCATAAAGAATATAGGGGTGTTACATTATACTCCCCTTAATATTAATTTTTGACCTCAAAATTCATTTTGGGTTGTTAAAGGATTAAATACATGAAAGTTTATTTCACAAAAACTGACATCTTAGAAAACAAGGAATGGATCTTCCTTTTAAAAATGAATAGTTGCAGACTAATAGTTTCCCATGGTGAATCATAACTAGGTCTCTATGTAGGATAAAATATGTGACTATTGGGAATAGATGAAAAACATAAATAATCATAGATATTGACAATGATCACTAATTCCAAGAATTTTCGTGATCCATTAATGTTTAATAATCCCAAAACCATAAAATAATAATACAAAAGAGGCCATTAATATCATAAAAAATTATGATAATAAGTCACCCATTTATATCATTATCCCTTTTTCCTAATGTTGAAGTGTTCTCATGAGAAGATATATTTACTTGTTTTCAGTACAATCTCACAATCGGTCATGTCTTGAGAAATTTCCCCTTCATTACCTATTCAATGAAATAGTGTTGAATATGTCATTCCTGAAGCGTTGGAGGATCATACGATCCATAAATAGAGTGATCGGTCATTACATCTATCTTTATCACAACAAAAAGGTTATAATAATTTATGGAATATTCATAATTCCACATATAGTGAGATAATAAAAACTTCATTCAAAAATTAACTTATATTTTCCAAAAAATAGATATCCTTACAATCCTTTTGAAAACTATAAATAAAAAACTTTAGAAAAAGGTAAAATAACTTGGAATAAAATTTATCCCCCATGTATCATAAGGTATCTATTGTTAGTCACATTCCAATCATGTGACCACATTCCCCATGTATTATCTTGATTCGTGGTGATAACCTAAATTACCATATATCCTTATTGAAAACATGCATGTTTCCTTATTCCAAAAACATATTGGATATATTACTTAAGTCCCCAAAAGTTATATACTTCATCCATGATAGCATAACTATATTGAAAAAAATCTATAATTAGTTATCAAGAAACTAGTATCATCCAATTTACTTATTCAAATCCAACATATCTTTATCCCAACATCATTATCTTAACATAAGGATCATATTAAGTGTAATATTTCCCTTAATCATGTTTTCTCTAAGTATATCACCTTACCCATAAATCAATTTTCATGGTCCTTTGAACTATTCAATATATCCTTTCTTATCCTTAATGAAAAACATACACTGAAAAAAATTTAATATTTCATGATTCATATAGCATAATATTTGAATTCGGAAACATATACACCTGAATCATCTGACTTTATTCTTAAAATATTAATATGGATTCATTATAATAGTATTTCCAAAAATACGAATAATGTATTAAGGTTCATCCACCTTAATCTAACCATTCTTCTTAGGTTTAAAGTAAATAATAAATTTGGAGCATCCCATAACATTCACATGTCGTTTACCATCTCTTTATCCAAATAGTATAACTAATACTCAAACCACCTTCATGATTCCAATTATGATATTTCCACTTAGGAAATCAGTTTTCATAATTCCTATGCTTTCCACATATAAAACATTAATTTTTAAATATGTTCTATCTAGCTCTGGCTATTAGCTATTAATATAAAGCACAGTTTCAGAAAAACATATCAGAGATTAAAAACACATAAGTATGGTAGATTAATTATAATATTTCAATCTATGATATCTTAGTTTTAATCCAAGGTTATTAACAAATATTATAAAAAATATTGGATTGTAACCTATATATATAATTATCTATAGTACATCGTAAGAAATATCCATATAAATATCTCTTGGGATCTCACTAAATTTTTTTCATCCTATTTTCCAAATTATGACTATTCCTTCACTCAGATACTAACTCTAACAACCCAAGGTTGGTGTACATTGACAATACATAATTGTTTTTGCAGAATTATTCATAAGTTAAACAAACATATGGAAAAAGACCATATCAGTTTAGTGCCTTTTTAAAACATGGGATACATTCTTCTAAATAATGTAATATTTTCAAAATATCACAAAAAGATCTTCCGCTATAATTTCCCTACCTAAAACCATTCTTTATATCCTGGGGAAAAGAAAACATATGAAAAGGTTGAGCTCAAATTATCAGTAAGGATAAAATTTTAAAATATCAAACAAAACATGAATATAATAATATAAAAACATGAACATAGATTTTTAAAATCATACCACGTATATCATATATCAAA
This sequence comes from Viscum album, assembly GCA_963277665.1. Taxonomy (NCBI): domain Eukaryota; kingdom Viridiplantae; phylum Streptophyta; class Magnoliopsida; order Santalales; family Viscaceae; genus Viscum; species Viscum album. The sequence goes on from OY728133.1 coordinate 2,028,838,292, forward strand.
AGTCATGAAATACATATTGGTAGTTCATAAGACAAAAATAATAAAGGAATATAATCTGTGAGAAAATAACATTTCCATAAAACCTAGAATTGTGGAAAAACCTAAGCATCGAAAATCATTTCCATATTATCCAAGGATCATTACCAAGAGCATCATAGTAAACAATTTCTGTTTGGAAAGACGGGAAAAAGAGACGGATGCGCAAACAATTGAAAAGAGAACGCACAACAGAAATTGAATATTTCCCCCCAAATAGAAGCGGATGCAGAGCGACAAAATTAAATGTGTAGAAAATAAATTTGACTCTGGAAATTTTTACGTGGAAATACCGAAAGAGAAAACCCACGGGACCTAGTCTAGAAAAAGGGAACCACTAAAATCAATAAGTACATGGTAGAGACTCCCCAAAATGGAAGGGATCTCAAAAGTAATACTCAAGAATAAAATTGTGGATCAAAAGGTGGAGAGAAAGAAAGATGATCATCGAGGAAAAGCGATCACAAAATGGGATTTGCTCCTAGTGTTGTTGCTACCGGTGATGTTGAAATGCCTTGCCTCTGCCTCCTTATATAGGAAAAGAATCAGCATCAAATAATCTCGCCCCATCAAAAGAGTATCACCACGTGAATTAATTCACGTGGTCTTGGCCCGCATTAAAACACCACATTAAAACAGATACCGCGTGGGCACCATTTGAGGAGGCGTTACCTGGTGGGCCATCCCAGAAGGTTCCCAACAAACTCCCCCTCCGACTCAAGTGGGGATCACCACCAACCATGCAATATGTCGGCATGTCTCGAATTTTCCTCTAGGTAAACTCTTGGTCAACATGTCTGACCCGTTTTCATCAGTGTGGATCTTCTCAAGCTCTAACTGTCTCGAATCAAGGACGTTGCAGATCTAATGATATCGAACATCGATATGTTTTGACCTACCATGAAATGTGGAATTATTTACCATACAAATAGCACTCTGACTATCACAAAATAAAACATACCTGTCCTGATTTAAATTGAGCTCTCAAATAAACTTTTTCATCCACAACAATTCTATGCACGCCTCAGTAGCTGTAATAAACTCTGACTCTGTGGTAGATAAAGCAACACATCTCTACAGTATAGACTGCCAAGATACATCTCCCCCTACAAAAGTGATCAAATATCTTGAAGTATACTTACTCGAATCGATATATCCTACCATATCTGAATCTGTAAATCCACAAAGCATAGGTTCCCCTTTTCCAAAACACAATCTCAGATCAGAAGTACCACGAAGATAACGAAAAATGTACTTCACTACTCTCCAATGCTCTCTACCTATATTTGATAGAAAATGACTGACCACACCAACTGCATGAGCTATATCAGGTCTAGTACATACCATTGGATACATCAAACAACCAATGGCAGATGAATAAAGTATGTTCTACATCTCCTCTCTCTCTTCATCAATAGAAGGTGACAGACTGGTACTGAGCTTAAAATGTAAATCAAGAGGAGTGCTAACCACTTTCTCTCTATCCATATAAAATCTATAAAGAACCATCTCAATGTATCTCTCCTGAGATAACCACAACTTCTTGGCCTTTCTATCATGAGAGATGCTCATGACAAGAATCTGTGGTGCTGGCCCCAAGTTGTTCATCGCAAAAGACTGACAAAGATCCTTATTTAATCTGTCAATTTTAGAAGTATCATGGCCAAAAACGATCATATCACCAAAATAAAGCAACAGTATAATAAAATCATCATCAGTAAATCTCTAAAAAAACAAAATGATCTGAAGATGTCTTCTTGAAACCCTGATGAGAAATGATAGATTCAAACTTCTTATACCACTGCCTCAGAGCTTGCTTCAAACCATACAAACTCTTCTTCAACCTGTAGACATGATTTTCTTTACCTATTTCAACAAAACCCTCTGGTTACTCCATATAAATCTCCTCCTATAAATCTCCATGGAGGAAAGCTGTCTTCACATCCATCTGCTCGATCTGTAGATCTAAAATGGCAGCCAAACCAATAACCACTCGAATGGAAGATATTTTTACAACAGGTGATAAAATCTCATTAAAATCAATACCTTTATTCTGATGGAAGCCTTTGACAACTAACCTTGCCTTGTATCATGGAACAGGATTGGATTCTTCATTCTTAATCCGATAAATCCACCGATTTTGCAAAGCTCTCTTCCCTGTCGGTATCTTCACAAGCTCAAAATTGTGGTTGTCATGCAATGATGTCATCTCATCATCCATTTCCGCAACCCATATGTCCTTCAGTTCACTCTATATTGCCTCATCAAAAGATTATGGTTCTCCCCCTTCGGCGAGAAGCACATACTCATCAGGTGAATATCGAGTAGAAACGGTGCGATGTCGAGATGAACTCCAGAGTGGAACTGTGGTTTCATTAATATCCCATGGAACCAGATCATCAGAAACAACTGGGGCATCGGAAACTTCAACTCAAAACTTTTCACCTTGAGCATCATTCTATACATCAACATGATCATCAGAATCAACAATATGAGGTAAATATGAATGAGAACCTGGCTCAAGACTGACAAAACCATTAGAAGTTGGAGAAGCATCTTTTTCTCCCTTATCAATGTCTCTAATATTATGATCCTCCTTAAACACTACATCGCGGCTTCTGAAAAGTTTCTTCAAAACAGGATCATAGAATCTTTTCCCAAACTCGTCGTGTCCATATCCAATAAAAATACACTGACGTGACTTACCATCTATCTTGGATCTCTCGTCTCTAGGCTGATTAACAAAATCCTTGCAACCAAAAACACGCAAGTGATCGTACCTGATCTCTTTTCCATACCAAAATTTGTGGGGAGTGTCTGTCTGCAAAGAATCCAAAGGTGATAAATTGATAATATAACTAGCAGTAAGTAAAGCCTCACCCCAAAAATGTCCAGGAAACTTTTCTTCTAAAAGCAAACAACGAACTCTCTCCAGCAAAGTTATGTTCATCCGCTCAGCTACACCATTTAGTTGAGGTGTCTTGGGTGGCGTCTTCTGATTTCGAATACCTTCCTACCTACAATACTAATAAAATGGACCACAATACTCTTCTCCATTTTCAGTGCGAATACATTTCAATTTCTTTCCTAATTCCCTCTCAGCAGAAACATGAAATTTCTTAAAAACACTGAGCACACGACTTTTGTCTTTCAAGACATAAACCCAGAGAATTCGTGAGTAGTCATCAATAAATGTAACAAAATAAAGACCACCACTAAAGGTATCAATTTTGAAGGACCAAAAACGTTAGAATGTACCAATTATAGAACCTATGACTTCCTGTGTGGAGGATGACTGCGGAAACTCACTCTGCTCTGTTTCCCATCCATGCAATGATCACATGTGTCCAATTTGACACTCTTCAAATATGGAAGAAGATTTCTCTTAGACAAACAACCAAGACCTTTCTCACAGATGTGATTTATCCTCTTATGCAACAACTTGGACGAAACACTTCACTCAACAACACAAGAAATATCATAAGAAATAGAAGCTCTAGTCCAGTACAAACCGGATAGTTTCTTTCCTCGATCCACAATCAAAGAGCCCTTGGAAATCTTCCATTGGAAATCACCAAAAGTGCTGATAAACCCTTCATCATCAAGAACGCAGGTAGAGATAAGATTCAAACGAACCTCAGGTGCATATCGGACATTCTTCAAAATCATCTTACTTCTTGTACTGGTCTTTAAACAAATAGTCCTGATGCCTACAATGTCAGCATGACCATCATTTCCAATCTTCAAAATCCCAAAATTACCTGGGCTGTAAGATGTAAAAAACTCATTCTTATATGTCATGTGAAAACATGCACCACTGTTAATAACCCAGCAAGAATCATCAGAAGCAATGTTAATGGATTCATAAACAATAACAAGATCACCCCCTGTAGCGGCGAAAAAATGATCATCTCCATCGCCATTTTTTGTCTGTGGATTTTCCTTCATTTTATTCTCTCTTTTCAGGTGACAACAAAACTTCTTAACATTCCCCTTCTTACCATAATGATGACATTCAAAATCTTTCTGCTTCGGTCTGGATTTTCTTCCACCTCTGCTCTAATCTCGACTGCTTTGCCCCTGGTCCTGGCTTCTCCCCCTGTTCACTGTGACCAAAAGCTCGGAAGAAGATTTCTCCTGAGTGCGTCTCCGGAACTCTTCATTTAAAATAGAAAACCTGAAGAAACTAAATGACACAGCACCATTAGAAGCAGAACCGGTTTGAGTAACACATAAATTTTCTCATGAATCGGGTAAAGTGTTAAGAATCAAAAGAGCTAAAACCTCATCTTCAAAATTGATACCCATGCCAGAAAACTGATCAAAAAATCCTTGATATTCACTTAAGTAATCAGAAATAGATGTACCTTCTCTGTACCTCAGGTTCATCATTTTCTTGAGAAGAAACAGTTTATTGTTTCCCTTCTTCGAAGTATAGGTCTTCTCAAGATTCTCCCACAAAGTCCTGGCGTGAGAGATGTTGACAATGTGGTTTATCATGTTGTCTTCAACCCATTGGCGAATGAAGCCACAAACCATCTCATGCTCGAATGCCCATCCTTCGTCTGACATCCTCTCTGGCTTCTGGGTACTAAAAACTGGAAGATGCATTCTCTTGACAGAAAGCAGATCCTTCATTTTTAGTAGTCGCCACATATGGTAGTTGGTACCATTTAACAAAATAATCTGACTGTAGTTGGCCTCCATAATAAATATGAAAAGAAAATAACCAAACCCTATGATACCAGATGTTGGGAAAGATGGGAAAAATCGACGAACGCACAAACAATTGAAAGGAAAACACGCAGCAGAAATTAAATCCTCCCCCCAAATAGAAGTGGATGCGCAGCGACAAAATTAAATGTGTAGAAAATAAATTTGACACTGTAATTTTGTACATGGAAAACCTGAAAGGGAAAAACCACGAGACCTAGTCCAGAAAAAGGGATCCACTAAAATCAAGAAGTACATGGTAGAGACTCCCCAAAATAGAAGGGATCTCACAATAAATACTCAAGAATAAAAGTATGGATCAAAAGGTGGAGAGAAAGAAAGATGATCAGCGAAGAAAGGTGATCAATAAATGGGATTTTCTCTCGATGTTTTTGCTACCGGTGATGTTGAAATTACTTGCCCTTGCCTCTTTATATAGGAAAATAATCAGCATCAAATAATATCGCCACGTCAAAAGAGTGTCACTGCATGAATTAATTCACCTGGTCTTGGCCCGCATTAAAACACCACATTAAAACAGATATCGCGTGGGCACCATTTGAGGAGGCATTACCCAGTGCGCCAACCAGGAAGGCACCCAACTATTTCCTATACTAAACTAAGTTCACTCTCCGTTCTTGCCCTATATTACTGAACTGGATTTTCTTGTCATTCCGGTCTAGTATTACTGAACCAAATTTACATTTCATTATAGTTGTGTCTATCTAATGAGATATAAATATTTACTCAATGTAGTGGATCGAGATATAGGTCTACCAATCATATCATTAAATCATTCTTACATGGGCCACAAAAACATAAATCATTCATCATAGCATAACCCAAAACAATGTGTTTATTAAACATCAATCCATCATAACATAATCAATATAAAATTGATGCATTTCATAAATAGCATTCTATAATAGATACAATCATCACATTGGAATAATATGGATATTATTCTTGACTCATAACCCTATTGAACAATGTCATATTATATAGAAAATAATTTTGATAAAACACCTGAATTTAGATGTTGAGAAAAATATCATTTCTTAGTAAAAACATTTCCCCCCAAAAAGAAACACAGTTTAAAAAGAAAATAATTTCATTGAAAATAAACATGAAATATTTTAAATGAATCTCAATGGATATGACGTGTTATGAAAGAGTAATAATAATTTCATGTTGTATAAGTTAAAAAACAATCTTCTCCTACTTTGGTCGAAAAGTCAAAAAGTTCCTCGTATCGAAAATGAGAAATGATTCCTTTCATACCATTTCATAAAAATTTACCAATGGGTAAAATTGGATTTAAACAATAGTATAATAATATGAAGAAAATTTTATAATAGAAATGTATAAAACATAGATATGGATGATAAATATAACCTCTAAAATACATACATATAAAAAATTTCAGATAAAAATGTGATTTCAAAATTATCCCTTACCAATTTATAATCAGTTGAATAAAATTACACAGAAAATAAAAAAATTATATTTATATTATAATCTTTATAATAATAATAATAACATTTAGGGGATATATAAACACCACTCCAAATAATTAGGTGGTGTATAAGGCATATGTCCTACTGAAATAAAAGTGAACCCAAATAATCCCTTACCTTTAGTCTGATATCATTTTTATGTATCCGAACCTCTTATATAATGATTTATATAATTACATTGATATATTATAGAATCACATTAATTTTCATTATATTATATATTATCATATTTTCATTCATTTGTTACTAATATCTCTATGTTACTCATTATTCAGGTATAATTGCTTTGTGTTCTTATTCATTTTTTGTCGAATATGTTCTAGTTCTCCTTCTTTGTTAATAGTTGTATTTTAAAAAAATTATAGGAACCTAATATATATCATATTTATTAATTTATTACATTTATATAATCATTCATTAATGTATATCTTAAAGAATGAATCACATCGTATCTTGGAGATGGAAGGTCGTATGTACGTGTGAATGACGATGTCATTCTGTTAATTGGGAAATGGTATGGAAGTATATGGTATATATGTTTTTCCTAAATACATATCAAGTTATAATAATCATATATAGTTATTATTTCAATCATTATATCCATCAAATTAAAGTGGTTGTGAAAAATATATTACACTACAATGTGGATATGGTAAGCAGTATGCACGCTTGTGTGGTCATTTCATTTTTCAAAAGGTGGATAGAAGGTGGAGTATACTAGTTCCATAATTATAATTAAATCTTAGTATATAATTTATATAGGATTTGTTACTATAGAATGGAAACAACTCACAAAGAGGAATTACAAGAATAAATAATTTGAATGAATTGGTAGAGGAGATTACCTCTTCTTTGACGTGCTCCCTTTAGATATCCTCTTAAATCACCAGAGATGGTCTTTTGAGATGACAAAAACTTCTAAAATATTTCTGGTTAAGATGATAAGGGAAATTGGTAGGTTATGGATGATCTCTAAGGCTCAAATTGAAGTGAAGTGGTGATGGAGGTGGTTACCCTTTATAATTGAGGTGAGGTGCACTTTTGGGATCTCTAAATATATAAACTTATAATAAAATCAATTCCCATCCAAAAAAATATAAAACTAAAAAAATTAATTGATGATGGGATATAATTTTGTAATCTCACAATACAATAATTTTCATATATATCTTTATTTCATTTTAAACTTTATCATTTTTTTACCCTTACTTATTCTCTTTTAATTTTAACTAAGGTAACTAATTTTTCAATACTTAAATAGTGTAATTTTTATTTATTTGATTTAATTAACACCACAAATGACCAATATAGAACATTTTAGAGTAGACCATAATTATTTTGACAAAATATTAATGGATTCAATTTTGACACTATCCATTTAATGGATTTTTAAAAATATAAATATAAGTTGTTAACCTCAAAGAAAATATTTTATTATATCTATAAGAGGTCAGGGTCATCTTGAAAATTAATTGGATATATTAATTATCCCAAATTATATTTATTTTATTATTTTTTTATAAATTTAATTTGATATTTCCATTAATAAAATAATTACTACATTAGTATTGTGTAATTATTTAATATAATTTTATTGGGTAAAAAACCACGATGAAGATAAAACTACTATATTTCAGAATAATACTTTTAGTCGAATATATCTTTTGTAAAATTCATCTTTAAAAAGGTTGTACTTATTAAAACATGAATGTGGAAAGTTTAACATCAATTTAAATAAAATAATATACGTGTCATAATATATTCTATAAGGATCCAAATTGTAAATAACACAACCCTGGGATGATTATGGTCGAGATATACTCAACAAAAAATATTTTATCATGTTTTTTTATATTTTAATGGTTATTATCATTTTAATAAAAATTAGTTTATTAATTTTTCATCAATTAAATAATTATTTCTTGATCAATATATGAACCTTTATGGTAATTATTTATTTATTAAAATTAAAAAATAAATTACCATGATAAATAAAAAAATATCTTTCAAAAGGAAATTTATAATCAAATTTATCTTCTGTATAACATAATTTTAAAAATAATAATATTTTTAAATTTGGAGTAAGTTATATTTAACATTTTATTAAATAAAAAACATTAAATTTCCAAATCTCATCCAAGTCCCTTCCAAAGGATATCATTTTGAGTCGAAACACACTCATAAAATGATATTAGTACAAGATTTAGGGTAATTTAATAATATTATTTTTACCCTTAACTACCTGATAAAACTTTTTACCATATTAAAAAACATTAATGAAGTTACTATTTATAATGCCCAAAAATAAAAGAAACCTATTTAAATAATTTGGACCCAATTATTAAAAATATGAAATCCTTTTTTTTAATTCAAAACACAAAATTTACAATAATTAATTTAAAATTAATCCCATTATATGAATGGGAAAACAAGTTTTAAAAGATAAAACATTATAACAGATTCAAATGTTTTTACATCAAAATTCATTGTAAAATTAATTCCAATGACCAAAATTATATTAAATGATAAAAATATATTCTATTTTTACTTTAAAAAATTAAATAATATAATTTATCAATATAAATTATTTCTATGAAAAAATGTTGTTTTCAATTAAAAATATGTATATTTTTACTATTCATCAAAATTTAAAAGTCATCAGAAAAATATGAAATATTCATCCAAAGTAATTTTTTATATCCTGGTTCCAAATAATAATTTGATATTTTTAAATATAATGTAAAAAAGTGTCAAAAACTATATATAAAATGGGTGCTCCATCAAAAGGTGGAAAAACTGTATTTTTTTAAAAAAGAACTTGTTTTATCAAAAAATTTGAATTTGTTCTTATGTTATATATATAAATTAAATAAGATTCTTTTAAACATTAGATTGAATACATTAAATATATATTAAAATAATAAAATACATCAAGGGTGATTTTAATTTTTTATAAACTCGCTTATTTTTATTTAAATAGTTTTCCAGAAGAATATTAATTTTGTTTATACTCGCCATCATAATGACTAGTTTATAAGGTGCCATAATAATATATAGTTTTTCACTTAAGCTCGGTCATATGTGAAATTAATTCTATCAAAAGAATTTACAATTTTGTGCAACATAATCCAAGATTATCGTTGTCTACACCACTAGCTAAGTTGGCGTTGCATATAATGAAATCTTATATTGGTTTAGCATACAACACAAGAAATCAATGAAATTAAAAAAATATCTCATAAAAATATCAGTGTGTTTCAGAATCCATTATATATAATTTAATGGAGTTTCTTCTTTAATTCTTGTAACTCAATGGAGGTTATTTTATAATAATTCATTTAAATTGGTATAAAATTGGGTGTGAGTTATCTTGAAAACTCAATTTCATGATTTGGAAGAAGAATATGAAATTACTCTTAAAAAACATCAAAAAACTATCATACAATAATTATTTTTTCATTATTGGGTTTCTCCCCAACCATCTAAGATAAACACCATTTAGAATTAGTATTAAGTCCCAAAAATAGATGAAATTACTATTATATACATATATTTATTAACGCACTGGTTGATGATCAAAGTTTGGTTTAGAATATCAAACTTGACTTCCTATCCTCAAAAATTGAAGCGTGATTTATGTAACGAAATTTGATCAATGCCAATGATTAAATCAAAATAAATTGGATGGGGAATAAAAAGATTTACAAGAATCACATTCCCGCAAACTTCAATCAGGTAGGAATCATAGACTAGATATGTAATCATCATACCATTAATAGTTTTCAATTCTAATTCGACATTTAATCATTGGTATGAAATTTATATACATTGAAGAAACTCTTAAGAATAAATATAGTGTTTTATCTATAATAAAATGACACATTAGTTGTTCTAGGGTGAATTGTATGTGTACCTTTCACCACTTAACTATTGTACCTCACATTGATAATAGTGATCATGTGAGTTTTTACATTGTCTCTGGGATTAAGAGGTTGTTAACATTGATCATCATCATTGACCTTTAAATTTGAGATGTGGTTAGCATAATTCACATTCTCCTTTCATATAATTCACTAGAGTGTAAGTTATTCATTTTTTCTTCTTTACCTCCATAATTATCTAACTACTATTTCCCATCACTTGGGTATTTGATTGCTTAAAGACATTTATTTACACACTAAATCACTTACTATTTCCCTTAAGATAATTTCATTCATGTTTCCTTCAACACTTTGACCACAAACAAATGCTCATATTCTAATCAATATAGTTTTTAGAATATATATTCTATTCTATCTTTATTTTATTATCAAAACCATGAGATATATGGGTAAATTCAATTAACATGTCCACTATAATAGAGAAAAAAATCTTTATCAATATTAATGTATATTATGGATAATTCCCTTAATATACTTTGTTTTATGCCACTGAAAAATTGATCAACAATACTTTTATTATGGATGATAACACTAGAAATGTACCTCATAATTCTAGTAAAATTTTCCTTATATTTACTAATAGATTCATCATCTTTCATCTTTATCACAAAGAATTCATTATTCATTTTCATATGAATAATATGATAATAATACTCACTTAAGAATAAGATCATAAACATAGTACACTATATTGATTCAATTTCATCTAACTACCACGTGTTCTGGATAAGAGTTTGTGATTGATCTTCTTTCATTCCAAATAAAAAATAGTTGAAAACATTTTCTGTTTCTAAAAAAATGTAAAAATGCAAATATCATTTATGTGGTACTAATTAATTTCTAAAAAACTAATGGATCAGTGGACCCACTAAATAAATGTGGATATGCCTCATGAAATACTCAATAGAACATTATTCCATCATTTTCTTATTCATAAGATCAGTATTATTAGTAACATAATTTTTTTTGTAAGCATACTGACATGATTTTTCATTTTATATATCATAACATTTGATTTCCTTAGAAGAAAATCATTTTGATATTTGTCACATTGAGCATTAACATGGTTCCATCTGTTTCCATTCATTAAATAAAACCAAAAAACATAGTTAGAGGGACAATTACCATAGTGTAAAGCCGCATGATTAGGGAAAACATTTATAGGATATCTAAATAAACCCATATTCTTTATAGTCTGTAGAACCTTAGGTTTAACATAGGTCATCCCTTATCATTACCAAAACACTAGGTTGTTATCTTATACTTATAGTTATCCCAATTGTTTTCAATAATATTTTCTTATACTAGTTTCAAAAGGTGACTAAATGTTTCATTGATACCAATTTTTGGGAACCATACATGTCACACAATGATATTACATTTAATGGAAGAATATTTATTAGAAAACATTTTTATATGTTCCATAAAATAAACAATTTAGTTTATTTATAAACATGGATACATAAAAAACTGATATATATACATGTTTTTTACCATATCACACTTATTTAATTAGAACTACCACCCTTCTTAGACATTTTATACTTAAAACATTTCTTCTTATCATGGGGAAAATAAAAAATAATAAATGGGGAGCTTAGATGACCAGTAACAGTAAATGCCGGATATATCAATGATCACTTAATCATAAAATGAGTATAATTATATATTAACATGAGTTGGTAATTTAAAAACAGAACCCAACATATTATATATCATAATCTTCCGTCATTGTATATAAACTGATAGTTCATAAGACATGAATAAAAAATGAATAAAATAATGTGATCCATGAGAGCATAAAATTGGTGTAAGATATAAGTTTTTGGAATACTCATAATTGTATAAATTCATTTATTTATTCAATTATAACTCCCAATACTATCATTGTGGATTGGGTTTACTCCCCATTCCATCGTATCCTTAGTTAAGGTTCACTCCAATGACTGTCATAGTTGATAAAATCCTTTTTTAACTAGGTTCACCATTCATTCTATTCATTATTATCTAATTAGATATCCATCTTTCCCCAATGCATTTGAGAGATATATAATTCTAATAACACTCATCACATAATGAAAATCACATATATGTGTCCCATAATATCATTCCTTATATCATAACGCCTGGAAAACAAACATGTTTCATATTGGCTTCATCATAACATAGTTAACTCATGGTAAATAAAGAGAATTCACAGAACCGTCCTTAAATAATAATCATCATAAGCCATCTCAAGCATGAAATTGTAAGGTTTCTATAGATTAAAACACCATTAAATCATAGATAACATCAAAGGATGATATCATACATAAAAAAATTTCCTTTAAAATATCCCTAAAACATTTCTTAAGGAAAATATATATTAACTTTGAAATCACTAATATTAAATACAATTTTCCCCAAATTTTGATGAAAAAATTAAAATTAAAATGAAACATGGAAACATGTAATGGAATCTCTAAAGCATTGAGTACTGATGATAGTAAGAAATTTTATTCAAGTCATGTATGTTAAAACAAATATTCCTTCCAATTTATTAGTAAAAAGTAAAAAATAAATAATTGCGAAAAGGAAAATGAGATTCGCTTAAAAACATTTTGTTAGAAGGTGTAAATGGGAAAAAATGAATTTAAAAAAACATAGGATAATAGTAAGAATATTCTTCAAAACATGTTTAGAAAACATATACATGGATGAAAAAATTATTCTTGACCTAGGAGACAAATAAATCTATTTTACTTAGAAATTTTATTTTTTTATCTTGAGTAATTAAAGAGATTAATATAAAATAGAAAGATATGATATCTAAAATAACTAGTGGAAAAAATTTCTGATTTTCTTCATAGGTATATCATAAAATTTTATCATTAAAAACTTATTCATAAACAATCCTCATAAAAAATGAGATTATAACATAATTCAATTTTATTAAGGTATAATTAATTCAAAATAACTCTAACCAACTGTATACCAAGTATAAATTTATTATAATTATATACTATAATAATTAACTTTTTTATAATATTATATATTATTCTCTTATAAAAATACATTATCAATATGTAAATAATTCCTTCTTAAAATCATCGTTTCTAGAGGTTAAGTGTTTCATTTTCAATGGAGGTTTTGGTTCAAAATTCTGGTCTTTGATCATTCATCATGGTTCAACAATCTCTATAATTTTAACCATGATACCCATATCAAATATATATATATATATATATATATATATTGTAAGTACTCGACCTTAAAATATTACATAATATTGAATGAAATGTCTAATTCACAATGAGGATCTTTTCAGGTTTAGAGTTTTAGAGAATTAGGCCATAACTACTTCATATCAACTTGAAATTTACATTTAGACACTACAACTCAGTATCCATTTTTTTCATGAAAATAAAAATTCTTAAAAAGAAACATGTATAGTTCTACGTTTTAGACAACATGACTATTCCTTGAACTCGTCCTTGACCCTATTCATCTTTACGTCCTATGAAAAACATTTCAAAAACTTTGGATAAAAATAAAAAGATCATAAAGGGTTACAAAATAAGGATAGGAAACATTAACCCATCAATAAATACAAATCAATTAAACCATACTTTTCGATCATAAGATACCTTATGAAATCATAAGATTTATGAATAACACAAAGAAATCATAAATCATAAAGGTTATTTATGGCATCCATATCATACTTACATGGTAGCTATCACAGCTACGTAGAGAGTTATTTTGTAATACCCATCATAGTATATTCTCTAAATTTCTTAGGAAAAACATAAATGTTTACCTTCGTAACGTTACCCTATGCATTGGAGAGCTATCTCAGGCTCACCCGCCCTAGGTTTATTACAGTACCACCTGTATACGCAAACAATTCCAAGTAACCATAACATAATAATAACACATAACACAAGCCTAAATTAAAGATAACATTTCCACATTCCAATCACAATATATAAAATTGAGATATTGAAATAAATAATACATTATCAAACCATTTTCAAAACCATTTAAAACATTTAATAAAGTGATTTTGAATCAATGTGTCCCATACCACCTTGAATATTTTAAATGATTTATAATTTGAAAACATTAATGTTCATATAAATAAATCCAAAAAACCAATTTTAAAAAATGGACATTAATGAGAAATATTTAGAATAATAAATCATTAAAACATTTAAAATGATATTTTAGTTAGAGTTTTTAACAAAATGAGAGATGCTTGAATACAAATAATTGAGGAATAACATTTAATCAGAACAATATAATATCATTAAAATAAAGGGATTCCAGATATAATATTCCAAAGTATAGTATATACACCATATAAGAGTGAATTGGTGCGTAACAACAATGAAGTCTCAATGGATTATAAATTGCGATGAAATCCCTTATAAAAAATGTATCCTTAGATTATGGATAAATCAATTACCTAATAATGTGTGACAAATATAAATACACTAAATATGATTGTATATTCAATGTAAATCAATCATTATACATTCACACATGTTTTTTTAAGACAAAACCAATTACTTGGATGTTTAACTCAATGAATGGTAATTGAGTTAAAATTATTTTTATCAAGTTCATATCGATGACTTGAGAATTTATAAATTGAGTTAATATATGTATCAAAATTATATCCACACAAAGGGGAGTGGAAATCACAACATAAATAAATAAATAGTTATTACACACATATTCATAGCATGACATAATTAGTAATTTGAAGATTAACCCAAGGAATAGAAATTGGGTTAAATGTTTCCCTTACAGATTTGGTAACTTATGAAACATACAACCCAAGAAAGAGGGGTCAAAAATGAAGATTTAAATACCCATAAATTTAAATATATTACATAATTAATACAATCATGGTTAGTACATACACCACACAAAAGTAAATAGTGGAAAATATAGCATGAATCTCCCGAGAATAATAAGTGAGACGAAAATCCCTTACCACGTTGTAATCAATCGAGTTGTAAGACCAAAAGTTAAAAACCACCAAATTAATCACAGAATACCATGAATATAATTAGAATCATGATAATATATATCAAATTCAGAACACAATAAACCAGATGTAATAAATAAGTGGCAAACAATGGAAATCTCACGGAATTAAAAGTGAGATAAGAATCCCCTTACATTAGGTCTGATTTGACCTGTTCATTATTTAATCTCTTAAATAATAAACTAAAGTAAATTTATAATATCTTAATAAATTTTTTCTATATTATAATTCTTTTTATATCACTTATTACCATGTTATAAACATTATTTAATCATTTATGATAATAATGGTCGTTTTATCGATATTTGAGTCAAAAATGAACTTCTTATAATTACAGGTTGTTCATGTGGTCAAAATCCCATTATCTCTTGAATTATTTTCATGATTTATATATCATATATATCATATAAATCCATTATATGTAATTATTTATAATATTACATAATATTTGGTGGTAAAAAATGAAATGCATCGTTCCTGGAGACGGTAAGCCATACGTACTCAAGAAGGAAACTTTCATTTCTATTTCATATTTTGATGGAATGAAAACTTAATGATACACTGATATATTTTAATTATAGTATAATATCATATGATATACATGTTACCTAGTTTCATTAATTCCATCATTTATACATTCCATGTATGTCATGAACGAATCATATCACCCCGAGGGGCGGTAGTCTGCATTTCCTCAAATGAAATTATTGTGTTCACCCATAATGGAAACAATAAAGGTATGCTATAAATAGAAAATACCAAAGTATAAAGAAACCATAAAAATAATATATATCATATATAAATACAGTTCCATTATAATGGACAAAATAAGAGGTCGTAGAATAAGATTGAACAATCATCATTTCGTGAGGTGTTAGCTAGTCGTCCACAGAAACATTATGTTATTTAATCATTAGATAAAGGTCTGTGTAAGTGTAGTTTGAATATTTTTCAAAACAAAAAATAATTATATTGACAATACTAGTGTTGTTATAAAATAAATGAATAAATATAGTTTATGGGGTTGGAGATGTAAAATAAAACAGAAGAACTTAAGAGAAGACGTTAACATTAAATCAATTAACTCCCTTTGGTTTGATCCAAAATGACTTATTGAAGTGCCTTATGCCAAATTAAAGGCTTATATGTGGTATAGAGGGATCTTTAGAGAATATTTGGGCAGGTTATGGATGATACAAAGGGCTTTATAAGTGTAAGGAATGGGTTAGAGGTGTGGGCTCTTTATAACAGGGAGGAGGGGCTCTTTAGGAAAGTGTGAAAATATTATTTTATTATATAATGACTTTCGGTTTCTAAATGTCCAAAACATATTAAAATAGAATATAGGATGACTAATTATCGAAATAAAATCATCCAATATGAATTGGACGGGTTCAGATATTATTTTAATCATTATAATATTATTTATTTAAATAATTTATTAATGTGGTAAACACTCCATCATTATTGTGTCATAAATAATTTTATTTATTTGATATCTAAAAATTATAAAAAAATACCATGATGTAGTAAATTGTTTTATATTTCGTAAAAAATATTTACAGTCTAAATGATAACTTATATAACTCTATGTAAAAATTAATTTACAAAAAGATATTTGTTTATGTCATTTTTTCCTTTACTTTAAGTTAATTTAAATAAATTGTCATTATCACTCTTAAGTGGCTACATGGGGTCCCCAAATAGACCCATGGATGCCAATGATTAGCCACGACTCATCCAATAAGTTTAGGACAAGCATTAATGTAATTTTTTATTATTATGATATTCGTTTTACCTTGAATTACCCTAGTGACCTTTAACCACGGTAAAAAAAATCACAAGTTAATACTCACCAAAAATTATTTTCATCTTATTGAATCACATTTTACTTACTAATAAGAACCATGTATGTTATATTTTTGAAATTAAATTCCCAAAAGTGGAAAATTATTATTTAAATGAAACATTCGGTTTTTTAACTACCACTCAGTGTTTTCAGTATTCATCCAAAATTTAAAGTTTATCCGAAAAATAAAAAAATCATCCTAAGAATTATTTGATATTACTAATTCAAAAACAATGTCTATTTTACCGAATTAAATACATATAAGTTTAATTAATTAATTTTAAATTAATTCCAGCTTTTAAAACAAAAAAGTGTGTTTTTAATAAATAATAACTATCAAAATATTGACACTTGTTTATGTCCAATTTCAAAGTGAAATTACTTCCAATTACCAAAATTGGATAAAATTGAAAAAAATATAATCTTATTACACCTTAAAACCAATTAAAACGATAATCTATCCATATAAATAAATTTTATTAAAAGGAAGTTTTGAATGAAAATACAGTATGTTTCACTATTCATTTTAAAAAGAATTTTATCATAAAAATACCAAAAAAATACCCTAAGTAAATTTTTACATCCCATTTATAAAGATGAATTTTATTTTGTCAAATAGAACATATAAAATTGACCAAATCTATATTTAAAGAGGGTACACCATTAAAAGGTGGAAAATCGACATTTAAAATAATATTAGAGTATATATGCTTAAAATTAGATTCATTCTTATTTAAAGCCTATAAATTTTTATTGGATAAATTTAAAATCTTTTAACAAACAAGTATAATAATATTGTAGTTTGTTATATTTATTCCCACTATTACAATATCTAGGAGTTAACTACCATTTAAAATAATAATAATATACTGTTATTATGCAACATAAGATTTCAAAGAAACTCGTTGTTGCGTATTTGGTATGACATCGAACCTAAGAACCTCTTTTAAAGTAAATTAATATTTAATTCCCAAATATTAATAAATATTAAAATGAAATTTTCTTTATTTACCTGGGATGTTACATCCTTCCCCCTTTTGATAATTGCATCTATGTAATTTTCAAATTGGGCTTGGAAACATCATAGAAAGTCCCATATCGGAAAAAGAGTCAATAAAAATATCACTTTTAAAAAAAGGAAGAGAAGTACAAAGGTCACCCTAGATAATTAATACTAGTATTCCATGAAAAAATAGATATAGAATAGAAACTAACTCTCATAGATTAATAGAGAGTGATAGAGAACTAGATCATAGAATTTTAACCAGCACAATACCATAAATTTGTGGTTGGATAAAAGTCTGATGATAAAAGAGATCTTATAACATTTTTTCTTCAAGATCCATTTCATAGAGTTGAATAATTTTATTAATAACTAGGCTAAGATCGTATGGAAATATAATTACCTTCCATGTAGAGTATAATCATTTAATAAAATTCGACCACAAACTCATCTTTTCTAAAAACAATAAGTATTCAAGATGACTTGGTCACACCTGAAATGCTAGAATAAACTTCTAGTGTATCACATAATCTACAAAATATGAACTATATATATCCCCTATATTTAGACATATTCCAAAACCAAGAATGGTTAGTACAAGATCAGATAATCCCCAAAATGATAATCCTGTATAAAAAGAAATACTACTCTTAATCTCCAAAATTAAACAAATAGAACCCAAAGTTCATAAAGACCATTCATTATACCATTGTCCTTAAATTTCGTCAAAGTAATCCAAAATTAGATTGAATCCCAAAACTCAGAAAGATTTAATCACATAGTCTACCACAATAAATCATAATATTTATCTCCAAAAAAATTGACTACTTTTAAACTCTCATACTGATGTGTAATTAACCTAAACACATATTCCCTATGATAGATTAATCATTTCCATAAATAAAATAATTCAACTTATGTTCACAATAAAAACATAGGTTCTTCCAAAATAATATTTCAACCATTACTCCACAAATAAAATATCATAGTATTTTATTTTCCCTAATCATATAGTGTTCCCAAATGTAAGGACCCAGACCTGAACCACCACCCGAACAATGCTAAACGGGTTGGGTGGTACTACCTTAGGCTCACCTCCTTGAATGCTAAAGGATGACGAATAGTTGTGAGGGTCTGATAGGTATAGTCGGGAGGCTATACCCTCTAGGAGGATAATAATAATGGTACTGGTCCAAGTATAATAGTAGAGATGCAGTTAAATAAAAGAATCAGCAGACTCGAACCAGACCCGTAGAGCAGAAGCATAATCAATATCAATAAACAGGTGAAGAAATAAATATAAAAAACAGCAGTGGAAATAAATACAACATCATGCTAATCACTTGTAACTACTACTAATCAAGAACACATGCAACCAAAGTAGGCAATACATATCTAAATATAAAGGTGTCAATGGCTAACCAACTGTAGCTGTAAGACAAGTACGCATGCTGATACATAAAATAAAGAAAAACAATGTAACTCTAGCTAGGTAAGACTTCAAGGTCTATACCATCTCCATGTAACAACTAACTAAACCTAGCTCTTGAAGCTGGCCTCTTTTTTGAACATAAATCCATAAGGTCTGCACGCGTCCAGAAGGTCCAATGCAGGGTGTGAGACAAATCTCAGAAGGATACAACCTAACGGTGCGTACCTAATATAAGTGTTTAAGCAAGCATTCATTTATAAGAAAAATAGTAAACAAAATGATGCACTAATAAACACATACTCCACTGGTGCTCAGCTGCCACCATAGAGTGTCACCTACTTCGGCCAACGTCGGAATCTATGTCGTAACCCGGCACCATGTTCCACCTGACACCATATGTCTCAATTACCAACATCTTAAAGGCACACTCAAGAATAGTAGCCAGACACCTTATGCCTCCTGACACCTCGTGCCTCAAGTACAGACGTCCCGAAGGCATGCCCAAGAAGTAACCCGGAGGAACAGCAATGTCTGCCATCACATAACGTATCTGGTGGGACAACGATATCTTCCCTCAAATAACAGCGAGCCTCATCCCCCAACCCGATATCCTCAATGCTATATTGTAAAGGCTCCTCACCTCCCACATGTATTTCTACAACAATCACCCCCAAAAAAAGTACCTAAACCATATCTACGGGGCCTCTACCCACACCAGTGGTAAAAACCACCTCATCACGGAGTATCTATGAGTGCACACTACTCAAAGATCCGGGTGAGCAGAAATTACCAAAACAGTACCTAAGACAACAACACGTTTGACACCTTATGTCCCTGCGACCATGCCGCTCATGTCTGATGGCCTCACCATCCATGTAACTTGGGCCATGCCTAACCTGACAGTCGTACTGCCTCAAGCCGACATCCATAACGCCCAAACTCGTGGTCAAAACCACCCAAAGTAACCCAAGCCAAGCCCAAACTGTGATCAGCATCACTCAAAAATATCCGGGCCATGCCCAACAGCACCCAAAGGGTCCATTAGATGTAATTCAGCAATTGCATATATCACATATTTTAACAGAAAATATAATCAGGAAAAACAAACTAAATAGTTGAATTGCACTATTCAAGGTGATGTCCCATACCATCACTGAGGTCATAAATGCCTCTAATGATTTATATTAGGCATAATAATCTAAACTCAACAGTTTATAACAATATAATTCAAATTTAACCATTTTGGTATCCCACGATGAGCTACGACCCCTCGCCCGGCCCCGCTTAAGAAAAATAGGTAACAGGGCATACCCAAAGACATCTCATATGTCCAATAAATAGTTCAATATGTAATAGTAGATAAAACAGGTCTCGCTCAAAATACCCAAAAACGCGCTGAAGGCCGCATTACCCAAATGACCACGAAAACAAAAAAAGAGATATGTACCACCTACCTGAGACTCGTACAATGATACTCCTCCGGTAATAGTCTCCAATTCGGTCTAAAACATGGTAGATCTATAAAAGAATCCAGACCGCTCAAACCCCTATAACTCGTTCTAGAACAGAAATCAAACAAAAATTCTCAAGAGGAATTGAGGCCTTACCAAGGGGGTTCCAACTGAACAATCTGTGATCGAAACGGAGTTCAGAAAATGATCTAGGAGAGGATTGAAGCTCCGACCCGCTTGGTTCGCGAAACTGGGTGAAACATATGAGTTCTGCCTCAAAACAAGGATACTGCCCATTTTAATGAGAAAAAAGTACATGACATGTACTTCATGACTACACGCCGTGTATATCATTAAACTGTTCATTTGGATGCTGGAATTCCGCTGACTTACATTTCGAACCTGCCGACATGAGTACACGGCGTGTACCTATGGGTACACAGCGTGTAATTGTTTTCCCTTTTCTTCCTCATTGACTTACCCACACGCCATGTATATCCCTTATAGATGGATAGACTACACGGCGTGTCCAAAGGGAACACGGCGTGTTCATGGTTTAAGAAAATCTACCCAGCCAACAGGCCTACACACCATGTAAGTCCTACACATGCCCAAGGGTACACAACGTGTCACAAAACTACACGCCGTGTAGTAAGAAATTTCTACACGGCCATCACACAACATGTACTCAGTAAGCACACAGCCGCTCACTCGCCTACACATACACGGCGTGTACATAAAGTACACAGCGTGTAGTCTGGAAATTTCTAGAAACTGCCCATTTCCTCTGGTTTCCTCATAAAAAGGTCAAAAATTCAAACAGGGATGGGATTTTGACCCGTTAAAAAAACTCGGGTTCTTACAATCTCCCAAACATAACAAAGATCGTCCCCGAGATATCAAATGAAACCCGGAGATGACACCAAACATACCACCCCAACCAAAGCAACCAGGACTCCCCAGTCTCAAAGGTCATGGATAAATTTCTCAAGGAGGATCCCCACCCTAGGAATCACCTAACCCGGTCTTAACCCGATAAAACTCAAAGCAACAAGGTTTACTAACCTATTTTCCTAGACGCATAGTCCTCTCGTGATGCATCATCAACCCTACACCCCATTTCTGATCCTGTGTCATTCTTGACACCCAACGTATCACGCACCGCATCGATGTCTACCTCTACAAGGTCCTGGTTCCTAGAACCTCAAGTAACCTGCATCCTCACTGCCTTGATGCCCACGGAACCTCATGTATCCCGCATCCTCGATGCCCCGATGCCCAAGGAACCTCAAGTAACCCGCATCCTCGATTCCTTGATGCTACGTATCTCATACATATATATATATATATAGAATATATCACGCACCCGATATGGTGCCAATCAAACTGACTATAATCTAATCAGTCCACATAGATCATGTGCACCATGTGCACTTAAAATAGACATGCCTCTATAGGTCATGCCAGAAAGGAAACATGGAGGTCACGGCCACACCGCGGTGTACCTCTGACCTTCGTCAGCTCACTAGCCGGCTCGGCCTCTAGCAGCTCCATGGCGTGCACCTAGCCTGATGTACGGCTACCTGATGCTTGAGATACCTACAGTGCTGCTCCAGTCACCGGCCACTAACCCCTCAGTTAAGTACCACTGTCTCTGTACCATCCTCCGAGTGCAGCTGAACCTCAGCTAACCTCTCCTAGTACCGAACACAAATCAACTCTGAATTCCACCATCTATCCTGGTCCCTGCCTGCCAGCTGTCTGAGAAGGCTGCCTGCAGAACCTCTCTAGATTCCCAACCTTCCCACATGCCCGACACTCCTTTGGAGGCCTATCGCACTAAGTCCGAATATGTCCTCACTGTCTGCACTGAAGGAAAATCACTAATGAACAGCCACAAGGGGGTCTAGCTGAGTCCTTGGCCTGACTTCCCTGCTGGAACTCATACCTTCCTCGCTTCCGACAGTCCGATCTGTCACCCGAAGCTATCGCCCTGCCAACCTTGGGCCTATGCCTTTGGTTCCCCTCTGCTATAAGCACCTGGTTCACCGCATCGGAGAAGGAACCCAGCCTGAAGATGTTCACCTGGACCCGAATGGCATGTCGCAATCCAGCCTCAATGTGCCTCACCGATGTCGCGTAATCGCTTACCATACCAGTTGCCAAGAGAGACAATTCAGTGAAAGTAGTTGCGTAGTCCATGACGGACATGTCTCCTTGCTGAAGACTCATGAACTTCTGAGAAATCTCTATCCTCAGTGTCTCTAGATATAAGTTCTCTAAGAACCTATCCTCGAAGTCCTTCCATGCGAGTCCCTCGTGCTTATGAGCCTGAACCTGCACATCCCACCAACGCTTCGTCGTTCCCCTCAGCATGTACGTCGCCAGCTTGACCCTCCACCCTGGAGGCGTCTCGAGCCGCTCGAAGATCATCTGCATACTCTTTATCCAGTTCTCAGTCGCCTGCAGACCACCCTCACCCTGAAAAAGTGGCGAGTGCTGTGACTGGAACTCCCCCATTAGATACGCCATAGATGGCTCTGTACCCTGCGTGCCTTTGTCGATCCCCTACAAGACGCGTTCCAAGATCGCTCAAAGCTACTCATCGAGTCATGGTCCGAACACTATCAAACCTGGCTGCTGCCCTACCTACACTAGATCCTGAACCTACTCCGGTCCCTGAGCTTATAACTGCAGATCATGCTCTGCCTGTACCGAATCTTGAACCTGATCCTACACCTGCAACACTGTATCCTCACTTCCCTAACGCTCCAACAAGATGTGTAGGAGAACCCACTGAATACCATAAATGGTTATAAAACCCATATACATATATATAACAATATATATCCTACGTAGATAAAGAAAGTCGTAAGAGGCAGTGCATAGCTACTACCCTTACTCCCCCTCACCGCAACCCATTCCCATAGCATCCTAGCCTCATGGCCTCCTTACCTGCCCTTAACATAGCCAAGTATCAAAAGTACCTCGGGCCATGCCCGTCCTGACAACCAAAATTGCCTCAAACCGACGACCGAGTCGCCCAATCATAGTTATCAAAATTACCTCAACAAATAGTACCTATCTGCTATCATAAGATCTAGACCCAAATATCGTACCATATGAAATTATACACACATAAATCATGGAATAAACATTACAATAAACAAGAAATTGTATCAGGAATTTCACCAATTTACATTTTAAAGCTTACAAATCATGGCAATTGATTTTTTTATTAACATGGAATTATCACTTCAAAAAGCATACGTGCAATTATGAAATTGAAATACCCTAAACTGTGCCTATCAAAATCCAAGCACACAAGCCTTGCCATAATGGCCAATGTCCAATTCTCCCTTACCACACCGGGTCAAGGGTCACATATCACAATCAATAACATTGCACACCAAGTGAGCCACCGAGGTGGAAATCAAAAAAACTGTAATCCGAGCAAAACAAAACAACAATTCCCACCCATGGAAACTTGGTCCATCCCTCATACCAAGGGATGTAGGCACCCAAGCACAAGTTAAAAACCCAGTTTCAGTAACAACCTATCTCCAGTCTACCATATCCCAAATAGTAAAACCAGTAGAAATAAAAGAGAAGTCTCATTCTCATTAGTAGCCAGTAAAACGATGCTACTAAATCCCTATCAAGAACTCCACTGATACAACTTTGTAACAACCCGGACCCGAACAGCCACCCGAACAGTGCTAAACGGGTCGAGTGTTACTACCTTAGGCACACCTCTCTGAACACCAAAGGCTTCCGATAAGAAATGAGGGTCTGATAGGTATATTGGGCAGGCTATACCCTCTTAGAGGATAATAATAATGGTACTGGTCCAAGTATAATAGTAGATATGCAGTAGAATAAAAGACTCAGAAGACTCGAACCAGACCCGCAGAGTGGAAGCACTATCAATATCAATAAACAGTAGAAGAAATAAATATAAAAAATAGTAGCGAAAATAAACACAACAACATGATAATCACTTGTAACTACTACTGAACAACAACAAATGCATCCAAAGTAGGTCATACGTATCTAAATATAAAGGCACCAATGGATAACCAACTGTAGCTGTAAGATAAGTACGCATGCTGATACAAAAAAGAAAGAAAAAAAAAGTAACTATAGCTAGGTAATACCTCAAGGTCCATACCATCTTCATGAAATATCTAACTCAGCCCAGCTCTTGAAGCTGGTATCTTTCCTGCATGTAAATCCGTGAAGTCTGCACGCATCCTCAAGGCCCCGTGTAGGGTGTGACACAAATCTCATTAGGATACCTCCCAACAGTGCGTACCTAATATAAGTGTTTATAAAGGCATGCATTTATAAGAAAAACAGTAAACTGAACAATGCACTAATAAACACAAAATATACTGGTGCTCAACAGCCACCATGGAGTGTCACCTGCTTCGGCCAATGCAGGAATCTCTGTCGTGTAACCCAACTCCATGTGCCACCTGACAATGCGTGTCTCAAGTACCGATGTCCTGAAGACACACCCAAGAATAGTAACCCAGAACCTTGTGCCTCCTAACACATCGTGCCTCAAGTACCGATGTCCCAAAGGCATGCCAAAGAAGTAACATGGAGGAACAACGATGTCTACCTTCACCTAACATATCCGGAGGGACAATGATATCTGCCCTCAAATAACGACGACCATCATCCCACAACCCGATAGCCTCAATGCTATCCTCTGAAAGCTCCTCACCTCCCACGTGGCTTTCTATGGAAAGTACCCCAACCAAAGTAACTAAAGAACATCTACGGGGTCCTCTACCCACACGAATGGTCAAAACCACCTCATCATGGAGTATCTCTGTGTTCACACTACTCAAAGTTCTAGGTGAGAGGTAATCACCAAAATAGTACCCAAGCTACAAATACATCTGACACCTCGTGTCCCTGCGACCTTTCCTCTCAAGTCTGATCGCCTCTCCATCCAAGTAACCTGGGCCATGCCCAACCTTAAAGTCGTGCTGCCTCAAGACGGTGTCCATGATGCCCAATCCCGTGGTCAAAACCACCCAAAGTAACCCAGGCCAAGCCCAACCTGTGATCAACATCATTCAGGAATATGTGAGCCATGCCCAACACCACCCAAAGGGTCCAACAGAGGAAATTAAGTAATTCCATATATAACATATTTAAACAGAAAACATAAATAGGAAAAACAAACTAAACAATTGAATTGAACTATGCAAGGTGTTGTCCCATACCAGCATTGAGGTCTTAAATGCCTCTAACAATTTTTATCAGGCTTAATAAATTAAACTCAATAGTTTATAACAATATAATTCAAATTTAACCATTTTGGCATCCCCCAACCAAAATTCCCCAATGAGATACGACCCCTCGCCCGACCCCCATCAAGCAAAACTGGTAACATGGCATACCCAAAGGCATCTCATAGGCCCAATAAACAATTCAATATGTAATAGCAGATAAAACGGGTCCCGCTCAAAATACCCGAGAATGCGTTGAAGGCCGCATTACCCAAATGACCATGAAAACACAAAAAGATGTATGCACCACCTACCCCCGAGACTCGTACGATGCTACTCCTCCTATAACAACCTCCAATTTGGTCTAAAATGCGGTAGATCTAAAAAATAATCCAAACCGCTCAAACCGCTCAAACCCCTATAACTCGTTCTAGAAAAAAAACAAAACAAAACGGCTCAAGAGGAATTGAGTCCTTACCGAGGGGGTTCCAACGGAACACTCCATGATCGAAACAGAGTTCAAATGATGATTTGGGAGAGTATTGAAGCTCCAACCAGCTTGGTTCATGAAATCGGGCGAAACATATGAGTTCTGCCTCAAAAAGATGCTACTGCCCGTTTTAACGCAAAAAAAGTATGTACACAAGGTGTACTTCATGACTACACGCTGTGTATATCATTTAACTGTTCATTTGGTAGCTGGAATTCCACCGACTTACTTTACGACCCTACCAACATGAGTACACGGCGTGTACATATGGGTACACTGTGTGTACATATGGGTATATGGTGTGTACCTGGTTTCCCTTCTCTTCCTCGCCAACTTAACCACACGCCATGTATATCCCTTATACACGGCTAGACTACACGACATGTCCAAAGGGAACATGGCGTGTTCTTGGTTAAAAAAAATCTACATGGCCGACAGGCCTACATGCCATGTACGGCCTCCACACACCCAAGGGTACACGACGTGTCACAAAACTACACACAGTGTAGTAAGAAATTTCTACACGGCCATCACACAACATGTACTTGGTGAGCACACGGACGCTCACTCGCCTACACATACACGACGTGTACTTAAAGTACATGGCATGTAGTCTGGAATTTTCCAAAAACTACCCATTTCCTCTGGTTTCCTTAGAAACAAGTCAAAAATTCAAACAGGGTCGAGATTTTGACTCGATCTAAAAACCTGAGTTCTTAGACTGAAAGAGAGAATATCTTCTAAATTTTCCTTTATTACTTAATCAAAAAATCATTTTTTATACTAAGGATGTCCATTTTATAAAACATAGGATCCCAAATAAACATATTCTTGATCCATAAAATCAGTGAACTAAAAAGTATTAGTCATACTATCTAGGAACTTCACGTAGTGCAGTGGTAGGTGATAAATCCCAATCGTACCTTGGTTGTGGGTTCGATTCCCACAGCTTTGTCTGAAACGAAAGGTTGTCACACAGTTTTCATGTTGTCCTTTTTCAAAAATTATACAATTTCATAACATTCCAAAAAAAAGACAAATTTCTCAAAAATAACCATAACATATTTTATCCCCAAAGGTTATCTAATTCCATTCATTTTGCACCCTAAAATGTAATAACCATTTTTCATCTCTAAAATAACTATGTCTCATTATAATATGCTAACCATTATGGTTATGTAACTTATTCTTAAATAACACCCTAACATCTAATGTTATCTAAACTGACCTCTGATACCAACTGTAAGGACCCGACCTTAAATGATTACATAATCTTGAATTAAATGAATAATTCACATTTAGGATCTTTTCCAGTTTAGAGTTTTAGCGAATTAGGGCATAACTATTGCATATAAACTTGTAAATTACATGTAGACACTACTACTTAGTATCCATTTTTTTTATAAAAATAAAAACTCTTAAAAAGAAACATGTTTAGTTCCATGTTTTAGATGACATGACTTTTCCATGATCCCATCCTTGACCCTATTCATCTTTAAGTCCTATAGAAAACATTTTAAAAACTTGGGATGACCATAAAAATATCAGTAAGGGTCAAAAAATAAGAACATGTAACATTAACCCATCAATAAATACATATCATTGAAACTATACTTTTCGATCATAACATACCTCACGAAATCATAAGATTTATGAATAACACATAGAAATCATAAATCATAAAGGTAACTTATGGAATCCATATCATACTTACATTGTATATATCACAGCTAAATATGGATTTATGTTGGAATTCCCATCATAGTATATTCCCTAAATATCTTAGGAGAAACCTTAAGGTTTACCTCCGTCACGTTACCCAATGCATTGGAGAGCTATCTCGGGCTCACCCACCCTTGGATTATCATGGAATTAGTCATATACGTAAACAATGCCCAATAACCATAACATAATGATAACACATAACATAAGCATAAAGGAAAGATAACATTTACACATTCCAATACCAATATATCGAATCAAGATATTTAAATAAACAATACTTTATCAAACCATTTTCAAAACCATTTAAAACATTTAATAAAGAGGTTTTTTAATCAAAAGTGTCCCACTCCACTTTGATTCTATTAAATGAATTATTATATGAAAACATTAATGTCCATATAAACAAATCCAGAAAACCATTTTTAAAACATGGAAATTAATGAAAAATATTTAGAAGAATAAATCATTAAAACATTTAAAACGATATTTTAGTTAAATAGTTTTTAACAAAATGAGAGACGCTTGAATACAAATAATTGAGGAATAAAATTTAATCATAAAATTATAATATCATGAGAATAATGGGATTCAGGATATAATATGCCAAATATAAGTATATACACCATAAAAGAGCGAATTGGTGCATAGCAACAATGATGTCTCAATGGAATGTAAATTGAGACTGAATCCCTTATAAAAACTGTATCCTTAGATTAAGGATAAATAAATTACATAATAATGTGTGAAAAATATAAATACACTCAATATGATTGGATATTTAGTGTAAATAAATCACAGGACATTCACAAACGTTGTTTTTAAGATATAACCAATGACATGGATGTTTAACTCAATGAATGGAAATTGAGTTAAAATTACTCTTATCAAGTTCATAACGATGACTTGAGAATTTATCAATTGAGTGATTATGCGTTACAAAAGTATATCCACTAAAAGGGGAGTGGAAGTTAAAACATAAATAAATAAATAGCGATTCCACACATTATCATACCCTGGCATAATTAATAATTTGAAGATTAACCCCATGGAAGGGAAATTGTGTTAAAGGGTTCCGTTACCAATTTGGTAACTTACGAAACATACAACCCACGAAAGAAGGATCATAAAATGAAGATGTAAATACCCATAAATTGAAATATATTTATCAAATAATACAATCATGGGTAGTAAATTCACCACACAAAAGGAAATAGTGGTAAATACAACATGAATATCACTGGAATAAAAAGTGAGATGAAAATCCCTTACCACATTGTAATCAACTGAGTTGTATGACCAAAAGTTAATAACCAACAAATGAATCACAGAATACCAAGAATATAAATATAATCACGATAATATATATCAATTGTCAGTACAAAATACACCACATGTGATAAATATGTGGTGAACAATAGAAATATCACGGAATTAAAACTGAGATAAGAATCCCCTTACCGCGTGCCTGATTTGACCCGTTTGTTCTTTAATCTCCTAGACAATAAACTAATGTTAATTTCTACATGATTAAGAACATTTTTAAAGTTTATTATTTCTTTTATATCACTTATTACCATGTTATAAACATTATTTAATCATTTATGTTAATAATGGTCGTTTAGTCGACATTTGAGACAAAAATGAACTTCTAATAATTACAAGTTTTTTCATGTGGTAAAAATTCCATTATCTACAGAATGATATTCATGATTTAGATATCAAATATATAAAATATATCTTGTATATATATGTATTTATAATATTAAATAACATATGTAGATAAGAAATGAAATGCACAGTTCATGGCGACGGTAAGTTGTACGTATGCTTGAAACCTAATTTCATTTCTATTTTGTATTTTAATTTAATGAAAACATAATGATACGTAGGTATATTATTATTCTAGTATAATATAATATGATATATATGTTTCATAATTTCATTAAATCCATCTTTTATACGTTCCATGTATGTCCTGAATGAATCATATCACCTTGAGGGGGCGGTAGTCTGCACTTCCTCAAATAAAATTATAGCGTTTAGCCAAAATGGAAACCATAAAGATATGCTATAAATGGAAAATACAAAATAATACAGAAAAAATAAACATAATATATATAATATATAAATACATTGCCTTCATAATGATCACCATATGAGGTGATAGGAGATGATTAAACAATCATCGTTTCGTGAGGCGTTAGTTTGCCGTCCCCAGAAACAATATGTTCTTTACCCATTAGATGGAGGTGTGTGTAAGTGTAGTTTGAATACTTCTCAAAACAACATCCTAGTATATTTAGGATATTTTTTTGTTATAAAATTAATTGATAAAAAGAGTTTAGTGGCTTGGAGAGTAAAATATAAAAAAAGAACTTAAGAGAAGACATTACCATTAAATCGGGAACTCCCTTTGGTTTGAACCAAAATGATTTCTTGAAGTGCCTTATATTTAAGTTAAGGCTTCTAGGTGGAATATAGGGATCTTGAGAGCTTATTTGGGTAGGTTTTGGATGAGGAAAGGGGCTTGAGAAGTGTTATGAATGGGTTAGAGTTTAGGGATTTTTATAAGGGGGAGGAGGGGCTCTTTAGGAAGAGTAAAAATATTATTTTATTATATAATTATTTTCTATTTCTAAATTTCCAATGCTTATTAAAGTCAAAGATAAGATGAGTCATGGTCGAAATAAAATCATCTAATAAAAGGTGGATATGTTTTATATATTATTTTAATCATTATAATATTATTTATTTAAATCATTTTTAATGAGGTAAACAATGCATCATTATTGTCTCATAAATAATTTTATTTATATGATATCTAAAAATTATAAAAAAAACTACCTTGATTTAGAAAATCATTTTAACTTTCCAAATAATATTTATAATCGAAAAGATAACTTATATAACCCTATATAAAATTTAATTTACTAAAAGATATTATTTTATGTCATTCTTGTCTTTAGTTTAAGTTAATTAAAATAAAGTGTCATTATCACCATTAAGTGGCTCCATGGGGTCCCAAAATGGACCCAAGGATGCCCATGGTTGGCCAGGAATCATCTAATAAGGTTATAACAATTGTTAAAGTAACTAGTACTCGACCGTGCATTCCTACGGTGATATAACACAATTCATAAATTATGTGTTCGCACAGTGATATGGTTAAATGATTTTTTTAAGAAGACAATACGACATTTCAATGTTAATAATGAAAATGAATATTGAATATTTTAATATCACAAAATAATGATACTTATTAGTATAATAAAATTAGAAAAAATATATACATCATTATGATAATAGATTACATTTTGGATAAATACATTTGAAAAGATGTAGAAGAATATATAAAAAATAAAACATTATTTTCAGCATGGAGATTTGAATTAAATGAATGAAAAGAACATTGAAATTGACATTTTAAATCTTGATAATTATGATTAATAATTATCATAATACAAAATAGTTATATGTAGACATATTAAAACTGTACATTATAAAGGATACATAATGCATAATATACCAATGTATTTGGCTTATCACTACATATTATAGTGTTATTTACCAATAATCAATGAATGACCACCATTCAAATCTCAAAAATGATTTAATGAAAATAAAAAGAATGATTATAAGTAGACAAATATTTTCAATTTTATTAAATTTTTTAATACAAAAAAACTGAATTTACAAAAAATGTTTAGAAAGTTCAATTAAATCCATCATAAAATAAATAAATAGGAAATAAATGCATTAAATTTTGAAACTTGCATGCAAGAAATATATATTTGAAATTAAACAAAAAATCACTAAAAAAACTCATTCTATATACTAGGGATCAATTTTTATTAAGCAGAGTGATACATTACAGTACTCTAGCTTGTTCTTCATCTCAAAATCAATACACAACTTAAAATCTCAAAATCAATACTCAAATCAAACAGTGTCAAATATTGGTTTTCAAACTTCATATATTTTTTTGATTTTTGAAATGACCAAATCCAACCCACCCATTTAAGAATTACTAAAGTATAATAAATTTAAAACAAAAAAACATATAAAATGATTTTATAAATATTATAAAATAAAAAATATAATTTATTATTAATTTATTGATTAAAATATAAATTTGTTTATGAATATCTTTAAATACTCGATGAAGCTGACAAGATAGTCAATACATTTGAATTAAACTCATTGTATAGCTCAGTATCTCAATTTCAAGTTCAGCTCAATAAAAATAAAGCGAAATTTAAAGACTCTCAATTCAAACTGAAGAACATGATTATGACTATCGTTTACCCCTTTAATTGTAAACAATAAAAATTTACTAATTCCTCAACAATACATCCTTTCCTGCTGACGAATTCATTGGTGAAATAAATACTAGGATCGAACCTCCTTGTGCTAAAAATGATACGTGTATCTTATGTTTCTCTTCCATGGTTGTAAATTTAAGAAATTCATTCCATCATCCCATGCACATTCATCAATATTTATGTTCTCTACTATGCAGAGATGAGAAAAAATGAATTACGTCTGGAATCTCAAAGAAATGACCCACTGATCTACACCTTTGCTTCTTTATAGAGATCCATTGACTTTTCCCCTGAGATGAATATCCCATAATGGACACAAATCACACTAAATCAAAACATAATAATATAAACATAATACCTTCTCGTGGATTGGAAAATCTATTCCAAACAGAATAGTCAGTAAAATGTAACACTAAAAAACTAAAATTAATGTTACATCAACATGAAGATCATATTTAAATAAACATAAACACATATGGAAATCTTAATGATGAAAGAAAAATATGAATAGAGAATGCTATAGAACATAATTGATCATCAAATTATAATTGAATAAAGTAATGGAACATAATTGTACAAACATTTGGTTGAAAGGTCAAATGAATCAACAAATTTTTACCCTTTTCCTACTAGTCATATTCTCTTAACCTGCAAAACAATTAAGGATTTTTAGGAATATTTCATGTTAAATGATTACCGTATTATGAAATAGTCATAGGGAAAGTGATTGTAAGTAAATTAACCATGAAGTATTTGGAATGCGAAGAAATGGTTAAATTTCATAAAATGTAACAGTAATGGTTGGAATATAATCATATTTCTTCTAAGGTCTTGTCAAATTTCATGGATATCATTCAATAAGAACGATAAACTAATATTGTTGCTAAAGATTTTAAAGCACATAACTACTTGAAAATTTGATCTTGTTTTCCAATAAATTAGAAATATAAATGGATAGGGAAAGTAGAAAAGGTTGAAAACCACATATATAGAACTCTTTTTCCACTTATCATTCCATTTAATCAAAATTATCTTTGTTTTACAAACATATAATCATGAGAGGAAAATGAATGCCATTATATATAATTACCTCTGGAAGATATATTTGGAGATGTTTGAGAAATGAAATGTACATGAGACTCTAATATTTAAATCTAAATGCAAAGTCTAATGGAGTAGTCTCTCTTAGGTTGGCCCCAGGAATGTGGTTCCCATGGGAGTAATTATTGATTCCATTATGACTCTCTATAGCTTCAGCACTAGAAAATGCTATCTAGTTAACCATTCAAACAAGTGAATTCCTTTATCTAACATAGTTTTGTTGGTAAAAGGGTTCATTGTAAACCATTAATGGATTTCAACATATGTTTAATCTTCAGTGATGACATGGAAGACGATTTTTTAGTTATAAGAGTGAATTCATGTCTGATGAAACCAAAATCGAAGCATCCAGAATGTTATCAATAGCTGGGACAAAGTGACAGTATGAGTTTCCTAAGATAAAATATAAAAACTTTGGATAGCCAAATTATTTGTGTGCATTAGTATTGGAGGAATATTTATTAGTTAAATTGAAGAGAAAGACATTGGATTCTGTTACAAATGGAATTTTCATCAATGTTCTTATTTGTCAAGTCAACCAATTTGAGTCCTTAAATTCCATTTCATGATTCTCCATATGCACTAAAAATGAAAACATATTGTCATGAAAGGTTGGAATATATACATGCCTAAATGTACACATTCATATGTAAGTATAGAGATTATGAAGAGGGGTAGTGGGGGAGGAAAAACAGAGTTTTTCAGATAAAGATATTCCAATTTCATATAATAATGCAAATACGAAATCCTACACTTCTGAATCCATCAATTTTTTGTTATAAAAAAGTGGAATTAATCCATTAAAGTCGATACCGAGACCTGATGGTGATGTTAAATTATGGCAAGACTATAATGGCTCCAGTAGGCTATATAATGTGAAACATGATGTTATATTCAACCAACAATGAAAATAATACATTAAAAGATAGAGAGTCCCAATCATGAATTCAAATAGCAAAGTAGAGTGCAATACCTGTTTTCCAAACATCGAAATTATTAAATCCATCAATTGAGAGATTAAAATATCAAATAGAAAATCATTTTGGAAAATTGGATAATATTACATATAAATTAGTGAAGGATTTCAAGGTACTAACTTCAACTAAACCATCACTTCCCCATCCAAAAACATATTTATTGATGTGAACTCATTTTCTTGAAATCAATATAATTAACACATTAAATACCTAAAATATGAAAAAAAAATATTCAGTAAGTCTACATCATACAACAAACAAATCAAAGTTTATATTATGCATTTAAGCATAATTTAAAATTTCCCTGGTAATCAGTCACTTACCTTCAGGAATAGAAAAAATAGGTCATCCTCAACATATGATGGACGGTAGGATTGAAGGCTAATTGAATTTACATTTTCCCATCTATTCCACTAATATGATCAACATCATGCCTCATTGACAACAGAAAAAATATTTTTGCAGACTAAGAATAAGATTAATGTAAATAAATCAAAATGACAATATAAATAAAATTATTGGAAGGAAAATAATAAATATATTTTCTATATTATATAAAAGTTTCATTTCATATATTATAATTTTTTCTTCTAATAAAAGAAATAGTTCTTTGATTCTGGTTTATCAATTCAGAAAAAATTGAGTCCATAAATTCCATTTCATTCTTCTCCATATGCACTGAAAATGAAAATATATTTGCATGGATGGTTGGAATAAAAAAATGCATGCATGCACAAATTAATATATACATATGTAACAATAGAGAGTATGGGGAGGGACAACGGGGGTGGAGAAAACTGAGTTTTTTAGATAATGATATTCAAATTTCCCAAAATAATGAAAATAAGGCATCCTATAGTTTTAGTGCCATAACCGTTTTTTATAAAAAAGTGGCATCAATCCATTAAAATACATAGAGAGACTTAAAGGTGATGCTAATATAACAGACGACTATAATGGTTATAGTAGGCTAAATAAAGTGACTCATGTTGTTATCTTCAACCAACAATGAAAAGAATACATTAAAAGATAACAGTCCCAATCATGAATTTAAACTGCAAAGTAAAGAGACATCCTAATTTCCCATACATGATCATTATTAAATCCATCAAATTGAAAGATGAAAAGATCAAACAGAAAATCATTATGGGAAATTGGATAGGCTTATATATGAATTAGTGATGGGTTTCCTGGTACTAACTTCAACTGAACCATCACTTTACCATACAAAAACATGTTCTTTGATGCGAACTCAATTCAAAAAATCAATCAAATTAATACATAAAACCTCTATAAAGGAAAAATATCTAGTAATTATATATCATACAAAAAACTAATAAAAAATTATAGTATGCATTTACACATAATTTCAAATTTCTTTGGTAATCAATCACTTTTCGTTTAGTAATAGAAAATATAGGTCAACCTCTACCTGTGAGGATTGTAGGGTTGAAGGATGACTTAATTTACATTTCCCCTCTATTCCTCTGATATAATCAACATCATTACTCATTGAAAAAAGAAAAAATTGTAGTGCATAATGAGAATAAGATTAATGTAAATAAATCAAAACAATAATATAAATAAAATGATTGAAAGGAAAATTATAAATCTGTTTTCTATCTTATATAACAGTTTCATTCCATATAAGTCAATTTTTCTCCTCTAATGAATGAATTTTTGAGTCATGAAATGCATTTAGAAGAAAGGATGGTACCTTTATAACCATGAGATGAGTAGATCTTAAGAAGTTAAACCATCACTTTCCCATCCAAAAACATGTTCTTGGATGCAAACTCATTTCCTAAAATCTATAGAATTAACACATGAAAACCCAAAAAAAGGGAAATTATCCAGTAATTCTATATCATATAACAAAAAAATAATTTTTTTAGTATTCATTTAAAAATAATTTATAATTTCTCTGGTAATCAGTCACATACCTTTAGGAACAGAAAATATAAGTCACCCTCTAACTATGATGGATGGTAGGATTGAAGGCTGATTGAATTTACATTGCACTTATATTCCACTGATATGATCAACATCATTGCTCGTTGATAACAGAAAAATAGTAGTGAATAATGAGAATAGTATTATTGTAAATAAATCAAAAGAAGAATATAAATTAAATGATTGAAGTGAAAAATATAAATATGTTCTCTATCTTATATAACAATTTCATTTCATATATGCCTCTTATTTCCACTAATGAAAGAATTTGTGAGTCTTTAAATGCATTTAGATGAAAGTATGGTACCTTTATAACCTTGAGATGAGTAGATTTCATGAAGTTTCATGTTGTTTATGAATATGGATCAAGTGTTGAAAAGGAATGGAATTTTTTCTATCATGTCAGTTATACATTCTTTGGTAATCAGGCTACACTATCATCTACCAGGAGATTCAAAACCACATTCATAAGCACATTGGGAACCATTAAATTTATCATGAAACATAAAAACAATGTATACATCGTGGATAACATCAAATTAGGTAGAACATTCAACAAAATAAAATGATCAGCTGCTCTAAGAACTATTATTTGCAAATAAGCACATACCTTTCTCAAGATCCCATGTTTGGAAAATCCCTTCAATAAAAATTCAATAACTATAATCATTTGTGGGTATTCCATAACTATTCATTTCATCGAAAAAAATACAAGCATTAGACAATTCACCTATGAGACACAGACCATAAATAACTACTTCAAAATTTAGTTTTTGTTGTATGGAAGAATGAATTACTGGATACAAATAAAAAATAGTGGGGAAAGATGTAAAAAATTCCTAAAATTTAATGTATAAACAAGTATGAAAGAAAAATTTTCTGTTTGTGGAATGTCCCGTAGAAATTTATTCTAAGGAATAGAAGCATATTATGGTGACAAATATTGTATGTTCTGGAGAAGTTGAAGAGAATTTGTTAATAATTGCTGAGAGAGAAGCATGTCGGCGGAAAGTCTTTAGCAGAAAGAGACAGATACTGCAGATGCAGGAGTAGGTTGACTGGGAAGAAAATCCTGACTGGGTTATAGGGAATGGAGGATACAATAGAAAAACTATAGTGGGTACCATAGGAAGACCCAATGGAAATCACGAGTCATAGGGGGTTCAACTGAACCATCACTTTACCATCCAAAAACATGTTCTGCGATGTGAACTCAATTACTGAAATCAATCAAATTAACACATCAAGGACCCAAAAGGATAAATATGTAGTAAGTATATATCATAAAATAGACAAATCATTAATTATAGTATAAATTTACACATAATTTTAAATTTCTTTGGTAATTAGCCACTTTCCATTAGGAACAGATAATATAGTTCGACCTCTAACTATGATGGATTGTACGGTTGAAGACATATTGAATTTACATTGCCCTTTTATTCCATTGATATGATCAACATCATTACTCATTGAAAAATGAAAAAAATAGTAGTTCATAATGAGAATAAGATTAATGTAAATAAATCAAAAGAATAATATAAATAAAATTATTGAAAAAAAATTATAAATATGAGTTCTTTCTTATATAACAATTTCATTTCATATATGCCACTTTTTCCTCTAATGAAATAATTTCTGAGTCTTGAAATGCATTTAGAAGAAAGGAGGGTACCTTTATAACCATGAGATGAGTAGATCTCATGAAGTTAAACCATCACTTTCCAATCCCAAAACATGTTCTTCGATGGGAACCATTTCCTGAAATTAATAGAATTAACACATCAATACCCTAATAAAGAAAAAATACCTAGTATGTATGCATCATATGACAAAGGAATCATGAATTATAGTATGCATTTGAGCATAATTTAAAATTTCTTTGGTAATCATTCACTTACCTTCCGAAACAGAAAATATAGGTCTTCCTATACCTATGATAGATGGTAAGATTTAAGGTTGATTGAATTTACATTGCACATCTATTCCACTAATTTGATTAACATAATTTCTCTTTGACTACAGAAAAACAGTATTGAATAATGAGAATAATATTAATGTAAATAAATCAAAAGAATAATATAAATTAAATGATTGAAATGAAAATTATAAATATGTTTTCTATCTTATATAACTGTTTCATTTCATATATGCCACTTTTTTTCCTCTAGTGATAGAATTTGTGAGTCTTTAAATTCATTTAGAAGAAAGGATAATACCATTATATCCTTGAGATGAGTAGATCTCAAGAAGTTGCATGTAGTTTAAGAATATGGATCAAGTGTTGAAAAGGAATTGGAAATTTATCTACCACATCAGTTGTACATTCTTTGGTAATCAGGCTGCAATATCATCTACCTGGAATTCAAAACATCTTATATAAGCACATTGGGAACCATTATAATTATCATGAAACATATAAACAATGTACAAATCATGTATTACATCGAATTATATAGAACATGCATCAAAATAAAATGACATGTTGCCTCGAACTATTATCTGCAATTAAGCACATACCTTTCTCAAGATCCCCAGTTTGGAAAATCTCTTCAATAAAAATGTTATAGAAATAAAAATTTGGGGGGTATTCCATAACATTTATTTTCATCGAAAAAAATAACTGCCTCAGACAATTCACCTATGAGACACAAACCATAAATAACTACTTCAAAATATAGTTTTTGTTGAATTGAAGAATGAATTACTGAAGACAAATAAAAAATAGATGGGATAGAAGTAAAAATATATAAAATTTAAAGTATGGAAAAATAGGGAAGAGTAATTTACTATATGTCTAATTACCCATCCGAATTTCATCTATGGAATAGAAGCATATTATGTTGATGGATAGTGGATGTGCCAGAGAAGTTGAAGAGAATCCGATAATAGTTGTTGGGAGAGAAGAACATCAGTTGAAAGTCTTTAGAAGAAAGAGATGGATGCTACAAACCTGAGAGTAGCTCGACAGGGATGAAATTCTTGACCGGGTTGTAGGTTATAGAGGATATAGTAGAAAAATTTAGTCGGTACCATATGAAGACCTGATGGAATTCACTAGTCATTGGGGGTTAGATGCGATGGAATGAGATTACATTGAAATAGAGGAAGTATTCACTTAAAGGAGTTAGTTGGAGCACACCGCTAGCATTGCTAGACGAGAACTGTAGGATGAGATGACATGAATTGTTAGGAGGAACCAAAGTCTAAGAGGATAGAAATATTGAGGAGGATGACGTAGGTGTTTTGTTGACACTGTAGGAATAGTTGAGGGGTATCGTGACTGGGAACCCTAGGAACCAAACTGGTGGAGACGTAGGCATAGCAGGCTGAGGGAGAGTGAGGATGAACTAGCGGGGGAGGAGTAGGTAGAGATGGAGCAGGCGGAGGCATAGCCGGCGTAGGTGGAGAAGGCTCAAGAATTCTTCTGGAACCCTAATCCCTATGGAGGAAAATCCTGAGCGTTGGATGGGATTGTGGGTCAGAACGAAGTAACGGAAAGGGGGAGGGGCAACGTGGATGGCTTTGGTGTTGACAAATACATTGGTAAAAAGTATTCTTGAGTAAATATATATATTTTGTATTATTATGATATTTTTTTTACCTTAAATTACCCTATAGACCTTTAACCACTGTAAAAAGGTCAAAAGTTACTATGAAACAAAAATTCTTTTGATCTAATCGAACCACATTTTACTTAATAATAACAACCATGTATGTCATATTTTTGAAATTCAATTCAATGAAGCGGGAAAATTTCATTTAAATGAAAAATTCGTTTTTTAACTACCACTCAGTGTTTTCACTATTCATCAAAATTTGAAGGTTTTCATAAAAATACCAAAAATTCAGCCTAATCTATATTTAATATTCTGATTTCAAAAATGATGTATATTTTTACCAAATTCAATAAATATAAGTTCCATTAATTAATTTAAAATTAATTCCCACTATCAAAACAAAAAGCGTGTTTTTAAGAAATAATAACTATCAAAAGATTGACATTTTTTTATGTCTAATTTGAAAGTGAAATTACATCAAATGACCAAC
The DNA here is from genome assembly GCA_963277665.1 of Viscum album. Lineage (NCBI taxonomy): Eukaryota > Viridiplantae > Streptophyta > Magnoliopsida > Santalales > Viscaceae > Viscum > Viscum album. The sequence continues at coordinate 2,028,879,133 of OY728133.1, forward strand.
ATTGAATTAAATGGAAAAAATATAATCTAATTACAACTAAAAAATAATTAAAAATTTAATCTAACCATATAAATAAATTAGATTAAAAGGCAGTTTTGAATTAAAATATAGGGTTTTTCACTATTCAATAAAAAAAGAATTTTTTCAGAAAAATACAAAAAAATTGCCCAAAGTAAATTTTTATATCCAGATTCTGAAAAAGAATTTTATTTTTTAAAATAAAACATATAAAAGTGACCAAAAATAGATTTAAATAGGGTTCTCCATTAAATGGCGGTAAATTGACATTTTAATGAATATTAGAGTAGTTATGCTTAAAATAAGATTCTTTTTTATTTTAAGCCTCTAAATTTTTATTGGATAAATGTAAAAAAATTTAACAAACACATCTAATCATATTTTAGTTAGTTATATTATTTCTCACTATTATAATGGCTAGGTTTTAACAACTATTTAAAATAGTAATATTATATTTTCAGTGTGCAACGTAAGATTTAAAAGAAACTCGTTGTTAAGTATTTGGTATGCCATCGAACATAGAAACCCCTTTTAAAGTAAAATTAATATTTATTTCCAAAATATTAGTAAATATTAAAATCTAATATTCTTTATTTACCTTGGATTCTACATATATATTCATCATATACATATATATAATTTTAATATTAATAATTAAATTACATCGTTCATTAATATGGTAGGCTACTCGTACACATGAACGTTGTTTCCTTTTTTGGGAGAATTTAATAAAATAAAGGTTAATAATAATTATACTTAATAGAATCATTATTATATTGTATAAATTATATATACTAATTATATTTATCATTATCACCATTCATGTAAATCAGAAATTAAAAAACGAATCACATTACTTCATGAAGGTGGTAGTCCACACATACGCACGAGCGATCTTATATTTTTCCAATAGATTGGAAGGAGGTGGTTAATTTTTATTACATTATCATAAAAAATTATATTGAATATAATGAATACATTATTTTATAATGGATACCATGGATTTTTAGGAGGTATAAGAAGAAAAAAGTTTGGAAAATCTCGGTCAAGAGTTATAACACCTTATTGAGAAAACTCTTTTGTATTCCACTGTAATTATTTAAGGGATGGTATTTTGGAAAGAAAAGAAGATATAGGATGTGGGGAAGGATGAAAGTAACGTATTATATTAGGTATTTTTCAATCTAGTAGGCTCAAACAATGTAAATAGGTTCTATTTTATAAGAAATGGGATGGGCACTCTTAGAGTTATCTAAAGTAAAAAATTAATATAAACCAAATTTCATGAAAAATTGGATCCAAATTAAAATAATAATATTATAATATGAGTTTATCTATAAATAATATAATATCATAATATTTGGACAAGTTTTGGTTATGTTGTCACTCTTATCTCTTATTTTTAACCATTTTTAATCATTTTTAACAATTAGTGCAATAATAATTTTTCTAATTTTTGAGGGTCCAGAATATTACCATAAAAAGATATTTTATACATTTATAGAACCTGTTTGATATGTTTAACCATATCCCCTTCATTTTTATAAATACATTTGTATAAATTTTAAATATTTTAATAAAATATTGTTCATTATAAGTTATCATTAATGTCATTTTGGAAGTTTTCATTTACTTTACCTTTGAAAACAACATGATAGATAATAAATACAAATATAAACACTCTACACATCCCTAATATGTTATATTAAACTATTAATATTTTATAACATAGTAATTCACATAAATTTTATTATTTTTAAAATCATATTTTTTTAATATTTATAATAATCGAAAAAATATTGTAGTGGTGTTGAAAGAAAAATTAATCTTACTTAAAAATAATCATTTATAACTAAACATAACTTCTTTTTTCTCCTCATGAAAAACAATTAATGAATATAAAGTCAATAAAGTGACATTTTGTAGTTATTATTTTCTTAAAATAATATAAATGTCATAATAAACGATTTTTTTAATAAATATCCCGGTTTTAGAGAATTGATTGGTAAGTTTTAAAAATACCCTCACCCAATTGGGTAGAGGAATGTGTCAGAGAAAATTTATATCCTTATCCCAAATGTTTATCATTTTTTACCTCTTTTTCCCAATATAGTTGAAAAATATTTACCAAGGTCACTATTCATATTGAAAAAAAATAAAATAGAACCCTTTGCCAAATTTGATCCTCCCGATTCCAAATATAGGATCCATGTTTCAAGATTTATTTCATAAAAGTATCATAAATACATTTTGAGACCAATTATTTTTTTTAAGTAAAATAAAATTATTTATAATTAGCCAATTACTAGAAAAAACATAGAATAATATTAAGAAAATCGATTTAATAATTATTATTTTAATTTCACTGAAACCATTCATCAATAAATAATATCCTAATTTATTCATGTAAAATTACATTGTTTACATAAAAACTATTTTTCTAAAAAAAATATACATTCATGCACTTTTATATTAATTTCTAAGCATTTGATGACCAATGAATTTATTTTATACAAATATAAGCAACATGTTTCTCAATAATATATTTAACCTTATTAATACCAACCAATCAAATGTCTATGTTATAACGATACACTATATTGTAGTTTATTTCGAATCTATGTTGCATGTATCTAATGCTATCAATGAAATTAAATTTATTTCAAGAGAAATATATCACAAAATATTAGGGTGTTAAAACTTGGGCCCACTATTTCGAATCCATATGGAGGTGCAACCCATGTGAGATTTTGGGCCTTATGATCCATTTCTACTTCTCTTCTAGTTGGTCTATATCCTCTCCCCTAACATACTCTCCCAATCACTGCACAAACCCATCCATATTGGTATGGGATTCCATATTTAGAGTTCAATCGAATGAATGGACAAATCAACATCTCCTCGGTGTATGCACTCTCCCTGATTTTCACATATTTATACAACATGATGAATGGAGAATCCCTATATGGAATCAATGTATGTTTCCCAATTCTCTCACAAACATGAAATATATCTATAAGATGATTGTGGGGTGGTGCTAGCAGAATACTTCTTTATAAACATTCTACATGAGGCTTGAGAGACAATGGAATTAGAGAACAAACTAATTTAGGGTGAACCACTCTCAAGCCACAGTTTAGTCAACATGTTCCACCAATACACTGCCTTGATATTAAGGGAGATATGACCACTACATTATAGTCACTATTCCATATTCCATGATCATTACCATTTTCAGAGGAAAGGGATGGAATAAGAACTACACTGGTTGAAAAAACGTCCCAACAAGCCCACACACTCTAGCTAAAAAGGGTGACTATTGATTATATTCTACATCGATGGTTAGTATTTACTATTGGGAGTGTAGATAGAGTTTTAATACATTTACCCCCCCTCCATGTGTGTGGACACCCAGCCGTATAAAAATATGATATGGTCTGCACACACATAAAGGGGTCTTCCATCTAATAATGAGTTTAAAAACCATATAAATATTTTCCCTCACCGAAACTGATAATTTTATGTTCCTACCCATTGCCAAAAGTTTTTCTATGAAACAAATTCTTCGGAACACTCATATATGTGTACCATAGGAATGAATCATCCATCCACAGAGGAAATCAAAGATAACCCCTACCAGCCTGACAATGGGGGTGAAGGACTTCACACTATTTCTCTATTCCTAAATCCACATACCCTTTAGAGAACCAAGTAGGATTATTCTTTATCACACCACATTTTAAATAGGAATTTTTAGGGCCTCCATGGAATCCTCACAAAAATCTCATTAAATAAGAGCTCAAACCATTTCTTGTATGGGATATCCATCATTCTAGGATTGCTTCACCTCCCCCCTACACTATGTCTAGTAAATCCTTTTATAATGACCGTAGATACTCTAAATCACCCCAAAAATTTTCTATGGGTATGAATTCATTGTAAAACACTCCCTAGATCAAGTTACCTCCAATTTGGTAGAGATCCCCCATGATGATGTAGACCTCCCCATGATTTTAGTGGAAAGATTTGTTCCCCAATTACCCCATTATTAGAATATCGACCATTATGTATATGTGGTGTTAAATATGTAATTGGGATGTACAAACAAATACATACACATAAACCCTTTCCTCTCCAAATTTAATTCATCACAAGTTCATAATATATATTATGCCTAGGCCCAGTCATCTTTGAAGTTGTATCCCTAAAAAAGATCTTATTCTTCATTCCATCCCTAGAGGTAGTTTTCTCAGCCCCTCATAAAAATACTCACATATTTTGTGGGGAATATACAACTATCCCATCTATATTGATCATATTAATTGAATTATAAAGTAAATATTTCATGATCTAAGTATCTTCCTTAACACAGTGACCTACCAAAACCCTATTCCTGTAGAGACCCTAAGCTTAACATACATGAACATTACATTACTTTTTTGTAATACTTAGTACATAACAAAAAATACACACACAAGGATCGTAATAGTTTAGTGTCTTTGGAAACTCGGAACGTAATCTTCTAATCATGGTGAAAGATCTCCAATATCTCCCATAAAGATCTTCCCTTTTTTTACCTAAAACCTTTCTTTATATCCTGGGGAAAAGAAAACATAAAAGGGTGAGATCAAATGCTCAGTAAGGGTAAACAAAAGAAATATAAATCTCATCGTATACACAAGCACATAACTTTTGGAAATCTTAACCTGCAAAAGAGATCATAATTTCATAACATGGGATAAATCATGGCAGTGAAATGTAAGCACAATAATCATAACTTAAAACATGAAACTTTTTGGCATACACACATAATCATAGAGAATCTTTTATTGTTAGTCAAGACTCATTTCCAAGACTATCTTAGTGGACAAAGTCCCTTTCTGAACCGAGTCACCCTCGTTCCAGTCCTGTTTCACTGAACCGGTATAACCTACCGTTCCAGCCATGTCTATCTCATGAGATATAAAATCTTTACCCAATGCATTGGAGGGAGATATAGGTCCCACCCATCTCATAATGATACCATTATTATGTGTTCCACAAAATCATAAATCATACATCATTGCATAACCCATGTAATACAAATGGGAATCTTAAACATCATGACATCATAAAACAATTCATATATGATAAAGGAATTCATAAAAATAATTCCATCACAACATAATCAAATCAATGTAATAATAGGGATAAAAACAGAACCCTTTATTATCTTATATGGAAAATAATTTTGATAAAACACTTGAACTCCATTCTTGAGGAAAATATCCTTTCTTCTTCAAAAACATTTTTTCCTTTCTTAAAATTTCATACAACTTTAAACTAAAAGAAGTTGATTAAAAATAATCATGAAAACTTGTAAAGTAAGCTTCTTGGAAATAATTTTTTAAAAATCCATTCATGCCATATAAGTTAAAAAAACATTCTTCTCGTACTTTTGTCAGAAAAGTTAAAAAAGTACCTCGTACGAAAAAAAATGACAAAAGATTCCTTTCATATTCTTTACTAAAAACTCACCGAAGGGTAAAATGGAATATAAACTATTGTAGAATGATATAAATATTACATATTTAGGAATCATTGGTGTGGATGATAAAATACACCCTAGTAAATAGCAAATTATAAACAATCTCGGATAAAAATGAGATTGTGATATTTCCCTTACCTTAGGTCCGACTTGCTTTGTAAGTGTCCGAACCTTCTGTATAATGAATTAAATCATGTTATTTACTTATTCCAGAATCATATTCATTGTTATTATATCATATATGGTCCACTTATGACTTTATATTACCCATTCTTTTGTAAATTCATGTTAAAGTAGCGTTTTGGATAAAATCGTCTCATTTGTCGTTCGTGTTTTTAACTTGTAATTATTAATATGATTACTTGGATCATGATCACTTATATCCAGAATGTAAAACATGATTTATATATAATATATATTCAGAATATATATATATATATATATAATATCGATAAATGTAATGAAATACACCGTTCATGGAGACAGTAGTCCGTACGTACGCATGAACGCTGTTTTCGTTTCCTTATTGAAGTGAATGGAATTAAGTAGATGACATACATATAAATTTACATAAATCCAGTATAATTATTATGTCATATATTTCATTAGTACTTATTATATATACTTTATAATCATTCATGAATGGTTAATCATTGAGAATGAATCTCATCGCTTCGTGGAGACGGTAGTCCGTACGTACGCACGAGTGATGATATCGTTCCCATGGTCGTGGAATTGTGTTGAAGTGTATGTAGACTATTTCAGTATCAATATCACTTTATAATAATCATATATAGTTACTCATTACACCATTATACCCATCCTATTAAGGTGGTGGTGGAAAATAGATTACACCACGGCGTGGAGACGGTATTCCGTACGTACGCACGCGCGGTGATTTCAATTTTCCGTAGGATGGATAGAAGGTGAATTAGGGTTGTTTCATATTTATAATAACATATAAGTATGTAAGTAATACTGATGTTATTACTTTGTCATGAAACAACTAAAGAATAATAAGTTGAAGAAGAAAGAAATTGAAAAGATCGGTAATGGATATTACCTCTTCTTTGAAACGCCTCTTTGAATCCTCCACTTAGGGAACTACGATTGTCCTTTGAAAAAGACCAGGACCACTAGGATTATTATAGGGAAGTGGATAAGGGATTTTGGCAGGGTTTGGCCGAGCTTCAGTGCTCAAATTGGTGTGAGGAGGAGGGGAGGAGGTGTCCTTTTATAAGGGAGGAGAGGGGCACCTTAGGAATATCTCAAAATATTATTTTATATTAAAATCAATATCGTTTTATAATAGTTCCAAAGGGTCTTATTTCGAAGCTAAAGTGGGGATGGGTCGAAATCCTATCAACCAATAGGATTTAGACAAGTTTAGGTTATTATTTTAACCTTATCAATTAGATTTAACTCTAAGTTAAATAATTTAACTTTTACCGTGTCTTTTTGTTTTCTTACACTATATGGTTAATACACTTACTATAACATGCCAAAAGAACCCCAAATTGTTTATTATTAATATATATATCCTTATCTAAGTCATTTGTCCGAACCTTAGATTTTTAGGAATAAAATAACAATTAATAATATAATATTTGATTAAAAAACTATTTTGTGTCAATTTTGACACTATTTGATATATGATTTTTGTGAAAGTCATAACAGAATTATATGTTCGAACCAAGTTGATTAAATCAACAATAATATATCATAGTGACCTATAAAATTAGTGTAATTCATAAAAAGTCTCAAATTGCATTTATTTTGGTGTTTATAACATCAATTATGTCAATATTTCATTAATAAGATAATTACTGCATCATCATTGTGTCATAAATAAATTAAATTATTTAATGTCTAAAATTTACAAATAAAATACCATTATATAGGAAGTCGTTTTAGAGTTCTAATGAATATTTATAGTCGAATTTATCTTATGTATAACCCCATATTAAAAATGATTTACTTATTAAACTTTGATTTTAACTATTTTAACTATTCGTTAAATAAAATAATATTAAATGTCATAATCTAATCCCAGTGGACCTAAATGGCCATATTATATTCATAAGGTTTTTTTTGGTCGAATTACACTTATCCAATAGAATTAGGACATGTTTTAGGGTAATATTAAAATCATATTTACCCTTAGTTACCCTATTTACTATTAACCGCAGTAAAAAAAGTAAAAAGTTACTATTCACCAAAAAATTATTTTTATCTCATTGAACCGCATCTTACATACTGATATCAACTGTGTCTGTCGGATTTTTGAAATTCCATTCACAGAATCGGTAAAATTATGTTTTATGCAAAATTCAGTTTTTAACCTACCACTTAGTGGTTTCACTATTCATCAAAAATTGATGTTTTTCAGAAAAATGCCAAAATTTCACCCTAAGCTATAATTGATATTCCGAATTCAAAAATGATTTCTATTTTAAAAAATTCCCAACATATAATTTGCATTAATTAATTTTATAATTAATTTCCGCTGTCACAACAAATAGCGTGTTTTTAAGAGATAATAATTATCAAAAGATTGACACTTGTTTATAAAAGGTTTAAATGTGAAATTACATCCAATGCCCAACATTGTATTAAATTGTAAAAATATATTCTAAATATACTTTAAAACCACTCAAATTAATAATTTATCACTATTAATTATTTCGATTAAAAAAATTTGTTTTTAATTAAAATTTATTAATTTTCGCTATTCATCAGAATATGAAAGTTATCCGAAAAGTACCAAAATTTCACCTTAGGCTAAATTCGATACTCCGAATCCATAAATGAAGTCCATTTTGAAAAATAAAATTTACGAAATTTCAAAAAGTGGTTATTACTATTCATAACGGCTAGTTTTAATAATATCTTAATAGCATATCGTTGTTTAGCGAAACTTGGTGTTGCGTACAACACACACTATCATGGAAGGTCGCGATTGCGTGTAATTCAAGCCAGGTCAGAGATGTGTGTTGTGAAAGCTCCTTTTGGTGTAGAGTATAACACAAGACATTAATGAAATTAAAAATATTATTTTTCATAAAATCTCGGGGTGTTACATTCTACCCCCCTTAAAATGAATTTCGCCCTCAAAATTCATCGGGGTTATAAATGGTTTACTATTCGAAAGTTTCTTTAATCGAAACCCACATAGTAAAAAGGAATACCAAAACCAATCTTTAAAAACAAAAATATGAAACGTAACGGTTACCCAAATAAACTAATCACTGGGTTTCCACATAGGTGAAAATATGGATATGGAAGAGAAATCTAACCATCATGTTCTGATGGAGAGTGGTAGAGAACATGGCTATGGAAAAGCTAGCAATCACAAATCCATAAATTTGTGACGATCTAAGGTACCATCTGATTAATCAGATATAAGTGCACTAGGACTACATTTTTGGTTTTCAAGATCATTTCCCTAAAGTTGATGAAATTGGAATTAGAAGAAATAATTTCGTGATTTTGGTATAGTATCACTGTTTTTCGTTATTTGGACAATTTCTACTTCATCTCTTAAAGAAATGAAGTTGAATTTGTCATTCGTGATGTGTAAGAAGATCATGTGATAGAATGATGGGTCATTCCATCTGTCTCAAAAGGTTATAAAAGTTATCAAAAAATACATAAGTCCATATATAGTGAGATTAATGATATATGGTTTCTAAAATGAACTTATACTTCATATATCATACTGCTTAATATAATAAAACTAGTTTCTACTAAACATGGACTTCTTGTAGGCCAGTGATAGGTGATAAAGGCCAGTCACACTTCGGCTGTGGGTTCGATTCCCACATCCTTGTCCGACGCGATGGGTTGTCACCCGTCCTGCAGGTTGTCCTTTTTCTAAAACTACATTACTATAACATCCCATCAATAATATTGAAAATCTTCTATCCTTAAACAATACTAACTTATGTCCAAAATCCATTCTAATATTTAGGCTTATCCATAATACTGTAGTCCACTCTCAGAATATAGTGAAAATGATTACCAGAGATTTAATACCATCGTTGATCCCCATATATCATAAGATATGTCTTGTTGGTTACATTACAAACATTCAAAGGCCTTAATCAAGTATTTTCTTGAATACCCATTGAACCTTAGTGAAAACATGAATGCAGTTAAAAGTTAACACCTTCCACATACCAAAATCCTCAAAATTCTATATACTCAAACCATGATATCACTTAGTCCTTATATCAATCATGAGCTCATGAATACAATCAAACATCTCATTATCTTATTATCCCTTCATTATGCTCATATCATCTGTTTACCAAAAAATGTCTCAATCCCTTTTCATGGTTACCGGTACCATAAAATTATTGAAAACCACAATAGACCAAAACATAAATATTCCAATATTCCACAATACTATATACAACATTATTTTGGAATCCCATTACATAAACACTTAATCATTCCACCACATTGTTTTCATATTCAACATCGCCAATAGTGATCGCATGTGACTTCCCTTTGTCCTTTTCCTTTAGTGGTTGCTCATGTTTATCATCACTAACCCTTAGATTAGGGCATTTATTGGCATAATGTCCCATCTCCTTGCACTTGAAACATTGAAGTGTTGGTGGTGCGTTCTCAGTAGTATTTTCTTTATTCACATCATTAGAAACCCTATTCCAATTACTTCGACACTCAGCTGCTCGATGACCTTCTTTTCCACACTTAAAACATTTTCTAGTCCCTTTAAGACAATCTCCACCATGCTTCTTTCCACACTTTGTCCATAAGGAAGCATTCATCTTCTTTTCACCATTATTCTGAGATTTCTCCTTGAACTCCATCTTTCGTTTCTTGTCAAAACCATGAGATGGATATATAACACCAACTTCCATTTCTACCTTGATAGCACAACGCACAATTTCTTCATAGCTACTGAAGTCTCTTATAGCTAATGCCCTTCGAAGACTTGGTTTTAAGCCACTGAAAAATCGATCAACTTTACTTTCAGGTTGGATGATAATGCCAGATGTGTACCTTGAAAGTCTTGTGAAATTCGCTTCGTATATACCAATAGATTCATCATCCTTCTGCTTCAGCTCAAGAAACTCCTTTTCCATCTGTGTTCTAAGAATACGAGGGAAATACTTATTGAAAAACAAGTTCTTGAACTCGTCCCATTCCATGGACTCAATTTAATCTCTTGGCCTCGTATTCTTGATAAGATTCCACCATTGATCAGCTTCACCTTCCAAACGATATACTGCTAAGATGACTTTATCATGTTCAGAACATTGAAGAACAGAAAATATCTTTTCAGTGGTACTGATACATTGTTCAGCAACAAGTGGATCGGAAGACCCACTAAAAGAAGGTGGACGTTGCCTCATGAAGGACTCAATAGAATATTGTTCCCTTCTCTGATCATTTGGAAGTCCAGAATGATTCATATCTTGTGTAAGTATAGCAATAAGATTTTTCACTCCATCTCCCATAACATTTTCTTGTTCAGGAGGAAAATCATTGCTTTGTCCATTGCATTGATCAACACTGTTCCTTCGGGTTCCAGCCATCGTCTAAAACCCAAAAAGAATAGTGTGAGAGGCAAAAATCATGATAAGGAAAACAACATTATAAAGGGGGAGTATTCTCAATATCTAACTTCTTAGGTTAAATTCTAAGATCGTTACCGTAGTTATAGGACGGTATCATATACGTATACTTATCCTTAGGGACATCCGTAGACAAACCTTATAAATATCTCTAAGGATCTCACTAAAGTTCTCGCATCCTAGTTTCCAAAGGTTGACTAAAACTCCCTTTGATACAAACTGTAGAGACCCTAAGCTTAACGTACATGAACATTACATTACTTTTTCGGAATACTTAGTACATAACAAAAAATACACACACAAGGATCGTAATAGTTTAGTGTCTTTGAAAACTCGGAATGTAATCTTCTAATCGTGGTGAAAGATCTCCAATATCTCCCATAAAGATCTTCCCTTTTTTTACCTAAAAAATTTCTTTATATCCTGGGGAAAAGAAAACATAAAAGGGTGAGCTCAAATGCTCAGTAAGGGTAAACAAAAGAAATATAAATCTCATCGTATACACAAGCACATAACTTTTGGAAATCTTAACCTGCAAAAGAGATCATAATTTCATAACATGGGATAAATCATGGAAGTGAAATGTAATCACAATAATCATAACATAAAACATGAAACTTTGTGGCATACACACATAATCATAGAGAATCTTTTATTGTTAGTCAAGACTCATTGCCAAGACTGTCTTAGTGGACAAAGTCCCTTTATGAACCGAGTCACCCTCGTTCCAGTCCTGTTTCACTGAACCGGTATAACCTACCGTTCCAGCCATGTCTATCTCATGAGATATAAAATCTTTACCCAATGCATTGGAGGGAGATATAGGTCCCACCCATCTCATAATGATACCATTCTTATGTGTGCCACAAAATCATAAATCATACATCATTGCATAAACCATGTAATGCAAATGGGAATCTTAAACATCATGACATCATAAAACAATTCATATATGATAAAGGATTTCATAAAAATAGTTCCATCACAACATAATCAAATCAATTTAATAATAGGGATAAAAACATAACCCTTTATTATCTTATATGGAAAATAATTTTGATAAAACACTTGAACTCCATTCTTGAGGAAAATATCCTTTCTTCTTCAAAAACATTTTTTCCTTTCTTAAAATTTCATACAACTTTAAACTAAAAGAAGTTTATTAAAAATAAACATGAAAACTTATAAAGGAAGATTCTTGGAAATAATGTTTTAAAAATCCATTCATGCCGTATAAGTTAAAAAACATTCTTCTCGTACTTTTGTCGGAAAAGTTAAAAAAGTACCTCGTACGAAAAAAAACGACAAAAGATTCCTTTCATATTCTTTACTAAAAACTCACCGAAGGGTAAAATTGAATATAAAATATTGTAGAATGATATAAATATTACATATTTAGGAAACATTGATGTGGATGATAAAATACACCCCAGTAAATACCAAAGTATAAACAATCTCGGATAAAAATGAGATTGTGATATTTCCTTTACCTTAGGTCCGACTTGCTTTATAAGTGTCCGAACCTCCTGTATAACGATTTAAATCATGTTATTGACTTATTCCAGAATCATATTCATTGTTATTATATCATATATGGTCCACTTATGACTTTATATTACCCGTTCTTTTGTAAATTCATGTTAAAGTAGCGTTTTGGGTAAAATTGTCTCATTTGTCGTTCGTGTTTTTAACTTGTAATTATTAATATGATTACTTGGATCATGATTACTTATATCCCGAATGTAAAACATGATTTACATATAATATATATTCAGAATATATATATATATATATATAATATCAATAAATGGAATGAAATACACCGTTCATGGAGACGGTAGTCCGTACGTACGCATGAACACTATTTTCGTTTCCTTATTGAAGTGAATGGAATTAAGTAGATGACATACATATAAATTTACATAAATCCAGTATCATTATTATGTCATATATTTCATTATTACTTATTATATATACTTTATAATCATTCATGAATGGTTAATCATTGAGAATGAATCTCATCGCGTCGTGGAGACGGTAGTCCGTACGTACGCACGAGCGATGATATCATTCCCATGGTCGTGGAATTGTGTTGAAGTGTATGTAGAGTATTTCAGTATCAATATCAATTTATAATAATCATATATAGTTACTCATTACACCATTATACCCATCCTATTAAGGTGGTGGTGGAAAATAGATTACACCACGGCGTGGAGACGGTATTCCGTACGTACGCACGCGCGGTGATTTCATTTTTCCGTAGGATGGATAGAAGGTGAATTAGGGTTGTTTCATATTCATAATAACATATCAGTATGTAATTAATACTGATTTTATTACTTTGTCATGAAACAACTAAAGAAGAAGAAGTTGAAGAAGAAAGAAATTGAAAAGATCGGTAATGGATATTACCTCTTCTTTGAAACACCTCTTTGAATACTCCACTTAGGGAACTAAGATTGGTCTTTGAAGAAGACCAGGACTTCTAGGATTATTATAGGGAAGTGGATAAGGGATTTTGGCAGGGGTTGGACGATCTTGAGTGCTCAAATTGGTGTGAGGAGGAGGGGGAGGAGGTGTCCTTTTATAAGGGAGGAGAGGGGCACCTTAGGAATATCTCAAAATATTATTTTATATTAAAGTCAAAATCGGTTTATAATGGTTCCAAAGGGTCTTATTTAGAATCTAAAGTGGGGATGGGTCGAAATCCCATAAAAAAAATGATTTAGAAAAGTTTAGGTTATTATTTTAACCTTATCAATTAGATTTAACTCTAAGTTAAATAATTTAACTTTTACCGTGTCTTTTTGTTTTCTTACACTGTATGGTTAATACATTTACTATAACATGCCAAAAGAACCCCAAATTGTTTATTATTAATATATATATCCTTATCTAAGTCATTTGGCCGAACCTTAGATTTTTAGGAATAAAATAACAATTAATAATATAATATTTGATTTAAAAACTATTTTGTGTCAATTTTGACACTATTTGATATATGATTTTTGTGAAAGTCATAACAGAATTATATGTTCGAACCAAGTTGATTAAATCACCACTAATATATCATAGTAACCTATAAAATTAGTGTAATTCATAAAAAGTCTCAAATTGCATTTATTTTGGTGTTTATAACATCAATTATGTCAATATTTCATTAATAAGATAATTACTGCATCATCATTGTGTCATAAATAAATTAAATTATTTAATGTTTAAAAATTACAAATAAACTACCATTATATAGAAAATCGTTTTAGCTTTCTAATAAATATTTATAGTCGAATTTATCTTATGTATAACCCCATATTAAAAATTATTTACTTATTAAACTTTGATTTTAACTATTTTAACTATTCATTAAATAAAATAATATTAAATGTCATAATCTAATCCAAGTGGACCTAAATGGTCATATTATATTCATAAGGTTGTTTTTGGTCGAATTACACTTATCCAATAGAATTAGGACATGTGTTAGGGTAATAGTAATATCATATTTACCCTTAGTTACCCTATTTACTATTAACCGCGGTAAAAAAAGTAAAAAGTTACTATTCACCAAAAAATTATTTTTATCTCATTGAACCGCATTTTACTTAATGATATCAACCGTGTCTGTCGGATTTTCGAAATTTCATTCACAGAAGCGGTAAAATTAAGTTTTATGCAAAATTCAGTTTTTAACCTACCACTTAGTGGTTTCACTATTCATCAAAAATTGAAGTTTTTCAGAAAAATGCCAAAATTTCACCCTAGGCTATAATTGATATTCCGAATTCAAAAATGGTTTCTATTTTAAAAAATTCCCAACATATAAGTTGCATTAATTAATTTTGTAATTAATTTCCGCTGCCACAACAAATAGCGTGTTTTTAAGAGACAATAACTATCAAAAGATTGACACTTGTTTATAAATGGTTTAAATGTGAAATTACATTCAATGAACAACATTGTATTAAATTGTAAAAATATATTCTAAATATACTTTAAAACCGCTCAAATTAATAATTTATCACTATTAATTATTTCGATTAAAAAAGTTGTTTTTAATTAAAATTTAGTAATTTTCACTATTCATCAGAATATGAAAGTTATCCGAAAAGTACCAAAATTTCACCTTAGGCTAAATTCGATACTCCGAATCCATAAATGAAGTCCATTTTGAAAAATAAAATTTACAAAATTTCAAAAAGTTGTTATTACTATTCATAACGGCTAGTTTTAATAATATCTTAATAGCATATCGTTGTTTAGCGAAACTTGGTGTTGCGTACAACACACGCTATCATGGAAGGTCGCGATTGCGTGTAATTCAAGCCAGGCCAGAGATGTGTGTTGAGAAAGCTCCTTTTGGTGTAGCGTATAACACAAGACATTAATGAAATTAAAAAGAATATTTTTCATAAAATCTCGGGGTGTTATAATTCCTCTTTTACAGCCCCGGGGAACTCCTAAACTAGTTGGTCTGGGAATTATTATTCATACTTGGGATAAATATATATTCTATAAATACAAACACATGTAATGGAAACCCCTTATAGAGTTTATAATATCTCAATCTTCTCAAAATTCATTTCACGCTCTAACAATGTTTGTAATCTCTCCTAGAACATAATGTTTCCATCCATCTCTTTCCTCCAAGAAATGAAAACTTCAACACCCTAAAAACCATATTAGAGACTTTCGTATATATATAAATACTATTTTTGATCATTTATCTTAGATCCTTGGAAATTGATAATGACCATCTTCAAAAAATATTACCCTCATTAAAGGTATCATAGAAGTATCATTATTAGAGTTGGAAAGTATCATGAGTGAAAAGGATTTTAATCATATAATTCCCATGAAGGTTTTGAGTATTTTGAATAGAGAAGATAAACCGATATTTTCACAGAATCTCGTTGTCCCACAAGAACCCCTTCCCCTATATAAAGGCCATGGGTGTGTAGAGTTTCACAAACTAGGTTGCCACAATATCTAGATTTTAGTGTCTTGGCATCATAATTTGTTTATCAAATCTGATGTTGGATCCCATTCATAGAGGGAAATTTCTTTCCTATGAAAAAATCAAGTTACAAGATTCATCAAGGGGAACATAAATGATTCTAGGAGAATATAGTCCGAGATGGGTTCAAAACCCACACAACGATCCAGTTTCCAGAATGATTAATCCTTCAAAAAAGACTAGGGTTTTGTGAAGGGTGTCAGATCACCACAGAACTCCATCTTACATGAAGATGGTAATATTTCATGAAACATATGTATTAACCTCTATGTAACCTATAAATATCCCCCTTAACCCGTCATTTAAGGGTATCATCCCTTGGGAATTTTAATCAATGTTATGAATTTTTAAAAATCCATACATCATAAGATAAAGAGGACATTGATTCTTATGGGTATACTTATTTCTCAATCAATAACCCATGAGTCCTATAGAACATAAGATCATGGTAGAAACTACATTCCTAAAATATCAATCCCTTTGTGATTTAGCCATATTACATGGGACCATTAGAGTTTCACAAGACTTTTATTTTTTCAAAACACATCCAATAGAAACAAAGTTTCCAACTTTATGTGGGTAAACCATGTTTTATGAAATCCATACCTTCTCAAACACCGTATTATTAGGGATAACAACCTCACAAGACCCCTTTTGATGCCTTCATTCAATATGAAGAGATTTAAGAAAGTTCAACGATCATGGGACTTGTACCTATCTATGGCAGGTTTGCACGTGCCACGATCATTCACATGACCAGTATCATCAATCCTTATGTCTTGACCCCTTGATCAAACCATGTTCAAGGAAACCTCATTTTATTCTTCTCATAATAATGACTCCAACCTGATTCCCCCCGAACTCCTTATCTTACATGCAGTTCAAATGCGTTTTTCTATTTAAGAAACTCTGTAGTGTGGATATGTAATCCCCAATGATTGAATAATTAAGAGAAATAGGCTGATTTTTTTCTTTAATAAAGAAAAGTGGGATCCTTATATCCTACAGTCCATCTATTATTGTTGGTAACAGGATACATCAATTATAAGACCATTACCAATACCAAATATGTAATAATTTAAACTACATGGAACTCATTACCAAGTCACACAATGTCAAACTACAAGACAAAAACCTCATTTCATGATGTTAAACTATAACATTACCATTTGTGACAATCATAAGATGCCTCAGGTAATAATCTTGAAATGGAACCTGATTTTTTGGCCATATTTTATGCATAAGACCCACTAAATCCTTTATTATCTCTCCTTATGCAATACAACTTTACTTACCACATGATGTGAAAGTGGGTGGACTGATCCTATCACATGACCTTAAACTGTGTAGTTGATCTTTGTGGGTTTTGATACCTATATCTTGAAAGGTTATGAGGGATTCCCACCTAAGGTTCAATCCCATCATCACTAAAAATCAATCTATCTTCCTCCTAGGAGTTGACAACCTTGAAAGTGTGAACACTCCCCCTAGGAACACACATAATCTCTTACAATACAAACATTAGACCCCAATCAAACATTTACAATTTCACATTATGGTATCCTATATTTACCTTAGTACATGACATGAGTATATAAGAATCATCCCCAAAATACATTAAACCTGTTATCATGTCTCCATAAGGCGTTAAACTTGCGATTACAACCCAACAATATTTTAATCATCTGACCCCTACTGTGCTTTGGAATCCCCACCACACATGACAAGCATGTGATTCCATATGAAAAGAGGCTCTTAAGCCACATATGATGAGAATAAGTTTTATATATTAAGAGTGTTTAATTCCTATTATAACACATATTATACTTGAGTCTCCCTATCTAAAAATACAAAATGACTAAGGTAATTAGTCTTGTATGACTTACTCTCCCCAAATATGTTTATTTATATCGAACACCAGTTTCCCTAGGTTATAAATATATGATATTTCATACTTATTATTCCATCAAAATTGAAAAAGGAAAACACTTATAGATTCACAACACATCAAACATTCACATGTTCTTATACATGCCCACCACCACCATTATCTCCAACCGTATGTAGCTTCCATGTCACGAATGAAAATAGTGTAATTAATTGTTTTCCACATCAAGATGATACTGAGAGTGAGGTTTACAAAAATTCATCAAATATATGAGGGATTCCTGAAATAGGATACAAAATATTTAGAGGAATCCATGGAAGGAGTAATTAACATCCAATTATCCTATTCTGATCAAGGATCCAACATCATCAACTGATGTGGTATTGGTCCCCTCCTTTGGAAATATAGAATGATAGGCACCACAATATTGGGATCATACCAATCAAAAGATATAGATCACTCAATAAAGGGACATAACCCAATACACTTAGAGGTGGAATCATCGGAAAAAATAAATCCATCATTAAAATACTTAATGTCATTAATTGAAATATATATAAATAAATATTGTTCAAAAGTAATAGGATCTTTCCATCAAATTCAATCACAATTAAATTCCTCTATAGTTGGTTGATGAGGTTTGGATGTCATGTAAACTTTATAGATTTTATTAAGATGGGTGTGTATATAATCCATGAAAAATATCCAAGATTCAAATATCTCCTTATCAATAACAGTGAATGCAACCAGGATAAGAACACAACTATTATCTTGTGAGGAAGATAGGAGTATTAAACTTTTATAATTTTCATAAATTGAATTCTTATCCACTGAAATGAACTATTTTTAGAAAAGAAATTCACCAATACATATCTTGAATGCGTAGAAGATTCTATAGAACTTCACATTTGTTTTATCAACCCAATTACCCAGATACACATACATGATGGTATCAAAATGATAATATTCTATATTTTTTAGTGAAAATAGTCTTATTATCTAAAAAAACATATATGTTTAATCTCAATCACCATGCACCTTTACTATTTCATTTAACCAAGACTTTCATTATGATATAATCTATTTGGCAAATATTCTTATTCTTTCATAGATGAGATAAACAAGAACAAACTAACACACTCATATAATCTCAAAAATAACAGTCAATATAAATTACACATCTTGTAAAGAATGGTAAAGTTATATGATGGGGTGCACACAAGTATATATTTCTTCCAACGTCTATATATTCCAATATGAGATATATATATAATATATCTCCTACATGTGAAAATTATAATCTTTCCAATATTTATCACACTAAATGATTTATTTACAATATTTTGAGTCATCAACCACGAATAAAAAATGTTTCTAGATGTGTTGTTTCATAGAAACATTTTTCAATGTAGTTTTTATTTAAAATATTCATGTAACATATAATTTATATCAGTTTATGAATATTTTTTAACTAAAAATACCAGGAATTAACTATATGGTGTAATTACATTGCAATAAAACTATTCTGCACATGACATCCCCTTTGATAAGGAAGTTAATAATGGATGGTGGTTAACAATTTCAGGTTCTGGAAAACCCAAAAAAGGAACCTCTAAAGGTCAATTGATTGAATCATCCACACATACCTCATCTTTTATCACATCATCATATAATTTCTCCTCATATAATTACTCATTCATCAAATATAAATAATCAATGGGGATGTATCCTTGTTTTTCTAATGAAATTATCATCACTATGTTTATAAAAAACATTCAATAACTTTACACACCAAATTATATTGCCTGCTTAGTCTCTTTTACCAGACTCATACAATAATTCATTCTATAATAATATTGTCAAGGAATGGCTCTCCCATAAAATGGTTCTATAACTATAGGTTACAACACATCACTAATAGAAATGTCCACATATGATTCCATTAATCAACGATTACACTATTTCCATAACAAATATGACTCCTAATCTCAATACTCATCATTGAGTAGATGATACCTAATAACACATTGTATATTAAAATAATAAAGATTCTTATATGTTATTGATTTAATTACATGATCAGCCCTCAATTTTAAGTGACTCAAAATACTCATAAAATCCTGGTCCAATGTTATAAAATCATGAATATTAGTTACCCTAATTGGTGATAAATCTTATATAATACACTTATAATTTAAAATTAATTCCCTATTTCAATATATGGAAGTATTCATGACTAACTTCAAATAAAATCTTGTAATATGTTATCTATATTTATATTGTATCATAAAATGACGAACATTCTCTAATTAGTTCGAGTTATATATGTTTAGTTTGGTGTTGAGATTTTTTACACAACTTTTAATCAATGGCCAATAAAATAGCTAACACCTAAAGGAACTTCCCTGACACTCTATTATTTCAAAATTCAGCAATCATCCATCTCTTTTCATTCATGTGGTATATATTCATTTAAGAAGTTTCTTTCTGATATTTGTATGTTTTTACATATTATTAGATAAAATAAAATATATTTGAAATGGAAAAGGCCATGTTTCACAAAAAGTATGATGGCATGCAGGAAATTTAGGTGAATGTGATGATGGTGAGTGATAAGAGAGTGACCATGAGTATGAAATGGTTTGAATGATGGAAAATGTTCTAAGGGTCCATGAGAGGCTTGAGTGGTGATCTCAAGAACCTTTAGAGGCAATGATGTCATTCTTCAGTAATCAATAATTTTTGTAAGTCAAAAAAACATTTGGCATTCATAAAGACCTTTTAAAATTACAAAAGCATATGGAAGCCATGAAACCCTTTGGTTTTTATGTAAACCATGGATAACCAAAATTTCTTACATGTTAAAAATTTAAGAAATCATGTTAAAAAAATTCTCAATAATTTAAAAATATTTTAATACAAGATAAATATATTAAATGTTTTATAATAAATAAATTATTACAAAACATTCCAAATAAACATACATTATAGATTATTAACTATTTTAGACATGGGTGGTGGAGCATGAGACTTTTGGGCATGAGTGAAAATGATATTACTATGGGAGAGAAACATAAAACAAGTATTGGTACAAATGATAGTGACAAGTGTGATAAATGGTGAGAGGAATTGATGGTGGTCCTGAAAGCCATTAGCAGTCAAAAAAAATCCATTGGATATCATGAAATCCTTTAGAAATCATGAAATAGTTTTTAGTCATGAAATATTTTTTAGTATACAAATACTTTGGTAGTTGACAAATATTTTTGAAATCAGGAAACAATTTTTTAGTTGTGAAATACAATGGTGGTTGTGAAAGCCTCAATTCGCAACCACCAACCACGATCACACCTTTTTTTGCCTCTACAAATGCCTCAATTTCTACTAATGTTGTACATGAATAAAATATTTATTATTATTTCTTAAAAATATAACAATAATTTATTTTATTGATGTATATAAAAGATAAATTTAATATTGAAAATATTTTTTAAATGATATTTAAATATATATTTTAATAATTTTTTAAAGACATCTGTATTATTTAATATTTTTTCAATGTATTGTTTTAAAATTGTATATGTGGGGTAATTTAAAATAAAGTTAATATTTTAAATGAAATTTAAATTTTATTCTTTTTATATTTATAATTAAATTTTCTATATATGTTTAAAGAAAAAATAATTAAGAATTATAAATTAAAATACTAAAATGATCATAAGATATAGAGTGTGAGTTTTGTTTATCAAAAACCTATAAAACAATCACAGCCTATAAACATATCTTCATATAGTTTGGTCAACATGAATAAAATGTATTTATTCCACTTTAACATACAAGTATAGATTCAATATCATACATCATCATCTAATTTGGAATATTGTTTTATAACATTTCTCAAATATATGTGAGGGGTTTGAGGATGTTATCATACATTAAATTTTTCATAGACACACAAAATCTTACATATAAGGGACACGAATTATACATATATCATCAAAAATACAATTGAAAATAATTATTATGAATTATAAATGAAGAAAAAACAGAATATGCATTGGTTAGACTAACTCATTATCAGTACATATTTATTATAACAATTGATAAATTATATTTCATAATTCAATAATTCCTTGAAATAATTTATTTTTGCATGAAATAATTTATACTAATTTTTATTAATTTTTAAAAAACAATTAAATCATCCAATAATCATATGTTAATTTATTAAATCATTCAAGATTAATAAGATAATTCGAATAAAATATTATTTAAATCCTAAAATCTACATATTTTAAGTAATAAAAACCACCAGATATGAAATAAAAATAAACTAACTAAAAATCTAAAATATTATAATTTTTTTTACCTTCCTAAAGAAAATAAAAAATAATTACATAATGAGATATCAATTTTTCATTGCTTCATTGTTGAAATAGAGGAAGATAATTAGAGAATATGTGGGGGTTTTCCCTTTAATAATTTTCAGTCGTGAGAGATGTGAAGCATATTAACACTTCATGTTTAATTGGTTAAAATGAGGTGTCAATGTGGTTCAAACCTCATACTAGGTCACATATGATATCTGAACCCCATTCATGCCACTTGGTCGAAAAAAATCATGAATAATATTCACACTTCTATAGAACCATATACCAAAATACTGCAAATCCTACCCAAATTTTTCATTTTTTAAACCTAAAAATCATTTTATTATAGGTAATAATATTTCTGAAATAATAGAATATAATGTCACATTTTTAAGAAACTTATAATGACATGGTTTTTAAAATATATATTATTATATTTTTATTATATATAATTAATTTTTTATAGATTTGTTTAAGGTGGTAGACATATGATTATCTAAATATGTTGTATTATATTATAAAAATATATTACAATTGTGTGAGTGTATATTCACTTGTCTGCTTGTATGTGTATATAAATTATGAAAAGTAGATATTTTTACCTAGTTTCTCATTTTCAACAAATGAATAATATCTTTTACTAATGATTTCATTTAAACATTATTGGTGATAATTTCAAGGACATTAGAGATTATTTAAAGGGAATATTTATTTTAAATTATAAGATAGAAAAAATGATACTAACACGGTCTAGTAAAATTTCATGTAAAATACATCTTCCATATTCTCAAGAATGTTACAAAGTCACCCTATGTCAAGAGATTTTTATCTCATAAGACGAATAAAATGTAAAGCATGATTTTTAGTCGAGTCTATTAATTGAAAGTAAATATTAATTTTGAATAACATTGTAAATTCTCCAAAATAGGTTATGTAACACCCCGAGCTTCCATGATACACTTCTCATTCAATAATGCAATAGCTTGCATTGTACGCAACTTCGAGTTCTAAAACACCGCGACTAATCGAAGTAGCTGTTATGAATAGTAATAACCACTTTTTAAAATTATAGAAATTTTATATTTCAAAATGGACTTCATTTTTGGATTCGGAATACCCAAATTAGCCTATGTTGAATTTTTGGTATTTTTCTGAGAACTTCTAAATTTTTATGAATAGTGAAAAAACATAAAAACAACTTTTTTAATAAAAATAATTTATAGTGATAAATTATACTATTTAGTGGTTTTAAATTATAATTAGAATATATTTTTACCATTTTATCCAATGGTGGTCATTAGAATTAATTTAACAATGAAATTGGACATAAACAATTGCCAATCTTTTGATATAAATTGTTTCTTAAAAACACGCTATTTGTTGTGACAACGGGAATTAATTATAAAATTAATTAATGCAACTTATATGTTTGGAATTTTTTAAAATAGGCACTATTTTTGAATTCGGAATATCAATTGTAGCTTAGGGTGAAATTTTGGCATTGTTCTGAAAAACTTCAATTTTTGATGAATAATGAAACCACTAAGTGATAGTTAAATAACAGATTTTTCGTTTAAATGAAATATTACCACTTCTGTGTTTTGATTTTCAAAAATCCGACATACATGGTTGTCATTAATAAGTAAAATGTGGTTCAATGAGATTAAAATAATTTTTGGTGAATAGTAACTTTTAAGTTCTTAATCGCGATTAGAGGTAATTAGTGTAGTTTAAGGTAAAAATAATGTTTTAATAATATGAGATGAGCTTGAAAAATGTCCTAACCTCATTGGATGTGCCACGGCCGACCAAGAAAATACATGGGTCAACTTGGGGACCCCATGGAGCCACTTTAGTTGGAAAATGACATAAATACCTTTTATTTAATGTTAAAGTAAAAAATGACACAAACATGAAATGTTTTACTAAAGCAGTTTTTACATGGGGTTATACAAGTAATATTTCTGACTATAAATAGTCATTGGAAAGATAAAAATATTTCCTACATCATAGTATTTTTTTTATAATTTTTAGACTTTAAATAAATTAAATTATTTTTGACATCATTATGATGCAGCGATGACCTCATTATTTAACAATTTTAATAAAATGAAAATATAATGTACAATCCAAGGCGTACACTTGTCCAAAGATTATTGGATGGGTAGATTTAGAACCCTTATCACGTTATCCACGAATTATATAAGTGTGGGACCTTTAGAATCCGAAAAGCATTGTATAATAATGTAAAATTTCCTTACTTTCCAAGAGTGCCCCTCCTCTCCTCTTATAAAAGGCCCCCACCTCTACCACCTCATTCACACTTTCAAGCCATTTTTCTTGGACAACCCTTTCACAAATACCCTCCCAACTTCCCTCCCTTACTCCTAGAAGCCTCACTTTGGGCATAATTCTTCCCAAGGAAGCCTTTGGCTCAAATCAAAAAGAGTTACCCGATTTTTAGGTAATGTCTTCTCTAATGTTGTTTTGTTTTATTTAGCTTCTCCAACCCCGTAAACTCTTTTTATTCACTTCTTTTGTAACAACACTAGTATCATCAATATACTAGGATTTTTTTATAAGAAGTATTCGAGGTACAATTACACACACCTACATCTAATGGTTAAAGAACATACTGTTTCTGTGGATGGAGAATTTCTGCCTCACGAAACGATGATTGTTCAACAGTCATATAACACCTTCAAAGGTGGCCATTAAGATGTAAATATTTTTATATATGATATATAATATGTTTATGTTTTACTTATGTTTCTGTATGTCTCATTTATGGAATAATTTATGATTTCCATTATGGGTAAACGCGATAATTTCATTTTAGGAAGTGTGGATTACCGCCCCCTCAAAGTGATTTGAATCGTTAATTCCATATGTAAGATGTATAAAGGATGGAGTAAATGGTATTATACACTATATTATACTGGAATTATATTATACATTTATATCATTATGATTTTATTCCATTAAATACGAAATATAAATGAATGTAGCGTTCATGCGTACGTACGGCTTACCGTCTCCATGAACGGTGCATTTCATTTCTTACCTCTAAATGTTACGTAATATTATAAATGAATGTATATACTATATATATATATATGATATATATGATATCTACATTATGAATATAATTCTGGATATAATGGATCTTTCACCACATGAACAACTTGTAATTATAAGAAGTTTATTTTTGACTCAAGTACCAAAGATCGACAAAACGACTGTTATTAACATAAATAATTCCATAATGTTCATAACATGGTAATAAGTGATATAAAAAGAATAATGAACATGAAAAAGGTTGTTAAGTAAATAGAAATTAACTCTAGTTTATTATTCAGGAGGTTAATGAACGGTCGAGTCAAGACAAGACGCAAGGTAAGGGAACTTCTTAACCCAATTTCTATTCTTTGGGTTAATCTCCTACTTTCAAATGATGTCATGATATTATTATGTCCTATATTGTATTTTTACATTATTTATGTGTACTTATAGTGAATACACATTATAGATGTACTTTATTTAAAAAAATGATCTTTTTAAGGACTTCGTCTCAATCCCATTTCATTGAGGCATATTTGGTTTTATACACAACTTTCTTTTATACGGTGTATAAACCACTTTGACATTTACGTTTATTCAAAAGGAATATTTTTTATACGAAGCGTTTTTATAAACAACAAAGGGGAATGTTTTTCATCCTGTACTTATGTGGCGACAATGACTTCTCTGCCGCCGTGACCATTATTTGAGTTTCGGCTTCCTCTACAAGCCATCATTTTTTTAATGAAAAATAAATACAAAGTTTTAACTTTCTTATATTTTTGTATTGAAAATGGTTTTGAAAGCGTTTTTATTATATAAATGTGTTGTATTTATATCTTTTGATTGAAATGTGGAAATGTTATATTTCCTTTATGTATGTTTTATGTGATACGATTATGTTATGGTTTATGATATGTTTAAACCTATTCATATGAAAAATGTATTGGACTTAATATGTGACGGGTGGAGCCCGCTATATCTCCTCGATGCATCGGTAGGTCTCATGAGACAACTAGACGTGGAATTGGCCGAGTCCCTTTCCCAATTTGATTTATGGTTTTGGCCGAGGCCTTAATCATTTTAGACGTCTTGGCCGAGGCCTTGACAAAATGTTTCAGAATGTCTGGCATTATACATTCCCTCATTATGAAAGTGGTTATTGATATTGCATGTGATTATTTGACCAGTAGAATATACATGGGAATAAGTGAATGGCATTATCTCATTTTACTTTTTCCATATTATGTTTATGTTCAAGTTTAAAAGGCTTTTGTTTTAGTTATACATTGCCTTAAATTTTTTATGTTTATTTATGAAAGCTTCCGCAAAATTGTTATCCTTACTGAGCATCTGAGCTCACCCCTTTCAATGTTTTAATATTTTCCAGGATGTGAAGAAGTATTTTATGAATGACCTGCAGGGATAGTCAGAAGAGGATATGAGTGTGAACTTTGAAGACTTTGTTATTAGTTTTTCACTTTATGATGTAATGTAACATTTATGAATGTATCTAGTGTTTCCAAGGCTACTAAACTAATCGGTCTTTCCAGACTTGATCTTTTGTGATCATGCCAATGTTACGAAGTAATGCACCGACTCTGGGTAGTTGGTGTCGGGGCGTTATAGTTGGTATCAGAGGCAGTTTAGTACTAACCTTGGAAGCTAGATTTAGATAAACTCTGATTAGGGAACATAGACCAAAGATAGACTTTGAGGATTAGTATAGAAGAACTTCCTAGAATTTTAGTATTATAGAGATTTTGTGAGTTTTCCGAGCAATACATCCATGTCTGGATACGAGCAGGTAGAGGCGGCTCTGGCACAGATGTACCTAGGGGTAAAACCCGAAAACACCGCTTTGAGCTAGACTCGAACGGGAACTGGTGCACGACAACGGGCCTTGCTGCACTCTTGGTTACGACACTCCCGGGGGATATGATTTGGATAATTCTCATTTTCTTTATAAACCACTATGAAGGGTTATGAGTATATTCTTTATCAAAGAAAACATTTCTTTTTATGATTATGGATTATATCCATAAATAGTTCAATTTATTTAAACTGTTTTACAAATATGGAATTATGTATTTTGATTCATAAACTAATCTAGTTTATGCCATTGTATAGAAATGGCGCCTAGGGGAAGGAATGGAAACCGTATCAATGCACGCACTCCGTGTAAGGATTGCCCTCCTGCTCAAGATAATTATTGTGGATCTGGAGATACAACTGGTGCTAATCAACTTATTTCCATACTGGTATAACTCACTCAGGTTATGAATAATAACCTTACTCGTATGGAGCACCCTGATCCGCAACGTGGAAGATCAATGTTAGACCGCTTCATGAGGAAACAACCACCAACATTTAATGGGGGTACAAATCCATTAGTAGCTGAGAAATGGATAAACTCCTTAGAGAAAATATTCCACGCCATGGGGAGTAGTGAAAGGGAAAAGGTTATCCTGGCAGTTTACCGCCTCACTGGAGATGCTGATCAATGGTGGTCATTGATTCAAAACACAAAGGAAGATGATGACATATCGAATATGGAATTGAGGGAGTTCAAAGATCTTTTCCTAGAAAAATACTTTCCTCATGACCATAGAGCAGATATAGAAAGGCAATTTATGAGTCTGAAACAAAATGAGGATGAGAATGTCGCAAAGTATGAGGCCAACTTTACAAGGTTAGCGAGGTATGCTGCAGATTATATACGTAACCCAAGAGGTAAGATTGATCGTTTATTTGATGGGTTAAAACCATTTCTCTGTCTAGCTTTAGTATCACAATCGTTCTCAACATACGAAGATATTGTCTCATGTGCTATCAAGACAGAAAAGGAATTCTCTAAGTCTTATGACAACAAAGTAAAGCAAGAGAAGAAGGGAATGGTGGAACAAGATTCAGATAAAGGGAAAAAGGGAAAGAAGGATTTTCCATTATGTGATAATTGTGGGAAGAATCACCCTGGTACTTGCCTAAAAGGAATGAGAGTTTGTTATAAATGTGGAGAAGAAGGTCACCAGGCGCGTGATTGCAAGGGAAAGAAAGAGGCTATCAATGTTGAATGCTAAAATTGTAGGGAAATGGGGCATTATGAAAATGAATGTCCTAAGTGTCAGGGAAACATACCTCATAAAAGGCCAAGGGATCAAGGAAAATCTTATGATGTTACTAAAGTTGAAGCAGAATAATTAATGTATTGGTGCTTTTGGACTCATGGATTATATTCTGGTTATTAGAATAATGTGATATATATATAAGGATTGTACTGCAGTACTTGTTGATTTTAGTAAGGTTTTAATATGATGAAGGTAATTATATTTTTAGTATGTGACAATAAGAGAAACTTTACTTTGTTTGGGGAATCTGATAAATTGATTTTGGAATTAAGAGACCTTTTAGAGAAAGTCTGGACAGAGGTATTTTGGATAACTATAAAGGTTGGAGTGGATTAAGTTGATCTTTGGATAGTATTGTTTAAGGTTAAAATATTTATGAAGATTATTTTTGAAATATTATAATACTATAGTTTTAGGAAAAGGACAACCTGGAGGGTGGGGCATAACCCGTCGCGTCGGACAAAGCTGCAGGAATCGAACCCACCATCATAGTGCGACATGCCTTTATTTCCAACCACTAGCCTATAAAAAGTACCTGGTTATTACAAAATAATTTTACTAACATAAATGGTATGTGTTAACATTTGGATCCTTATACAATTAGGATTAGTATAATATTTTTGAGTTCTATTATCTTTTTGAGTGAAAGATGAGTTGAAGGTTGAAACTCTAATTGTCAAGAATAAATATATATATACCTATCTCTTATTCAATGAATAAATTAATTCTTAAACTTCATAAAAAGGGATATTAAAACAAAAAAAATGTGTTATCCTAATACCTTATGTCTTGTTTAACTGATGATATTTTAAATCAACATAGATTGAAGGCTTTGAGGCCCTCAATTTGACA
Organism: Viscum album; assembly: GCA_963277665.1. Lineage (NCBI taxonomy): Eukaryota > Viridiplantae > Streptophyta > Magnoliopsida > Santalales > Viscaceae > Viscum > Viscum album. The sequence continues at coordinate 2,028,908,599 of OY728133.1, forward strand.
GTTGATTGTAATTGATGACCTCAATCACTCCCCACAAATATTTATTTTTTTCCTACAATTATATGTCTCTAATTTCCACCAATGTTCTCCTAATCGAGATCATAATTGGGTGGTGACTTTTTCATTTCCCTTTCCCTCTTATTAAGGCTAAATTTTATTAATCTTATTTCTGATGTGGGTTTCCCACAAAGGTATTTTCTCTTTTCAACCTTTTATTTTCAAAGAAAAATTTCAAATTGTGAGGACGCAATTTATTGAAGGAGGGGAGAATGTAACACCCCGAGCTTCCATGATACGCTTCTCATTCAATAATGCAATAGCTTGCATTGTACGCAACTTGGAGTTCTAAAACACCGCGACTAATCGAAGTAGCTGTTATGAATAGTAATAACCACTTTTTAAAATTATAGAAATTTTATATTTCAAAATTGACTTCATTTTTGGATTCAGAATATCGAAATTAGCCTATGTTGAATTTTCGGTATTTTTCCGAGAACTTCTAATTTTTTATGAATAGTGAAAATACATAAAAACAACTTTTTTAATCAAAATAATTTATAGTGATAAATTATACTATTTAGTGGTTTTAAAGTATAATTAGAATATATTTTTACCATTTTATCCAATGGTGGTCATTAGAATTAATTTAACATTGAAATTGGACATAAACAATTGCCAATCTTTTGATATAAATTGTTTCTTAAAAACACGCTATTTGTTGTGACAACGGGAATTAATTATAAAATTAATTAATGCAACTTATATGTTTGTAATTTTGTAAAATATACATCATTTTTGAATTTGGAATATCAATTATATCTTAGGGTGAAATTTTGGCATTGTTCTGAAAAACATCAATTTTTGATGAATAGTGAAACCACTAAGTGGTAGTTAAATAACTGATTTTTCGTTTAAATGAAATATTACCACTTCTGTGTTTTGATTTTCAAAAATCCAACATACATGGTTGTCATTAATAATTAAAATGTTGTTCAATGAGATTAAAAATAATTTTTGGTGAATAGTAACTTTTATGTTCTTAATCGCGATTAGAGGTAATTAGTGTAGTTTAAGGTAAAAATAATGTTTTAATAATATGAGATGAGCATGAAACATATCCTAACCTCATTGGATGTGCCATGGCCGACCATGAAAATCCATGGGTCAACTTGGGGACCCCATGGAGCCACTTTAGTTGGAAAATGACATAAATACCTTTTATTTAATGTTAAAGTAAAAAATGACACAAACATGAAATGTTTTACTAAAACAATTTTTACATGGGGTTATACAAGTCATATTTTTTACTATAAATAGTCATTGGAAAGATATAAAGATTTCCTACATCATAGTAGTTTTTTTTATAATTTTGAGACTTTAAATAAATTAAATTATTTATGACATCATTATGATGCAGCGATGACCTCATTATTTAACGATTTTAATAAAATGAAAAGATAATGTTTAATACAAGGCGTACACTTGTCCAAAGACTATTGGATGGGTAGATTTCGAACCCTTATCACCTTATCCACGAATTATATAAGTGTGGGACCTTTAAAATCCGAAAAACATTGTATAATAATGTAAAATTTCCTTACTTTCCAAGAGTGCCCCTCCTCTCCTCTTATAAAAGGCCCCCACCTCTACCACCTCATTCACACTTTCAATCCATTTGGCTCAGCCAAACTCTGCCAAAATAACCTCCCAACTTCCCTCCCTTACTCCTATAAGCCTCACTTTTGGCAGAATTCTTCCCAAGTAAGCCTTTGGCTCAAATCAAAAAGAGTTACCCGATTTTTAGGTAATGTCTTCTCTAATGTTGTTTTGTTTTATTTAGCTTCTCCAACCCCTTAAACTCCTTTTATTAACTTCTTTTGTAACAACACCAGTATCCTAAATATACTAGGATGTTGTTATAAAAAGGATTCGAGGTAAAATTACACACACCTACATCTAATGGTTAAAGAACATACTGTTTCTGTGGATGGAGAATTTCTGCCTCACGAAACGATGATTGTTCAACACTCATATAACACCTTCAAAGGTGGCCATTAAGATGTCACTATATTTATATATGATATATAATATGTTTATGTTATAATTATTCTTATGTATTTCTCATTTATGTCATACTTTATGATTTCCATTATGGGTAAATGCGATAATTTCATTTTAGGAAGTGTGGACTACCACCCCCTCAAAGTGATTTGAATCATTAATGCCATATGTGGGATGTATAAAGGATGGAGTAAATGGTATTATACACTATATTATACTGGAATTATATTATACATTTATATCATTATGATTTCATTCCATTAAATACGAAATAGAAATGAAAGTAGCGTTCATGCGTACGTACGACTTACCGTCTCCATGAACGGTGCATTTCATTTCTTACCTCTAAATGTTACGTAATATTATAAATGAATGTATATACTATATATATATATATGATATATATGATATCTAAATCATGAATATAATTCTGGATATAATGGATATTTCACCACATGAACAACTTGTAATTATAATAAGTTTATTTTTGACTCAAGTACCAAAGATCGACAAAAATACCGTTATTAACTTAAATAATTACATAATGATCATAACATGGTAATAAGTGATATAAAAGGAATAATGAACATGAAACTGGTTCTTAAGTAAATATAAATTAACTCTAGTTTATTATTCAGGAGGTTAAATAACAGTCGAGTCAAGACAAGACGCAAGGTAAGGGAACTTCTTAACCCAATTTCTATTCTTTGGGTTAATCTCCTACTTTCAAATGATGTCATGATATTATTATGTCCTATATTGTATTTTTACATTATTTATGTGTACTTATAGTGAATACAGATTATATATGTACTTTATTTAAAAAAATTATCTTTTTAAGGACTTCGTCTCAATCCCCTTTCATTGAGGAATATTTGTTTTTATACACAACTTTCTTTTATATGGTGTATAAACCCCTTTGACATTTACATTTATTCAAAAGGAATATTTTTTATACGAAGCGTTTTGCTAAACGACAAAAGGGAATGTTTTTCTTCCCGTACTTATGCGGCGACAACGACTTCTCCACCGTCGTGACCATTATTTGAGTTTCGGCTTCCTCTACAAGCCATCATTTTTTTAATGAAAAATAAATACAATGTTTTAACTTTCTTTTATTTTGGTATTGAAAATGGTTTTGAAGGCGTTTTTATTATATCAATGTGTTGTATTGATATCTTGTGATTGAAATGTGGAAATGTTATGTTTCCTTTATGCATGTTTTATGTGATACGATTATGTTATGGTTTATGATATGTTTAAACCTATTCATATGAGGAATGTATTAGACTTAATAAGTGACGGGTGGAGCCCGCTATAGCTCCTCGATGCATCGGTAGGTCTCATGAGACAACTAGACGTGGAATTGGCCGAGGCCCTTTCCCAATTTGATTTATGGTTTTGGCTGAGGCCTTAATCATTTTAGACATCTTGGCCGAGGCCTTAACAAAATGTTTCAGAATGTTAGGCATTATACATTCCATCATTATAAAAGTGGTTATTGATATTGCATGTGATTATTCAACCAGTAGAATATCCATGTGAAGACGTGAATGGCATTATCTCATTTTACTTTTTCCATATTATGTTGATGTTCAAGTTTAAAAGGCTTTTGTTTTAGTTATACATTGCCTTAAATTTTTTATGTTTATTTATGAAAGCTTCCGCAAAATTGTTATCCTTACTGAGCATCTGAGCTCACCCCTTTCAATGTTTTAATATTTTCCAGGATGTGAAGAAGTATTTTATGAATGACCTGCAGGGATAGTCAGAAGATGATATGAGTGTGGACTATGAAGACTTTGTTATTAGTTTTTCACTTTATGATGTAATGTAACATTTATGAATGTATCTAGTGTTTCCTAGGCTACTAAACTAATCGGTCTTTCGAGACATGATCTTTTGTGATCATGCCAATGTTACTAAGTAATGCACCGACTCTGGGTAGCTGGGTTCGGGGCGTTACAGGTTACCCAAACAATGTTAGACATGATTTTGAACATGATTATCTGTAGTGTGGTTTATGTACTCCAAAGGAAACAAACTAGTAGTGCGGGTGAAATAAATCATGTAGGGATATTATAACCTCTAGTATCATCGTAAACCATAATATACAATAAAAGACAAATCCATAATTTGTAAAAATAAAATTAAATCATGTGGAATTACAATGGATAATGAACCATAACAATATAATGGCCATGTTATAATAATAAGAAACTCATTCAAGCCAAACAGTCATACATTAAAAGAAAGGATGCTATGTGAATGACCATAAATAGTATAGGATAAATGAAGTAAAAGACCTAGATATTTGACCACTATTCTTAATATCAACTCATAACCATCACTGTAATATCACTGATATCTACCAGCTTATCTATATATACCAATTCCATCAATAACCCATATATTCCAAACATGAGTTCTTCACAAGCCCTAAGGTTCTCGTGTTGACTGTGTGCATGAAACATAGTTGGACACCAAAAAAATATTGTCCCTATTAAAAACCAATATAAATATGATCATGCAAGTATTGAATGTAAATTAAATCAAAAAATATCATTCTTACATGAATCATATGACTGGGTATTCATAGAACCACACTAATTGTTGAAACTTACCTACTTTGTGCAGCATTGAAATGGGATGACTCTCCCATAGTCTAAATACAACCTGAGTGTGAATGACTTATCACACCTCATGAAATAATTCACGTAAAACTAAATAATCTATAAATCATAACCAGGGGTGAATTATGAATAACACATACACTAGTCATAGTGAATGATACATCACCGAATCATACCTTAGGTGAATGATATTTCACCATCCATTGATAAAGGGGGATGAGACACCACTAATAAACATGGTGAATGAGGTATCAACTGGTGAATGAGGTTTCATAACACAAAAGTGGGTGAAAAAAAATCCATCTCTTAGTGAATGATATATCAACATACAATAATAAGGATGAGTGAATGATGTATCACTAGGTGAATGATCTATCACAAATAAAATCATCAACAATGCTGAAAATGTATCACTAAGAACAAATCTATGTGAAAAAACATCCATCACAAGATTATATTAGTAAGTAATATATATTTAATGAATAAGGAATCACCCATCAATAATGATGGTGAAAGAGGCATCACTACGTGAACATGGAATCACCCATCAACAAAGGCGGTGAAAAAGGTATTTCCAGGTGAATGAGGTATCACCCATCAAATATATATAAATTCAATGGTATATAATCAATAATATCTATGTTTAATGGTCTATATATAATTCATATATCTCAAGGTATATAATATTCCATTGACCACACAAAACATGAATGATCTATCACAATAAGAAAAATAATTCATGTGAATGACTAATGACAATGAAAACATGAATATCTATACATTTCATATCCATAGTGAAGGTGTAATCAACTTTGTAATTGGTGAAACTAACCTGAATTCCCACTAAGATTATCAGTCCCATAATATAGTACACCTAATAGAAATAATCCAATCCTAATCACTCATGGAATAAAATAGGATTCCATGAAAAATCTCATCTAACAAGGATCAGGACATTGGGACACAAGTTATACCAAAGTATATCCACAAAGTATTTATCACCACTTATCATAACCAATAAATGGGGTTCCAACACCAAAAAACACACATGAATTTCTTACAGGTCTGAAAACAGAAGTTAATGTCATGGATATCTATCATAGTTTTATTCTCTGGGTATTTCACCACTCCCCGAGGCATCATAAACATCATTGGTATGGTTCTTAACACACAAGTTTTGAGGGTATAACCACGATTTAGGTATCACAATAAAACTATAATGAGGTAAGTACACCATATTTGGTTCTATCTGGGGTCATTCTCATGAATCTCCTCAGGACCATATCTCATATGGCCAATTCTATAATAATCAAATTCACTCACCCAAAGCCCCTCACTATAGGGGAACACAACCTACTACTACATGACACTCTTTGGTCATTATATTTATAGCATAAGAATGTACATTAATTTTGTTGTTAGATATTTATATCTAAGCCTCTAATAAATTATAATTATCCACCATTGACTAAATCCAAAATAAATAAACAACAAGTAATGCTAAGAGTCTAACAAAACTCACTATTTTTGCCTCATAAATGGGATACCCACACATGTATCTCACTCGATCCAATCATACACACTAAAAAATATTAATATTACATAAAATATATATGAAATACAATATAAAATATAATATGAGGAACCACCTACCTTAATCATATAGATAGACCCTTAAGTAAGCTCACCCGATCCTCGGACAAGCAATCGCCAAGAATCGATCATCGATGACTAGCCCCAAACTTAACCTTTAGGATTTAAAATTAATCATAAAAATATCTTATTTAATTTAACTAATTATTTATACACTTTTCATTTTTTAATTAATAGGGTAATAGTCATTTATTAATATATTATTGTCAAAATATAAAGTAATTATGGTGATATACCCTAGAAACTCCCCTTTGTCCACTATAGAACCAAATTACTAGCACCTAGCACAAATTTTTCCATTGATTATATCCTAATTTAATGTAAATGAAAAATACATTTTCATAGTGATTTAACTGTAGAGAAATAATATGAAACCACATGCATTTATCCAATAAGATCTCGTCAAGAAAATCCAAATAATAACCTATTTGTTCAACTGAATTCCACTATGCTCCTAGGAAGTCATCACAAAAATCATAACCCATGTTTGGCCAAATCAGTGGAAAGGGGGATGTAGAAAAAAATGAGGGATATAGAGATATATATAACTTAAATCATTGAAGGAATATATCAGAATATTTCCTCAAATAAAAAATGTAGGGATATGAATGAGGGAGAAAAAGGGATGGACAAGCCTTCTCTTTCTTACATAGAAGAACCCTGAATCCTAGGGTGTTTTCGATTACCCCCATACCTTCGTTAAAAATAAAGTAAGGGTTAATTATGGAATGAACACCCACGTCACAACACAACACCCGTACCAAGGGAATCATTAAACTATAGAAGGGAATTTTGTGAAATAACCTCAAGTACCATCTAAAAACACCCCATCATTGGTAAACCTCAAAAATCCAAATCCTATTATTGCAGTCTGGCCATATAAATCATAGTGTAGTGATACATTTCATGGGTGACAGATGGTTTTCCTAATCCACATGATGAATAGTAAAATTTTAAAGCCAAAAAATGTAGATAAGGAACATCACAAGGGGTTATTATATCATGGAACAGTTACACATTCATATTCTTCACATAAAAATCCTAACCATGATATTAATTATTATTTTAAATAAATAAAAAAGGGACATGGTGTGAAAATGTTTGAATTGTAAGGACACAAAATTTTATCAATAGAATTTTCCAACTATTTCTATTATTGTGTAATATTTAGTAACATAGTATTATATAATACGCATGCACCATGAGTTAAATATGAAATGATTTTATTAAATTAATATGAACATTACATTTTGATAATAAATATGTCCTAAAGAATTGAAAATAATAAAATGGGATAAAAAATAAAAAACAATATAAATACAATATGAAATTTAGAATCTCCTCAATCACCTAGAATGATCTCGATCATAAAAAGAACTGTAGAATGAAACAAAATATGAGTAATGCATAATTAATCATGAAAACAAAAATAAATATAACCTAGAGAAAAAAATGGTTAATGAAGAATAAATAAATTATGAGCTGTTTATAGAATGTAGGGAACCTATATGATCATTAAAAATCAAAACGTTGGAATAGTAATTTTAGAACATGAATATTAATATGCTTTTTTTGAATAGTAAAATGACAATTAAAATAGTATCATAACCAATAGATGTGTAAAATAAATTTTTTATCTTTTAAAATGAAAATATGACATATTTATATCACGATAAAAGTAAATAAATGTTTTAAAATTGATCAAATGAATGTTTTTATTTTTTTAAATCAAAAATATCTTATTTTATTTTTTACAATAAAAAAATAAATTAAAATAAATTAAATTTTTTAAAATGGGTTTATAAAAAAAATATATTAAGTTTAATCATAATGATAGTATAATTTTATGAGACCACTCATCACCACCCTTTCTCCTCACACATTCTATGACTTGGAGTTTTACAAATTGTTGTTCAATTGACTTTTAATCCCTCTCCCCAACATCTTTATAGTGCATGTCCCCTAAAAAATAAAAACCAAAGTGTCTTATAGTGTATTTCAAAAGATGAATTTTAAGAGGAAATATTTTCAATATATCACTTTGAAATTCATTTCTTATTATTCCTCCCCCTGATATCACCCATCAAAAATGGCATAGTTACGTTTTAATATAAATATACTATAATTTTATAATGTTATTGGAATATCCAATATTGAACCTTCTATCTTCTAAAGATGAAGACATTGTTCATATTATGGTGGGTACATAGCCTCCACACATAAAATATTGCAATTTTTTACACCACCATCAAAATATTTATAGAAATATTATTATAGTTAAATATTTTGATAATAAGTATAATAAAAAATATATCAGGATTTATAATATGCTAATAATTATTGAATTATATAAAACTAATCAAGTTAATGGTGGTTGATAAAACCACCAAAATAAACTAATTATATAATGATAATATTTGTACTAAATTAATCATCCCTATGTTGGGAAACATATGGTTATTTTGGAATATTTAAATTTTTGGAAGGATATGAATATAATTGTATTTTATATATGGGTTTGTAGTTCAAAATGATAGGATCTTCAAAAATTATCCTCAAGTTGTCCAACATTGGAACCATGAGATGAATACCCTCATAACAATAAAATTAAACATTATATCTCATTGATATAGTTTCAACTGAACATCATATAATTATAATAAATAAAATTTATTTGTGTAGAAAATTTATTAAATTAAATAATTAATATTTATAATATGATTTCTTAGGATGTAAAGTATATGTGAAGAACTAATCTTGACATAATGTAAGGGAGCCACTTAACCACCCACATTTATTTTGGGTTATACCATTTCCCCCTAAAACTCACATCATCACACTATTATTCTAATTTATTAATTTAAATTTATATATTTGAGTTATTGTCATATATAAATCTTATTATGATGACATTTAATTTTTGGGGACATGCATGTTTTTATGGTTTCCCTCTCAATTTTATCAATTAAGAAATCCCGTTTAAAGGGAACTTTTCTATTTCTTACCCCATTTCCAGTAAGACATCATAAAATGACTTAAACCATCCATGGATACTAAAATTTAACATTATAATTTGAAAAAACATTTTTAGTTCATTTATGGTTTTAAGAAAATTAATATTCATATCCCCCTCATTTAAGGCTCTTCAAACCTTTTTTTTGGAAATCCCACTTCATTGTTCTATTTACAAAGTTACCTATAAACTCAGTTTCACATATTCACTTAACTTTTACATAATTTTCTTAATTTTTTTCAAATATAAAATCCCAATAATATTTTAATCCCTTCCTTCGTGGTTATGATGCACCATCTCATTATGCTATAATGCATGATTATGAATATCATTTCCTTCCACGGGTAATACTTATGTTTATTAATTAATATTGATTTAAATTTTAAGAACATGTAATCATGTACATGTTATAATAGGTGTACCAAGATAGTGATCCAACACATTAAATAATTTTTATGACTCATGAGATGATATGTATACGATTAGGGAGTAAACCTAATCCACGATGAGACTCGATTCACCATGTGATGCTTTCATAATGGTTAGCCCTGGCCAATTTTTCTGTCATGTATTATGTATTTTCCAAACTCCATGGTTTCCATGATTTTATGATTTTATATTTTTTATGTCATCCACCCATATGATTATTCATGAGCCTTTTAATTTATGATATCATGTTATGGTTTTCACACATATGTTAAGCTCCATTGTCTTGTTTATTTCCTTACTCTGATTTATAGCTCACCCATTTTCTTTATATATTCACCAGGGTATCCAGTGTAGTTTTATGAACTAAAATGTGTTTAGAATCTCATTTTGATGATCAAAATAAATATTTTTTTTCTTTAATGTTGGTTTTTCAAAAAACTAGTCTCTTAAATACTCTAGGCCTCTATATCCTTGGTTTGTTTTTATTGGATAATTATGATTAAAATCATGTAATAATATATGTAAAATACTTCGGTGAAAATATATGGTATCATAGGTAGGTCTAGTTATTTTTTAAGATTATGACTATAATACACAAATGATGACCCTAGGTATAATTCTATGTATAGTAAAATATCCTGAAAGTTTTTTAAAAAATGGAGCGAGTAGTTTACAATAAATTAAATAATTTTCCAGATAATAAAAGTGTATTTGGATCTATGATTGATATACCTAGGGGTAATAACATTGAAAGAAATAATTGGTTATTAAATCTGCCTATTCCTTGTGCATGATCAAGTGGCCTATTATGCAATTGGTTAGACACACCCATTGAATATTCTTTCTAAAATTCAAAAAAATAATTTTGGACCATTATGATGGGATTGAATTGATTTTTTAGGTTAGAAAACATAATAGGTGGAACTATAAAAATAACAAATGTAATATTAATTGTTATTATTACCCTAATAATATGTCAAAACTAAAGGGAGGAGGAGGTAAGAACTTTATTGAAGTTTTTTTTCAAATGAATCAAGTTACGAATAATAACTTCAATCATGTGGGAATGTCTACTTATTCTAAGAAAGAACAACATAGTTTCAAGTATTTTATGAGATAATCCTATATTTAGTGGATCTTCTATTCCCCTCATATCCAGAAAACTGGTTGACTCCATTATTAAAATATTAAATTTCCTCCAATGATCATAATAATAGAAATTTATACTATTTGTTTATACCAAGGAGGGAGAACATGATCAATGGTGGACACTAATCATGAACATGAAACCCATGTAGGAAATGGATTTTATAGAATGGAAATGATTCATGAAAATATTACTTAATAAATACTTTACATGAACTCTACATAATAATATGAAGAGGGTTTCCTTTGACTAAAGCAAAATAAAAATAAGTCTTTTGGGTCATATAAGGAAAACTATTTAAGGAATAGATGTTACGCATCTAACTTTTTCATCAACACCAAAAATAAGTTAGACCTATTCTTTATATTATTAAAGTTGTGTCTATGAAAATATTAGAGGATTCAAGCCTTTAATAAAATGAAAATATTGTTCATTCCAACCTTAATATTGATATAGAGATTAGAGAATTTTAGTGGATTCATGATGATTGAGATAAAAAGTGTAAAATTTAGTTCAATCATGGACTAAAAATTTATAAATCCCATAGTTGAAAAAAACTACCCACATGTCTAAAATGTGGGAAGAAGAATCTTGGAAATTTTCTCAAGGGAACAGGGAGATACTTAATGTGTGGAAAATAGGGAAATCATGATAATTAATGTCAAAGGTCGATTAAGAAGATGAATAATTTCGTAGAAGTAATCAAGGTTCCAGTTATTTCTCAAACTAATTTCTAACATATCAACAATTTCAAATTTGAGTATTATACAAGTACATGTTGTAAGATAAGGGTTATCAGAGACAATCAATGACAACAAGCTCCATGTCCCAGGGAGAGAGGAAGGGAATTTATTATCAGCAATACTGAGGTTAGTCCTGATAATGATGCGTTGATAAGTACATTCTATTATTTTTTCAATAATAGTGAACTTACTATCTTTTTCAGGTTCTTTACACTCTTTCATATCTTGAAAGTTTATTTTAAATATTTAAACACAACCTCAAAAGAAAGAGGTTGGGTTATTTATGAAAAAATGATATGAATAAATCATTACAAACCAATTATATAACTTCTCTTGGTCAATGAATATGAACGTTATCACCCATAAAATTTGGTCAAACTTCATTTGTTGTAATTTGATTCTATGTTGAGAATGAATTAGTGGTTATTATATGAATCCAATATCAACTGTCAAGAGAGGGCGATCACTCTCCACATCTGAATTCATCCTATGATTATATATATGGTAATGATGAGAATGCATCTCCTTTTGAATATTCTTATAAATCATGAAAATTATTGTCTTATGAGATATAATATCTTCAATAAATTATTGAGAAAAAAGATAGAATCCTTCTCAAATACATGGCCATTGTGAGATATTATACTAATTTATTCATTGAACTGTTGTCTAGTCATACTCTTGACTGGGAGTTTTATCTCTCAAATAAATATATACATAGATTTATTCCCATATCCAATACTCCTAACTGAATTTCCATTGTTTAGTTCGAAAAACAAAAGAATCGGTTAGCAAGAGAACATGTATAAGGGTTTTATATGCTCGAGAACATTACCGTGGGGTTCAATTTTCATATTCATCAGGAAGCATGATGTGTTAATATGAATCTTAATTTAGTAAAATAAACTCAAAAAGATCATGATAAATAACATGTTTCCACAACCATGGAATGATGAATTATTCAATCAAGTATATGAGGCCCGATATCTCTCAAATGTTCACCTTCTGACAAGGTATCATCAAATAAAGGTGAGAAGGGGGGATACGCCCAAGTCAATTTCTCAAAAAATCTATTAACACATGGGTTTATAGCGATTCTATTTGTACTCACTAATTATCCATAAATCCTAATGGGCCTTTTTAATAGAGTCTTTATAGAATACAATTAAGTTCTTTTGGTAGTATTTATAGATGATATTATGATATACTCCAAAATAAAGGAGGATCATTTGGAAATTGATCTTAAGGATTTTTAAAATAACATGTTATATTAAACATTATGTAAATGTGAGTTCTAGGTAAAAGAATTATCATTCTTAGGGCATGTTATCAATATTAATTGTATATCTGTAGATCCTTCTAAGATAAATGTCATTTCAATGTATCCTAGAACAACCTTGTTAATTTTGATCCATTTTTACCTTGGACTAGTACCGATGATTCGTGTGGAACATATAATTATTTTCAAACCTGATAACCAATCTAACTTTTATGGGATTCATGTTTTTATAGACTAATCAATGTAAAGAGAGCATAAAATAATTTAAAAATAATCATATCACTACCCTATAAATAATAATTTCCTCAAGAGGAGAAATTTTATTGGAATATATTAATTCTCCAAATAATGTAAAGGGTTGCGTAATAATAGAAAATGATAAACTGATATCCTATGCCTCATGGTGGTAAAAATTTCATGAGAAAAATTGGACAATGCATTTTATGGATTTGGTTTTAGTGATCTTCACAGTGATAATTTGTGGGAATTATCTCTATGGGGAGAAATGTGAAATATATATGAATACAAAGTATTAATAATATATATTCACAAAAAAATATCATTATATATAACAATGATATTGGTTAGATTTAATCATGGACTATATCTTCTCAATCCATTTCTATCATGAGAAGGGGAAAAAAGTGGTACGTGATCTTAGTCGAAATAATTATACAACCTTATCAATGATGTGAATTGAGAAATATACAATCCTTATAGAATTGAAAAGGATATATAAGTAAGTATTAAATGAAAGGTAAACATCCTACCTTGCTCAAATTATTGTTTAACTATCCATTTTGGTGATGGTAAAGACTGGTCGATGAGATATTATGGAAATACAAACAGTGGTGGAAAGTATAAGAAAAGGGAAATCCTCAGAGTTCAATTTTGACAAGCGATTAGTTATAAGATCTAGATCATAATAATGTGTAAAATAAAATCATTAGATAAAGGAGCTACTGAATGATTCAAATAGTTTAAACTTCTCCATCCACTCAGGGAGCATGATGATATATTGAGATCTCTAGGAGCATTATTGGTGTTATAATATGAATAAAGAGAATGTTGAATATACATGAATATAAGGCCCCATCCTTAAACATAACATAATATTTTGTTAAGTCAAGAATTCAAATTGAGGATCTTTTTAGGTTTATATTTTTAGAGAATTAGGCCATAACTATTACATTACATCTCAAATATTACAAAGTTGGCACTTCTACTCTAAATAATTTTTTTTTCAGAATAATAAAAATCTTTACAAAAACAAGAATTATTTTCCTGAAATAAATATTGTTGAATTTTTCTTTTCTCTTACCATTCTATACACCCTGTTAAAAACATTTCAAAATATTGGGATAAGCACAAAAACCTCAGTAAGGGTTATAAAATAATTAAATAAAACATTAGTCCTTTAATACATACAAATAAATGAAATCCTACTTCTTAATCATAAAACAAAAGCTCATTAACATACCTCACTAAATCATAAGAAATATGAATAACAAATAGAATTATTAAATCATATTGGTAACATTTGGACTCCATATCATACTTACATTTTAGCTTTCACTTCTAAAACGGAGTTACATTTAGAATACCCATCACTGTATATTCCCTAAATCACTTATTATAAACATTAACTTTTACCTCCGTCACATTACCTAATAAATTGGGGTGATATATCAGGCTCACACGCCCTTGGTTTTTCAAGGAACCACCCGTATACGTAAATATTTCCCAAGAACCATATCTTATTCATAACACATAAAATAATCATAGAAGAATGATAACATTTTCATATCGTAATCAAAATATATCATTTCAAGATATTAACATAATAAATTATTTCTCAAAACTATAGTCAATAAAAAAACACATGAAAATGGTATATGGTATTTATTTTCCTTTTAAAAACATTACAACTTGTTGAGGAATCCAAATATCAAAAAATTTCCATGGCGGTAGAAAGGTCGTTGTCACCACGTATATTAAAAAGAAACATTATTTTTTGTCATTTAGTAAAAAAATTCTTAAAGGAACGATTCCTTTTAAAAAATGATAAAATAAAATAAAGGAAAAAGGATATAATTATACATCATATAAAATAAGGTCGTGTATAAACCAAATTATGCCTCAATAAATGGGGATTGATATAAAGTCCTTTACCTAGCGTCTGAATTATCTTCATCATTTTTTATCTCCCTAAATAATAAACATAAGTTAATTATACTTTCTTTATAACCTTTTTGAAGTGTATTATTACTTTTATATCACTTATTACCTTGTCGTGATAATCATATAATTATTCATTTTCATATTTGTGGTATTTCTGTACTTGAGTCAAAAATGAACTTGTTATAATTAAAAATTGTCCATGTGGTCAAAAGTCAATTATCTTCAGAATTGTATTCATGATTTAAATATAATATATTTTAAGTATATATGTATTTATATCACATATAAATTTATTTAGAATAGTCCATAACATTTGGATATAAGAAAATAAAATGCACCGTTCATGGAGATGGTAAGTAGTACGTACGCATGTAAGCTATTTTCTTTTTTATTTCATATTTAAAGGAGGGAAAACATAATGATACATAAGTAGATTATAATTCCATTATAATATAATTTTTTTTAAATTTGTTACATGAGTTAATTACCTCCATCCATTGTATCTTCCATGTACGGCATGAATGAGTCATTTAACTTCGATGGGGCGATAGTCCACACTTCCTCAAATAAAATTATCAGGTTTGAACATCATGAAAAGAATAATGGTATGTTGTAAATAAAAATTACAGAAGAATAGAGAAAATATAAATATAATATATATCATATATAAATACCGTTCCTTCATAATGGCCACCATGAGAGGTGGTAGGAAAAATTTATCAATCATCATTTCCTGAGGTAGTAGTTCGTCGTACATCAAAACAGTATGTTCAAATCCATTAGATAGAGGTGTGTGTATGTTTAGTTAAAATATTTCTCACAGAAATATCAAAGTATATTTAATATACTATTTTTTTATAAAATAATGGATTAAAGATATTTTAGGGGATTGGAGAAGGAAAATAAATGGAAGAAGCTTGAGGGAATACATTACTTCAAATTAGATAACTCTTTTTGATTTAAGTCAAAAGGACTTCCAGAATTGAATCCTTCCCATGTTAAGACTTATATGAGTAATATACGGATTTTGGGAGCTGATTTTGGAAGAGGTTGGATGATCTGAGGGGGCATGATAGGTTTGAGTAAGGGTTATAGGTGGTTGCCTTTTATAAGAGGGGGGAGGGGTAATTTAGGAATCTTTCAAAGATTATATTATTATAAACTGAATTTTTATTTTAAAAAGGTCCTAAATTAATTTAATTATAATATAAGATGAGTATCATTCGAAATATGCTAAAACTATAGTTTTTAAGACATTTTTTGGTTTCAAATTTAACCTGATCATTTAGCATTATCCCTTAGTTAACTTATTAGACTCTTGACATGTCTTCTTGTATATTCATAGTATATAGTTAATATTTTCACTATAAAATAACAATATAACATCAAGTGGTGACTTAATGACATTTTAAAATATATTAAGTCATTTGGACGAACAATATATTTTTAGGACTATTATATCTTTTAATAAATTAGTATTTGTTTTAAAAACTCATTTATGTCAATTTGTATACTATTCATATCATGAATTTTAAAAAATCCTTAACAACTTTATTATTTAGAAATACATTTATTAATTAAAATATAACAATTAATAATTATCCCTAAAATTTTTGGATTGCATAAAATGTTTAAAAATAAATATAATTTAATTTTCCTATTCTTATTTATTTAAAACATTTATTAATAAGGTAATCACTACGTAATCATTGTGTTATAAATAAATTTATATATTTTATGTCTAAAAATTATAAATAAAATACCATGATTTAGGAAATATTTTGTAGCTTTATAATGAATATTCATTGTTGAAGATATCCCTTATATAACCCCATATAATATTTTGTTTTATTAAAAGATATATGTTTATGTTATATTTTCCATAACTTCATATTAAAATTAATTAAATATCATTTTCCTAGACAAGTAGATCCATAGGGTCCTAAAATCAATACAAGGATTAACATGGTACTAAATATCTTATAAAATGGGATTATGATATGTGTTAGGGTAATTTAATACAATTGTAATATTATTTTTTACTTCTATTTACCAGTTTTACCCTTTAATAATGGTAAAAAATATATTTGCTGATGTTATTATTCATAAATTTTAAAAATAAAAGTAACATATTTATAAAATTTGGAAATCCTAATTAAAATTATGGAATCCATTTTTTCATATACAATACATAGATTTCTAAGAAATTAATTTAAAAATAATTCTCATAGTTAAAACCAAAAAACATGTTTTTAATAAGTAAAAACTACCAAAACATTGTCGTGTGTATATGACAAATTTGAAAGTGAAATTACTTAAAATGACCAAAATTGGATTAAATGATAAAAATATAATCCGATTACACTTTAATACCTATTAAAATTACAATTTAACTATATAAATAAATTACATTAAAACGAAGTTTTGAATTAAAATGCAGTATTTTTCATTATTCATTAAAAATGAACTTTAACATAAAAATATGAAAATTTCATAAAAATTTCATTCTGATATTCCGATTCTAAAGAATAAGTTTATTTTTTCAAATAAAACAAATAAATTCATCAAAAACTAGATTTAAAATGGATTCTTCAACAAAAGGCGGTAAAACTGCATTTTTAGAAAAAATAATTCTTTTATCCTAAAAAAGGTTTTTTTATAACATCATATCTAGAAACATATATGATGAATTTAAAACATTACATTGAATATATATCATATATTTTACATTAAATAAAAATCTAAAAAGAGTGATATAAAAACACAATTATTCTCTTTTAAATAGGTTTTCATAAAAACACATACATTATATTGAATTGGATTTTATTTCCATTTATAATAAATTTTAGTAACCAATGAATCATTATTTAAATATGTATAAACCATATTTCAAAATTAAATTGACACAATTAATTCTCTCCATTCCAACGGTCAGGTGTTAATTACTATTTAAAATAATAATAATATTATTGTATTATTTTTTAGTATAAATTAATGTTGTCTACAATGTAAGATTTCAGAGAAGCCTGTTGTTCTGTGTTGAGTATGCTATCAGAAAAAGAGTTACCTTTAACTTAAAATTAATATCTTATTAATAAGTATTAATAAAAATCAAAAATAATTATTCTATAAATACATGTGTTGTTACATCCTTCCACCCTTTTGGAAAATGTATCCCCACAATTTTAAAATTGGGCTCAGAAAGTTCATTAAAAGTCCCATGTTCGAAAAAGAGTCAACAAAAGTATCACTTTAAAATAAATAAAGAGAAGTAGAAAGGTCACCCAAGATAACAGATACTAGTATTACATGAAAATGTGTATATGTAAGATAAAACTAGCCATCAATTTATGATGGAGGGTGATAGAAAACATGATGATGAGAATGTTAACCACCAAAAAACCAAAAACATGAGATAGGTAAAACAGTCTTTGATTCCCTAGTTTAAAAAGTAAACAAACAATGTTTTTTTGTTTTATGTACCCTTTCATAAAGTTTCAGAATTTATTTATGAGATTGACTAAGAACATAAGGAAATATACTTACTTTTCAAGTGGATTTTCATCCTTTAATAAGATTCTACCCCAAACTCTTCTTTTCTCACAACGACGAGTATTCAAGATGACTTGTATAACAAACCATTGCTTTATTACACACGTATAAATGATTTATCACATAAAACATTTAAACTATAATACATAAAATATTTAGAGTTCTAGTGTCTTTATGGCATAAGATCATTACATAATAACTTGAAACATAAAACACACCATCTTATTGAAAACTTCTTTAACATAACCACATCATTCCTTCTTACATAGCATTGCATGGGATAATCTGAGGGCAATCACAATAAAAGGGAGATCTATAAAGCCCAGTAGGGGAGTAAAAAAGAATAACATTAAGAATAAAATACATGTTAGGAAATAGTAATATCAATGGATCATAAGAGAAACATGAACATAAAGGCATGATATAGCATGGTTATCATAACATTGAAATGTGGCAACAACATTTAACATGATATTAGCATGATCCAAGGATCATTGCACATGGATCATGATTAAACCCTCATTGAAATTGAATTATCATGAGTAAACCTTCATTTCACTTCATTTTTCATGATACTAATCTTTACCCACTGCATTGGAGTGCTATCAGGGCACACCCTTCTTAATAATTTCATTTCAAGCATAAGTGTGCCACATGGATCGTATAACATGGATTCATTAAGAATTATAATTTAATCCACGATAAAGGAATGTTGAATTCATACATGAAACTCTAAAATCAATAAGTAAATGTGCATAAAGGTGAATACCCTTGATAGAAAAATAGGCATGGTATTCACTACACAATGACTTTGACTTGGAAAATCGCGGTGCAATTTCGGCAGCTTAACGACATGATATAAGAATTCTTAAAAATTGTTAAGGATGTAGGAAGGGGTACCTCATAATATGTACATGAAATTAACATTAATGGTTTATATATAAACATGTCCCAACATATGTAATGGAACATAGATTCATAAAAAAAAATAATTTATTGAATGTAAATGAGGAGAGAGAAATCCCTTACAGAATTTCAGCATGGTAACAGGTGTACATTAGAGGAATTTAATAGAGATAAAGAGTTCTCTCATCATTCAAACATAAATATGGAAGTGTGGGTAAGGCTAGAAATAATACCCAAACATTCCTAATTGAAAAAATGGTATAATAATATAATGAAACTTGGATAAAAATGAGAAAGGAAGAAATCCCTTACAGAATTTCCGCATGGTAGCAGGTGTACATGGGAGGAATTTATGAGATAGAATGGTATATATCATCATTAAAACATAAAAATGGTAGTATGTGGGAGGTGGGAAATAGTACCCCAACATTTCTAATTGAAAAAATGGTATAATAACATAATGAAACATGGACAAAATGAGAAGGAATGAAATCCCTTACTTGGATGTGTGATCCCAAAGGCATGGGAGAGGCTTGAGAGGGGATTCATGGGAGCCTGAGGAACCTTGGGAGGATTATATAGAAATGAGGTAATGGGTTGGTCAAGCTATAAAAGATTTTAGTGAAGAATAAGTGGGATATTGGGGGGGTTTATATAGGAAATGGGAGGGAATTCTTTATTTTTTTGGTTTTGGACCCTACACATTAAACAAATCAAAACCACAAACCGTCCCATGGTTTTTTCCCTTGGTTTTCCCATTTTTTTTTCCAAAGGGGAGTCAAAAAAATATTTTATAAGTCATGTGTCCTAACTTATTAAAATATTAGGCATGCTTATATGGAGGTGACTCACACTCTAATGGGAATGATTTTAAAAAGATAAAATGATTTATATGTATTGTAGGGTCCACTATGTATTTATAAAATAAAAAAACCTGAAATCACATTATATTAACGAAAAAACATATTTTTTCCAAACATATCATTTATAGTATTTTATTAAATCCTTATTGGGTTATCATGATGTCATAAAACATAATATATATTTAAACAGTAATTAATTTTTACCCAAAGATTCGATTATCTCATAAAATTATGAAAAATTCCCCATTGGATAATTTCAACTTCTTAAATATAAAAATAATATTCTGTTTATCTACATAATTTTCAAAATATGAAAATATTCACTTTTAAAATAGAAACCAACATTTATTGAAAATTCATGGTTTTTGATAAAAACAACTTTCAAACCTTAATAAAAATAAAAATTGTATAATAAAAATCATAAGATAATTTATATTTAATAAAAATTTATTTAATAATTATATTTTATTGAAATATTATTTAATTCAAAAATCAATCAAATCATCAAAATTTATTTCTTAATTGAATATTAACTAAAACTACTATTTGTAATTTAAAAACTATTTACAATGTAACAATAATAAAATGAATGAATATATTTTATAAATAAATATTTTTCATTGTCGAAGTGCTAGGGTATTGTTACATAACCCCTTATAACATCATGATAATACCTAAGGGTAAGGTGTGCGATGGTGACATACTCTTGGGGCAGCTCGGATAACATCGCTTGGGTGGTAATCTTTACCAACTTCCACTTATCCCGTAGGTAGTTCTGCTCAAGCATAACGTGTTGAATCTCAGCTTGGGCTTGGTCAAGAGAAAATCCCAATGATTCCACCACCTTTTTGAGCTCTAACAAATGGGAGTTGTATGTATCAATTCTACTAGATGAGGTCATTTCTTTCTTCTCTAAGTAAATTGGATTTGTTAAAGCCCCATATTTATAGTAATCATGTGATCATTGTTCAACGACTATATTAGAAACTGTTAAAATTCTAAATGGTATTTTAAAATCCAAATACATAAAAGTAAGGAAGTGCATATTTTATACAATCATTTTTCATAATAAGACATTTAATTAGATTAAGAGTAATTTTCATTAATAAAAGTTTGGGTGATTACATTCTTGCCCCCTTAAGAAATTTCACCCTCAAAATTTCCTTTTCCTATACTAAAATATATGTGGGTAACCCTCCTCATCACTTCCTCTAGTTCCCATGTTGCCTTTTTAAACTTGTGGTTTCTCCACAACACTTTCACGAGGGGCATTGTATTATTTCATAGAACTTTTTTCCTACGATATAAGATCTTAACTGGCTTCTCTTCATAGAAGAGGTCATTATCCAATGGTACCTCCTCTGGATTGAGTACATGTGATGGGCCAGGTATGTACTTCTTCAACAGTGATAGATGAAATAAATAATGTACTTTAGGTAGGTTCGGAGGGAGTCCTAGTTATAGGTCATTGCTCCAATGCGATAAAGGATCTAAAAAGGGCCAATGTACCTTATACTAACCTTTCCCTTTTTCCCATATTTCATAACTATATTCCACGGTGATATGTGTAGGGATACCACATCTCTAAAAACAACCACTAGGTCTTGTCGACGATTATCTACATATATCCTTGGCTGAATCTGAGCAGATTTAATGTGCCAACAGATGGTCATAACTTTCACCACCACTTCCTTGACCATTTCTGGACCAAGGAGTTTTCGTTCCCCAACTTCATCCCAACATGTCGGTGTTCTGCACCTCTTCCCATATAGGGATTCATAATGAACCATTTGGATGCATGAGTGGAAATTGTTATTATAAGATAACTCACCTAGAGGAAGATGTTGATCCCATCCTCCTTTGAAGTCCATTAAACATGCTCTCAACATGCCCTCTAGTGTTTGGTTACTCCTCTTATATTGTACATCAGTTTGAGGATGATAATCCGTACTAAAGTTCAGCACAGTATTCATAGCATCTTGAAGACTCTTCCAAAACATATAGGTGAATCATGGATCTAGATCATATAAAATAGATAGTGGTACTCCATGTAGCTTTACCACATTTCTGAGGTACATCCGTTCTAGTAGATCCAATGAGAAATCCTCCCTAATTGCAATAAGGTGTGCAGTCTATTTATGATGATCCATAATAACCCAGATAGAATTATTTCATTTGGATGTCTTTGGAAGTCCAGTGAGAAAGTCCATGGTGATGTTCTCTCATTTTCATGTTGGTATGGGTAATTGTTGCAACATCCCCTTAGACTTTGGCCTCTCAGCCATCACTTTCAGACATACCTGGAACATTGAGGTATACTCAGTGATATCCTTACTCATGTTATCCCACCAATAATGATCTTGTATATCTTGATATATCTTTTTGTTTCCTAGGTGAATGGAGAAATTTGAACTATGTGCATCATTCAAAAGTTCTTTCTTCAACTCTATACTTGATGGAACACATATTCTTTTCCAAAATCTCACAATTCCTTCTTCATTAACATTGAACTCCGAGGATTTACATTTTTTGGTAGTTTCCACTTTCATCTCAATTCCCACATCATCCTTTTGAGCATCCTTTAACCTTTCCAAAAGAGACGGTTGAGAAATCATTTGTGAGAGGATTGATGATGTTCCCTTCTTTATGATTCCCATGTCCATATTCATCAAATATTAGAAGATTGGATTCTTTTAAATTCCCATTGATGATAGAATCACTGGGTCCTTTAAACATAGAGTGTTTTCCACCTCATTCTTCTTCCCAGGGTGGTAATGGATTGAGAAGTCATAGTCTTTGATCAGCTCTAACAATATTCATCATCACATGTTCGAATCTTTCTAAATGATTATATACTTGAGGATTTTGGGATCCGTATATATTCACACTCCTCCCAAAATAGGCAATGCCATGAAATTTTTAAATAAAATATCACCGTCGCCAACAACAAATAATGTGTTGGATATTTCTTCTCATGAAAATTCAATCTCCTTGATGCATAGGCAATGACTGTCATTTTTCATCGACACGCAATCCATGCCCTTCTTCAAAGAATTACTGAAAACCACAAAAAGTTATCCACATGTGGTTAATGTGAGCATGGGTGCAGTGATAAGCCTCATTTTCAACTCCTTGAACCTTTCTTCACATTCATCACTCAAAGAAATCTTAACCCTTTTGAGTTATATTAGTAAGAGGTTTCGACAATCGGAATAAATTTCTCACAAATAGGCGATAATATCCAGTTACCCCAGGAAGCTATAGATATCTATTATCTATGTTGGCCTCATCCATCCCTCTATTGTAGATTTCAACAAGGGATCCATATATATTGCATTTCATGTGATGATATGACCAGTGAATGAGACCTCCTTCAACCTGAACTCACACTTGATTTACTTTTCATAGAGCTTCTCCTTTCGCAAGGTCTATATTACAGTTCTTAGATGCTCCTCATTCTCCTTATTGCTTTTCGAGTATATTATAATATTTTCTATAAGGACTACCACAAATTTGTCGAGGTAATATCTAAAGACTCTATTCATCAAGTCCATGAAGATTTATAGAGAATTAGAGAGTCCAAATGAAATTACTATGAATTCGTAGTTCTTGTACCATGTATGAAAAGAAGTCTTGGGGATATCCTCCTTCTTCACCCTTACTTGGTAATATCCTAACCACAAATCCACCTTCTAGAATTATTGTTCTCCACGTAGATAATTGAACAAGTCATCAATTCAGGGTAGAGGATACTTATTCTTTATCGTTTTTTTGTTGAGCTCGCGAAAATCAATGCAAAGATGCATTGACCCATCCTACTTCTTGACAAAGTGGACTGGTGCACCCCATAGTGAAGCACTTGGGAATATAAACCCTTTATTCACATTATCCTATAGTTTGTTCTTTAGATCCTCAAGATCCACAACAGTCATTCTATATGGAGTCTTGGATATTGGAAACTCCCCAGGTATAAGATCAATTGAGAATTCAAGAGCTTTTCTAGGAGGAGGACCAGACAATTCCTTAAGAAACATATCTGGGAATTCTATCACAATAAGAATGTCTTTAAGGATGGTTTCTTCCTTAGACTCAATCATCTATTCAAGATAAGAATCCTCATAGGGAAGTAATATCCACGCTAGAGATGATGTTTCTAAAGAATATGCATCCTCCTCATTGCACTTGTACCAAATTGGGGGTTGAATCGCCACCTGGAGAGTGATTTCCCTCTCATAAAAATTTATGTTTTCTCTATAAAAGGAAATCCATTCCATTCCAAGAATTGAATAAAATTACACTCTAGGGAGTATGAAGAGATTCTTCAGGAATTTCAATCCAAAAATTATGAAAGGTGAGGAGTAATATTGATGGGATTCAATGATTGACCCATTTCTTGTACTCACCGATATCTTTACTTCCATGATTTGTGGTAGTGTTCTTATTGTTCTACTAAACTTTCGAGATTTAAAAGAATGTATATAACCAGAATAAAAAACTATGTTCACTATTATTGAATGAGTAACTAGCGTACCTGTCACCACATCCTTGTTAGGGTTCACTTCAGAGGTAGTGATGGGAAAAGCATTCCCTTCCTTCCTTGGAGGATGTAGGTTGTCTCCCAAAACCCTTGGCTTGGGGTACTAGTTTTCAAAGTATCATGGTTCATTGCAGTTGATTCAATGAACAAATGGTTGAGGGTCGAATGAAGAATTCCTCTCCTCTTTCGCAGTTGTGGGTTTCTCTTGTAAGATGTTAATAGTAAGGTTACCTTCTCTTCAACACCAAAAGTATTTCCTCATCCCCTTCATGAAATTTCAAAGGAGCTTATTTACAAACCTTTAACAAGTGAGGTGATGGATTTTCTAAGCACTATTGTATTAATCCATCGGAATTCAAAAATTAAATTCCAAATTTACCTTCATATTCCCATGATACCCCTAAGATTATATGATCTCTATTTCGACTTTGAGGGAACATCAAGAAATTTCTTCATAGATCTCGAAGTCACAGATAGCTAGGGCTTTCCGTAGGCTAGGTTTTATCCCACCAAAGAAGCAATAAACCTTTCATTCATGGGTAATGACAAAGTTGGAGGTATATCATGTAGGACATGTGATGTTTTACTCGTACTCACCAACGGATTTGTCATCTATTTTCATGAGGGAACAAAAGTAACTTTACATCTTAAGCTAGAGGGTGCGTGAAAAATATTTATTGAAAAACATTTTCCATAAATAAATCCATTCCAACACCTCGATATCTTACATCGGATATGTATTTTTGATCAATGTCCATAATTTATTAGCTTCACATTCCATAGGATAAGCAGCCAGAAGAACCTTCTCTTGTTCGAAACATTGAAGGATGGAGAAGATATTTTCAATTGAGTTGACACATTGTTCCATGATTGATGGATCATATGATCCATTAAAAGTATGAGGCCATTGTCTCATAAAGCTGTCAATTGCGACTTGTTCTTTCTTAGGGTGTGTTCAAAGTTCCTATTGACCCATGTTTCTATTCAAAACTTGATTTAACTAAGAGAGTCTCGTGACAATGTTCATGATTCTCGCTCCCATCAGATTGGGAATCTCATTATAACGATCATCAAATTGATCTTTTCATCAGTTGTTAGCCCAAGTTCCCATATTACTTTCCATTGGTAGGAATAAAATAAAATTTAGGTGTAACAACTTATGGATAATCCAAAGAAAAAAATTTGATGACTTATAAATTACTTTTATTTTCATAACTTATGAATTTATAGGCTCCAGTCTATGCTATCCACGATCTACTTCCCAACATATATTCATAAGGGCATTTTTTTACCTTAATAATGTTTCATACTATGTTTTTGAATTTACCATAGCATACCCCTAGGGAGTGTCATAACCAAGAACGAAGCAAGGCCTGTTGTTGTGCACCCATTCTAGTTCGAGTCTAGCTCAAAGGGGTGATTTTGGGTTTAACCTTTGGATACATCTGTGCTAGAGCTGCCTCTACCTACTCGTATCCAGATAGGGACGTGTTTTCATGATAAACCACTTAATCAATAATAATAATTTTTTTGGAAGTTTTTATTATACATAGTCTTATCCCTAAGGCTTTCACTAGGGTTTTATAATCCTAATCCCAAATATAAATAAACCTTCCTCCGATACCAACTATAACAACCCTGATCTTTATTATACACATAAACATGATTTATTACATAAAACCTTCACTTGATAAAACATAGAATATAAAGAGGTCTAGTGTATTTGGGTATTAGGATCATTACATGACAACATAAAACATAAAATGAAACATCTTATTGAAAACTTCTTTTACATGACCTCATCATTCATTCACACTTATCATTGCATGGGATAACCTGAGGACATGCATAATAAAATGGTCCGCTATAAAACTCATTAAGGGAGTAAAAAGAAATAAAATGAAGAACTAAATAAATGTTTGGAAATAGTAATATAAATGGAGCATAAAATAAACATGAACATAATGGAATGATATAGCATGATTATCATAACATCGAAATGTGGCAACAACATTTAACCTGATATTAGCATGATCCAAGTCTTGTTGAACATAAAGCATGAGTAAACCCTCATTTCACATGAATTATCATGAGTAAAACCTAATTTCACATGACTTATCATGATACTAATCTTTACCCAATGCATTGGAGAGCTATTTCGGTGCACCCTTCTTGATCATTTCATTTCATTCCTAAGTGTGCCACATGGACCATATAACATGGATTCATTAAAAATCATCATTTATTCCACAATAAAGAAATGTGGAATTTATACATGAAAATATATAATCAATATGTAAAATTTCATAATGTTGAATACCCTTTTTAGAGAAATGGAAATGGTATTCACTACACAGTGACTTTGACCTGGAAAATCACGGTGCAATTTCGACAGCATAACGACGTGACATAAGAATTCATAAAATTTTTTGATGATGGGGTAAAGTGTTCCTCATAATATGTACATTATATTTACAGTAATGAATTCACATAGAAACATTTCCCAACATATTTAATGTAATTTTGATTCATAATAAAAAATAATTGCTTGAATGTAAATGAGGAGAGAGAAATTCCTTACAAAATTTCGACATGGTAATGGGTGTTCATGGAATGCATTGATAAGAGATAAATGAGAATATCTCCATTCAAACATAAATAGGTAAGTATAGGGAAGGTTAAAATCATACTCCAAAATTTCTAATTGAAAAAATGGTAAAATAACATTATGAATCTTGGACCAAAATGATAAAGGAAGAAATCCATTATAGAATTTCGGCATGGTAACGGGTGTACATGGGAGACATTGATGAAAGATAAAGGGATATCTCATCATTAAAACATAAATAGGTAAGTATGGGGCATGGGTGAAACAATACCCCAACATTTCTAAATGAAAAGAATGGTGTTATAACATAATAAAACTTGGATATAAATGAGAATGAATGAAATCCCTTACTTGGAAGTGTGATCCCAAAGGATTGGGAGAGGCTTGAGAGAGTCTTCTTGGGAGATTGGGGAACCATGGGAGGATTATAGAGAGATTATTATAGGGGTTGGTCAAGTTCCAAAGGCTTTGAATGAAGAGGAAGTGGGATCTTGGTTGGGTTTATATAGGAAAAGGTGGGAATTATTTATTACTTATGTTTTGGACCCTACACAATAAACTAATCAAAACCACAAACCATCCCATAGTTTTTTCAATGTTTTTTCTAAAGGGGAGTGGAAAAAATTATTTTATAAGGCCAATGGCCTAACATTTGAAAATATTAGGCTTTCTTGTGTGGAGGTGAGTCACACTCTCAAGGAAATCATTTTGAAAAGATAGAATGTTTTATAAGTCTTAGAAGGTCCACTAAGGCTTTGTAAAATAAAACAAATAAACATAAAATCACATTATTTTAACGGTAAAACATATATTGGCCTAATAATAATTTATTTTATTTTATTACATCACTATTGGGTCATTATGATTTCATAAAACACATTATATATTTAAACATTATTTAATTTTTACCTAAAAATTCAATTGTCTCATAAATTTATGAAAAATTTACGGTTGGATAATTTCAATGTATTGATTCCAAAAATAGTATTCATTTTATCAAAATAATTTTCTAAATATTCAAATTTTTTACTTTTCACATAAAAACTAATATTTATTAAAAATCCATGGGTTTTGACAAAAACAGCTTTCAACCCTTAATAAAAATTGCAATTGTATTATAAAAATTATAATATCATTTATATTTGATAATAAGTAATTTAATAAAAATATTTTATTAAAATACTATTTAATTAAAAAATCCATTAATTCATCAAAATATATTTCTTAATTGAATATTAACTAAAAATAATATTTGTTCTTTAAAAATAATTTACAACGTAACAAAAATAAAATGAATGTATATTAATTTTGAAAAAAATAATGTACATAGACATAGTGAAAGGGTCTTGTTAAATAACCCCTTACAACACCAGCATAAGACCTAAGGGTATAGTGTGCGATGTTGAAAAACTCTTAGGGTAGCTCGGATAACATCACTCAGGGGGTAATCTCTACCAACTTCCACTTCTCCCAAAGGCGATTCTGCTCAAGATTAACGTGTTGAATCTCTACTTGGGCTCGGTCAAGAGTCAATCCCAATGATGCCACCTAATTTCTGAGCAAAAAAACATGGGCTTCCTATGGAAAAATTCTAAATGATGAGTCCATTTCTTCCTTTTTCTGAGTAAATTGGATTTTTTAAAGACCTATATTTATACTAATCACGTGATCACTATTCAACATCTATATTAGCAATAGTCACAATTCATAACTATGTTTTAAAATAAAAACACATAAAACTAAAGAAGTGAATATGTTATATAAAAATTTTACATAAAAAGACATTTAATTAGATCAAAAGTAATTTTCATTAATAAATGTTTCATTCGTTACAACTTGGTCACACCTGAAGCACTGGAATAAACTTATAGAGAATAACATGATCCACAAATGATGAACCATATATTTCCCCTATATTTAGACATTAAACAAAACCAAAATGGTTTGTACAAGATCAGATAATACACATATATGATAATACTTTAAAAAACTAAATACTAATATTAATCTAAAAAATTGAACAAACAAAACCCAATGCTCAACAAAGACCACTCAATACAAAATTGTACGTAAATTATTCAAAATAATCCAAACTATTTTTGAAACCAAAAATTTAGAAGGATTTGATCACATAGTCTTCCACAAAAATCTTAACATTTATCTTCAAATAACATCAACTACACTTAAAGTCTCGTACTAAAAATTAATTTTCATAATCACATATTTTCTATGATAGGTTAATCATTTCCAAAAATAACCCAAATTTCTATATTTCTAGAATAAAAACCCAGATTCTTCCAAAATAAAATTCCACCATTACTCCTTAATTAAAATCCTCTAGTATTCTATTTTCCCTTGGCATATAGTGTTCCCAAAAGAGAAACTGTCTTCTAAAATAACCTTTATCACTTAATCACCAAATTATATTTCCTATAGTAAGGATATCCATTTTTTAATACATAAGATTCCAAATCTAATTATTCTAGATCAATAAAATCATTTAAATAAAAAGAATAATTCATAATAACTGAGGAATTCATGAAGGTCAGTGGTAGGTGATGTTCCCATATCGCCCTTCGGTTGGGGGACCTATTCCCCTGGCCTTTATAGATGCAACGGGTTGTCACCCATCCTGTAGGTTTTCCTTTTTCTAAAACCATAAAATTTTTATAACATTCTAAAAAATATGATAATTTCTTAAAACATATAGATAACCTATTTTACCCTAAACAGTTATCTAATACCTTTAATTTTGCATCCCAAAATAAAATAACCACTTATCAACTCAAAATAAAAATATTGTATAAACCCATAAGGTTACACATTATGTCCATAAAAGAAAAGATAATTCTTTATTCAATAACATTTTTACATATCACACTTCAGGGTTACACATACTAGAAAAGTCTTCCAAAGTAATCCCATCATCAAAAGAGCCTTAATACTTTTAAGCATTTCATCATCCTAAAAAATACCATAACTATTGAATCCCATATATGTAGAATTCTTACTCATTAAACATTATTCATGATACATTAAGCATTATATTCCAAATTATTCCATATTAATTTTTTCCTACAATAAAAATAATGCATCATGTCATAAGATTCAATAATGTCAAAACATCAACTAATAAATAATTTATACCTTTAATTGGTCATTGTCATTTTCCTAATCCTTGATTGGAATGGAATTAGGTATTGGAAGACATTTATTTGTACGGTCCTACTGATACCATTCTCGAACCGTCTTCATAGAACATCTATTTTTGTAACGACCATGCACACCACATTTAAAACATTCAATTGATCCCTTAGAAAGAACTTATTTCCCTTTCCTGGAGTCTACTGGACACTTAGTTTTTCTATGGAAGGTTCTTGATTTGTGATCTTCATTACCACATCTATAGAATACTCTCATCCATTTGAAGCATTTTCCTAGGTTTTTTTTTCCACATCCCAGACACATTGGTTTTTAATATACTTACCATTATAATTGTTACCTAAACATTCATAGTTATTTGTTTCTCATACATAAAATGCCTTATAAAAATCCCCAATGTTCAGGTGGTTAATCATAAATCCAGATAGTTGGTTATGAATAAAAATAATAATTCTCGATACAGCTCCCATTTTATTTGGTTTTTCATTTAGAAAACGACCACATTTTCCTTCACATCCATTGTTACATTGGTGACTTCTAGATCCATCCATTTACTAAAACTAAAATGTTCAGTGTGATTATATTTTTAAAATCATCATATAATATATTATGAGGAGGGTAAACACTATGATATACTTATCCATGTTATCTTAAACTCATTCAATTTATCAAAAATAATTTTGATTGTTTCTAATATGCTAAACATTGTGGTTTTGTCACTTATGCTTAAATAACACCATAAACTCTAATGTTCTGTTAACCAACATCTAATACCAACTATAAAGACCCATCCTTAAACCTAACATAATCATCTGTTTGGTTAAGAATTCACATGAAGGATCTTTTCAGGTCTATTTTTTTAGATAATTTGGCCAAAACTATTACATTACATCTCAAATATTACAATGTCGAAACTTCTACACTAACTAATTTTTTCACAAAAATAAAACTCCTTAAAAAACATGAATTCATTTAATGATGTAAAAATTCTTGAATTATTCCTTCATCTTACACTTCCTTTTACCCTATGAAAAACATTTCAAAAACATGGGATGAGCACAAAAAGCTCAGTAAGGGTTATTATATAAGGAAAGAAAACCTTAGTCCACGAATAAATAAAAATAAATGAAATCATACCTCTAAATCAAAAAACATAATATCTTTAAAATACATCATGAAATCATAAGAATTATGAATAACACATTTAAATCATAAATCATAAAGGTAACTTCTGTCATCCATATCATACTTACATTGTAGCTTTCACAGCTACATAGGGAGTTACATTTAGAATACCCATCACAGTATATTCCCTAAATCTTTTAGGAGAAACATTAACGTTTACCTCTATCTTGTTACACAATGCAGTGGAGAGATATCTCAGGCTAACCGACCCTCATTTTATCACATAACCACCTATATATGTAAATAATTCCCAAGAACCATAACATATTCCTAACACATAAAATAAGCATAAAATAAAGATAAAATTTCCATATTGCAATCACAATAAATCATTACAAGATATTAATATAATAATTGCTTTATCAAAACTATTATCAATACCAAAATACAAGAAAGTGGTATATGGTATTTATTTTCTTTTTAAAAACATTACTTCTCGTTAAGTAAGACAAATGTAATAGAATAGTCGCGGCGGAAGAAAGGTCATTGTCGCCACGTACGTTAAGAAGAAACATTATTTCTATAATTTAGTAAAATGATTCATAATGGAAAGATTCCTTTTGAAAAACATTGAATTAAAATAAAAGAATGATATAATTATACACCACATAAAAGATGGTCGTATATAAACCAAAATATCCCCCAATGAAAGGATATTGAAACGAAGTCCCTTACATTGTGCCCGACTTATCTTGTTCATTCTTTATCTCCCCGAATAAAAAAATTAATTAAATTAAAATTTATTCAGAACCTTTTTCAAGTTTATTATTCCTTTTATATCACTTATTACTTTACTATAACAATCATATAATAATTCATGTTCATATCAGTCGTTTTGTTGATGCTCGGTACTTGAGTCCAAAATGGACTTGTTTTAATTACAAATTACCCATGTGGTCAAATGTCCAATATCTACATAATGGTATTCATG
The DNA here is from genome assembly GCA_963277665.1 of Viscum album. Classification (NCBI taxonomy): domain Eukaryota; kingdom Viridiplantae; phylum Streptophyta; class Magnoliopsida; order Santalales; family Viscaceae; genus Viscum; species Viscum album. The sequence continues at coordinate 2,028,941,482 of OY728133.1, forward strand.
ATTTAAATATAATATATAACCAGTTTATATGTATTTATATCTAGTATATATATATTTAAAATAGTCAATAACATTTGGATATAAGAAAATAAAATTCACCATTCATGGAGACAGTAAGTCGTACGTACGCAATACTTTAATCTCTATTTCATATTTAAAGGAATGTAAACATAATGATACATTGGTATATTATAATTATAGTCTAATAAATTTTTTTATATATGTTACATGAGTTCATTAACTTCTTCCTTTATACGTTCAATGTTTGGCATGAACGAGTCATATCACTTAGAGGGGTTGGTAGTCTGCACTTCCTCAAATGAAATTATCGTGTTTACACATCATTAAAAGAATAAAGGTAGGTTGAAAAAAAATTAGAGAAGAATAGAGACAATATAAACATATTATATATCATTTATAAATATATTTCCTTCATAATGGCCACCATGATATGTGGTAGGGAAAATTAAACAATCATCGTTTTGTGAGGCAGTAGTTCACCGTACACTGAAACAATATGTTCGTATCCATTAGATGGATGTGGGTGTAAGTTTAGATAGAATCCTTCACATAAAACATCCTACAATATTGAAGATACTATTTTTTTATCAAATAATGGAGTGAAGAGAGTTTAGTGGGTTTGAGAGGGAAAATAAATTGATGATTCTTGAGAGAATTCATTACCTCAAATCAGGTAACTCTATTTGATTTAAACTAAAATGCCTTCTTGAATTTCCTACTGCCGAAGGTATGGATTCTAGGAGGAAAAATAGATTTTGGGAGCTTATTTGGATAGAGGTTGGATGAACCAAGGTGTGATGAGATGTGTGAGTAAGGGTTAGAGGTGTTGTCCATTTATAAGAGGAAGGAGGGGTACTTTAGGAATGATTGAAAGATTATTTTATTATAAACTGAATTTTGATTTCCAAAAGGTCCAAAATTAATTTAATTCATAGGTAAGATGTGGATTTTTTTAAAAATCCTCTCAAACAATAGTTTTTAGACATGTTTTGGTTTATAATTTATCCTTAATATTTATCTTTAACCCTTAGTTAATTTATTTTAATCTTACAATGAGACCCAAGTTCGAAACCAGGAGGAGGTATATTTCTGGGATACTATAACATTATTGTAGTAGGAACTGTAGAATTATTGTATTATTCACTGTAGTAGGTATGGTTTGGTGCTGTAGAAACTGAGACTATTCTCCTTGGGTCACCGGTTTGGGATTGGCTTCCTTAAGAACATCGGGCCACACAGGCCTTCACGTTAGTAAGGCTTTCGGGCCACCTTTAAGACCTTCGGGCGACCTCAAGGCCTTCAGGCCACTTGGTCAGTGTAGTTACCCCATATATACTCTACAAAAAAGAAGCATCCCTAGAGGAGGTTTCAGAGAAAGTGAACTCACCAGAGCAGAACAAAATGGATTTGGAAGGATGAGAGGGCATGGCAACGCCATCAGGACCAGCCTGTTCTTGCATGGGAATCCTAGCCAGATAGTCATGCGAAGGTCGAGAGCAACCATCATGATGTAGATGTTAGGTAGGGGAAATTACCTGTAGTTAGAGTCTGTATGAATTCCCTAAGACCTTCCGGTCCTATAATATCTTAATCCTACAGGCCATGTAATCCCTAAGCCTACAGGCCTTGTAAGGGTTCCCCCTCATCCCTTGAAAAAGGGGTTATCAAAAATCATTAAAAATGTAGGCCTTCAAGACATTAAGGTTATAATAAATGGTTAATATAGTAACTATAAAATGTTAATCAAACCTCAAGTGGTTTATTAATGACATTTTCAACCATATCTAATTAATTTGGCCAAATATTATATTTTTAGGACTATTATATCATTTTATAAAATAGTATTCGTTTTAAAAACTCATTTATGTTAATTTGTATACTATTCATATCATGAATTTTAAAAACTCTCTAACAACTTTATTATATCAAAAAACCTTCATTAATTCAAAGATAACAATTCATAATGATAAATAAAATTTGTGGATGGAAAGAAGTTTTAAAATAAATTTATTTTAATTTTTATAATCTCATTTATTTAAAACATTCACTAATAAGGTAATCACTACATCATCATTGTTTCGTAAATAAAATTATTTAATTGATGTCTATAAATTATAAATAAAATAACATGATGTAGGAAATCATTTCAATATTTCTATTGAATATTTATAGCTGATGAGATCACTTATATAACCCCATAAAAAATTAGTAAAATATATATGTTTATGTTATATTTTTCATAACTATAAATTAAAAGTAATTAAATGTCATTTTCACACACAAGTGGCTCCATGGGATCCTAAAATCTATCCAAGGATACCAATGGAAAGACATATCTCATAAAATAGGATTATAACATGTTTTAGTGTAATTTTATATTATTATAATATTATTTTTTTAACCTTATTACCAGATTAACCTTTTAGCCATGGAAAATAAAATATTTACTGAAATTTATTTTCATACTGTCTAAAAATAAAAGTTACCTAATTATACAATTTGGACCTCCAAATTCCAAATATGGAATACATTCTTCAAAATTCAATATATGGAATTTTCTGAAATTAATATAAAATTAATTCACATTGTCATAACCAAAAAGAGTGTTTTTATGAAGTAAAAACTACAAAAATATTAACACGTGTTTACGTCCAATTTCATTGTGAAATTACTTACAAAGACCAATATTAGATTAAATGATAACAATATAATACAATTACACTTTAAACCCAATTAAAATTACAATATAACTATATAAATAATTTATATTAAAAGGCAAATTTGAATTAAAATGCAATATTTTTCACTTTTAATTAAAAATGAACTTTAGCCGAAAAATACCAAAATTTATTCCAATGTATATTTTGAGATTTTTATTATAAATAATAAGTTTAATTTGTCATATAAAACAGAAAAAGGTATCAAAACCTATCTTTAAAAAGTGTTCTCTGTCAAAATGTGGCAAAACTAAATTTTTAGAAAAATACTTCTTTTATCCGAAAAATGAATTTGTTCTTATATAATATCTAGAAAACATTAAGATGAATTTGAAACATTACATTGAATATATATCATATATTTTTCATTAAATAAATATCCATTAAGAGTGATATGAAAACACAATTATTCTCTTTAAAATAGTTTTTCATAAAAACACATCCATTATATTCAATTGGTTTTTATTTCCTTTTCTAATAAATTTGGTAACCAATGAATCTTTATTTAAACATGTGTAAACTATATTTCAAAATTCAATTGATACTATTCATTCCATTCATTCCAACAGTTAGGAATTAACTACCATTTAAAATAATAATATTAATGTTGTATTATTTTTCAATATAACTCAATGTTGGGTGCAATGTAAGATTTCGGGGAAGCTCGTTGTTGCGTGTCAAGTACACTATTAGAAAAAGTGTCCCCTTTAACTTTAAATTAACATCTTATTCATAAATATTAATATAAATAAAAAATTATTATTCTATAAATACATGGGTCGTTACAATCAAAGTGTCTTGTAAGTCATTGAGTGAATAATGTAAAGACAAATGGATATGGGTATGATAAAAACCATATCCATTCCTAAATAGAAATGGGAAAATATTGACATAGACATTTCCAGCAGTATTGTGGATACATCCTGAGGAAATAATTCTATATAAGGTTTTGTGGATCATCATAAAAAGAGTGTCATTTCATTATAATTTGAGAGGACTTCTAGCTTGATCGACATTCAAGGATATACATAAGGGAAGGGGTGAGGATGTATATAAAATAACAATAGATTATATCCGATAGAGATCTAATATTTAATTTTGTGTTCTGTAAACTTCTCTAACATTCTATAAACACTATGATGAACATTTTTACAGATTATCACCCTAAAACTAATTTCCAATCTGACAAGACAATCTAGACACTGTAATACATATTGAGAGTATATGCTATGTACATCGAAGGAGGATGGGATTAATATATCCCTAAAGTCGATTTTTTAAAAAAATAATAGTTTTAAAACAGTCATTATAATGGCACCATGTGAAACCCTTTTTGGGAATAGATTTTGAATAACTTAATGTTGGGATAAAGTTAGTGAACATGAGCCAATGGTACCTATGATGGTTGATGAAATGATTGAAAAGATAAAGATCCTTTAGTAGAGCATTAAGGCTACTCATATTCGATATATGATCTATTCTTACAATCATCGATGAGACCTATTATTTTAGTCGTTAGATAATGTCTTCCTTTACATATATCAAAGGAATGGATTTATGAGAATTTGGATGAAGGGAAAGTTATATATAAGGTTCATCATACCCTTGAAGTTTCTTGATCACATAGTAGATGTGACATATCACCTAGCACTACAACCAACTATAATTTATGTCCATGACGTGTTTTTACGTATCCCTCTTGTGGAAGTACACAATGTATCTACCCAAACTATTATAAGTGGAGTACCCCTTTGTGATTTAATAAATTTATTATTATGTAATATTGATATATAAAACACATACACTTTCGTTGTTTTATATTTTTATTTTAAATATCATTAATAAAATTACCATTATTATTATATCCATTAAATCATGATCACATGATTAATATAAATATAGGGATTTAAAAAAATCCAATTGACATTGACAAAGGATGTGATGGCCTCATGTATTATGATTGTACCCTATGAATAATATTTATTGTATATTAAGATGGTGATATCATCATTGGGTGTTTTACTCTGAACAATCGCAATATGGGTTCCAACAACTTACACATGACCAAAACTGTTTATGGAATAATTTCAATCTCATATAGCTCACAGACCAAACAATGTTCACCAAATGGCCCCGTGAAAGTCTCACCATCTTGCACCTTTCTCTTAGGGAATACACCATTGTAATAAAGGGATATGTATCAAGAACATGATAATATGAATTAATATATTTTATAGAATAATGAAATTATGTTCAGTTTTATTGTTACTTTATAAATTATTTTGATTTTTATTCAATTGAATAAAAATTGTATTTTCAGGAAATATAAAAATTCAACTATGGGATTTATTTTGATGATTTAATTGGTTTTGAAAATAAATAGTATTTTAACAAATTTTTATTATTAAATAATTTTTGTTCATTATAAATGTCCATATAATTTGTATGAAGTGAAATGTACTTTTTATAATGGTTAAAAAGTTGTTATTGTCAAAAATCCATCATTTTTTAATAAATATCAAAAGATATTTTAAATGTAAAAAAAGAACATATTTATAAAAAAATATTAGTTAAATTGATTATTATTTTTCTAATATGAAATTAGAAATTATCCAATGGTAAATTATTCATAATTTTCAGAGACAGTCGAATTTTTAATTAAAAATTAAATATCTTATAAATATAATGTTGGTTTTATGACACCATAATAACCCAAATATTATTTAATAAATACTATCATGGGTATCATTGTACAGACATATATTTTTCCATTAAAATAATCCTTAATTTATGTTTACTTGTATAATTTTTTTAAGCCTTTAGGAATCCTCCAAAACATTTAATATATTTTAGAGTTTTCAATTCACTTTTTTAAAAGTGTGACTCACCTCTACATATAATAATGAAATAATTTAAATATGGTTAGACCATTATCTAATAAAATAATTAAAAACTTTCCACTTTGTAAAAAACCATTGTAAAAAACAAAGATATGGTTTGTTATTTTTAATATTTTTGTTATAGAGTCTAAAACCTATGTTTGTCAAATATTAAATAATTCCCCTCACATTTATTATATAAACCCAACCAGGATCCCAATTATCTTAACTAAATGTCATTGTAACATATCCTTACGCTACCCTCCACTATCTAGAATCCTCCAAAGATTCCCCAAGCTGTCTTGAATCCCCATTTCAGGCTTTGGAGCCACACATTCAAGTAAGGGTTCTAACTATTCTCATATTTATCCATGTTTCATTATCTTTTTATACCCTTATATTTTAAATTAATAATGATGGGGTATGTTTTCTCACCTCCCCCATACTTCCCTTATTGTGTATAAATGATAATATGCCACTTTACCTCTCATTATTCCCAGTCATGTACACTTGTTACCATGCCAAAATTTCGTAAGCATCATTTCATTTCTTTTTTTATTCAAGATTATTTATTACCATAAGCCTTATGTTTTCAAATTATAATTTTTTTAAAATGTCTTCCCATGTACCTTTTACAATCCTCTTTATTTAAGAATTATTTTATAACAATTTCTCTCTCATCATCCAATTTTTATTAATTTTTTAGCGACGCCGTTATATTGTAGAATTTTCACCAAGAGTTTCCATGCCAAACCATTTATGTTGTGAACATAATACACATTTCCTATAAAGGGTGTTCAATTATATTCATATAAACCTATTTATTGGGTAATTACAGGTACATATTCCATACTTATTGATCACGGATTAAATTATAATGATGAATGAATCCATGTTTTATGATCTATCTATCACTATTAAGAATGAGAATGAAATGAAAATGATGGGTGAACCTTGAATTTTATATCAATCTAATGCATTGGGTAATGATTAATATCATAATAATTCATGTTCAGATAGGGAGTAAACCAGGTTACTTTATGTTACTTTTTCCACTATGATGTCATGGCAATTATCCTTGACCTATGACGCAGTGTTTTAATTAGTTTACACATTCCCATGATTCCTTAATGTTATAATGTTATATCATGTATTATCATTCATTTTTATGTTTCATACTCCTTTTATGCCCATTTTTATGACATTTTTTTAACATTTTTTACCTTATTCCATGTTTATTCCCTTACTAGGATTTATATATCATCCCTTCCTTATATATTTCCCTAGGTTATCCAATTTAATTTTAAGCTCAAGCTTGTTGAAGAAATTTTTTAATAAAAATGTTTTAAATAATGTTTAATTTTTTAAATAAATGTACCAAATTTCTAAAGAAAGCTAACTTATCGATATTTTGGGTTTTATTATGTGTAATTTTATGTAATTAAATTATATGTTAAAGTGTAATAAAGAGAAGGTATTTTACAGTTGGTATCAAAACAAATTATTAGTTATTTTTTAGATTAAGAATATAAAACTCTAGAAAAAATCCTTAGTGATCTGTAAAAAAATACATCCCTAAATTTTTTTTGAGTATAGAGTATGTTTTTTATCAAGAAAATACATCAACATCTTAACACTACATGTTGATGTGGTTATGGCACAGATGTACCTATGAGTAACATCTCTGATAAGGTGTTCTGGTCCTGACTCAGGATAACCTGATAAACAACAACGGGGCTTACTGCACACCTAGATTGACACTCCTATGGGATAATCATTGGTAATTCATAATTTCATTATGAACCATTATTTTGGGAGTAAAAAATTAACATAAGATTATATGGTATGAAATAGATCATGGCTAATAAAGACTGAAGCCTACAAATACATAAGTTAAGGAAATACATGTATTTTATAAGTTATCCCTTTAATTTCACTAAATTCTTATCTACGTGTTTATATTTAAAATAAAATCATCCTTAATTTTTCTTTTATTTTCTCTAATGGTCAAAAATTAGAGGAATTAGGTAAAAAATCAATATGATGATAAATGTGATGACTATCTTAATGAGATTCCCAACTATTGGGAGTAGTAATCACACACTTCATAAAAATACTCTCTCACCTGACTCAGGTTTTGAATAGAAACCTATATTAGGAGGAGCCAAAAAATTCCCCCAAAAAAGAACAAGCTATAATTGAGATTTTCATAAGAAATAGGTATCTTACTTTTAATGGACCATCTGAACCCTTAATCACTAAACAATGGATCATGTACATTGAGAATATCTTCTCAATACTTCAATGATCCAGAGAAGATATGGTTCTTTTGGATATTTATCATATAGTGGGTGAAGCTCGTCAATGTTGGAAATTGATTTAAAATGTGTAGCCTAAGGAAGGGATCAAAGAAATGGTTTGGAAGGATTTCTAAAAAGAAAATTTCAATAAATATTTTCCCTGCATTCTCCGTATTAAAATGGAATGGGATTTCATTTCCCTTAAGAAAAAAAGATGATGACTCTATTGAGATATATGAGTAAAAATTCAAAATACTTTCATAGTTTTCCTCTAGATTTTTCGTTACCCCTGAATTAAAGGTTGAACACTACTTCAGTGGGCTAAATCCTATACAATAGAAATAATCATAAATACTTGGAATTCCATGACTTTGATAGTTGTGAATAAATTTTCCGATGATCCCACAAAGTAGAAATTAAGATCGGAAAATATTAGGGGTATCATAGGGATAAGAAGCAGAACGTGTAGTTAATTTTTGGTTTTTTGATAGATAGATCTAGCGGTGACATGAAATTTCAACATCTAACTTTCCAATGTTGTAGAAAGAAGTAACATGGAAATTTCCTGAAGGGGATGAGGAGATTATTTAGGTTTGGGAAGGAAGGGAACCTAGTCAGTGATTACCGACATGATAAACCTACAACTGTGATAGTGGTAATGAATGATCCATTCAACCCTCAGTGTATTGTTCATTGATATAAGTAAAAGAAACTAGGGAACTTTTCAAACCCATTCAATAATCCAAGGGTTTTCGAGACAACCTGTAACCTCTAAGGTATCAAGGGCGAGCTTTATCAACCATTACAACCGAAGTGAATCCCAAAAATGAAGTAGTGATAGGTATGCTATTTATTCATTCAATAATAGAAAACACACTTTCTGGTTTTGGTTCTACACATTCCTTCAGATCAAAAATGTTTAATAGAACTTTTCAAAGACCAACAAAAATCATGGGAGTAGAGATGAAAGTGAAAATGGAAATTGGGGAAATTGTTGCATCAAATATATATAACTCATCTCTTTTCAAAGTTCATGGGAAGAATTTTCCATAAAACCTTTGCATACTCCTTTAGTGTAATTTTATGAAATTATGGGTATGTATTAGATTTCCATATATAAAGACGACATATATTGTTGTGAGTAGGAAATCAATCTCTGTATTGAAAATCATCCTCAGATTCTGAACCAATACTAAGAGAAGGATGAATCTATTTTTACACCATCATATCAAAATTGAATATTATTTCCCATTGATAAATAATATCTATCTCAAATTATTGATTCTAAGGAATGAATCATCCTTCAATACATTCCCATTATGAGGGAATACACTGATTTGTTTCTTGAGGAATTTTTAGTCTTCCTATTAATCGAGATAATAAATTTTAGATCCATCTTATACATGGGGCATTACCATTATCCACGACTCTGTATAGAATGGATGTTGTGGAACATAAGGAGCTATAGAAAAAACTACATGAGAATCTATATAAAGGTATTATACCCCTTATTTCTTCATTATATGGTGCACCAATTACCTTTATCAAGAATATGTATGGTTTAATGCCCCATTAATTTATTATCAAGAGCTCAATAAAGAAAAACTATCCCCTACCATGGATTGATCACTTGTTCGATCAACTATGTGGAGCACAACACTTTCCCAAGTTAGATCTGTTGTTGGGATATAACTATATCAGGGTGAATAAGGAGGATATCACCAAGAATTCTTTTATTACAAGGTACAAGAACTATAAACTTATAGTAATGCCTTTAGGACTCACTAAGGCTCTACCAATATTCATGGACTTTATGAATAGAGTCTTTTGAAATTATATCAAAAAAAATTGGCAGTATTTATAGATGATATTCTAATATACTCCAAAAGTAAAGAGAATCATGATAAGTATTTGAATACTATGCTAAAGACTCTTTGAAAGGAAAAGATTTATGCCAAGTATATAAAATGTGAATTATGGTTGGAGGAATTCCATTTCTTAGGGAATATCATCACAAGAAATGGGATACTTATAGAACCTTTGAACATAGATGAAATTGATGGATAGATGAGGCCAACATCTATGAAAAATATCTATAATTTCCATGGGTTATCTGGGAATTATCACTAATTTATGGGAAATTTCTTACAATTTTCAAACCCTCTCCCTAAACAAATTTAGAAGGTAGTCATGTTTACCTAGAATGATGAATACAAAGAAAGCATTAATGAATTTAAAATGACGTTCATAATTGTGCCTATACTCAAACTTCCCAGAAGTGGAGATCTTTTCCTTGTATTTAGCAATGCTTCGAATAAGGTAATGGGTTTTGTGTTGATGAAAAATGACAAAGTCCTTTCCTATGCTTCAAGGAAGTTAAAATATCATGAATAGAACTACCCAACACATGATCTAGAGTTTGTTGGAGTGATTTTTACATTAAAAATTTGGAAGAATTGTCTATTTTGGGAGAAGTGTGAAATATATACATATCAAAAAGAACTCAATTATATATTCACATAGAAAGAGCTGAATAGGCACTAAAAAATATGGTTACAGATAATCAAAGACTATTACTACTCAATCCACTACCATCCTGGAAAAGTGAATAATGTGAAAGATGTTATAAGAATAAAGGATTCATCAATACTATCATTGATGAGAATTGAGAGGGATTGGATCTTCATAGATTTGGAAAGGATTGAAATGGGAATCATAATGGAAGGAAAATCATCAATCATTTCACAAATGGTTTCCCAACCATATATTTTGGAGAAGTTAAAGGATCCTCAACGAGTTAATGTGGGAATTTAGATGAAACTGGAAGCTATAAATAAAGGTAAATACTTAGAGTTCAATGTATATTATTGTAAGAACTGGGTTTTTGAACTTATAATACTTTGCGTTTTTCTTGATGTTTTTTCAAGAAGAACGTTTGACGACGTGCGATTCCGAGCCCCGGTGTGGCTGGAATTAAAATTGACATGAGTTCACACTAGATGCGTGAAATAAATATTATAACTCATGAACGGTAACTCGGACGGTAAAATTGAAGGCACCGTTGAGTCCAGAACATTTCTTTTACCCTAGGAGGTGTATAACTTTCACGGGCATGACCCTTCTGCGAAAAACGCCACCAGGGGCATTTTCGTAATTTAGCGGTCTCAGGCGTCGAATTTTATAAATTTTGAACGGAGGCTCGGATTAAAATTCCTAGACCTCCATTGTCCTCAGGGCATGCCTTTCACCCTAGGGGAGGCTTGACCTCGACCCTACTGGGAGTCCAGGTACGGGCCTACTGGTGGAGGTTTTAAAAATTAATTAAAATTAATTAATTTTTCTATTTAAACACAACCACCTCCAGTGATTCCCATCCCTCTGTTTCTTCCCTCGTGGTTCCCTCCTCTCAAACCCCTCCCCTATCTTCTACCACTCTGGTGAGGCTCGGCAACTCCGGCGAGGCACGGTAACTCCGGAAGACCGTCGGTGAAGCGTTGGGCTACGCCCATCAAGGTAGGCTCATGCATTTAAATATTAATCCCCACAACAACCCTTTAAATTACATTTATGGGTTGTTTTGATGATGAATTATCATGCGAGATCCATTTTTTTGATTAAATATTGATCCGAGTTTTCCAACAATCTTTTCGGGTCAAAACTCTGAGTCACAGGGCGTCCGGGGTGGCCCCGGGAAGTTTCCTGGCCATTTTTCCTTTTACTGGTGGTTCCAGGGAGGTCCAGTGAGCTTCGACGGCGGCGCAACACGTTCCAGGTGGCAACGGCTCGGTTCTAGCGGCGGTGACAGCTCTCCGAGATCACGGCGTGGCAGAGGACTGCCTAGCGGTGGCGGCTTTGCGTGGCGTGACAGCAGCTTCGCGCGACGCGACGACGGCGTCAGGCGGCTCCAGGCGGTGGGAGGTTGACTGAAAGGGAACCAGGGTCGCGACGCATGACCCCGAAGGGGAACCGAGACCCGCCTTTGGAGGGTCTCTGTGGAGGACCACGACCTGCCTCATGGCCGGTCAGCACTATGTGGACCCGAGGTCCATGGCTGGGCCACGCGGCTGAGCCGCGGGCCGGCTCTGTGAGCCGGGCCGGTCCAGACTGGCTGGTCTGACCCGGGGGGGGGGGGGTCGCCTTCCCCTCTGACTTTGAACACCCATAATTTTCGATATGGGTGTCCGTTTTGAGCGTCATCTCAGGAAGTGTAATCCTAGACTCGAGATGAATGTTTTGAGATGGTTTGGGGATTTTTAATTCCCGGGATGGGAGCTTTGTGGAGTGATATGCTCGTTAAGTACAACGCTGGGATTCTTGTTTTGGATGGCGCAGACACATCCGATGTCTGATTTGAGCATCGTCAGCGGCGTTGTGCCCCTAGCGTCTTCCAACATGGTTTTGGGCATTGAAGTCAGAGTTGAGACGTGGGTCCTACAGGCCGTATTTTGAGTTGTGTGCAGCGTTTTACACCTTTTTCACCAGACATCCATTCGAGGCGTTTGAGTAGTCATTTCTGTGTGTCTTTCCAAGATCATCGCGATAGCGCAGTTCATCCCGATGATTATTGGAGTCAGGGTGTGGGCCCCACACTGGCTTTCTATGTTGAATAGTACCATATTCACCGGTTGTCCATTTCGGGCGAGTAAGTAGTCTATCTCGAGTGTTTTTCCACGAGGACTGCAACAGTGTAATCCGTTTGGGCATGTGGAGCCTCATTTGAGATAATGTTAAATGTGGAAACATGGTAGGGTGTTGGACGGAGATCCCTTTTTTACGCACTCCAAACCAACACACGGTGGCGTTGTTAGTGACACATGGCTATTTAAGTAGCGGGGCAGAGCTATCGGACCGATTTTGGGTATACCCTCCAGCAGGGCTGGGTAGTGGGTCACTTGATGACTCTTGAGGGTCTACCCTCCAGCAGGGCTGGGCAGTGGGTCACCTGATGACTCTTGAGGGTCTACCCTTAAGAAGGGCAGGGTAGTGAGTCACCCATCATCTTTTTCGAGGTCTACCATCCAGCAGGGCTGGGCAGTGGGTCTCTTGATGATGTATTAGGGTCTACCCTCTAGCAGGGCAGGGCAGTGGGTCACCTGATGATTTATTAGGGTCTACCCTCTAGTAGGGATGGGAAGTGGGTCACCCTATATCTTATTATGATTTACCCTCCACCAGGGCTAGGTAGTGGGTCACCCATTGGCATATCAGACTCAGCCCTTCTTATGAGTCTAGTTGGTGATTTTTCACTGTGAGTACCGGAGCGGGGCCCTGGTTGTACGAATCAGTGGTGTGATAGTTTTAATGTAACCTAAGGACCCAATTGGAATAGGGGAACTTTCCCCACTGACACGCATCCTTGAGATGCGACCTAGAGCCGTGCAGGTGAGTTGGTGCCACCCAAAGTGTATAGTATCTAAGTGTGGTGATTGAGCCCCTTTGACTTGGGATTCTCAGGTGGACGAGACGAGATGCTGGGCTGTGCGGATGGTTTTACTCGGAACTGATGGCGACTTATCCTGGGCGGAGCATGGAGATGGAGATCCCCTTACAGAATTGTTTGGGTTTCTTATTGAGCATATATATATAATTTCACCCTACGTTCATTCCCACTTTTTGGGTTCCATGCTTACTTATTTCTGTTGGGTTGAGCTGCACTCTCTTTACTAAACTTTTCTACTGTCTTTGTTAGTCTACTGCTCACCTCTTTAGTGCATCCTTTGTTGCTCCCTTGAGCTTTCGGGGCAACCTAATGAGTATCTTTATACTCATCCCTGCTTGGGCTTTTCCCACACCTGGTGTGCCCTTGCAGACGACGAACAGGTCGATCGTGACTACAGAGGAGCATAGAGGTCACAGTAGTTGGAGCAGCATACTGCAGTCGTGCTGGAGTATTCAGGTGGGAGTCTATGCAGTTTTTTTCTTTTTTTTAACTATTGCTGGGTTGTGGAACCTTTGTGTTTGGGCGCATGTTTTTTCCCTTTTACTTTTCAGTTACTTGTCAGTAGTTCCACCACTTTAATTACTCTATTTACTGGTTGATGAATGATTGTGGTTGGGGTATAGCTGTTTTTCTTTAGTTTTCTTTTTTACTCAACATCGAGTGGATTGTGTGTGTGTGTGTACAGGTACTTAGGTGAAGGCCTCCCTGGGATTGTTATTCCTTCGGCACTGGTCGCCAGCCTCTGGCCTATGGAGGTGGGCTTGAGGTAGTTCTGGCTCGGTACTGGTAGGGTCGGGTCGTGACAAAGTGGTATCAGAGGTGGTTCATTCCTTGGGGCATTGTTCGGACATCCCTAAAAAGGAATTGGTTGGGATTTAGGGCAATGATTTCGACATGTCTCGAGAGCGGCTCTCAGGCCAGGGAGTCCAGGAATGGTATGGGCGACCAACGTATCCATTCACCAGGACCCTGATAACCCACTTTTCGACTCGGCATGCTGAGACACTTCTTGTAGGGAATTTTCAAACAAGCAACCTATAGAATTGAGTCTTTGACTGTCCTTGTTTGAGTCATATCAACTTTTTTATAACTATTATATATATATGCTCATCTGATCGCAGTATCCCTTGATAATTTTAGGGATTCCTCCACGACAGCAGCCAGCCAGGTTACCCTCTCCAGTTCGTGACGACGACCTGGTGAGCGACGAGGAATCAGTTCAGGGACCCTCACGAGATCCCCTTCTACTCAGTGCTTCAGAAGTATCCCCTCCACCAGAGGAGAGGCAGTTAGTACCAGTAGCTCAGGCCGAGGTTGGGTGTATATTGAGTGCGCTGCGAGACTTCCAGCGTCATAGGCCACTGAGGTTCCACAGGGACCCGGATCCCCATGTGGAAGAGGACTCTCTTGAGTTAGTGGAATGACTCTTCAGGCTGGTACAGACCCTAGTAGACCATATGGTGGCCCTTACTGCCAATCGTTTTCTCGGGACAGCCGAACAATGGTGGGATCTGGTGACGCAAACCCATGACGAGGCATCCCTCACATGGGATGGATTCCAGCTGCTTTTTCTGAAGGAGTACTCCCCCTCATCTTTGTGCTCCATTTAGATATAGTAGCTTCTTGAGCTGAATCAGGGATGGATTTCCATGTCCTAGTACTAGGCCTGGTTCACTAATCTTACATGTTAGTCACAGGACATGATCCGCGACAACTACTTCCAGGTGCGGAAGTTCAAGCAGGGTCTTTTTAGGGAGATCCGTACAAGCGTGGTACCCTTGTGCATCCCCACTTACGACGGGGTGCTGGAGCAGGTTCTTGAGAATGAGATCTTCCTAGATGAGGGGTTCCAGATAGCATAACCTAGCAGTGGGTGCTTTAGAGCGGAGTATTCAGCCTGCAGATGACGGAGGGCTGGGCCTCAGCTGAGTAGGCCCTTCCGTGAGCAGACCCAAGGCCAGGTTCGCACACTGTAGTGGCGCCGTAGGGTGCTAGGGCAGACAAGAGAGAGCTGGTGCTATGCTTGTGATGGACTGAGTCACCTAGCATGGGATTGCCCAACCAGGCATACAAATCAGGCGTGGCAGGCAGTGGGTGCACCAAAGAGGCAGCGGTAGCACCGTGACCAGGGGTCACCTAGGAGAGGACCCGGTGGTCCTCAAGGAGGTGGTGTAGGTAAAGAGGCGGGACTAGGATGTGGAGGATGGTGCTTCGAGAACCCTCCACCGGCACCACTGGGCTACCCACGCCAGGATCAGGGAGCTGGCAGTAGGGGCCGCATGCAGCTTCAGGCCATGGGTGTTTGAGACCCTCTAGCGCACGAGATGGTTCGAGGTACAATTTGTTTTCACACCACACATTCTTCAGTACTAGTAGACACAGGTGCCATCCATTCCTTCATATCACTGTTGTTGGTACGGGAGTTTGACCTTCCAGTAGAGGATTTGTCACCTGCACCTTGCCTCGAGGTTCCTACGGTAAGTGCCTTGTTAGTGACTTTTATCTGCAGACAGTGCGAACTGTCGTTCGGAGGAGAGAGTTTCACGTGGGACCTGCTCTTCATCGTGATGTAACATTACGACGTCATCATGGGAATGGATTGGATTTCTATGGTTCACACTCAGATCAGCTTTTGTCACAGACAAGTTAGAGACAAGTTTTCTGATGGGACGAGGTTCACCATCATTGGTGAATGAGACCTCATGGCAGAGCAGATGGGTACTCTAAGCAGGATACCCGACCTTTTTCGCACCAGCTAGCGAGAATGGCTCCCAGAGCAGCAGACACTACAGGCACCTGGATCCCTACCATTGTATAGGACTACATGGACGTCTTTCTCAAGGATGTTCCGGGACTACCTCCTAGGTGAGAGATGGAGTTCTGCATTGACTTGTAGTTGGGGACTGCTCTGATATCTTGTGCAGCATATCAGATGGCACCTACAGAGCTTCGGGAGGTATTACTTCAGTTGGATTACCTTCGTGAGAAGGGATTTATCCATCCCAGTGTGTCCCCCTGGGCATCTCTTCTCTTGTTTGTGAAGAAGGCAGATGAGAGCCTACGACTTTGCATAGATTATCATCACCTGAATCAGGCCACGATAAAGAACAAGTAACATTTTTTGAGGATCGACGACCTCTTTGACCGGTTGCGAGGTGTGAAGTGGTTCTCGAAGATCAATCTTCGATCTGGCTACCAAAAGTTGCGGGTTCGTGAGGCTGATATCTCGAAGCTGGCCTTCCGTTGTCAATATGGGCTCCACGAGTTTTTAGTGATGCCCATTGGCATGACGAATGCACATGCAGTCTTTATGGCTTTGATGAACCTGATTTTCCAGTCGTACTTGGACCATTTTGTGGTTATCTTTATTTACAACATACTCATTTACTCGGAGATAGAGGAGGAGCACGCGGATCATTTGAGGATGGTCCTAGACTTACTTAGAGAGCACCAGTTGTACGTGAATCTCTCAAAGTTCCAGTTCTGGATTCACGAGGTTCAATTTTTGGGTCACATCATTTCGGATCCTGGTTTGGCTATGGATCCCACAAAGATTGAAGCAGTGATTTCTTGGGAGCCACCCAAGAATGTATCTGAGGTGCAGAGTTTCCTTGGGCAGTGGGTCACCCGACGACTCTTTAGGGCCTACCCTCCAGCAAGGCTGGGCTGTGGGTCACCCGACGACTCTTGAGGGTCTACCCTCCAGCAGGGCTGGGCAGTGGGTCACTCGTCATCTTGTTCCAGGTCTACCCTCCAGCAGGGCTGGGCAGGGTGTCTCCTGATGATGTATTAGGGTCTACCCTCCAGCAGGGCTGGGTAGTGGTTTCCCTGATGATGTATTAGGGTATACCCTCCAGCGGGGCTGGGAAGTGGGTCACCTGATATCTTATTATGATTTACCCTCCATCAGGGCTGGGCAGTGGGTCACCCATTGGAATATCAGACTTATCCATTCTTATGAGGCTAGTCGGTGACTTTTCACTGTGACTACTGGAGCGGGGCCCTGGTTGTACGGATCAGTGGTTTAACAGTTTTAACATTACCTATGTACCCACTTGGAAGATGGGAACTTTCCCCACTGAGACGCGTCCTTGAGACGCAACCTTGAACCGTGCGGGTGAGTCAGTGTCGCCCAAATCAGATAGTATCTAAGTGCGGTGATTATGCCCCTTTGACATGGGCTTCTCAGGTGGACGAGATGACATGCTGGGCTGTGTGGATGGTTTTACTCGGAACTGATGGCGACTTATCCTGGGATAATCTTGGAGATGGAGATACCCTTACACACTCATTTGGGTTTCTTGTGGGGTATATATATATAATTTAACCCAACTTTTGTTCCCACTTTTTGGGGTCTGTGCTTACTTATTTTTATTGGGTTGAGTTTCATTCTCATCACTAAACATTTCTATTTCCATTGTTAGTCTACTGCTCACCTCTTTAGGGCATCCTTTGTTGCTCCCTCAAGCATTCAGGGCAACCTACTGATTATTTTTATACTCACCTCTGCATGGACTTTTCACACACCTGTTGTGCCCTTGTAGACGACGGATAGGTCGATCGTTACTACGGAGGAGCATAGAGGTCACCGCAGTTAGAGCATTGTACCATATTCGTGCTCTAGTATTCAGGTGGGATTCTATCCAGTTGTTTTCTTTTGTTTACATGTTGTCGGGTTGTGGAACCTTTATGGTTGGGCACGCGTTTTTACCCTTTTACTTTTCAGTTACTTGTCAGTACTTCCAGCACTTTACATACTCTATTTAGTGGTTGATGCATGACTGTGGTTGGGGTATAGATATTTGTCTTTAGTTTTCTTTTTACTCATCATCAAGTGGGTTGTGTGTGCGTGTGTATAGGTACTTAGGAGAAGGCCTCCCTAATATTGTTACGCCTTCGGCGCTGGTCTCCAGCCTCTGGCCTATGGAGGCTGGCTTGAGGTAGTAGCAGCTGGGGACAGGTAGGGTCGGGTCATGACATTGATGATGGTTTTGGGAGATTTGGGTTAGAACTATGTGTACTATAAAATTCAGAGTTAAAGAATGAGATGTTGGATGATGTACATAAATTAAAATTCTCCATCCACCTAAGAAGAAAAAAATGTATAAAGATCTCCAAGAACATTATTGATGGGGAAATATAAAGATATATATAATAGAATATACATCAATATGTCTTGTATGTCAGTAAGTGAAAGCAGAAAGGAAAAAATCCAAGGGGATGATGCAACCACTACCTATACCTACGTGGAAATGGGAAAACATCACCAAAGAAATTTTCACTAATCTTCCAAAGAAATCAAGATAGAATGATGTTATATAGGTTGTGGTGGATCATCTTACAAAAACTATACACTTCATTGCGATATGAATAGAATTATCACTACATCTACATGCATGGATATACATTAGAGAAGTTGTCTTGCTGCATGGAGTAACATTATCGATTGTATCTGTTCGAGATCCAAGATTCACTTCTGAGTTCTAGAAGAGTATACAGTATGCTTTGAATACAGAGTTGAACTTAATACTGCCCAATTACCCTCAAAATTAGGTCCAATATGAGTGGACTATCCAGACACTTGAGAATATATTGAGGGCATTTTCAATGGTCTACAAAGGAGGATGGGATCAGCATCTTCCTCTGGCCGAGTTCTTATGTTACAATAGATTCCACGCAAACATCCAAATAGATCCCTATGAAGCCCTTTATGGGAAGACATGTTGGACACATTCATGCTGAGATGAAATTGGTGAACAAAAACTACTTGGTCTTAAAATGGTTGAAGAAATGGTGGAAACGGTTAATAACATTTAGTATCTCATCAAGGCTACACCTAGGCAACAAATGAAATATACTAAAAATCATCAAAAATACCTATAGTTTGAAGGTTTAGACATGGTAATCCTCTAAATATCTCTACGGAATAAAGTAATATGATTTGGGAAAAGGATAAAACATAGTCCAAGTTATATTAGGCCCCTTGAGATCCTTGATCACATGAGAACGGTGGCCTATCATCTTGCACTCGCACATAACCTATCTTGAGTTCGTGATGTATTCCACATATCAATATTGAATAAGTACATACCTGACCCCTCACATGTACTCAATCCATATGTGGTACCATTGTATATGGATCATTATTATGAGGAGCAGTCAGTGAAGATATTAGATCGAAGAGACAAAGTTCTACGAAATAAAACAATGCACCTTGTCGAAGTGTTGTTGAGAAAGCATAATTTTAAAGAAGGAATTTCAACACCAGAGGAACTAATGAGACCAAATTACCCTCATCTAATTTAAGGGGGTGAAATGAAAATTTCAAGGGTAAAGTTTCTCAAGGGGGAAATTGTAACGAACCAAAATTTTATAAATGATGTTTCCCTTTGTTATTTAATTAAATGTATTATAATGTAATGTGGTTATATAAAACACACACACTTACTAGGTTATATATTTTGAATTAAATGAATATTAAGAATACTACCACTATTAATATAGTCATTATGGAGTGATCACATTATTAATATAAATATAGGGCATTAACAAAGCTAATTGATTCCAACAAAGGAAGTGATGGACACATACAATACCCTATTAAGACCATTTATCCGATCTTTTGAGGGAGATAGAATAACTATGTCTTTCTCTTGAACATTCTCAAGATGAGATACATAAACTTAATCATGAGAGAAATTGTTTAGGGTATACATTCAAGCTCATCGAGATCACAACCCAAACCATGTTTTTCGAACTGCCCCACGAAATTCTAGTTGTCGTGCACCATACTATTAGGGTGTACACCGGTGTAACAAAGTTATATGTGTCAATACCATAATAATTTGAATATATATATTTTATAAAATAATGAATTTAGTTTCATTTTCATTGTTATATTATAAATGATTTTGAATTTGATTCAATTAAACACAAATTGTATATTCAGGTAATATTGAAATTTAATTAAGGGATTTATTTTGATAAATTAATGTATTTTTTTAGGAAATAGTACTTTAATAAAATTTTATAATTAAATAATTTTTATTAATTATAAATGGTCATATAATTCTTATGATGTGCAATATAATTTTTATAAGGATTCAAAAAATGTTATTATAAAAAACCCTACATTTTCCAATAAATATCAAAACTTATTTTTAAATATTGAATAAAAATATTTATATAATTATTTATATAAAATAAATATTATTTTTGGAATCATAATATAAAAATTATCCAATGGTTAGTTGTTTATAATTTTATGAGATAGTCGAATTTTCTGGTAAAAATTAAATACTGTATAAATAAACAATGCATTTTATGACATCATAATGATCTAGGAATAAACTAATAAATTCAATAATGGGAATCCTCGTCCCGATATATGTTTTACCCTTTAAATAATGTTATTTTAAGTTTAATTTATAAATTTTATTAATCTTTTATGGATCCTCCAAAACATATAATATATTTTAGAGTTTTAAATTCATTTATTTAAAAGTGTGACTCACCTACACCTAATAAAGGGAATTATTTTAATCTGTTCATAATTTTTATTTATAAAATAATTAAAACCTACCCACTTTTACAAAAACCTTTGTTAGAACCTAATGGAAGGTTTTTCTTTTTGAATATTTTAATATATAGATTCCAAATCCTATGTTTGTAAAATATTAGAGAATTCCCCACTCATTTCCTTAATACACCCACCGATGATCCTACATATTTTCTATAAAAATAATTTTAAAACATAATTACTCTTACCTAACCTATATAGAATCCCCCCAAGTCACCCCAAGCTTTCAAGAATCCCCTTTTCAAACTTTTCGAGAAACACATTCATATAAGGGTTCATTCCTTTCACATCATTATCCCTGATTCTTTATCCTGTTATACCCTAGTATTTTCAGTTACTAATGATGGGGTCTATTTTATCACCTCCCCCATACTTACCTTATTATTTATAAATTATGAGATACTTTTTTCTCTCTTATTAATCCCTCCCATGTTCACCAATTACTGTGCTAAAATTTTGTAATCATCATTTATTTTCTCTTTTTATTCAAGATTATTTATTACCATATGCCTTAATTTTTCAAATTATAAATATGTAGACATTTCATCTCGTGTACCTATTATTGTTGACTTTATTTAATAATTATTAGAGTACCATTTCTCTCTCATAAACCCATTTTTATGAATTTTTAATTGATGATGTAATGCTGCTAAATTTTCATAGCAATTTTCCATGCCAAACCATTTATGTAGTGAATGTTGTACCCATTTCCTATCAAGGAGGATTTATTTTATGCATATATACCTCATTATTGGAGAATTACATGTTCATATTCCACACTCCATGATCATGTAATAAATTATTATGATGAATAAATCTATGTTTTATGATCTATGTGGCACACTTAAGCTTTTGAATAAATAGAAAGTGACGATTTTTCTCGGAATTATATTGTTCTACAATGCATTAGGTAATTTATAGTATAATGATAGAGAATTATGGGATAAACCGTGAACCTTATTCCTTTATGGAAATTTTTCTATTACGATGTATTAGAGGTTTTTCTTAACCTATGATGCAGTGTATTAAGTTATTGCCATAGTACTATATTGTCTTATGTTATAATGTTATATCACGTATTATCATTCATGTTTATGATCCATACCTTTCTTACTCACCTTGATATTCCTATTTTAGAACATGCTCTACCTTATTCCATGTTTATTTCCTTACTGGGCTTTATGGATCACCCTTTTTTTATTCATTTCCAGAGGTCATTTAAATCTGTTTTAAGCTCAAGTATGTTAAACAAGATTTCAATAAATATGTTTTGATTAATGTTTAAAGTTGTAATGCAATGTACCTAATTCCCAAATAAACTAGATTTATCGATCTTTCATGTTGGATTATGTCACATTTATGAAAATAAATCATGTGTTAAGGTGTAATTAAAAGAAGGGATATTATACATACATGAAACATCACATATTCTTAATTCGGAGGAGGAATACATGGAAAAGTTTCTCTATTATGGGGATCCATTGGTGAACATATTGCATTATAGAGACAAATTTCCATGAAATAAAATAAATCAACTAATAAAACTAATATGGTGGAACCATAAGTATGAGAAGGAGGTATGAGAAATAGAGGATGAAATGAGATAGAGGTGCCCTTATAGTTTTTCATTTTAGTGGATTAAATGAAATTTAAAAGGTGAAATTTTTTAAAGGGAAGCTTGCAATGACCCATAATTTTATCATAGGAATTTACCTTCTAGTTATATAATTATGTCATGTTTAGTAATGTGGTATTGTAAAATTCAAACACACCACATAATAAATCCAATGACATTTTATTATATTATTATGAACCTTGAATTTAGATAATAAATATATCCATAAGAATTTAAAATATTGTAATGGGATAAAAATAAAAAAACACAACTATAATAAGAAAAATTGGATATGCTCGATCCCATAAAATGATCTCATTCACAAAAAACACTATAAAAATGAAAACAAAATATTCGTAATACAATATCAATATTGAAATTAAAAAAATAACATTGATATAAAATAAATTTGAATAAATAATGAATGAAATATGATGTATTTATAGAAATTAGGGATCCTATAGGACCATTAAAAATCTGGCCATTAGAATTAAAATCTGACCATTCGTATAGTAATATGACCATTGGAAAAGAAATTTCATCAATGGGAATAGTAAATTAACTATTAAAATAGTATCCTAACCTATAAAAGTGCACAATAATACTTTTTATCATATAAAATAAAAATATGACATATTTATGTCATGATACATGTATATAAATGTATTAAAAATGAAAACCTAAGTGTTTATATTTTTTTAAAACATAAATGTTTAATTCTTATTTTTATAAGAAATATAACGATATAAAATAATTATTACTCATAAAATGGGTTCAAAAATTAATATTACTTCGTATCAAAATGATAATATAATTTTATATAATCTTTACTATTTTTTCAGGGGGTCTAAAATTGATTATAATATTAAAATTGGTATTTTGTTAAATAAATAATGATATTAATAAAAGAGATTAAATTTATCATAAATATAAAATTACTTTCATAAAATTAATTTAATTATTCCAGTATAAACTCTCAAAAAATATTATTGTAGTTTTTTTCTAAAATAGATAAAAATAATTGGATAGTGAAATATTAATAAATATTATATTTACCATTATTTGCTAAATACATGAATTTACGATTCAATGATAATATAAGAAACCAATAATTAGAATAAAATTCATCATTTGTTGTATATAGACATCTGAATCAACACTATTTTTAGTATTGAGGAAAAATAATTAACTAATGAAAATAATATTAAAAAACAATTCTCTCCTAACCTTATAAATATCACCCATCACAACCCCTTATCCTCACACATTATATACATTTCATGTAGCAAACTAACCCAATGAGATCAGAACCAGTGTCTAATACCACTAAATTGGAATGATTACAAGTAACAAAATCCAGAAGGACTGAAGAGTTTAGTAGTCTTGGTAAACTAGATACATACATGAGTATTGTATTACAAATAAAAACACTAACTACAACATAATTTTTCTTTGAGGTCAATAATAACTCTATTATATTTGGTGTATCCTTTCATATATTTCGTATTGCACTTCTTGGATTAATTGGGAATGGAAACATAATAAGGGTGAGCTCAAATTATCAGTAATATTAAGGCATAGTGGAAGAAATAATGAATCAATGCACATAATCAGTATGAAAAGGTAATAACTAAACAAAAATTCCATTTAATCAATAAACTTAGAAGGAAGTATATAAACAATATACCAATTTAATAATTTGAAATAAATTCAATTAAAATTACTATATAACTAAAGATCAATATGAAATTGTAAGAAACTATAACACATTCCATTTATTCAATGAACTGAAAATGAAATGTATCCATAGATATGTCAATGAAAAATCTCATGGATGAATAATAATAGAAACCAAATAGGGTAAATGCTTAATTATTAGAAGTCATGTTTTCTAGGTATATGATACATTTTCAATCATGATATATTCTCATGATATAATACTCCAATTTTTCTAAATCATTCGTCTCATTAGATTGATGATTCACCCAATAGATTTCATTAACTGGTCTCCAACTCATATCATACAGGTCAATTATACTTGTATACAAATACAAAGGGGGTTTTCTAACAAGTTTTGTACAATGATACTACTTTTCTATCATATGAATTTCATTAACCATTCCCCAACCCATAGTTATTACCTTGAAAAGTCTCCAACCTGTGTATTTCATGAAAAAATCATTATCGAATAATCAATTTAAATTCATAAAAAATGTACCTTATAAAATATCTGTCTGGAAAAAAGGATACGGATTTATAAATATTTCCCCAAATATTGAAATTAAATTAAATTGAAATACATTTTAAAAGTATACATGATTTACACAATGAACATATCCATGATAAATTATATGAATAATGAGGTGAAATTCAATGTTCAATAATCATAGGGAATTGAATATTTCAAGGAGACTAAAATTAATCAAGGAAGGGATTGTAAATAATATCCTCAGAAAAATAAAAAATAAACCATCCAGATTTTTAATAAGGATTTTATCCAAACAAAATCACCCATGTAGGGTACGGATTATGGTTTTTTCCATTGATGAAATATAAAAATAACTTCAAAATTATTCTTGAGGAAAATATCCTTCTATTTTGCAAAAAAATTGAAAAATATTTTCTTTGGAAATAACTTTTGAAAACATTTTATTTAAAATAGAAAATTTTAAAATAGAAAGTTTATATTCTAATAAATTATGGTGGGTAAATCTATATATTCCATATGAGGTAAAAATAGCATTTCTTTCGCATAAAGAAAAGGTTAGAAAATTACCTTGTTCGGAAAGAGACAATAAGATTCCTTTGAAAACATTAAGAAAATAAAAAGGGAAACTTTTTAAATAAATCATTTTTTAAAGGATACAAATATTTTTGGAAACCATTTTAGAAAATATCGTTTTTAGAAGAAAACAGGTTCTCTGACTAAAGAGAAAACTAATGTCGTATTTTCTTAAAAAAATTATAAATAATTTTGAGTATCAATGATTGGAAAAAGGTTACTAATATGTGAAAAGGGTATATAATTAACATATAATATAAAAATTAATGGTTTTATTGAATAACAGTGATATAAGTTTATTTTAGTTTAAATACCTTTGAAATATCATTAAAATTATTCTTAAGGAAAATAATCTTTAAATATTCCATAGTCCCACACCACTTTGAAACATTTTAAATCATGAGACTCATGAATGAATAAAATTAAATGAATGTTTTAAATAAAATTTACATAAAATTATTAATTATATAATGTTTCAAAATATCTCGTAGATGCACCACATGAAATAAGTAAGGGGTGAATATGACATTTATCTAACATATGTAAAAAGTGAGATGAAAATCCATTGCCTTGCATTTTATATTCATTGATTAGAATTTAACCAATTTTATAATGGTTTTTAGAGTTTCAATAAATTATTAAATATATTTATTTATTTTTAAAATATCATATATTATTTTCTTATAATATTTTATTACCCATTTGATAACAATCTTTCATTATTTTTACTATTTTCTATGTTAATTTCTTAATTTGTCGAGTATGTTTTAACTTGTTTTTTTTCTATTCCTATCATAGTTTAATAATTTCCATAATTTAAACCATGATTTAAATATAATATTTAGTATATATATATATATATGTATTTATAATAATCCATAAATTTGTTAGATAATAAACAGAATGCACTGTTCATGGAGACGGTAGGTCGTGTGCATACATGAACGCTACTTTTATTTCATTTCCATATTAAAAGAATAAAAAGTAAAGGATATATATCTATATTATAATTATAATATAACATATATTTAATATATGTTATATAGGTTTATTAAAACCATCCTTTACACATTCCATGTACGGTGTGAATGAATCAAAATGCATTGATGGGGCGGTAGTCCACACTTCCAGAAATGACGTTATCATATTCCCACAAAATAGAGTTCCTAAAGATATGTATTATAAAATAATTAAAAATCATAAAGAAATTATAAATAAAATATATAACATATATAAACATATTTTACGTCATAATTCCCTTATATGAGATGTGGTAAAGGAAAAATGAACAATCATCTTTTTGTGGGGAAGTAGTTCGTCAAACACATAAACAATATGTTTTTTAGCCACTATAAGAATGTGTCTGTATGTTTAGGTATAACCCATAACATATAAAAATATTAGTAAATATAGGATAGTTTTTTATTTTAAATTCATGGAATGAGGAGAATTTAAAGAGTGGTGAATGGAAATAATATTAAAGAGCTTTAGGATGAATGATGCCTCTTATTCTGGTAACTCATTCTAGTTTACCCCAAATGGCTTTCATGGAAGGATTTCTGAACCAGATGAGTCTTCTAGGTTTATGAGAGGCACTCTTGTAAATTTTGGAAAAGGTAATTCCACCAACATTTTTTCAATTGAAAGTGGATCCCATAATAGACCAACGTATAGGAAATGGAGGAAATGGTCTAAATATGTTCATAAAATGGATTTTTGAAAACTTTATAGGTTATTATGGCCATTAACATTAAGTTTGAATCCCTTATTAATCTTAATTTCACCAAAATCCCTGTAAATAATTTTAATTACATTCAATAATAAATTTTATAATAATAAATGTTGAAATTATTATAAAATAAAATTTAGTGTTATTAAAAATATGGATTCAATTTTTCCAAAATTAATTCACGGTATTTGCATAAATTAAATTAATTTTAATCTTGCAAACAAGATGACAATGTGGGTTTTTAAAGTAAAAAAATCTAAAGGTTTCATAAGTTTTTATATCAAATTTCAATGTAAAATTGATTCCAATGACCTAAATTAGAATAATTAATAAATAATTTACATAATTTTTTTGAAAAAAAATATATAATTTAACAATATAAATAAATTCAGTTAAAAAATAGTTTTGAATTAAAATTAGGTATTTTCATTATTCATTTAATAATGAAACCTCACAGAAAATAACAAAAAATCCACCCTAACCTAATTTTTATGTTCATAATTTAAATATAATGTTTATTTTGACCTATAATATTAAGAAAAGTTCCAAAAAATATTTAATATTGGGTCTCTAATAAAAGGTGGTAAAAGTGCTTTAATAAAAATATTATTTTTCTTCTGTGATATTGGCTATCTTCTTATGTCATTCCTATCAAATATGTTAGATCAATATCAAAAATATTTGGTTTAATATATTATATATATATTAAATTAATGTCACTCAGAAATTTTAATTAATATAATTTATTAGGGTTAAACTATAATGAAAACATAAATATAGTTTTTATACAAATATTCTCTTTTTATTAAATTGTATCTTATATTCATTTCCAATTAAGTTTTAACCAATGAATTAGTTTTATATCTGTGTAAGCCATATATTTTTATAAGTTAGTGAATATTTTTTTATAAATAATTATTTAACGACTAGGTTAATTCTTATTATATTAAATAATAATATTTTAGTAATACATAGTTCCTCAGAAAAACTCATCCTTGCCTGTAATGAAACCCATTAAAGAAACTCAATGTTTCATGTGTCGCATGCTAACTCAGTATCACATGTATCAGAAAATAAATTATAGTTTGAATTTATTTAATATATTAAATATCCTATAATTATTTTGTATATTATATTCCCTTATGTTCTTGGTGTTGCGTATGAAACATGATATCAAATACAATGTTCCAACTTTATATTTTCCAGGCTTTACATTCTCCCCACCTTACTTGTAAACAATTACATTGCATAGGGAACTAGTTTCCATGAAACCATTATCATCCTTCAGTCATGGGTTCATGTCCCGTGGACTTTCCTTATTTTATGGGTTATCACCCAACTTATAGGTTATACTTTTCTAAAACCAAATTAATAAAATTTCCAAATTAAACATGATGTAATTCCTTGAAATAAGGTTAATCACTAAATATAATTTAAACAAATGTTTTCAATACCACCCTAATACATAAATAATTCATCTATTTATTTCCACGTTGGTCCATCCTTGGTCTCGGGTTTAACCATAATATCATTAGTTGGATTTATAAACCCTGATATATTTTCTTCAATATAAACACATGATATTTAACCTAGGTCATTAATTGTCCTTATCTATTTAATTACATCCTAATGGATTTTAAATAAAATGTGAATTTTACAAAGCATATCCCCTATGAGTGTCAAACTAGGTGCACAATAATTCCTATTATTGTGTACTAGGTTACATTGAGTCAGGCCTGCCATACCTTTTTAGGGATGTTACTCTTAGGTATAGTTATTCTAGAGCCATATACACTTGTAGTATCCAAACAAGGAAGTATTATTAGGATGACCCACATTATATCCACCTTACCAACATTATATGACATTGTTCTATATTTAGACTCATTGTCTACCTTTTATCTATGGTCTCTAATAGATGTTTTCATAAATCAAGTTCTAAAGTTTTATACTAAAATATTTTTGATACAAACGGTAGTGACTCGACCCTAGAGAGCCCGAACTAGGTGTCAACTACCATTACATTATCCTGATTATATGGAATCAAATCTCAAAGGACCAAATAATTTAGTTTTCTTGGTACACTAGATACACACATGAGTCATGTATTAAAAATAAATATATTCACTACAAAATATATTTTTTCCATTGAGGATAATAATCACTCTATTCCTTCTAGTGTATCCTTTTATATATTTCTTAGTAAACTTCTTGGATTCATGGGTAAATAAATCATTATAAAGGTGAGATCAACTACTCAGTAAGTATAAATTACAGCAAAATCAATAATGAATAAAGGAGCATAATCAATATGGAAAGGTAATAACTAAACACATATGCCATATAATCAATAATCTGAGAATTAAGTGAATACACAACATGTCAAGGTAATAACTATAAACACTTGCCATTAAAATTACTAGGGAAAGGCAAGATCATTATGGAAATATATAAAACTTAAACACCTTCCATTTAATCAACGAAGTGAAAATGAAATGTATTAATATATATATGTCTAGGAAAAATTTCATCGATGAATAATAACTAAAAATTAATGATGGAAATTTTTAATCATTGGATTCCTTGTTTCCTAGGTATATGGTACCTTTACCATCAATATTTATTATCAATATAGTTTACACTAACATAATTTATCCAAATGATTCATCTGATGAGACAATTGATGCATCGAGGGGCTTTCATTAACCAGTCCCCACCTCATATCATACTAGTCTATTCTACTTGGAGGAAAATTCAAAGGGGTTTTACCAACTAATCTACTACCATGAGAATATTGATGCATCATGGGTATTTCATTAAATAGTATCTAGCCCATATGGATTTCCTTAACTTTCCCCAACTTGTGTTATTCATGTCTAAAGAAATATCAAATAATATATTTAAAATCATAGACAAAGTGCCTTATCAAATATCTGTATTGAATAAAGGATTCTTATTTATATGTATTTCCCCAAATAATAAAATAAATTTAAAATTAAACACTTTATTAATAATGGTATATTATATAGGAAATAAACATATCCATGATAAATGTTTTAGATAATTAGGGGAAAGTAATTTTTTAGTGATCATAGGTAATTAGATATTTTAAGGGGAATAAAAGAAATAAAATAAGTGAATGTCAATACTATCCTTTTCCATATTTACCGTAAATCATCCATAAGAATAATAATTATGGAATAAATACAAAATAACCCAATTGGAGTAAGGATAAAGGGGTTTTTTATTAATGAAATAGAAAATTAACATTAAAATCATTCTTGAGGAAAATATACTTTTGTTTTGAAAAATATTTTGAAATATATTTTTTTTTTAAATTACTTTTGAAAAAAAGTATTTAAAAATTATTCTTTTAAACATGAAAAGGAATATTCTATGAAATTATGGAAGGAAAATCTATACATGTTGTACGAGGTGAAAAGAACATTCCATTTTCACAAAAAAAGGCTAAAAAATGCCTCATTCGGAAAGAGAGAAGAATATTCCTTTAAAAAAATTTGTAAAATAGAAAAACGCTAAAAATTAATTTGATAAATCATCATTTAAAGGTTAAAAAAAATTTAAAACCTTTTTAGTAAACATGGTGTTTAGAAGAAAATAGGTTCTTCTACAAAAGAGAGAAATGTGGTAGTGTTTTTTTAAAAACGATTTCTCAAACATTTTGAGTAGCAAGGAGTTGAAAAATTGTACTAATAATGAAAAATTTCAGGAATAAATAGTGAGGATTAAAATTAAATGGTTTATTAAAAAATGTTCATATAATTTACTCAAGTTAAAATTCCTTTGAAATACCATTAATATTATTCCTGATGAAAATAATATTTAAACATTCCAAAGTGTCCCACACCACATTGAAACATTTTAAATAATTTGAATCATAAACGTTTAATGTTTTCAATACCGTGAATAAAAAATTATTAATTATATATTATATAAAAAGGTGTACTAGATAAATTACAGTAAATAACTGAGTGATGAATAAGACATTTATTACAGAGATGTAAAAAATGAGATGAAAATATATTACCTTAAATTTACATTTGTGTGAAAGACCTTTAACCTATTGTATAATGTATTTTAGAGTATTAATAAATTATTAAAGAACCAAATTAATGTTTATAATATAATATATTATCTTTTTATAATATCTCATTACCCGTTTGATAACTATCATTCATTATTTTAAATATTTCAGATGTTAATTTCCTAGTTTGTCAAGTATGTTTTAATTTTTGAATTTATTATCACAATCACAATTTATCATCTACAGAATGTAAAAAATGATTTAAATGTAATATATATTCAACATGTTTTTATTTATAATAATTAATAATATTTTGAGATAAGAAATGGAATGAACCATTAATGGAGATAGTACGTACTCATGGAAAATAATTTCATTTCTTTACCATACTAAAAGAAGGAAAAGTAAATGATATATGTGTTTGTTATAGTTTAATAATAATATATATGTTGTATATATTAAAATGGTTTATTAAAACCATTATTTATACATTCCATGTGTAGTGTGAACGAATCACTTCACTTTTAGGGATGGTAGTCCACACTTCCACAAATGATGTTATAGTATTCTCACAAAATGGAGTGCACAAAGTTATGTGTTATAAAATAATTAAATAAATATAAATTCTTTGTTAATATAATATATAACATATATAAATATATTTTAAATCATAATTCCCAACCATGAGATGTGGCAAAGGAAAAACAAATAATCACCGTTTCGTGAACCAGTAGATCTTCGTACACATAAACTATACGTTCATTATACATTAGATGGGAGTTTGTGTAATAACAGGAAAAAACCATGACTTAAAAACATTTAAGTATATTTATGATACTTTTTTTATTATATAATAATGTAATAATGAAAATTGGAAGAGTGGTTAATGGAAATAAAACCATACATTTTGAGGAAGAATATAACCTATTATTTGGCTAACTACTTTTCGTTTTCACCAAATGGATTCCATAGATAGATTTCAGAACAATGTGAATATTATAGGTTTAGGTTAGGTATATTTAGGATCTATTTGGCTAGATATTTTTATATCCAATGTATCCTTAGCAGTGTGAGGAAGTGGGAGTCTTGAGTACATTTTTATAGTGTAATAGAAGTGGCACTCTTTTAAATTTTGGAAAAGTGAATTCCACCAATTTTTTTCTTATCAAAAGTGGATAAAATAATGATAAAACAAGATAAATGGAATGATATGGTATAAATATTTCCATATAATGGATTTTGACATGTTTCAAGGTCATTTTGTCCCTTAATCTTAATGTTAAGTCCCTTCTTATGTTTAATATCACCCTAATTGGTCTAATTAATTTCAATTATATTCACTAATAATTTTTGTCATGAACTAATTTTACCTTATTGGATGTTATAAATTATTCTTATTCCAAATATGGATTAAAGTTTTTCCAATTTACAATCACAAAACTAGCATAAATTATTTTAATTCCAATCTAGAAGACATGAAGAAAAATCAGGTTTTTAAACAAAAAATGTTCAAAAAGTTTGTAGTGTTTTTATATCCAATTTGAAATTTAAATTGACTAAAATGAACTAAATTGGATTAATTAATAAAAGTAAAAACATTTTGTTTTTATACCTAATATAATATTATTTGACACTATAAATAAATTAGATAGAAAAACAATTTTGAATTAAAATTCAGTATTTTTCACTATTCATTGAAAAAATGAATGCTCACAGAAAAATATGAAATATTAACCCTAACATAATTTTTTAATACTATTTAAAATATTATGTTTATTTTTACATATAATATTTATAAAAGTTTTAAAATTTTGATTTAAAATAGGTTCTCTTATAAACAGTTATAAAAGCACCTTTACAAGAATATAGGTTTTTATGTCTGATATTGGGTTTTTTGTTTACTCATGCATTTAAAATCTATTGGAAGAATATTAAAAATATTCTTGTGAGTATAATATATATATATATCATTTATATAACTCAATAAATTTAATTTATCAGGGTAAACCCCATTTAAATCAATGAAAATTGTTTTTTATAAAAATATTCTCTTAATATTCAATTGGTTATTATATTCATTTCCAATTAAGTTGTAACAAATTAATTAGTTTCACTGGTGTAAATAATATATTTTTATAATATAGTTAATACTATATATAAATACTATTTCAATAACTTAATTATGTATTATTATATTATATAATAATGTTTTAATAATATATTGTTTCTTAGAAAAACTCGGTCTTGCGTGTAATGAAATCCATTAAAAATTCATTGGTGAGTGTGTCACACGTTAATTCGGTATTTTGTGTATCAAAAATTAAATTATAGTTTGAATTTATTGAAAATATTATATATATTTAAAGTATTAGGATGTTATATTCCTTTCCGCACTTGGTGATGAGTGTCATAATTGATATCAAATACAATGTTCCTGCTTTTAATTTTCAGGATGTTACATTTCAGCTTTCCAAATTGTTTTCCAATTATCATCACAACCCACTACCCCAAATCCCCATATTTATCATCTCATTAAAATGAAAACCCAAAGTTACTTAAGGTTTATTTCAAAATACGACATTAAAAAGGTTATATTCTCGCTCTGCATCTTTTAACTTCATTTCTTCTTTTCCACCTCCTCACATCTACCATCCAACATGACATAATGAAAATAGTATTATAAATATAAATCATCATAATTGTGTAAATTGAATATAAATTATCTATCATCCTACTTTCTAAAAACTAAATGTTTTTTCATATTATGGTAGGTTAACCACCTCGATGAACAAAGTACTATGTTTTTATCCACAACCATCATGTTTGGTTATAGAAATTTTATTATGGTCATATATTAGGATAATGATTATAAAATAACAAATTTAAAATTTAAAAATGTGTTAATAAAATTTTTATTAAATAAAATGAATATGAAAGATCCTAGTCAGGATAATTGTATAGTTGGGAGGGGGAGGGGGTGAATTGGTGACACTTTTTATTTTATGTTTCCTTGAAAATGAAACAAATTTTCCCACTGGTTACGGATTTAATTCCCTATTGAAAAAAATTCAAAAAAACATCAAATAGAACACAAGAATTTATTGGGTTCAGTATTCAATAAGAATACCTATGTCCTTGTAATGGTATGGAAATGATCCAATACCACACAATCCTCTATAAAACAATCCTTTTGTGTGGAATACAACAAGTATTACATGACCTTACACTAGTGTAGAACTATATAAACAATCCAATAGTGTGTGTGATTCATCTAGAAAAAAGGATGTAATACAATGTTTTTGTAACAACACATGTTACCTATTCTTCTTTATCAACTTCCATAAATTAATTGTTTCAAAAATAAATCTTCACTTTCTTATACAAATGATCGTATAAACATCAAGGATTTTTGATATAAAACACCAATCTGATTGTCAATTTGATTATCCCAATACAAATATCCTAGTCTAATAACCCAATATGATTTTCACAGTCTGAATACTCAAAACCAAAAATAATATTCTTCCATAATATGGTTGAGATAATTCTGAACACTTATTGCATCAGTCTAAGATCTTTTATACAATAATTAATCCCTATAAGATAACAAGATGAAAATGATAATTGTACCTGATATGATGATCATATGAATA
Organism: Viscum album; assembly: GCA_963277665.1. Classification (NCBI taxonomy): domain Eukaryota; kingdom Viridiplantae; phylum Streptophyta; class Magnoliopsida; order Santalales; family Viscaceae; genus Viscum; species Viscum album. Next base: position 2,028,976,242 of record OY728133.1, read on the forward strand.
CGATGACAAGATGAAGATGATGATTATCTAGATATAATGATCAGATGAATACATTTTGATCATATATCTTCTCTTTCTACATCTTCCCTGTAACACTTATACATGAAATACACAATATGTAAATCTCTTCTTCTCTCCGCAGAAATTTAAAACTTCTCTCTCTTCACGTAAACAATACCCAATCATCAGTTAAGTTAAAATTTGGATGTACATATCTCCTTTTATAGGTGACTAAAGAATGGTTTTGGAGGAAATTCCAAAATCTTTCCCACTCAACCATATTACCCAAAATCTTAATTTCCCATGAATTTTGGGTGCATTTAGTACTTCTTCATCTCTTATCAATTATTATTGATTGTTCTTGAATCTTCTAAAAGGTTTAGATCTTCCTCATAAATTCATTTCAAACACCATTTCAATTATGATTTCCTCAATTTGACATCTGCAATACGATTCTGTGATCCAATTACAAATTCATGACTAAATAGACCTCTTTCAATTTTGTTTCACACCTCAATCTAATTCTTGTTCTTCAATTCAATTACTGAATTTGAATCTCCCCTTCACAAAACATCAAAAAATCTCTCTCAAAATCTTAACATACTCAAGTATGATTTCAATTTTGATTTTCATTAAAATCTTCATTAACTTAATCTCAATTCCTTTACCATAAATCTAGTTGAAAACCATTCTACCTGAATGTAATGGTGAACCGAATAAAATGGCCCGATGTTAACAACGTCAATTTAGAAACTTCGTTCAATTCCAAGCTTATTCTTGTATCATGATTTCCATCATGACTCTGGATACATTTGAGAATAGATTTAGCATATTCAATGTTAGATTGGAATGTATTTTAACATACCAATCAATTCCTTCCTTTTATTCTCAACTTAAATTATATTTTCATGAATATGATTCTCATGGTTATGATTAGGATGAATATGATCTCCAACACCGTTTTCTATTTCCATCAAGATCTGATCAATTTAAATGTTATTGGAAGCATCACTTTCACTCCACCTTTATTTCATAAATATTATTTCAAATGTTTACCATATACTTTTGATTTGTGAGAATCCAAATATTTGAAAAGCATCATCACATTTAAATTGTAGTCATGTAGTCTCTGATTCCCCTTGTTATGTTCAATCCATTCATAATGGATTCAGAGTGATTCTGATGACCATTTAATTCCAGTAATATCTTTCCACAATATGATCATCCTTTTTAGGAAATGTAATTCTGATTCCTTGAGTATAATGGTAAATCCAATTCAAATTAAAGGTGAGGTGATTTACGTTTCTTCTTTAACTTCCTTTCTTATTTCTTAAACATTTTTGAAAAAAATACAATCGCTTGAATATGATCATCCTTATCATCTTGGTCATAACAATCTCCCCCTTCAGTTTTTTTGTCAACCAAGATTTCTAAATCACTGAACATTGTATCCTCAATAAATGGATTACTTAATAACAATTCTAAAACTACGTTATCAAACACATTATAGAAAATAAGAATCATTAACACAAAAACCATGTGGTCCAAAATATTTATCCTGAAACCTCTTCAACCTTTCATCCCAACTTTCTTCCTCATATTTCTCCACATCTTCAATTTTCATGGATTACAAAAAAAATTGTTTCTTAAAACCACTCCAAAAAATAGTTATAATAGTTCAAACACATAAACAATGCTGGATTCATGGCTTACACACAACTCCCCACATCTAAATGCTTTCATAAGGATATATCCCTGATATAATTCTCCCCCTTGAAAACATTATCCATATGTAAGATGAGAGTGAAAAAAAACATACCTCAACCTTTGTGAGAAATAGTTTGGACGACCATGTTCAACCTCAATTTAGAAAATCATTCATTCGGTAAATGTTTTTTGAACATTATAGCAACTTGTTCCTATATAGAAATATACTCCAACTATAATTCATTCTTACCTACATGATTTTTGATTAAATGATATTTTATATCAATATTTTTTTTAATAATAAAGATCAACTAGATTCATGGTGAGATTAATTTTACTTTGATTATCCAAACCCAAGAGAAAGTGAAACTTCACTTCAATAATTGAATCTTCTTATTGAGTTTCCATCAACATAAGTTGAATAACGTCTTGAGTTCAACCAATATACTCAGCTTCAGTCATACTAACAATTATAGATTTTTGTTTCATTAAAGGTGAGCTAAAATAATTCATTCCCTAAAATAATACTACACCAAACATGGATCGTATATCATCAATATTTACTACCTAATAAGAAGATGGACAAATAAACACATTCTAATCTATCATACATGATTCTGAAATTTGTTGTTCCTTTTATGTATCTAGTAATTATTTTTCTATCATATAAATGGGATTATTTTGGAGCACTCTGAAATCTCTCACACAAGGTAATGACATAAAAAATGTCAATTCTTGAGGTAGTTAAATACAAAAAACATCCAATAAGCTTTTGAAATTATTTCAGATCAACTTTTTTGCCTTTTTCATACTTTGATATCTTTTCTCCAATTGAAATTGGGGGGAAACATATTTTTAGTTATCTATGCAAAACATCATAAGAAGTTCCTTAGCATAATTTTCTTAAGAAAGAAAATTGTAGTTCTTCTTTTTCACAATATGTGACCCAAGAATGAATTTCAATTCCCCCATCATAGAAATTTAAAAAAAATCCTTCATTTATTTATAAAAAATTTCACAAGTTATTTCACAATTCCTAGAAAGATAACTTCTTAAATGAAAACAATTATGATGAGGGGATAATTTTGAATTAATTTTATTTAATTATTGATGTCCAATCATCCTATCTTAAAACTCCTTTCCCATAACCAAGTATCTAATTTTAAATACCAACCTCTTGGAGCTTGTTTCATCTAATGCAAGTATTTATTTAATATGTACACATAACTTTCACCTTTACCAACAATAAAGTCACAAGGTTTTTCAATATGAACTTCTTAATTAATATCACCTTTCAATAATGTGGATTTAACATCAAATTGAATGATTTTACAACTTTGTTGTGCATCTATTGTAATAAATTTTTTATTGTTTCTAATCCGGCCCCTGGAATAAAAATTTCAACGAATTTAGTACCTTTAATCTATGATTAATCTTTTTACACTAACCTTTTATTGTTTCTTATCACTTAAACGTATTTGTTCATCTTGTTCCCAAAAACTCAATTTCTTCCAGTAACATTTCTATTATCAGACTTGGTTACACATTTCGTGTATTATTCTTTTCAATCTGATCCAACTTTTCTTTCATGGAAAAAACCCATTACAAATACTCAAAATATTCCTTAACATCATTTCTCTCAACATTTGATTACAAAAAGTATGCGTAATATAAATTTTTGTTCTTATTTTTTGAACCATATAATGTTGATCATCGATAATATTATCATCTTCCACTTGATTCCTCATCCTAGGATGAGTCTTTTGATTATCTTCCTCATCACTAGAAACAACTATGCTCGATTATTCTTGATTGCATTTTTTTGTTTCCTTATCATATTTTTTATCAATACTTTCCTTATCCTGCTCAACATCATTATCATCCTGAATATGTTTTGCTTCCTCAGATATTTCAATGATTTTCACATCAATAGAATAAAAATTCTTCATGTTTCTTTGTTGAAACATATGTAACCTTTTCCTCATAGAGCATAACTAAGAATGATTCCATCATCACCTTTTTGCTCAAACTTTCAATAGTTTCCACCATTCTTCAATATAATACAATGATTCTCAAAAACTATTAAACATTTCAAACTTATATTTTTTCCATAAAATAATTAATATAGATTCATATATTAATTAGTCCTATAGGAAAGAAGGTTTTGAATATAAACAATAGAGTTCATAGATTTCGTCCAGTAGTAACGAGGAAGACCATGTTCAGGTAACCTAGTTCTTTAAATTTCCACCAATCGTTTATTATCTCATTCTGAAACCCCATTATGTTGAGGAGTGTATAGGGAACTATAATACTAATGAATTCCATTATTATCTAGATAAATTAAAAAATATTCGCTTCTATATTCCCCTTCATTGATGGTATTGAACTTCTTTACTAAATACTCACATTCCTTTTTATCTTTCCTTATGAAACATTTAAACATTTTCACATCTTCAAAATTCTATTTCATATAAATCACACAAGTAATTTGATTAAAATAATCAATGAAAATGATGAAGTATTTATCTCTATTTGTTGATTGTTTTCTCATTGGACCATTGATAAATGACTGAATCACCTACTGGTGCTTTTTTGAAAAAATTTCAACATTCTTATGTACTGAGATTGTAACTTTTATTTTTTGGAAAATATAGCATCACCAATGTCTTCTTCAGGGAAAATCAGTAATGTCTCAGACACTATCTCACATTGAAAATTTTCTCAAGTTTCTTTCACATATGTGTCCTATAATTTTATTCCAAAATTGATTTTCCTCCACCAAACTCACGTAACAAGAGTTTTGTATTTCACCAACAAAAAAAAATCCTTTTTGTACATTTTCATCTTGTAACTATCATTCCATATTCTTCAATTTTCCCAAAAAAATCCATATTATATGAAGATAACATTGTTATCATCATCGAAAAATTGTGAAACACTTAGAAAATTGTGTTTCAGACCATAAAAATACCAAGATTTCTTAGATTTTTAAATTTTTAATTCCAATGATGGCTGAACCAGCACCTTGAATTCTCAGATATTCATCAGTGCCAAATATAATTTTTCCTTCTTTAAAATTATTTATATTATTAAAGAACATAAAATATCCAGTTATATGGGAAGAACAGTCACTCTCAGTAATCCACGACCATTCTCCTCTTGCATCTTTTAGAGATGTTTCAACAACAAGGAATCTTTTCTCTTCTTTTTATTTATTCACTTTCATATTATAATAATTAATAAAAAATTATTTTTGTGTTGGTTACAATAATAGAAAACCCTTAGAAATATTCCCTAGTTTTTCACCTCTTTCAAAAATGGTTTCCAGGGGTTTATACCTATTCTGAATTCTTACACCATGATTCTCTGATTTTTTTTCTGAACATTATTTTCAAATATATTCTTTTTAAAGGATTGACTCCCCTTAAATCTCTAACATTCATAATAGATAGAATATTAATAATTTTCTTGGTTGAACTAACACATGTTTTTCTTATGTAAAAATCCAAAAAAAATATTAGAACTAGCCATACAAATAGTATTTTCATCCGAAACGTTCATACCAACAAAAATCGTGAATATGTAACTCAGCAGCCCTCTTGTTTTTCTTATCTAATACTCTAACCTTTCTATCGTCAATATGAATCATCCTTTACTTTTTAGCCTTATTGAAATCGAAAATATTAAAAATATTTTTGAATACCTAATGTTTTGAATCATTTTTGGACACAGTGCATTTTAAAACTTATGAATTCCCAATATTATTGGTCTTGGAAACATACATAACATCCCCATATTTCTTCTTTTCAGAAACACTTACATATTTATTCAAAACATTTGAAGGTAAATTATTTTGATCATTCATTGGTTTCTCCATTCAAAAACTCTCCCCAACTTAAGAGATAGTGTTTTGGAATATTTTATTTCTCTATTCAACTTTATAATTTTTTTAGGATAAGTTCCAACTCTTCTTATTTTACCTTCAGCTTCAACTCCATATGATCATTACAATTCGTTTCTTCCTTAAATTTTTTATCCAAATCATCAATATCTTTCACCATTTTTACATTCTCATAAGAGATACATTCATTATTTTTTCATTAAGAACTTTCATCTTCCAATTTATTGTTTTTCTTTTCTAGTCTTCTAAAAATTCCTTCAACTCCCCTTTCAAATTAATTTCATGTTGAGTTTCTTATTCCTTGGAACTAATTATTTTAAACTCTACATCATTCACAAATGAAATAATATTATTATATATACCATAATCTAATGAATTTTTATATTCATGATAACTTCCTTCTTATTCATCTTCTTTAGATAAGAAACTTCTTCTTTTGGATTTGACTAATTTTATATCTTTCCCTTTGTAATATTCTCTTCCTTTACCTTCTTATTCCTTCCATGACCTTATTGGCCTTATTTATTCTTCGCCATTGTCCTCTTGTTTCTTTTTTGAGGATAATTTCCTACAATGTTCCCAACAACTCCACCATTAATGTATTTCAAGTGATGTTTCCCTTAGTATTTCCATGTTTCCACATTCCCATTTTTAGAAAACAAGTATTAAATGTTATAAAAAAATTAAATACATCATTTTAAGAATAATAATTGCCACATTCTTCATCAATAAGAGTATTATTTGAATTTTATTTCTTGGAATACTTGAAAGAAACTTACCTATGAACATTTTTTTTATTTTCATGTCTTTTTTCCTTCTCATTTCATAAGTGAATAGAGTGCTATAAAAATAATCTATAAATAACATTTCAGGATCACTATCTCCAAATGAATAATCTTTTCATCAAACATATCTGAAATTATTCTCAAAATATTTTCAACAATGATAGAATATTCTTACTTTTCACTATGAAAAATGATATTACTTACAATGTCATTCACCCACTTAAAGAAGTCCCCAATAGATTCATGCTCTCCCATTTTTAAATCTTCATACTTCAGCCTCCATATTTGTTACATTTCCTTATTTACTTTTCTATTTCCTTCATATATGTTTTTTAACATGTCCCTTATAATTTTTTTATGGAAAACCCATTCACTATTAAAAATTCTCTATCATGAAGTGATGATAGTAAACCATTCTTGGACCTTCTATCATTCTCAAGATTCATCTGACCAAGAGAAGTAAGAGGAAATTTATAATAAATAGGAGGAAACCCATTTTTTGCAGATTCAAGAAGATCATATCAAATATATATAAGATAAGGAAACATTTTGTCTTTCTAGATATGATAATTCTTTCAATTGAAAATTAAAAAACCTTTTACTATTCAATTAATTCAAATTATCCTTGATCTTCTCTTCAAAGCTTCAAGAAAGAAAACAAAAATCATATAATATGAACTAATTCCACTAAAAGTTATCAGTCATGAAAATTGTATCATAGAGGGGGGAGGGTTGAATTAGTGATATAATTTATTTTATGTTTCCTTGAAAATGAAACAACCTTCACCTCCTATTTAAGATTTCATTCCCTACAGAAAATAACTTAAACAGACTTCCATAGGAACACAAGAATTTGCAAGGCTCAATATTTAATAAGAATAGATACATCCATGGTAGGGTTTGGAAATCATCCAATACCACACAATACACTAGAAAAAAACTTATTTCCCATGGAGTATAATGAGTTGGATATGCCCTTAAACTTGTGTAGTACTATATAAACAATACAATAGTGTGTGTGCTCCTTTTATCACAGATTATCTAATAAAACGTTTCTAAAACAACACATGTTACTTATACTTCATTATAAACATCAACAAATTTATTCTTTTGAAAATAGATCTTGACTTTATTACCCAAAATCTACTAAGAAATTCAAGGACTTTTGATATACCAATTCAATCTCATTTTTATCTTGATCCTCCCAACACAAATCTCCCAATCCGATCTCCTAATAGAATTTTCTTAGTCTTAATTCTCAATATATAAAATAATATTCTACCAAAATATGGTTGAGATAATCTTGAACACTTTTTGCTTTAGTCTTGAAATGTAAATAACACAATTATTCCCAATATGATAACCAGTTAAATACGATAATCTTTTTAGACATGATGATTGGATGAATATGATGACAATATGAATATGATAATCACCTAGATATTATGATCAGCTTAAAATGTTTTAATCTTTTATCTTCTCCTTTTAATACCATTGAGAAACACTTCTTCAAGTAATAGTCAATATAGAAACTACTTATTCTCTCATTAGATATTTAATGCTTCCCTCTCTTCCTGTTAACAGTAGTCCATTTTTAATTCACTAACAAGTATGATGTAATTATGATATTTTATCAATGAACTAAGATAGAGTTTGGAGAGAATCCAAATAACATTACCTCTTGACCAAATATCCCAAAAAAATCATTTAACTTTAATTTCCGGTGTATTTATGACTTTGGAAACTCTTCTTAATTCATCTTTATAGTTCTCAAATCTGCTAACATCTTCAGATATTCTTAAGGCATTCATTTCATACACTAGTTCGATTCTAATTTATTTATTAATATTTCATTAGTACGATTCATTGTACCAGTTTCATATTATTGAAGAAATAGATGTCTTTCAACTTATTTGAATACTTCAATCTAAATATTGTTCTCCGTTGCGATTGCTGAATACAATGCTACACTTGACAAAACTTAAAACAATATCCTTAAAAATATTAACATAATCTAGTCCAACTTCAATTATCATTTTCATTATGATCTTAGTGAACATCAAATTAATTCTTTTAACATCAGTCTTGTTGAAAACCATTCTATGTGAATATGATGGTATGCCGAAGAAAACAGCCCAATGTTAATAGTTTCAACTACAACCACTTCCTTCAATTCCAAACAGGTGATTGTATCATGATTCCATGCATGACTTCAAATTCATTTGAGAATAGATTTATTACCATCAGTCCTACAATGGAATGTGTTATAACTTCCCAATCAATTCATTCCTTTCCTTCTCAGCATGAATACGATTATCATGAATACAATTGGAATGATTGTGATCAACATGATTAAGATCAGGCTGAATATGATATCTAGAACACTTTTATCATTCCATATATATCTGGTCAAATAGAATATGACTAGAATCATCTCTTTCAGTACCCATTTCTATCATCACTCTTACATCACAAATTTACCAAATACTTGTGATTTTTTAGAATTATTAGATTAATAAAGAATCGTCACCTATAAATCATACTCATGAAGACTCTCATTATCCTCATTATGATTAAAACATTCATCCCAAATTTAGAGAGAATCTGATGACCATTTACTTCCAGCAATATTCTTCATCAATAAGATTGACATTTTCGTGTAATTTTTTTGATTCCTTGAATATAATCTCTAGTTTCATTCAAATAAAAAGTGTAGTGATTTACCTTTATTCTAAAACTTACTTTATTATTTCTTAAAATTTATTAACAATAAAATAAAACATGTTGAATACAATATTAATTATTAACTTAGTCCTAAAAAAAATCTTGTTTTTGATGGATGGTAAAACCACTTAAAAACCAAATGTATAATGATAACGCAAGTACTAAATGTAAAATACCTATATCGAAACACGTATGGATATTTGGTACTATTTAAAATTTTGGAAGGATGTGAATATAATTTCATTTCACATTTATGGTTGTAATCCCATCTATAATAATATTCAATAATTATCAATAAGTGATCCAATAATGGAACCATGAAATAAATCCTCTCACAATAGTGAAATTAAAGATGATATCTTATAAAAATGGTTTTAAAATAACATGAAATAAAATTATAAATAAAATATCTTTATAAATTGTTTGAATTACGTAATTTTTTAATCTAATTTGATAATTCATGAGGTTAAGTTAATGTTCATAATAAATCAATACATAAGTTATAGAAACTTCTAAACAACTATCCTTTATTTCGTGTCATGACATTTACCTTTAAAACTAACATCATCATGCTATTATTATTTTGTATTGATTTAAATTTCTATAAATATATTCATTTATTATATACATATCTTGTTTACATGACCTTTTTTTAGAATATGGATATTCTTAAGGTGTCACTCTCATTTTCTTTCTTTAAGGAATCCCGATTAATGGGAACTTCTCTCTTTATTACCTAATTTTAATTACCTCTCAATAAAATATATTAAAGCCTATGTGGATTATAAAATTTATCATTATATTATAGAAGAAACTTTTTATTTTATTTCAATTTTTATGAAAATTAATATAATTTTTTCCCTCACCAAACACTCTACCAATTTTCCCTAAAACCCCACTTAAGTGATATGTTTCCAAGGGTACATATCAACTCTTTTAAACAAAATCACTTAACTTGGACATAATTTTTAATGAACTATATTAATTTTTCACCTACTAATTAAATATAATGTTTTAATCCCTTATTTAATGGAAACCAATATGATACACCATCTGGTTATTCTCTAAGACATGATTATGCAACACATTTATTTCTATGGTAATTATTTTGTTTATACCTTAATTTTGATTTCCATTTATGGAACACATAAGTATTTACATATTATAATGGGTTCACCTAGATAAAAATACACTAAATGGGGTTACTTTTAAGTCTCATCATATGATATGTATAGGAATATAGAGTATACCTAATCCACGATTGGAATATATCAACCATGTGATATTGCCTTAGAAGTTAGCCTTGGATTATTCTTATGTAGTCTAAATGTTGTTGCAATATTTATATGATTCTATGATCTTATGATTACATATTATTTATTTAATGCTCCGATATGACTATTCATGATCCTCGTCTTTTTTATATCATGCTATAACTTTTTACTCATATGTTATGCTTTTCTATCATGTTATCTCCCATACTAGTCTTTATATCTTTCCCTTTTCCATTATGAATTCATTAGGATGTCTTACACAGTTTTAGGATAACAAAGGGGTTTTTGAGCTCATTATGAAGATAAAAATAGTGTTTTTATTCAATTTATATTTTTATGTACACTTTATCCCAATGACACATGGCCTATTGATCCTTCATTTGTGTTTATATGATATTTATATTAAAGATCAAGTAATAACATATGTCAAATACCTGGGATAATATATTAATCAAAAGAATGAAATAAAAGTAAATGAAAACAATCATGGTTGGTCCTTTAATTATTCTCTCATCTAATATATCACAACACCTCATAAATAAAGTTTATCCCTTACCCTAATCAAAAGGTGGGTCATAACCTTGAACCACTTAGTCTCTTATGGTGTATTAGTCAAGGAAATGTATGCAATTTCTAGTATAAAACATCGTTCAACATCCAAATGTAACCAAGTATAATGGATCACTCCTCAATCAATCCCAAATAACCTACAATATAATAGAAATGAAGGAGGATAGGGGGAAATAAAAAAATCCATAATAAAGGGGGAGATTCTGAGAGATATACATATGTATAAAGATAACTATCTACTATGGCTATGAAAACACAAAGATCTCTATAAAAATTAAATAGAATGAATTTAAGGCATAGAATCTTCTGATTTCATGGGTGGGGATGGTGAAATTCTCTATATAAATCAATGAAAGGATTATCACATAATCACTATAGTGTAAAATATAGAAAATGAATTAAAGGAAAAATCCAATAGTTCAGGTTTCCAATCCCTAAAATATAGAATATGAGTTCCTTGATTAGATAGTAAGAAATATTTTGGTGCAGGGGATGAGTAACATGTGTTACCCTATTTTAGAAGATGATATAACATATCCTTCTTGATTCTTATTTGGTTCACTATATTTTATCCCCATGATCACTTGTTTCCCCATTTCATAAATAAGATCCATGTAGAAGCTTTACTGGGTAATTACAATATGCGGACACACATGATGGAATGTGAATATTATTTTATCATTGAAATACTATTAATGCTTTTAGATGTGTTAGATTTGTCCCACAACCTACACCTTCAATTCAGTGAGGTTCTTGAGTGAACTTGAGCATTAATTAAATAATCTAGAACCTCAAAACGAGTCATTTTATGATTTTAATGTGATCGAATTTCATTGTAGTGTGTTACTTGAGAAACTTACCATCAAAATCTAGTCATTATATTTATAGCCATAATTTTATGTTCTTATATAGCAGTAGCTCCCCATGTTAATCAGTCATGGGATGGGTTCTACGATAAGTAGATCATAATTGAGCTCTAGGAGGCACATTTTTTTCTAACACAATGTCCCGGTTCTCCTTATCTGAGGTTACCAGTACCTGGGGAATTATTTTTTAAATAATACCCCAATGATTATAACATAGGGAATTCAACCTTCTATTTTAACCCACGCAAGGGGGGGTTTAATGATATGTGTGATTAGATTAATGAATTCAATCATACGGGATCCACATATAGTTAATATCATGTTATTTACACGAAAAATCAATGGATAAACATCTCAGTAAACTATGATAGGTACCATTTACCCATTTTAATCTGATTTTAAAGGATTTATATGATTATATTTTTTTTCTTTCTACGTTGTTACTTTTCACATTAGGTAATTTACCTATGATTAAGTTAAAAAATCCAATTTCTATAAGTTTAAAATTTTATTCCCTTAAATTATATTCAAAAAAAATTTCAACATTTATTTTGAAATATTTTTTCATGGTTCCAATGTAATTTTTATTTTCCAGTCAAAATAGTGAAAAATTAAATTGGATTTACATGTTTATTTCAAATCCCAAAAAATATATCTAAAACAAAAAACATCAAGTAAACAATTCAACACCTAACCTTACATCTTATCTCCCAAAAAATTATTCTTAACACATCCCCAAATTTTTTACAATATAAAATTATCAATGAATAAAAAAAAGAACATTGATATTGAAAAACAAATGTAGTGAGGAAAGAGGAATCCTTTCTAAGAGGTTGTAAACATCTTTATTTACTTCAAAAATATCAATAATTCTCTAAAAAACCAATGTTATCCCCCTTTAGAGTTTATAAAGGGAAAAAGTGAATGAAAATATTATTGAAAACTAAATCATACGAAAAATAAATAAATAAGGAACATTTTCTTGGATTTTCACTCCTAATAGAGGATATATTTCTCAAGGTCTTAAATATATAGTCACTGAGTCATCACCAATAAGTTGTTTAATAGATATTCTTTAATTGGTTCCCCAAATTTTTTAAGTTTGTTTTCTCTTCACCACTTGTATATCACCTCATAACTTAAATAACACATAATTTTTATTTTAATGGAAAATAATTCATATCCATACATTCATATGATCTTTTAGGTTTATAATTTTAAATAATTAGTAAAACCATTACACAAAAAAGTGTAAACAACCACATAGTATACATTAAAAAAAACAAGTTCTTAAATTTATAACCTTATTTCATTATTAGAACTTTTCCATATTTTAATATGAGTTACCATAATTGAATGATTATCCTTTAATTTGAACCTTCACAACCTTATTTTATGTGATAATTATATAAAAACATGGTATCAACACACAAATATCAATAAGGGGTATAAAAATATTGTAAAACCATTAGTTTAATGAATAATTTAGAATCCAATAAAAATATTTTACCTCTTATAATAAATATTTCTCATATAAAATATATCATAATCACATGTGAAAATAAACCTTTCTCAAATAAAACCTTTAAACCTCACAGGAAGATTATAACAACCATAAATGTATCTTGAAAAAAAAGAGGACCCGTGAAAAATATTTTCCATGAAAATGACCCTTTCAATGTAAAAATATCATATACCTTATTCTTCAAATCTAAAAATATCCATTAAAACTCTTCATATGCATAAAAAACCATGTAGGTACCATAGGACATCATAGTTTTATTATAGAATCAACTAACCTGATAATTACAACATTCAATAAAAAAGTAACTTATATTAGTTAAATTCAACCCATAATCATATTAACTTATCACTAGTTAACACCATCCACTTTATAAAAGTAACTTATTACAAGTTAACTGAGTCCACATCATAGGACTAAATTACTAGTTAACTCCTCCAACATTATAAGAGTAACTTACTATTTAACTCCATCCACGTTACTAACTTACTTACATGGATATATTAGACGCACCCATCACATAAACAAATTGGAAGAACTATAACTGGAATGAAATCTAAAAAAATTACATTCCCATCCTAACCCTTATAAATTTTTTCATTTGAGCCTATAAAAAAGTACTTTCATTTAACTCATAATTATGAGAAGAAATATCATTTTCATTTAAGTACATTTATAAAATTAAAATTCCCTGAAAAATTTGAAAATGTTATTTTTTGAAATATTATAGAAACAAGTATAGTAATATTGATAGTAATTAATAGTTATGTGTGTTAATAAATGTAGTTTATGTTGAACCTTAAAAAATTCTTTTGTACTTTTGTAAATATAGTAAAAAAATTATGTATATAAAACATCGAACTATTCATTATTAAACCTTTTTAATAAAAGTAAAATATAGTTTAAAATAATTTAATCATTTATTTTATTATATATAAGATAATTAATTGATACATGTTAATGGACATAGATATTTAAAGAAATTGGTTTAATTTTTTTTAAACAATGTCTACAAAAATCTATTTCCACCTTGGTTACATTGGAATAAAAATTAAATTTAAGGATAAAATAAGAATTTAATCTAAAAAAACTTAATTTAATTAAAATCATGATAAAATAAATCTATAATTAAAATGTAAATTATTTGAAAAAATAGGATAAGTCACAAAGAAAATAAAATTTTGACCATAAATCCCTTACCCTGTGTCCTGACTCACCACATACATCCTTTACATTCCAAAATAATAAAATTATATTAATAATATTATTTCTTCATAACCATTATCATGTAAATTCTATTATAATTTTTATTTGAATTTCACATATTACATTTTTATTTTTAGTTACTAAATCAATTAAGTTCATGTCATACATTTTGATGTTGTTCAGTCCTTAACCATTAAGATAGCTTTGGTTGCTTGATCTAAGTCCAAGGGGTCATGGTATTACTATATAAAAATAATATAAATGTTATAATTTTTTTATTAAATTTAATATACATTTAAAACCATCCATATATGATGGTTATGAATATTGAAATATATTGTTTCATGCATGTGGTAGTATTAACATATACATGAGGGGAATTTTCATTTTTATAATAGAAAAAATGAAATAAATTTGATAAATTTTTACCATTAAATATTAAAAATAATATTAGAAATATCATATTTATTTATTAAATTTTATTTTTATGTCCATCCATATGAGATGGTATCAAAAAAAAATTTGTTCTTGGATGAGGCAGTCTTCATGTACACAATAACATTTTAATATTCTAATAGAATAAAGGTAAATAAGATTAATAATATAATCTATTTATATAAACATAATTATATCATAAATATTATATATATTCAGTAATTTTATAATTATAACCATTCATGTGAGGTTGTGATGAAATAATATATAAACCCCTTCATGGATATAGTAGTCTACACATATGAATTTTCAATGTTTTCATTTCGCATAGGTTCTAAATGAGATCAAAAAAGGTTGAAATATCTATATAGTAAAAGTCCTTTATAGTAAATATATTGACATCGTTATATTAGTATAGTAATAATATATTTGAAGGGGGTGTAGAAAAGAAATAAACTTGAAATATTTGGTTTATGTCTATTGCCTCTTCCCTAAAAATACTCATTTGGATTGAACTTAAGGCCTTTAGAAGAGATGTTTATAGCCATCCCAGGGGATTATTAATGTGGTATGAGAAGTTTTTACATCGAAATAGGAATAATTATATGATAAAAACAAAATCATATATGTTTTTTTACATATAGATTATGTCACTACCCATCCCATAAAATATATATTGATTATTTGATTATTTATTTATTTTGAGGCCCATTGTGTTTTTATTTTTACAAAATTTAAAATATTAAATATTTTTTAGACCATATGATTTGTCCACACAATTTTCTTTATAGCATGATACCCATGTGGATATGCTATGTATTTTAACATAGCGATTTCGAATAGTGGTAACGTGGTTTTCTCAACAGTTTCATCCAACCAAGAATGTGTTCTTGTGTTTCCTGAGAATGACATTTGGTTATAACACAATTTTGGGTATACTATACAATAATTAAGAACAACATTCCAAATCATTAAATTTTTTTATATTAGAAAATACCTATACATTCTCTTTTTCCCAAAATAAGATCCCTTTCTAAATTTATTCAATGCATGACAACCTTAGAGCGTATGATATATCATTCATTAGTCTATATCCCTTATCATTGTTTTTTTCTTATATTTCCAAGAGGTTTTTTCTAGGTAACAGTATTTTATCCTCTCCCCCTTTTCCTTCTCTCCTCCATCTCTCTCTTTCTATATTCCCATACCGTATAAGAAACAGGTCTGAACCCTTCACAGGTTACAACCTCTAATATATTTGGTTCTTGTGACCTAACCCATTTGATCTCCCTTTTATGTATTCCTCTCATTATTTGTTAGGGTTTTCATCCTCAACAATCGAAATAAAAAATTCTCTGGGTAAGTTACCCTATGTATAAGACTTTAAATTGTTAACCATTTGATCTTGTATTTTAGGATCCCATATTTTTATATCGAATGACAATAATAAATATATTCAAGATGTATTTTAATGGAAAATATCCTTCCCCTTGATTTTTCCTTCAATTCCATGGGTTTTACCCTAATTAGAGATTTTGTGGAAATCTATTTTATATGAATTTTCACAACTGTTATTGTATGAAATATTAAGTGACTTTTATTAATGATTTGTGATATTTTTAAAAGATTATTTGGTTTAGAAAGTAAATTTTCAATTTTTATCTTTTATGATTTTATTGAAAATTCATGTAACAATATAAATTCCATAAAATTATTAAATCATTTTATAATTTGGTTTTAAATGAAAATGAATGATTATTAATGTTTTTTTAGTGTATTCAGTTTGTTATTTACATATACATTAGTATACATATATATGTTAGTGTATGTATAAATCTACATGGGATTATGTGGATTTATGTAATTCAATGAATATATAAATACATATAGTTATATATGAGTGGAACAATTAAAAGAATAATTTCAATTTAATTTTGATGATTCTTATAATTTACAAAATAAACTAAAAATGTTCATTTATGTATGGTTTTTAAAATGTATTTTAAAGGTTAGTTTCACAACCCTGAATATTTGTTTGGAAAGTGGAAAAACATTTTTATGAACAACCCTTAAAATATGGTAATCAAAATCATGGAATGATGTTATTTGTGCACTATGGTTGGGAAGTGATGTCTATTATTTATGTATATGGATTATTTAATGGTGTATTTATTTAAATGATGTTTTAATGTGAATAAAATTTTATTTTTTTCTTTCTCTTTTCCGATCATATGATATGTATTTATAATAGAAATACTCACCTCAATTTATATTCCATGGTAAGTATTGGGTAGTTAAGAAGCAACTCTAGGTACAAATGTTTCAATATTTTAGTATTATACTCTTGCTAGAGTCCTGGAGAAAGAATTTTTATACATATGGGATAATCCATTTGGTTAGACCAGTGAGGGTGACACCAAGTATTAGGGAAGGTTGGTTGTTATCCAGTATTTGTCTAGTTATGTTAATGTTTATCAAAGATCAATTCATTCCCTCAAGCCCCTTTATTCCCCATGATGTCTATGAATACTTTATATATGTTTGTGTGTATTTAAATTTAACCATGGATTCATATCTATATCATGTTTTCTTTCTCTGAATATGGTTACCTTAAAATGTTTTGAAAAAAATATCTTTAAGCTTTATTTTAAAAAGTTATTTCTAATTAAATATTTTAATAAAAAATTGATCATTATCCTGAACACATATTTTTGTGATTGTTTTCCTTTAATGAATAGAAAACGATAATTTTACAATGTCATAATGTATTTTGATTATATTTGACAAAATTAAATCTATTTTATAATTAAGTTCCTTTAAACTATCACTAAATTGATACTCTATACAAATCATAAATTTTAGGTGTTGTTTAAATGGTATACCTATTGAGCTTGTTGCTCATTCAAATTATATAACTTCAGTTTCATGTTTTGGTTCTGTGGTTATTAGATAATGGAGGTCACGTGGCTAGTAGTTTGTTTGTGAATTGAATAGTCACTCTGAGGTATATTTTTATTCTATTTTTAGTTTCCTTTATAGCATCAACCATATATGACCATTTTTACTTTTATAGATGGAGTTTCATTATATCAATTGAAATCAGTAGAGAAGTGGTGGTATCTTTAGTTGACATTATAGGGTAGGGACACCAGGTGTATGTATTGGGTTTAGTGTAGATATTTATTTTTGATTATTTTCTTTACTGCTTTTATTTTATTCTAGTACTAATTTAATTTAGTATGGTTGTCCGATGTATGGAAATGGAATTATTATTTTAACTACTTAGTTAATTTTATTTTATTTACGTAAAATCATTCCTGAGACTTTATTACTAGATAATTATGAACTTTTTCTAGCCCATGTGGATTGGAAACATCATTCATCCCCTATCACAGGCCGGCTCAGGCATTTGATGGAGGGATGGCTCGAGTTGGTTTGTGAAACAAATGTTTTCAGTTCCAATGTTGTCAAGTGTACCTTATATTTTCAATTATTCTTTGTTATTTGGGATATATAGAAGTAAAAGAAAGGATTATCAGGGATTAATAGGTATGTCAGGGTTTGGATCCCATCCACCACTACATATGAAGAGACCTAAGTTTTGATGCGATATTTGGATTTTTTATTTTCATTTTTTGATTTTATTTCTGAATCCTTCTAAATTCTTATCCACTGAATTGATGGTTTCTTGATCATTATTGTTCATTTTTTGATTTATATTTTCTTAGGTATAAAATAGCAGTTGATGTGGTGGTACATAGTGACTTTATAAAGATCAATAACATGTCTGGAGCTTGCATACATGGTTATGTGTTGCTCTTGGGGAAGTTTTTACAATTGAAACATTGTACACCAAGCCATGAGGTCATTTCATGATTTGTTAATAATCCCATTTGGGTTGGTTTTATATTGGATTTTATTTTTTAGTTGAGTTTTAATTAATGGTTCATAAAGAGTTCTTTTGATTTTGAAATAGTTTTCAAATAATGTTATATGATTTTAAAATGGAAGAATGTATTTTAAAATAATTTTATGTTTTTATAATTGGTTTTTAATTTGTTAAAGGTAGTTCATTTATGAGAATACATTTTAAAAAAGTATTTATATGAATTTTTTGTATTGAAACCCACTCTTTTAAATATAATGAAAATCGAGGTTTAAAAAATTATAGAAACAATATAAATGTATTTAAAAATAAATCAGGATCTTTGAATTTAAAAAATTTATTTATTAATAAACTGGTGAACTAAAATATATCTTTTAATAAAATTTCATAGCTTCTAGGATAATTGAACGAAGATTTTCCAAATTTTAATATAGATTGGTTTTTTTTCATGTGGGATTAATAAATTAAACTGATTGGGTTCTTTTCAATCTACATTTAGAAAACACTTGAAAAATAATATTGGTTGGATTTTCAAATAGGAATTAAACATTAACAAGGTGTGTTTTGAAAATGATTATTTATCTTCTAAAATTGATGATAAATTTTTTAAATGGAGAAAATATGGATATTTATTTATGGTGAGTTATGTTTTTAAAACAAATTTTTTATATTGGAACTGTTCGAATTGGATTTGTGAAGCATGAATTGATAAGCTCATTTATCACGATATTAATATTATTCATTATAAAAGATTTGATAAGAAGTATATAGTTAGTATATAGGGTGTCTTATATTTTTTTTCTATGTAAAGATAATTTTTAAAAAAATTCATGACCATCATTTAGAGGTTTGGGATTATCTAATTTGACATCATTAGAGTCTTCGGATAAATTATAAATTAGTATTTATTGGATTATCCCATTGATTATTCTTTAGTGATTACTAATTTATTTCAAGATAACCTATTCTGATGATGTGACTGCATCAATTTTTGTAATCCTTCCATTATTGTGGGATTCTAGGTTATGGTTTTGGGGTGACTAGGGTGGGTACTCTACCCTTTGATCGGTTGGGTTCACTGAGTGTTAGTGTTTTAAGGGTAGGTCCATGGTGGTTATTCGTTGACCCGAGACAAGAGATATTTTATTATTATTGAGGAATTAATTTATCTATGCATTCTAAATTGTATATTTCCCATATTTATTAATGGCGTCTTTATGTTTACTATGTTAAAGATATTGGTTCCTCTGAGTTCTTAATTCAATGAATGTTTTTAGGGTTGTCTGTGGGTACCTTATTTTAGATTTTTGGAAACCCTGGATAAGATTTAATATAAATTATAGGGTGTTGATAAAATATCTCGAAATAATTTGTTTGTATTATTCCTTTTTAGCCTCATTATTATCCTTTTTAGTTTTGATTGGGGTTATATCTTCGTTTTGGATATCTCTTGTGTTATTTTTGATAGAATTATACTGTCTTAATAAAAATGTGGGATAGGATTTAGTTTATATTTTTGTTGTTGGGTTTTCAATGATGGAGAATACATCTAGTGTTTTGTATTGTCTTGTATATATATATTTTTTTATATCACCATGAGAGGTGTAGAACATATATAGTGGGGAGAACTAATGAGACTCTATGTTTAGATTCCTCCCTTTCAAATTATTTTTCTCAGTTTTCATCATAGAGAATTTTTTCCCATGGTTTTTTAATTGGTTGTGTTATTTTTACTTTGACTACCATATATAATCTGAAAATATATTGGGTCACCTCCTCTCTTTATGAATTTTACATCTTCCACCACACTTTAGTGTCTTTCAAGAGTAGAAAGGGTTTATGGTAAGAAGAATTATCGCACCCTGACCCTTAAAATATTATTTAAATGATTAATTATTAAATTATATAACTTTTAAGGTCCTAAAATGTTTTAATATTGAAAATTTATAAAATTTTAAAAAAATAATGGTCGTATGGTTTGATTGTATAGTTGGGAACCCATTTACCAACCATGAGGAAAGGCTTTATAATTTGAAAATTCTATTTTTTATGGTCCATACACAGTTTTCCCAATCATTTCAAGGTTATTTTTTGTTATAAAAAGGTGAATGGTTGGTTTATTATTTGTGTGAACCATGAGGCACCCACATGGAGTTCCCATTCATTAAAAATGTTTAGTTTACAAAAATACCATTGCACCCTCTTTAACATAAATCACACTATCCCTCTACCTTTTTTCAATGTGTGATCCCCCTATAGCCTAGGTTATCACTACCACACCCCCATAACTCTTAAACATGATTTTAACTTTTTATTCCAAGATAATTCTTATCTCATTAAGAGTCCCCCTTTTCATTATTCCAATAACCACCTCCTTCCATATTCCCCTACTGCGTGTGTGATTGGTTCATACACTAGGTGGGTTCTAGACTTTAATTTAATCTATTCTTCTTTCCTAGGGTGTTCAATATCTCTTTTAATACTTCCTATCATAGTTATTAATTTTTTCAAGACACAAATATATAATGAAAATAGTTATTGGTAGATTTCTCTATTTTTAGGGAATTAAATTTGGGAACCAATTACTTGTTTTACTTTAAATTCCCTATTTTTTTTATAAAATGATTTTAATAATTTTATTCAAGGAGTATTTTAATGGAAAATAAATATTCTCTTGATTACCCCTATACATTAATTTTTTTATCCAATTTATATATTTAGTGAAAATTAGGTTTAAATAATTTTTCAGACTAGTTTTTTATGAAATATATAATGACCTTTGTAGTTGAGTTTGATATTTCTATAATATGTTTTCCTTTTAAGAGAAAAATATCAATTTCCATGTTTTAACATTTTCTTTTAATTTCATGTAGTATCAGAAATTTCAAGAATTAATAAATTATTTCAAAATGTTCCTTAAAATAAAAGTTTAGTTTTGATAAAATTGATTTTAATGTATTTGGTGGTTATTTACATATACATGGATATAAGTATATATAATGTTTTATGTAAAAATACACATTGGATTATGTATATTTAGGAAAATACAAGTTATATATATATATATAAGTGATATGAGTATAATAATGAAAAATAATTTCAAGTTAATTTTAGTGTTTGTTCTAGATTTCAAAGTAAACTAAAAAAGGGATATTTTAGTGTGGTTTCAAAAATGTTTTTGAAAGACCATGTTGTCACCCTTGAATGTTTCTTTGATAATTGAAAAAATCTTTTTATGTACAACCGTTAAAATATAAGAAGTGAACGCTTTAAAAATGTGATGTGTGGATTATGCCGAGAAGGGGTATTTTATTGTTTATAAGTATGGATTATCAAAAGTGGTTATTCATTAAATAGATTTTAGAGGTGAAGAAAACCAGTTTTTTCCGTATAATTATATTGTCATAGATTATTTATTTATATTGTAAATACTCTTCTCTATTTAGATGTCATGGGAATCCTTGGATAGTTAGGTGATAACTCTAGGTACACATTCTGCAATAGTTTAGTATTACACTCTGACTACTTTCCATGAGATAAAATATGTTTTGCTTGTCGGATAATCCATTAATCTTGAATGTAGAGGGCCAAAATTAGTATTAGGGAGGGTTGATCTTATTACATATCTAGTATTATTATGTAATTGTCTAACTCTATTCTAGTTTTAAACTTGATCATGGTTGGTTTCCATAATGACTTTAACTATTTTATACTTGTTGGTGTGTATTTTTTTTAATCCTAGATTCAATTTTATATCATGTTCTAGTTGTTTGGAAATAGTTTCCTTAAAATATATTAAGAAGAATGAATTTAATTTTTTTCATAAATATGGATTTTCAATTTAATATTTTATAAAAAGGTTAATTGTCCTCAAAACATTTTCCTAGTGATGTCTTTAATTTAAAAAAATTAAAGCTAAAATGTCCCAATAGTTTAAGGACATGTTCTTATATATGACTAAATAAAACCCTAAATTAAATTAATAAATTTAAAACTTGCACTAAATTTATCCTCTACACAAATTATGAACTTGTGGAGTGGTTAACGTGGAATATATACTAAGTTTATTTAACATGCCTATATTATCAATTCATATTTAGGTTTAAGTTCAGTTCTTATTAGATCATAGAGATATTGAGGTTATTAGTTGGGTGGTGAATCAAGGAATAATATTGAGGTATCTTTTTATTTTATTTCTATATTATTTTATCATATCATCCTTGTAGGACCTTTTTAATTACTTTCTATATATGAAGGGTAACTATATTCATGGGCGGTAAGGAAGATACTAGTGGTGGATTATGTTCTATTTTCGTGTTAGGAAGATCAAGGGCGAGTGTAGGGATTAGTGTAGATGATTATTTTTGTTGATCCTCTTTAATATTTTTATGTTAATTTTTTTCATATGTGATTTTTTATGGATTTCCAACTTATGGATGGGTTATTCATGTTTTTCAACACCTTGTTTAATTCTGGCTTATTCCAGTGAAATCATTCCAAGTAGTGATTCCTAAATACCTAGGCTATCCAAATCCAACCTTTTCATTCATAAATATTATATATTATTATATAAATATTAAATATGTAACATAATGATCCACACTAGAATCGTATATGTTTAGTTTCTTTGGAAACATAGATATACAAACAAATGGTTCATTAGAGATCTACATCATGTCCCATTAATTTCTTCATAACTAGTACCCTTCATAGACATGTCATACATAACAACATTATTTATAACATAGAGAAATGAAACAGAAGAAATGGTGAGATTAGATGCTCATTAAGGGTTAACAATGGTGATATCAATTATCACTTAATCATAACATGATCATAATCATATAAGGTTATGATTTTAACAATTGTAAACCATACCCAACATATCATATATCAATTTCTTGATCCATGGAGCAAATGTTTCAAGTTTATTTGAAATGAATCATAATGTAATCAAGTAAAAATAATTCAGGTTGGAATAACATTAACATATGAAAACTGTTTTTGGCATGCAAATATGCATAGAAAATTATTTATTTAGTCAAGTATCATGGTCAAGACTATCATATTTGACTGGGTTCACTCCTCATTCCATCATATCCTTAGTTAAGGTTCATTCACAATACAATCATAATGGAAAACTATTATACTAAATTGGGTTAAATCGTCATTCCAGTCCTTATTATCTCATGAGATATCCATCTTTACTCAATGTATTGAAGGGAAATAAAATTATATAACCACCCATCAAATTATAAAAATCATACATATGTGTGAACCAATATCATAAAATAGTCATTATATCATAACACTTGTAAATGAAATAGGTTTCATAAATATTTCATTATTTCATCATAGCACAAATCATTGAAATGAATTAGGTTTCATGAAGGTTTCATCATAATTTAATTAACCCATGGAAAAGAAACGAGTTCATTAGAATTATACTAAATCATCATCAACATAAGACATACAATGAATGAAATTGGATAGTATCTCTAGATCATAACCCTATTAAATAATAAGTAAATTCAAGGGATTTTATAATAGAAAAATAATTCCTTTAAAAGATCACTAGAACATTTCTTGAGGAAAATACAATTTTCACATTGAAATTAATGATTTAAAAAATAAAAAATTCAAAAATAATAAGGAATTTTTTTTATTTGAAATTTAATTTATAAAATTTTAAAAAACCATCAAAGAATTTATTTGTCATGATAGCGGGAAATTCCATTCATGTTTTTTTACAATAAAACAAATATTACAATCACATTTTCAGTAAAATGATGAAAAACTCCTTCAGAAAATGAAAATTAGATTAATTTTAAACTATTTAGTAAAAAATCAATATTTTGTGAAAATTAATATTAAAAATCATATTATAATATTAAAAATAATTTCTAGAACATTTTCATAAAACATGTACATAGAAGAAACGAGAATTTTGACCGAAGGGAGAAATATAGTTAGATTTCAATAAAAGTATTATTTTAGAATCATGAATAATATAAGAGAGTAAAATGAATGAATAACATGTAATATATATGAATAAAAAAATTTGAATATAATTTAAGTGATTTTTGAGATATAGGTAATAAAATTCCATAATTAGAAGCTTAATCGTAAAAAATCCTGATAAACAATGAGATTGAAACATAAATCTCTTACCTCCTGTTCCCCTTTTATATGAAGTGTTATAACCACCGGTATCATAAATTTAAGTTTCTTATACTTATATAATAGAATAATTCAAAACATTAATGAATAATATATTATCCACTTGTAACATTTCAATACCCATATATTAAGAATTGTTTTATTAAAATATTTATTTTTGGGTGGTAATAGTTGCATTTTTAATGGATGTTTCAGTTATAGGATTCTTCTCATTGTTCTTTGATTATGGTTAAATAAACTAAATAATTTTAACTATGATATAAATATTATATATATTAATTATATATATATATAGACAGATTAATATATAAAATGAAGATATAGAAAAATGAATTACATAGTCCATAGAAAGGGTGGGTCGTATGTACACCTGAATGATGTTTCCATTTTTCGATAAATGGAATAAAATAATGGTAAATAATAATTTTCCATTAAAGTGTCCTTATTACATCATATATATTAATAAAATTTATTCTTAATCCCACTCATGAAAATTTTAAACAATAAATTAACATATTGCTTCATGCAGGTGGTAGTATACACATACACACGACTGACATTGTCATTTTCCAATGGATTGGAAGAAGGGGGATAATGGTTGTTACATAATCATACTAACAATGTAATAAATTTAAGATAAATAATTTATTAATTAATAATTTATTTCTCATATTTATAGTTTTAATAAGTGGAAATAAAATTTAAAATGCTTGGTTAAATTTATATATCTTCGATGAGAAACCGCTTTTGGATTATACCTTAACCCTTAGTTTGATGGTATATTAGAAATAGAAAATTCTCTATTATAAGAGAAAAGAAGATAAAATGTTATTATGCTAGGTATTGGATGACATATAAGGCTCAAACATTGTGAATAATTTGGGAGAGGAGGTTCCCCTTTATAAGTGGAGGGAGGAGCACTCCGAGAATTACTTAAATAGTTATATTAATATAAATGAATTTCATTGTAAATAGGATAAAATTGATATAACCTGAATATAATATAATGATTAGACAAAATTATATCATTTAGAAAAAAATTTCTTGTTTTTTCACCTTTATCGCATATTTTTAACCCATGTTGACCCTTTTTGAGAATTACCATCATAATAATGTTTTCCAGTATTTAAGGGTTATGAATTTCACAATAAAATGAAAAATGACCCATAAATTGAACATATTTAACATTTTTAACCATATCCCATTAACTTTATCAAATATATAATTTATATAAATTTTAAATCATCTAATAAAATATTTTTTATTATAAAATATCATTAAAGTAACTTTTTAGAATTATTCATAATTTAGGTTGAATATTACATGACAGTAATGGAATTATTATATAAAAATTAAAAAACATCATTATTATGTTAAATTTATTTATATAATTTATAATACAAAATAATTTGCAAAAAATTTATTAATTTTAATTTTCTTAAATTCTCATATTTTATTTTTGTACTAATAAAAAAATATTATGCCAGTACTGCAAAACCATTCAAACTAATTATTCAATATTAAAAATTTTAAAATTAAATACTATGATAAAAGAAAATAATTTAAATTATTAATAAATATTTATGACCAAACAAAACCTCTTTTAACCATGTGTAATAATTTTAAAGATATTAAAGTCAGGAGAGTGACATTTTGTATAGATTTTTCTTAAAATAAAATAAAGGTCATAATAAAAGAAAAGTGGAACCATGTGGCCATATTTCTAAGAATTGGATGATAATGTTAATAATAAAATCATCTAGTAGGAAAAATTTAAGTTTTAGATAAATTTTTAAGCCTTATCCCTATGTTTTAAGTTTGTTTTACCCATTTTACCCTTACGAGTTGACAAATGTTTACCCATGTCACTATTTATAAAGACTAAAAATAAATTGGTTCTATTTACCAAATTTAGACCACCAGATTCAAAATATGAGATCCATTTCTCAATATTCAATTCATATAAGTATAATAAATCCAATGTAAAATATGTTTTTAAAAAATGATATTTATTTTTAAGAAAAATTTGTTTTACACATAAAAACAGATTTATTCTTATCACGTACAAGAAAAAAAATTAGAAATCTTACTAATTTTTATGGAATATATTGTATTTTAATTTCACTAAAAGAATTTATTAATAGATAATAATCCAATTTATTTAAATCAAAAACTCAATGTACGTATAAAAAAATATGAAAACCTCTTTATTTACCGTCAAATACATTTATTTTCATTTCTAACCATTTGATAACCAAAATATTTATTTTATATATATGTAAAAAATGTTTTTTTATAATTTAGTTTTACTTATACATACCCACTAATCCAACATCTTGGTGCTAATTTCCATATTGAATAATAACATTTCTCTAGTATTACATGATTCTTTTAAAGTCAGTGTTATGTGTATAGAAAGATATTAATGAAATAAAACATATTTAAAGAGAAATATTAAAAGATATAAAGGTGTTACATTATACCCACATAAAAATTAATTTCACTTTCAAAATTTAATTAATCTAATTAAAAAATACGAGGATATTTATATTTCATCACATCCATGGATTCCCAAGTAGCTTTATCAAATTTCGGATTCCTCTAAGGACTTTTTACCAGGTAAGTAGTCTTTTTCTGTAAAAATTTATCTCTACGCTCTATGATTTCAACTAGTTTGTATTCATATAAATGATCATTCTCTTGGGGTATAATCTTAAACCTTATTTAATTTGATGGATTGGGTATGTACTTCCTCAAGAGAGATACCTCGAACCCATCTTGAACATAAGAGATGTTCAGTGGAAGTGTGAAGATAAAAGTTATCACCAATACTCAATCAAGAATTTTTAAGGTGCGGATATAAATAGGTCTCAACTTTACCTTTTTTTAATATCTCAAACTTCATCCATAGTAAAAGATATTGAAATATCCTCCCACAAATTTTAAATTCCATATTTCACTGATGACTTTTTTATAATTTTCCGGTCAACTATGTGATGTCTTCATTTGATTATTAATGGATATAACATTATCTATTATTTACATTGATAGCTCTATCCCAAACATCATTTTTTCTTCTACAACATCCTAGAATGATATATTTCTATACATACATCCCTAGATATCATCATAAGTATCCATATGAATGCTCAATTAAAAGAAATTATTAAATGAAAACTCAAGTAAACGAAGTTGTTGATCCCAACCACCTTTTAAAAAATATCACATCAAATGATCCAAGGTTATTTAATTCTCACATACTATCTATCTTTCTGAAGATGATAAGATGTATTGAAACAGAACTTGGAATCTATATATTACATATGACTTTTCAAGATCAATGATTTAAACCTCATATCCTAATTAGATACAATTTAATTTAGTACTCTAGGAGGCCTTATTACTTAATTTATTTATATTATATCAGAATGATGAAGATATAAATTTTATTTGATAAAAATTAAGTGGGATAAATTGGTAATATTATAAACTATAACACAAATAGATTTATGGACTTCTTATGTTTTGTGGTGTACGATGAAAAAATATATGTTGATGTTTCCCAATTCCATTCTGGTATGGGTATTGGATATAAAATCCCCCTATAATTCTATCTCTCAATCTTAATTTTATGAAATAAAATGTACCAGGAAATGTATTCCAAAATATATCACTTAATATTATCATATAATAAATACTCCTTCATACCTTTATATATCTATATACTTTCTTGATGAATACAGAATAATGAACTATAAGCTTCATCAAAGAGAACCTTCTTCAAATATGTTATAGATGGACTACATACACAGTTCCTATAACTTTTCATTCCATCACAATAACAATTGAATTCCATAAAATTTCTCACCTTCTTTTTTGGTATTATATTTTCCTTCTACGCCTCTTTAATCCTTTCATAGATAAATGGTTGAAAATTCATTTCAGAAAGAAATGAATTCTCTCCATCTTTCCATATTTCAAATTCTATATTTTGTAAATATATAAATATTAATAATTTTCTTATCATCATAATTGATAATCTAGCAGGAACCTTTCATCTGAAAATATTGATCACCTTGTTCACCTACCCATGATAGTAATGTACGGAGCATTCATAATCTCTAATCACCTCAAACGATTATCTCTAGCACATATTTAAATATATATTTTTTGAATGTGTAATTTAAACTTTTTAAACATTATATATATCATACCTTTATCTATAAATATTTTGAATTTATATCATTAGTGACCCAATAATAAGAGTTAACACTAAATATTAGTTGGGTAATTTTTCTCATGAACCATCATTTTTCGTGATGTATAATTTATCTCCATATAATTCTACATGAGAACACATCATTTTACCTTCATTGATGTGTCATTATAGATTAAAAAATCATCTCTATTGTATTCTAGTGTGAGAATATGTGAACTAAATAACCTTACCATTAATTTACAACGATTTTCTTCACATTTAACTATCCAATGAATGTTTTCTCCCTTTTGAGTTAACATAGTGTGGGTGTTTGTTAATTGTGAAAAATTATTCAAAAATCACTGATAATATTCATCCAAACCATGAAAACTATGAATCTCAATTATAGTGGTTGGTATAATACAATTTTAAATAACTTATGTCTCATAAGGTTCCCCTGATATATCCACTCTTGAGATTATAACACCAAAAATGTAACTTTATATAAGTAAAATTCACACTTTTAATTATCTTCATTCATATTTTCTGTTATTAATGTTTTTTGTACAATCCTCAATTGATCTCTATGCTTTTATTTTATATTTTAAAACATAATTATAACCTTCTATAAATACTACCACAATAGATCAAGGTAATATCAGTAAACACTCTTCCTTAAACACATGAAGATAATAAAGAAATTAGTAAGTCCAAATGGAATTAATGTAAATTCATAATGTCTACACCTCATACTCAAGGATGGAATGGGTATATCCTCAGTTTTGATCCTCAACTAATAGTATCCTGATTTATGATCAATCTTGAAATGTATTGATTTCCTCATAATTAATTGAAAAAAAAATCATTATGAGGCCAAGGAAAATTTTTATTGATTTTGATCGTGTTGAATTATTAATAATGTATATAGATTCACATTGATCCATATTTCTTAATAATGGAGAGAACAATTACACCCCATGGTGATACACTTTGCTAAATTATTCCCTTATCAAGATCCTCCTGGAGTTTCTTATTTAATTATTGTAACTAATTAGGCTACATAATATATGGAGTCTCTCAAATAATATTAGTACTGGATATATGTTCTATTGAAAAATAAAAATCCCAGTATCCAAGAAAACTATAAAACTCTTCTATAAAGATAGATAAAAACATATATGAAATACTAATATTCTCATTTTTGTGTTTCTATCATACCATTTTAGATAACCACTGTCTCTTAATGGGAATCAATACCCTTATAATGGATGTAATTTTTATTGGTAGTTTATATGTATCATCGTACTGTCAGACGATTATAGGTTCATTCAAAATTTAAAACATGACATACATTCTTCATAAAGTTTTGTTATATTTATAAAAAAAACCCAATACATACCAAAGATAATTTCAAATTCAATATTAGGTAGAATATGCATACTCTATTTAATCACTTTTCTATAAAATTCAGTCATAGAAGAATAATGAAATCAATATTTAATCATCATACCATTTGAAGTTTTCACTACTAATTCAATATCTAATCATTAGTTTGGATTTTTTATATCAATATAAAATTATTTAGATCTAAAATAGTGGGTTGGTCTAGAATCCAATAATATACCAGCAGTTATAGAGTGGATGGTATGTCTTCATTACACCAATTCGTTATCAATATTAGCAATAGTGATCGCATGAGATTTTCCTTTTTCTCTATGTTTAATAGGTTTTGAAAATCTATCATCACCATTAAGAAGTATATTTTTTCACTTTTTAGAGTAATTATCATAATCATTTCATTTGAAACAATGAATTTTTTGTAATATATTTTGTTATGATTTTCTCCATCATTAGATAAATTCTTCTTCCCATCACATCATCATTCAATTTCCAAATGACCTTTTCTTCCACACATAAAACATTTACCATCCCCTTTAAGAAAATTTCCTCCATGATTCATTCTTGGATATTAGTATAATGGAAATATCATCTTCTTATCCTCACAATTTTTATACTTTTATATAAATTCCTTATTTTCTCCTTCTCAAAAGAGTTATATTAATGGGAAATCCAATCTTCATATCCAACTTGATAGCACATAAAATGATTTCTTATAGTTACTACAGTATCATATAGATAATTACCTTCTAGTACATGATTTTAACTCTATGAATAACAGATTGATATTACATTCTTGTTGAATTAAAATACTATAAGAGTACCATAAATGTATTTTCAAATTTTCCACACAGGTAATAATATATTCATTATTATTTTTATTTAGCATAAACAATTACATCTTCATTTTCATATGAAGAATATGTGTAAAGTAGTTATTGAAAAATAATTTCGTAATCTTATCACACACCATGGATTCAACTTCTTCTCATTTATTCATGTTATTGAAAATATTAAACCAGTTTTCTTCTTTTACTTCCAAATGAAAACGAGATAAAATAAAATCTCATGTCTAGAACACTAGAAAATATAAAATATCTTTTATTTAATACCAATATATTTCTCAAAAACTAGTAGACCAGTGGAGCCTCTAACATAAAGTATATGTTTCATCCTGAAGAACTCAATAGAACATTGTTCCCTCAATTATTTTTCATGATGTTAAATATGTTTCAAATATTGTGAATATTTTATAAGAAAAGAAACAATATTTTTCATTCTAACTCTTATTACATTTGGTTTCTCAAGAAGACTTTCATTTCAACATCAATAAAATTTAAAATTAACATGGTTTATTTTGGATTTTTCCATTGAAAAAAACATGAAATCATAGTATGAGAAACAGAAATCATACTAGTTAACCATATAATAATAAAAAATCATTTATATGATGTCTCAATCAAGACTTTTTCTTCTAAATCATTGACACATTAGTTTTAAACTAGCTTATCCATGATCATTAGTAGAAAGTCCAGATTTTATCCTATACTTAGTCTTATCCCCAATAATTTGACAATATTTTTCTCATCCTAGTTTCCAAAGGTAACTAAACCTTACTATAATTCCAACTATAGAAACCGAAATTTTCTATATATGAATATTAATTCTTATTAGAAGAATATTCAATACGTAATATAAAGATCTATTCCTGAATTCTAAAGGTTTATGTCTTTGGGAACATGTATAAATAATAAAATCATTAATAAGAGTACAACATCATCTCACAAAAAAAATTATTCATAAAAGATACCATTAGTAAATATATATTACATAAAACATTTCTTCATAACCTGAGGAAAGGAAATATAGGAATGGTTGAGCTCAAATGCTGGGTAAATGTAAAAAAGGAAGATATAAATATTTATTTAATCATAAATTGAGAATAGGAATATAAATAACATGAGATTATAATTTGAAAACCATAACTAATATACCCTATATCATAATTTGGAGTCATCGAATAAAGATTTACAGTTTGTAAGATTAGAATAAAAAATGAATCAAATAATAAAATTTTTTAGAGCATACCATTAGCACAAGTTATATGTTTGAGGAATACTCATAATTATAGAAAATCATTTTGTTAGTTAATTATTACTTAAAATACTATCATATTCGATTGGTTTTACTCCTCATTCCAACATTTTCCTAGTCATGTTTCACTCCCAAAACTATTATGGTGGATAAAGTCCCTTATTTATGTGGTTTAATTCCACATCCTAGTCCTTATTATCTCATAAGATATCAATATTTACCAAATGAATTTTAGGGATATATAATTATTTTCCCACCCATAACATAATTAAAATCATATATATATATATATGCCCAATAATATAATTCAATATAGAAGAACCTGGGGAAAATAAATATGTTTCATAATAGATTCATCATAACATACTTAACCCATTGAAAAGAAACTGCTTTTGTTAAACCATCCCTAAATAATCATCATCAATAGACATTGAAGGAATGAAATTGGATGGTATAATTGGATCATGGCACTATTAAATAATAAATATCATAAAAGGATGTTATAATAGAAAAACAATTCCTATAAAAGATAACTACAACATTTCTTAAATAAAATACCATAATCATATTAAAATCAATTATTTAAAATATAAAATTTTCTAAATATTAATGAAAAAATCTATTTAAGAATAATGTTGGAAAATTTTAATGGAATCTTGAATGAATTGAGTAGCCATGACAACATGGAATCATGTTCATGTCATGTATGTTGAAACAATGATTTCTTTCATGTTTTTATTAAAAATTCAAAAGTACATCATTCTACAAATGATAATAAGGTACCTTTTTAATAATTTAATAAAAAGTAAAAAAATGGAAAAAAAATAAAATTAATCAATCATATTATAATACTAAAATTATTAACTAAATGTTATTGAAAAAAATGGACATTGAAGAAAAATGGATTTTCTAGTGAAGAGAGAAATAATGTAAGTTTCCCATAATGAGATTCTTTCGGTATATTGAGTAAATAAAGAAAGAAAAATTAATTTGAAACATGTTATATCCACAAAAATTTATAATATAATAAAATTTATGAGTTTCTTGTGAGGTGTATTGTAAAATTGAATCATCAAACACTTAATAATAAAAAAATCTCTATAAATAATTAGATTATAAAATAAATCACTTACCTCAAGATCCACATAATTCAAAATTTCTCTAACCTATAGTATAATAAATTCTAATTTATTATACTTATACAAAATAATAATAATTATTCATATAATATAATATATGATTTACTTATAACATTTATATAGTTATTTATTATCAATTCCTTAATAAAATCATTGTTTCCAAATGTTAACTGTTTCGTTTTTTATAGAAGTTCTGGTTCTGAAGTTCTTGTAATTATTCTATGAAAATTATTCTGTAGTATTGAAAATTTTAACCATGGTATAAATATAACATGTATTAATTATATATATATATATATATATATACTCATCCTTGAATTTTGGAGATCAAAAATTTAATGACAATGTTTATGTTGATGGTAGCCTTCACGTACATTAGAATGTTGTTTCCATTTCTTAAAGGATGCAATGAAATAATGATACATAAAAATTCACCTTTATATAATAATAATTATAACATATATATCATATATATCATATACTTAAATTATATTTATCCTCATTACTATTCATGTAAAGTAGAAATGAAATAAATAATCAAATCACTTTATGGAGGTGGTAGTCCCCACACATAGACAAGCAACATTATCTTTTTACAATAGATCACAAGGATGTGGATAATTGCTTTTATATTATCATAATAAAGATTAATTATATTTAATATAGTAATTTATTTATTTTATCAGGTATTCCAAGTATTTATAGGATGTATAATAATAATAATTAACATTAATAATGCTCTGTTTAGAGTTATACCACATCACTGAGAAACCACTTTTGGATTACACTATAAGTCAGGAAAGGACGGTATTTTGGAAATAAAAAAACATATAGGTTGGGGGGAAGGATTATAGGGAGTTATTATGGATGGTCTTGTCCAATCTATAAGGCTTTAACATTGTGAATGATAAATGAGATGATTTGTCATTTTATAAGCAATGGGAGGGGAACTCTTGAAATTCGTTAATGTAATGTAAATAAACTGTTAGGGAAAAATTGATCAAAATTAATAGAATTTGAAGATAATATGAGTATATTATCAAAATGTCAAAGAAAATTAAATTTTAACTTTTATTGGTTATGTTTTCACCCATATAACCTTGTTTTAACACTCATTAACCCTTTTTTTGAAAATTACTACAATAATAAAGTTTTCAACTATTTAAAGGTCGGAAATATTATCTTTAAAGGATAAGTGACTCATATATTGACCATGTTTGATATTTTCAACCATATACAACTAATGTTTCTAAAGATACGGTTTTTATGAATTTTAGATCATTTAATAAAACATTGTTTGTTATAAAAATCATTAATATCATTTTTGGAATTATTAATTTACTTTTACTTTCAAAACAACATGAAAGAAGAGGAATTAAAATATAAACCCTCAAAAAATCCTTAATATTTTATATCTATCTACAAATCTTATGGAAAAAAAATAATTTACCAAGATTTTATTAATTTTAATATTTTTAAAATTGTTTTTTGAAATTTAAATTAATTAGCTAAATATAATGGTGGTGTTGTGTAACAGTGTAATGTAATTATTCAATCACTAAAAATTAAAAATAAATTAATATGATGGAAAAATTAAAATAACTTCTAAAAAAATTTAGAACTAAACAAAATTTATTTTTATCCTTACGTAAAATTTTTAATGAAATCGAAGTCAAGAGAGTAAAATTTTTTAATTATTCTTTTATTATAATAATATGATTGTGATAATCATATAAAAATGGCACCATGTGGCCTTGTTTCTGATAATTCAAAGAGAATTCTAAAAATAAACTCATTCAATATAATATAATAAAGTGTTAGAGAAATTTTAAACTATAATCCCAATGTTTAATCCTAGTTTTAACTGTTTTATCCTACCATGGGGAATTTTTTTTACCAAGGTTTATATTTATAATAAAAAAATAAAAGGGACCTATTTACCAAATTTAAACCTCTGAATTCTAAATATGGGATCCATATTTCAATATTTAATTCCATGTATTAGCAGAATGACAGTTTACGACTAATTCATTTTTAATGAAAATAAATTAACTTATTCTTATCCAATTCCTAGAAAAAAAAATTAGATTAATATTAAAATATTTTATAGAATATTTTATATGTTGTTTTTTATAAAGTCTTTCATCAATAGAGAGTAATCTAATTTATTTAAATAAAAAACACATTGTCTACATAAAAAATATTTTTTAGAAGAAAAAATCTCAAGTTATATTTAAATGCTTTTATTTTCCTGTCCAACCATTTATTAACCAATGAATTTATTTTATACATATATAAAAAAATATTTTTCCATAATTTAGTTAGCCTTATTCATACCTACCGACCATATAGCTAAGTTATAAAGGTATAAAATATTATAGTTCATTTAGACATAGGGTTTCATTAATTTCAAGATCTCAAAGAAATAATATATATATATATATATATATAGTAAAATATATCACAAAATATGTGGGAGTTACAAATTAGGGCCACTGTTAGAGATCATTAGGTAGCTTCACCCCATGTGTTAGTGGGATCTCGTAGGGCATTTACCCCAATCTTCCATCTGTTCCACCACCTATACCCTTGCATGATATCCTAATGATATCATGCCCCTATCTATGTGGGTGTGGAATTCCCTCTTTAGATACCACATGAATGACTGGACACCTCAAAATCTCCCCAGAATATGTTCCCTCTCATTGTTTTTTAATGTTTTTGAAAATCCCAAAGGGTTCATGTCTAAGTGGAAGCCTTTTATATTTACTACTTCCATTTATTGAAAACATACACTATATCTATTAGTGGATCAGGTGGTGGTACACATTGAAAAATCTAGTAGTGACCTTTGGTATGAGACTTGACAGACTATGGAATTAGTGAGAGAACTATTATGGGGTGTACAACTCTCTATCGACCTTGTAGTCCACTAGTTCCACTAGTACCCCACATCAAAAGGAATAAAGGTAAAACCACTTCTCTATAGCCTCTAATCAATAATCCATTATCATGACCGTTAGAAGGGGTATTGGGTGGAATATGAACTTATTAGGTATCCCAAATCTACCAAACACACCAACCTACTCTATCGGAAAAGGGTTACTCCTAGTTATATTCTGTGTCAAAAGTCATAATTTAGTGTAAGAAGGGAGAATGGGGTTCTAATACTCATCCCCACCCCCTCTTTAGGGCCAACCAGCTATATAAAAGGTTAATTGGTCAGCCCACATAGATGTTTTTCATCCTTCTGCTAATGTTTCTCAACACCTTGTAATGCTTTTTTAGCACCAGCACTACCAAACTAATGTGTCTCCCCATTAAAACATATTCACTATTAAAAACATTCTCGTGTTCACCCCTTTATGGGAATTATGTACATGTAGCATCTATCCAGATATAAACTCCACAATGAACCACATTATCCTAAACTCCTGAGTGAAGCACTTCAGCCGATATCCTCATAGGTGGAGCTCGATCTCTTTCAGAAGGACCCAGTATGATCCCCCATTCTCACAGTAATTTTCCATTAGGCTTTTTTGGGATATCCTTGGAATCCTCACCAAGGGATCATTCATGATGATCTCAAACCATTTCTTGGGTGAGAGATCATTAATTTAAGACTTGTTTCTCCTACCCCTACACCATGTTCAACAAAGCCTTTTATAATGTCTATAAATTCTCTAAATCACCCCAAAAAATACTACTATTAAGAATTAATCATAAAAATATCCCTTAATGATTATCCACTAATTTGGTATAGGTCCAATAAGATGATGGCGACCACCCAAAGGTGTAAGTGGAAAGAGTATACCATTAAAGACCACATGCATAACAACTTGGGAATGATGTCTATGTGGTGGTAAACATGGAACTGAGAATTCTATGTTTTATCATACAGCTCAAACCTTTCCAAATCATGTTCAAACTCATCAAAATTTTGGCATACATAGTCTGTCCAGTCTCAGTCATCCATGAATTT
Source organism: Viscum album (assembly GCA_963277665.1). NCBI lineage: Eukaryota > Viridiplantae > Streptophyta > Magnoliopsida > Santalales > Viscaceae > Viscum > Viscum album. Next base: position 2,029,014,112 of record OY728133.1, read on the forward strand.
TTCACCATAAAAAGTACCACATTCTTTTGTTTATCTCTATAGGTATTATTCCAGGCCCACCATGAAAATAATATCATATTACAGTAGGGGGTAGGGGAAGTGTTTCTGTAGCTAGATCTTCCTAATTGATTTTCCTAATGTTTTTCTAAAGTTAATAGGCTATGATCAATGTATGGTACTTTGGACATTTACCAATAGGATTAAAATTCCACCTATAAATCTTAGTGGAACTCCCAAACTAGAAGGTGTCGAGATCTTTATTGGTACTTATTATTACCACATATACCATAAATCTGAACCCATATAGTAGAAACCACTTCTAGAGTGAATAATCCATCTAATACTGTATAATAATTTGGAAGAGTGTACCATTATCTAACAAAATTCATAATATCTCCTTGATCATAATGTTTGTAGCCATCTACCTTATTTGAGTAGTGGAGTTTCAAAACCCTCGATAACCATCTTTGAGACTTTGGCATATTTCTAAATCTAGTTCAAGAAATATTACTCAGGAATCCTCATCCTTGAAAAAATATTATCATCATGAAATACTACCCTCATTCAAGGTCTTTCTTAAGATTAATTAATGGATAGAGAAAGAATCATCAGTGCTATGTATTTTTATCATAGAATGGTCATAATGGTTTTGATTTTTCTAAAAAGGGATGATCAACTAGTCGTTTAAAAGAATCATATTGTCCCCATGGTACCCTGTATCCAATTTATATTCTTGGTTTTGGTATAATTTCACAAACAAGTCTACCACCATAATTGGATTCCATTATTTTGGACACATAATTTGATCCTCCTCCCCCACGCTAGCTCCCATTCTAAGGGGGATGTTTTTTCTTTGAAAAACACAAGTTATAGTAGACATGAAGGAGGGAATTTATTATTTTAGTGTATAGGATGACATGATCTCAAAACGCACCCAAATGGATTGTTTCAAAAAATGTCAATCCTTCATAAAATACCATGGTTTGGAAAATGGTTATAGAGCACAACAGAACTCTATATTACTCAAAAACGATAATATGTTATGAAACATATATCTCAACCTTTATAGAACCTATAAATACCTCACATCACCCCTCATTTAAATGGATCTGACCATTGTACATGAAGTCAAATCATTGAATTCCAAAAACTCAATCCACCAAGATCAAACTTTGACATGGATTCTTATGGGTATCTATCCTTCCCAATCAATCACCAATGATTCCATTTGAACATAATATCATGGTAGATATTAAATTCATGAAATATAATATCCAATTTTTTATAATAATAAGAGTTGTTCATATTATGGTTTTGTGATACCTCTAGTTTTGTGAAACCCTTCATATTGAAATAGTGGTTCCATCCCTAGGTGGGGAAACCTTGTTTTGTTAAATCCTGGATTTTTAAAATGCCATAAAACCTGTGAAACTCACCCCATAGGTCCCTGTGTGATTTTCCCTTCAATCTACATAACATCATTAAATTTTAGGGCTCATGGGACTTATACCTATCCAATATAGATTTACTCATGCCTTATTAAAGTTTTGGGTCATGTTAGGCCTTATGCCTTGGGCCTGTGGGTTATGTAAGGGTTCACCTTGAACCCTTAAAAGGGGGATTATCCATAATAAAAATAAAAATGAAGGCCTTCAGGCCATTCATGGGGGGGGGGTTTCCTGAAATGTTTCCATTTTCACCTAGTTATAGGGTCCCTAACATTGACATCCTCACATGCCTTATATTTCGATTAGTACCTACACCTCCTCCTATGTAAGAGAACTTTTGTAATGGAAAATAAATCACTAATTATGGAATCATCATGAAAATTATGATGCTTTTGGTAACACCCTGAGATTTTATGGGATATATTCAATTAATTTCTTTGATTTCATGTGTTGTATGCTACACCAAGATTATATTGCACTATACAAAACACAGTATTAGCTTGTAGTATACACAACACAATTCTTGGTTTGTGTTGCACACAATTTCTTGTTATTTTGATAGAATTCATTTTTGCGTAACAGTGAGTATAGATTTTTCTCAATATATAAATGAACTATGATTAGATTATTTCATATGCAACAGCAAAGGAAACTGTCACAACACATAACCCTAACTTGGCTTGTGTTACACACAAGTGTAACCTTCCTCGATAGCTTTTTTCGTACGCAATACCGAGTTTCACTAAATAATGATATATTATTGAAATATTATTATTGAATGGGTAATAAATTAGACTTTATGAATAATATTAACCAAATTTTGAATTTTATAACATTATCATTCATCTTAAACATTTTATTCAACATGGTATGAGAACAAAATCAATTTTTTGGATAAAAGAAGTATTTTTAAAAAAATACAGTTTTACCACCATTTGATGGGGCACTCATTTAAAATCTATTTTTTGACACATTTATAAGTTCAATTTGAAATAAAACTCTTCTTTGGAATTAGGATATAAAAATTTACTTTGGATAAATATTGGATATTTTTCTCATAACTTTCTTATTTTGATGAATAGTAAAAATACGCTAAATTTAAATTCAAAACAACTTTTTTCATCGAGATAATTTATATTGGTAAATTAAAATATTGAATATTTTTAAAGGATAAATAGAATATATTTTTACAATTTAATATAATTTATGTTATTAAAATTAATTTTGAAATGAATTCATAGGTAAAAACATATCAATCTTTTGTAATGTTTTAACTTTCAAATCTTATTTTTTCAACAATGGGATTAATTATATATTAATTACTGCAACTTCTTTGTTTTGAATTTTGAAAAATAGATTTCATATTTGGAATCATTAGGTACAAGTTATGTTAATAGGATACTTTTATTTTTGGTCATTATTAATAGCAACTATGGTAATTATTTTTATTACCATGGTTAAAGGTGAATCGGGTAATTAAGGGTATAAATAATATTATATAATTACTTTAACACTTATAAAAATCCTATTGGATGATTATATTGGACTCTTGTCGTCTATTTTTTGAAATGGAAAAACTTTATTTCCACTTACTTATGAAAATGACAAGGATCGAATAAAAACTAATGATATAGACAAAATGTCACAATCTCGTTTAATATAATTGTATTAATTTTAATATATGAATAAATATTAGAAAAAATAGACTATAGTTAGTTTTTGAAAATATAAAAGAATTACCTACATTTCAGAGATTTATTTATAATTTTTACTGATTAAATAATTACCATTATTGATGACACAATAGTGATGTAGAAATTATTTTATTAATATAAATATCAAATAAATGGTTTTAAAAATATTAAAAGAAATATCATATGAACTAATTAATGTGATAAACAAAAATTATAGGTTACTATTACATGTTAGGATTTTATTTAACAATTTTGTGCGAATTTATCTTCTTTGTAAATTTTATGTAAAGTATAATAAATAAATAGTGTCAAAATTGACTCTATTGAAATTTTATAAACATAACATTTTATTATATTATTTAAAAGTCATAAAAATATTGAAAAATTAAAAAGTGATAATTATAAGGTATAAAAGGTAATAAATTATACATTTATGGTAAATTAACACCATATAAGTAAATATTCATTACAATTAAATATTTATATTGTTATTAACAAAATTAAATTTCAATAGAATAACTAAGGGTCAATTAAAAAGATAAGGTTTACATTGACACAATAAGTTTTCCAAAATTTATTGGTTGATGAGATTACAACATTATATAATCTCATATTCTAATTAGGTACACATTTGAGATTTTTGGGTAGGGTTTGATTTTATTATAAATTAATATTTTTGAGAGTTTCCTAAAGTTCCCCTCTTCTCTCCTAAAAAAAGAACCTCCTCCCCCTCCTCTTCACTCCATTTTAAGCCTTAAAGCTCAGTCAAACCCTTCCCATTACTCTGTTCAACTTACCTGGTAGCATTATTGAGGTTTTGGTCTTCTCAAAAGACAAACTCTAGTGCCCTATATGGAAATTTAAAGGAGGCACGTCGAGGAAGAGGTAATCTCTTCAACCGATTATTTCAAATTTATTTCTTCTTCTACATCCTTTTATTTAGTTGTTTCGTTATAAAGTAATAACATTAGTATCTCTCATATACAAATATTTTTTTTACCTATTAATCATCCATATTTCACCTTCTATCCATCCTATGATAAATGAAATCACTGCGCCTTCGTACGTACGGCTTACTATCTCCACGTTGTGGTGTAATTTGTTTCTCCCCACCACCTTACTTAGTTGAGTATAATTGTGGAAATAATAACTATATAATATTATTATTACATGATACTAATTTTTACATATTATAAACTATCCACTACAATACCATTCAATAATTATGGGTACAATATCATCGCTCGTGCATACATACAGATTACCGTCTCCACGATGATATGAGATTCATTATCCATGTTAACCATTCAAAAAATTATTATAAAGAATACATAATAAATAACCATGGAATATATCACATAATAATTCTACTGGGTTTATGTATATATTTGTTTTATTTACATACTTCCATTCAATTCAATAATAAAACAAAAATAGTGTTCATGCATATGTACGACCTACTCTCTCCATGAACGGTGTTTTCAATTTCATTTATCTATCTATTATATATTGATAATAAATATATATGATATATAAACCATGTTTTACATTCTGGAAGTAATTAAATAATTATCTTTTTAATATTATCATGAATAAAAAGTCCCAACATGTAAGATAAATGAATCCATTATTACCCAAAATGTTGATTTAACATAGAATTTACTAATGAAATGGTAATATAAAGTCATAAGAAAATCATATATGATATAATAAATTTTATTATGGTTCTGTTACAAGTTAATAATATGGTAAAACCCACTATTCAAGAGTTTCAGACACATACGAAAGAAATCGTACCTACGGTAAGGGATTACTTTTCCAATATCATTTTTATTCGAGATTGTTTATTCATAAGTATTTAATAGGGTTATATTTATCATCCATGTCCATGTTTTATAAAAATGTTTTCATAAAATATTATCATTTCATGTATTTTTAAGTCATCTTTACCCTTTTTTGACTTTTATAACATAGTATGTAAGGAATATTTCTTTTTTTCCATACGAGATACTTTTTGACTATTCCAGAAAAATGATGAGGAGACTGTTTTCTTAACTTATACTGCATGAATATATTTTTACACCTTAAAGAATAATTATTTCCATGAAGAATCTTTTACATGTTTTCAAGTTTATTTTAAATTAACTTCTTTTATTTTAAAATTTCATGGAATTTTAAAAAAGAAAACATTTTTGGATAAGAAAGGATATTTTCCTCAAGAACTAAGTTCAAGTGTTTTATCAAAATTACTTTTCATCTAAGATGAAGATTTTAAATAGGGTTATGTTTTTATCCCAATTATTACAATGATTTGATTTTTTTTAATGACGGAATGATCTTCTATATAAATTATGTTATGATGGAATGATATTTAAGAAACCCATTTTATTTCTTGAGTAATGTTATGATAAATGATTTATGATTTGTGGAACATGTATGAATGATTTAATTATTATATGGGTGATACATATATCTATATCTAATTCATTGGGTAAATATTTATATCTAATGAGATAGAAATGACTAGAACCGTAGGTAAATCTGGTTCAATAATACTGGGCTGGAACGACATGTAAACTTGGTTCAGTAATGGAATTTGTCCATCAAGAGGGTATTTACTACAATGGCTTACCTAATATGGAAATTATATTTGTTTCTTAATGGTTTTCAACAATTCCATGCTTTATTACCATTCAATTTTATCATGATTAATCTTCCTTTAGGATATATTCCTTATGTACTACCAAGATTTATTTCATGACTCATGATTTCAATATTTAATCTTTATGTTCATGTTTTCACGTTCAAATGTTTATGGGTTTTTTTATGTTCCTTATGTTTACCATTACATAGCATTTGAGCCCAAACTTTTTATGTTTTCTTTTCCCCATTATATGATGAAAGGTTTTAGGTTGGAAAACAAAAGGGGACGATCTTTATGGGAGATGGTTAAGATCTTTCACCAAGTTAGAAGATTGTTTTCCAAGTTTCCAAAGACACTAAAATGATATGGTCTTTGTGCGTCTGTTTGTTTCAAGTATTAAATTTTCAAAAAAAAGAAATTTAATTTCCATATACATCAAGATTGGGTCTCTACAGCTGGTATCAGAATCTAGGTTTAGTCAACATTTGGAAACTAGGATGAGAAACCTTTAGTGAGATCCCTAGAGATACTTCTAAGGTATGTTTAGGGATGTCCCTAAGGTGAAGTATAAGTATAGGTTATAGTCAGAGAATTATGATAACAATAATGAAAAAACTAAAAATAAAACTTAGATGTAAGAGATTGAAATTACTCCCCCTTGACTATGTTGTTTTCCTAGTATGATTTTTTTCCTCTCACACTATTATTTTTGGGTTTTAGATAATGGATGTAACCTGAAGAAACTGTGTTAATGATCATTTCACTAAGAAATGCAATAATATTTATTCTGAACAACCAAATATTATGGTATATGGAGTGAAAAATCATATTTCTATACCTACAAAAGTTATGAACCATTCTTGTCTTTCAAATGAGAAGATAAGGTAACAACATTGTATTGAGTTCTTTATGAGGAAACATCCACCTTATTTTAGTGGGTCTTCTGATCCACTTGCTGTTGAACAATGGATATTTTCCATTGAAAATACATTTTCCATTCTTCTCTATTTGAAATATGAAACTTTCATTTCAGCAGTTTACCATTTAGAAGGTGTAGTTAGCCAGTTTTGGAATCTTATTAAGAATACAAGGCAACATAATGAAATTGAATCCATGGAATGGATTGAGTTCAAGAACTTATTTTTCAATAAGTACTTCTCTTATATTCTTAGATCAAATATGGAAAAGGAGTTCCTTGAGCTTAAGTAAAAGGATGAGGAATCTATTGGTATATACGTGGAAAATTTTACAAGACTTGCAAGGTATTATTCTAGCTTTATCATCCAACATGAAAGTAAAGTTGATCGATTATTCAGTGGCTTAAAAGCGAGTCTTCTAAGGGAAATAGATATAGGAGACTTCAATAGCTATGAAGATACTGTGCATTGTGCTATTAAGGTAGAACGGGAATTTGGTGTTACATATCCATCTCATGGTTTTGATAAGAAATGAAAGATGGAGTTCAAGGAAAAATCTCAAAACAATGGTGAAAATAAGATGAATGTTTCTTTATGCTCAAAGTGTGGAAATAATCATGGTGGAAATTGTCTTAAATGGATTATCAAATTTTTCAAGTGTGGAAGAGAAGGACATCGAGCAGTTGAGTGCTGAGGTAATGGGAAAAAGGTTCCTAATGATGTCAATAGAGAGAATACAACAAAGAATTCACTGTCAACACATCAATGCTATAACTGAAAGGAAATGGGGAATTATGATAACCATTTCCCTAATCCAAAACTTAATGATGATGGAAATTAAAAACCTCTTCATGAAAAAGTCAAAGGGAAGTCACATGCGATCATTATTGGTGATTTAGAGTATGAAAATGATGTGGTGGAATGATTAACTGTTTATGTAATGGGATTTCAAAATAGTGTTGTGGAATGTCATTTATACTATTATGGAATATTGGAATATCTATGTATTGGTTTTCTGTGTTTTTCAATAATTATATGGTACTAGTAAGCCTGAAGAGTGATTGAAATAATTTTGGAAAACACATGATATGTGAATAATAAATGGATTAGGAGATAGTGAGATGTTTGATAGTATTAAAGAGCTAATGACAGATATAAGGACAAGGTGATATCATTTTTTGAGTATATATAATTTTTTATGTGGAAAGAGTTAATTTTTACTGAGTGTAGGTTTTCATAAAGGTTCTATGGTAATTTATGAGAATACATGAATGATGTATTCACATGTTTGGAATGTGATAACCATGAACTGTCAAATGAGGTATGGAAGAAAAATTTCAAGTTGATTTAGTCAACCTCCTTATAAGGTTTTATATTTTTTATTTTTGGAAGGATTTTATTGTTATCCATTTATGGATAGTATAATTTATATTCTAGTTGAGTTTTTTTAGATTATTGTATTATCACACTATAGGTAGACTTATGCATATTTAATAATCTGTTCTAACCTTTTTGTTGAGGTGGATGGAATGACCTATCATTCTATCATATGATCTAATAACACCTCAAGAATGAAAAAATTCACCTTAATTTCTTTAAATAAGATATTATCTGTAAATTGTACCAGGAATGACCAACAGTGATATTACCCTTAAATTAAGAAGTATTTCTCCTTATGAAAAAATTATTAAACATTAGATAAATGATCATGAAAACCAAAAATGCAATCCTAGTACCCTGTGATCTGATGAATCGGATGGTCCCTTAAATCACCACACATTTATGGATTTCTGTTAGTTAACTTTTTCTGAACCTTATTCTTTATCACTATCCATCATAACATGATGGTTAGATTTCTTTTCCATATCGATGTTTTCTTCAATGTTATCTTATGCGGAAACATTGTGATGAGTTACTCTGGGAAACCGTTATGTTTCATAATTTACTTTTTAAAATTAATTTTTAGCATTCCTTTTTACGATGTGGTTTTCTATGAATGAATCATTCATTTAGAAAACTATTTATAACCCCAATGAATTTCAAGGGAGAAATTCATTTTAAGGGGGGTAGAATGAAACACCCAGATATTTTTTGAGATAGATTCTATTAATTTCATTGATTTATTGTGTTGTATTTTACACCAATATTAGGTTGCGCTATATGCAACATCATATTAGCTTTCATTAAACACATCACTATTCTTGGCTTGTATTGCACATAATTTCATGTTCTTTTGATAGAATTCATTTTACTCAACACCGATAATAGATTTTTTTCAATGGATAAATGAACTAAAATTTGATTATGTTATAAGCAACACTAAAGGAAGCTTTCACTACACACAACCATGACTTGGCTTGTGTTATACACAAGTGCGACCTTCCTCAATAGCTAGCATTGTACGCAATAAAGGGTTTCACAAAACAATGATATATTGTTAAAATATTATTATTTAATGGGATATGAACTATGAATTATGAATAATATAAACCACATTTTGAGTTTTATATCATTATTATTCAAATTAAACATTTTCTAGAACATGTTATGAGGACAAAATAAATTTTTCTCATTAAAAACATTATCCTTCAAAAAATGCAGTTTTACCACCTTTTGATGGAAAAACCATTTTAAATATAGTTATTAAAAATTTATAAGCTAAATTTTAAAAAATAAATTTATTTTTTAAAATAAAGATATAAATATTTACTTTGGATAAATTTTTGATATTTTTCAGATAACTTTCTTATTTTGATGAATAGTCAAAATAAGCTAAATTTTAATTAAAAACAACTTTTTTATAGTGATAATTTATATGGTTAAATTACAATATTGAATGTTTTTAAAGTATAAATACAATAATATTTTTACCATTTACTATAATTTATGCCATTATCATTAATTTTACAATGAATTCATAGGTAAAAACATTTCAATCTTTTGCAATGTTTTAACTTCTAAAACTCATTTTTTCAACAGCGAGATTAATTTAAAATTAATTACTTCAACTTCTGTGTTTTGAATTTTGAAAAATGGATTCCCTATTTTGAATAATTAGGTCCAAATTATGTTAATAGTATACTTTTAGTTTTGATCATTATGAATAGTAACATTGGTAATTATTTTTATTACCATGGTTAAAGGATAATCAGGTAATTAAGGGTGAAAATAATATTATAAAATAACCTTAAAACATTTATAAATCGAATTGGATGATAAAATTAGACCCTTATCATATATATTTAGAATTAAATCACTTCAATGATACTTACTTAGGAAAATGACATGGATGAAATAAAAACTAATGAAATGGACAAAATGTCACAATCGCTTTTTATTTAATGGTATTAATTTTAATATATGAATAAATAGAAGATAAAATCGACTATATATAGTATTTGGAAGTATAAAATAATTACAAAATAATAGATATTTATTTATAATTTTTAGAGATTAAATAATTACCATTATTGATGACATAATAGTGATGTATAAATTATTTTATTAATAGAAATATCAAATTAATGGTTTTAAAAGTATTAAATGAAATATCATATGAACTAATTAATGTGCTCTAAGAATTTTTAGGTTAATATGACATCTTATAAGTTTATTTAATGTTTTTTTTTTCAAATTTATCTTTTTTGTAAATGTTATTTAAAGTATAATAAATGAATAGTGTCAAAATTGACACTATTGACATTTTATAAACAGAACATTTTATTAAATTATTTTAAAAAATAAAAATATTTAAAAATTACAAAGTGATAATTATAAGGTCTAAAATGTCATAAATTATCCATTTATGTTCAATTATCACAAAATAAGTAAATATATATTACCATTAAATATTGATAATTTTATTACAAAATTTAAAATTTAATAGAATAACTAAGGTTCAATTAAAAAGATATGGTTTAAATTGACAAAATAAGTTGCCCAAAATTTATTGGTTGATAATATTACAACCATATTTTCTGTCATATTTGAATTAGAGACACTTTGGACGTTTTTGTGTAGAGTTTTATTTTTTTATAAATTAATATTTTTGAGGGTTTTATAAAGTGCCCCTCTCATGTGTTATAAAAGGGAACATTCTCCCTCTCTTCTTCACTTCATTTTGATACATAAATCTCGGAAAACCCCTCCTCATTATTCTTATCAACATCTCTAGTAACATTTTGTATGTTTTATTCTTATCACAAGTCCAAATCTAGTTCACTATGTGGAAATTTAAAGGAGGCACATCGAGGAAGAGCGAATCTCTTATACTGATTCCTTAAAATTTATTTCTTCTTCAAATTTCAATTCTTTAGTTTTTTCATTATAAAGTAATAACATCTGTATCACTCATATAATGATATGTTATTATTAATATGAAACAAACCTATTTCACCTTCAATCCTTCCTATGAGAAACAAAATCACCACGTGTGTGTACGTACGACTTACTGACTCCAAGCCGCGGTGTAATATGTTTTTCACCACCACCATACATGGTTGGGTATATTGGTTGAAATAATAAATATATATAATTATTATAACATGAAACTAATTATGAGATATTATAAACCATCCACTGATATACCATTCAATAATTATGGGAATGATATCGTCACTCGTGTGTGCATATGGATTATCGTCTCCACGATGCGATGAGATTCATTCTCCATGTTAACCATTCAAGAATTATTATAAATTATAATTAATAAATAATAATGAAATATATGACATAATAATGATAATATATTTATGTATATATATGTTTAATTTACATACATCCATTCAATTCAATATAGAAACGAAAACAACATTCAAACATACGTACAACCTACTGTCTCCATGAACGGTGTTTTCCATTCCATTTATCTATATTATATATATATATATATATATATATAATTATTATATATGATTTATAGATAATGTTTTAAATTTTGGAAGTAATTAAATCATGATCTATGTAATAATATAAATAATAAAAAGTCCAAACATGTACGCTAAATAAACTAATTATTAACCAAAATGATGCTTTAACATAGATTTACAAATGAACGGGTAATATAAAGTCATAAGTAAATCATATATGATATCATAAATTTTATTATGGTTCTATTAAAAGTTAATAATATTTTTAAACCCATTAAATAGGAGTTTCGGACATATACGAAAGAAATCAGACCTATGGTAAGGGATAACGTTTCCAATCTTGTTTTAATTCGTGGTTGTTTATTCGTAAGTATTTACTAGGGTTATATTTATCATCTATAACCATGTTTTCTAAAAAAATCATAAAAAGTTTACTATTATTTCATGTATTTTTAAAGTCATTTTTACCCTTTGTTTACTTTTACTACATGGTATGAAAGGAATCTTTCTTTTGTTTACCATATGAGGTACTTTTTTACTTTTCTGAAAAAAGTACGAGGAGAAATTTTTTTAACTTTTAAGAAAAAAATGGATGTTAACTCTTTAATAAACAATTATTTTCATGAAGCATCCTTTACTAGTTTTCTATTTTATTTTCAATTAACTTATTTTATTTTAAAATTTCATGGCATTTTGAGAAAATAAAACATTTTTTAAAAAGAAATGATATTTTACTCAAGAACTATGTTCAAGTGTTTTATCAAAATTATTTTTCATCTAAGATGGTGATTTTAAATAATTTTATGTTTCTATCCCAATTATTACTATTATTTGATTACATTAATGATGGAATGATCTTTTATATGGATTATGTTATGATTGAATGATATTTAAGAAACCTATTTTTTTCATGGGTAATGTTATGATGAATGATTTATGTTTTGTGGAATATGTAAGAATGATTTTATTATGAGATGGGTGGTACATATATCTACCTCCAATTAATTGGGTAAATATTTATATCTTGTGAGATAGAAATTATTTGAATGGAAGGTAAATCTAGTTCAGAAATATATGGATGGAACGACTTGTATACCTAGTTCAGTAATGGAATTTGTCCACTATGATGGTCTAGGAAACAATTTTTTGGATTCTATAGAAATCATATTATGTACTTATTGGTTTGAAGCCATTCCATGTTTTATTACCATGTTATTTATAATAATTAATGTTCTTTTATGATATATTCTTTTCGTACTTCCAATATTTATTTCATGACTCATGATTTCGATGTTTAAACTTAATTATCATGTTTTTACATTCAAATGTTTATGGGTTGTTTTTTGTTCTCCATATTTACCCTTATAAAGAATTTTAGCTCACCCTTTTTATGTTTTATTTTACCCATAATATAAATAACTATTTTAGGTAGAAAAAAATGGGAAGATATATATGGAAGATATTTATGATCTTCCACCAAGTTAGAAGATTGTGTTCTGAGTTTCAAAAAACTCTAAACTAACACGGTATTCAGGTATTTGTTTGTGTCATGTATTAAGTTTTCTTCAAAAGTAATTTAATTTCCATGTACATCAAGATTGGGTATCTATAATTTTCATTTTAATGGGGAAAATTTGGATCCTCATATTCTACTCTACTTATAGATGTATTTGGAAGGGGAGGAATCATGAATAAGGTGAGAATTGACGCACATGATTTAAGAATTTAAACTATATGAAACTCATGCCTCAATCACATGTAGTTAAACGACATGTCCTCATCCTAAACAAATGATGCTATACTAAAGCCTTACACTTTCTAAAAAACATAGGATACCTCATATGATAATATAAAAATGAACACACATTTCTTGTAAATATTCTACACATAATCCCAAAACCATACCTTGTTATCAGTCATTTTGTGAAACAAATATCCTCATAATACGACATTAAGGTGCAAGGACTGATCATTTCATATAACCTTAAACAAAATTGTTGAGATACATGGTTTTTGATCTTTGTCTCCAAAATGGTTATGTAGGATTCCTCCCCAAGGTAAAATCCCAACATCATAACAAATCATTTTTTCTTCCCCTCAGAGAAGATAAACCTAATGTTTTATCAATCCCCTCGGTAATACACTTCAACTCTTACTAATGAAACTTATGGTCCCCACCATACATTGTTAACAAAATAGGATGTTAACCTATATTTATCCATGTACATGACATTATTAGATGTAAAGATGACAAAAAAGTATTTAAACCAATTATAATGTTCCGAAAAGTCATTAAACCTATGATTATGTCCTAAAAAGACATTAAAACTATGACACCTACTGATGTATTACAATCTATACCTCACATTAAGAGAATTATATTCCTTAGTAGATGATCATAGGAAGACTTATATAATGAGAATAAGTTATATATAAAGAAGAGTATGAAATTTATCACAAAACACATAGTAAACATTAGTCTCCCTATCTATGAAGTATAAACAGATCAAAGAAACGAGGCTTATATGAATTAATCCCCTCGTGTAAATTTATCCACAATGATCATGATATGCCTCGGGTTCTACATCTATAAAACTTTATAAAAGTGATGCCCCCAACTTTCAAAAAATAATACGCTTGTATATTCCCAACACATCCAATGATCATAGATTCATAGAAATTACCACCATCATCACCACCTCCAATCATAGGTTAGTCCCTGATCATGAAAAAAGTTGTGCAATTAAATTTTCTTTCACATAATGATGGAATTTGGAATTAGGTTCACAAAAATGTCAGAAACCTCAGAGGGAGGCCCATATAAGGAAACAAACTCTTAGGAGTAAACGATAGAAGGATTATCCAACTTCCCATCACCCCATTCTGATCAACGAACCAAAATCATCAACCATTTAGGTATAGGTCACTCGACATATAAATAGGGAATGTTGGGAACCATGTTAAAGGGGTTTTTACCTATCAAAGGATGTATAACACTCCATAGAGGAAAAAGCAAAGCTAATTTTTCCCCTATCATATCATCAAAAAAATAAAATCATCATAAAAATATGTAAGGAAAATAATGCAAATATTTGTAATAAAATATTGATGACAACAATTGGGATCTTTCAATGAAGGTAAACCTCAATTAACTACCTCTAAAATCGCTCTATGAGGTTCAAATATCAAGAAAAATCCACAACATTACTTAACATGGGTGCATATAAAACCCTTCACCAATTTTTAGGATTCAAAGTTCTCTGTGTTATCAATGGTGAATTAAAGCATGATATGATTAAAATTATAATCTAGTGAGGATGAAATGAGTATTACACTTGAACAATTTCCTTCAAAAAATTCTTTCTACTCCTGAATAAACTATTTTTAGCATAGAATGTTACCAATATATAGCCTAAATGTCTAGAATATTCTATTGAACCTCACCTTTTTGTGATCTACTCAATTACCCTGGGATACATAATCAATATTGTCAAGATGATAAGTGGATGGATTTTTTATTTTAAATAGTCCCGTTAGCTATAGAAAAACATTATATATTTCACCCCAATCACCATACACCTTTACCGTTTTATATTTTTTCATCTAATCCTTTATATAATATATCATGTATTTGACCCAATTTTATATTCATTCCTAGATGAGTATCCCAATAACTAATTGGCACATTTATACAATCTCAAAAATAATAGTCAACATAAATTACAAATCTAGTGAAGAATAATCATGTGATGGGATAGGGTACGTGCAAGTATGCGGTCCTTCCAACATCTATATATTCCAACATGAAAGTGTTAAATTATATATTTTTGACATGTGAAAATTATAATGTAGCCCATTTTTAACATGCTGAAAGATGTATTTTCCATTTTTTGACTCATCAACCATGAATATAAAATGGTTTCACATGTGATATTTCATAACCACATTTTATATTGCACTTTTAATTTAAAATACTCTTATAATATGTAATTTATTATCATTTTAGGTGTAGTTGTTACCTAATATTCTTAGGAATTAACTATTTATAATAATGACATTCCAAAAAAATCAAGCACATGGAATTCTCTCTATAATTTTAGTCAATAAAGGATGGTGGTTAACAGTTTCTAGTTATTTTCAACCCAAGAAAGTTACCAATAATAATTGATTTACTGAATCATCCTCACCTAACTCATATATTATCACATCACCACACACTACCTCCTTAGATAATTACCCATTCATCAAAATTAGAGTTTCGATATGGATTTCTCCTTCTTTTCTATTGAAATTATCATTTCCATGTTCATAAATAACAATATTTGATGTTACACACCTAGTTATATTTGTATTTTTAGATGATGTTACCATATTAATATGGTAATTCGTTCAATTATATATAATGGGATATCATTAGTTGATCTCCCATAGAAGTGTTCTATAACAATAGGTTACAAATCATTATTAACAGAAATTTCCACATTTGTTTCATTTAAACAATGATTATATTGTTTCTTGAACAAACATGATTATTCTACATAATCCTTATCATCAAGTAAAAAATCCATTATATATCTTATGTAATTAACATATAAAATATTCTTATATGTGATTGTTTTTATTAGTTGATCTATACTTAGTTTTATGATACTATTAATCCCTGTACAAAAATTCCTGCAATGTTAAACAATCATGAATATTAGTAACCCACATTGGTGGTAAATCTAGTATAAGAACCTTATAATTATAAAATGGTTCCATATTGTAATAAATTAATATATCCATGATTAACTTTAAATAAAATAATGTAACATGTTATATATATTTATACTACATCATTAAATGCCTAAAATTATATAATTAGTAACAGTTAAATAAATATAATTTAGTGTGAATATTTTTTCAGTGGATTGATTTAACATTCTAAAATAAACTAACCAAAACCTAGGGGAAAATCTTTGAAGCTATATTATTTTATTTTTCAAAAATAATAAATCTATTTTCAGTAATGGTGTATAAATTAGTTTAATTCTTTTTTTATATAGATGTTATTATTTTAATATAGTCACATAAACTAAACCATAATTCAGATGGAACATGCCATGTGTCACAAAATGGGTGATGTTATATGAGATGTGTAGGTGTTGGAGATAATTTGAGAGTTATAGGAGAGTAAAATTGGGAATGAAATAGTGTTAATAATGGTAACTATTTTGAGGGACAATGAGATGTTTGGGTTGAAATTTTAGGAGCCTTGGTAGTCATAAAATTTTTAAGCAGTCTTCAAATCCATTGGTAGTAACGAAATCCTTTAAATTTCATGAAGTACTTTGATAGTAAAAAAAGACTTTTTCAGCCATGAAATCCATTGGATGTCTTGTAATCCATGTTTGACTAAAATTTCTTATTTGTTGTAAATTTAAAAAAATCAGGTTATAAAATATTTATTCTTCTCAATTATTGAAAAATATTTTCACAAAAAAATGTAATATTTATTTCTGAATAAATTAAAAAATTCTAAATCCTTAAAATGAAATATTCATTATATATTTGTAAAGTATTTGTGACATGGGTGGTGGAGTGTTAGATATGAGGGTGTAGGAAACAATGAGTAGGTGATGAGAAAGAGATGGCTAGTGATTATTGGTATAAATGACGGCGACTATTGTGATCCATGGCGAGAGGCATGGGTGGTGGTTGTGAAATTAATTATCAGTTTAGAAAACCTTCATATTTCAAAAAACTCTTTGGAAATCATGAAATAGTTTGGTAGTGAAGAAATACTTTTGTAGTGTCAAAATTATTTGTGAATCACACAATATTTTTGTAGTCATGAAATCATTTGGATGTCAGGAAAGACTTTAGTGGTTAATAAAGCCTATATTAGAAAGAACCAATGATAACTGCCCATTTTTTCCCTCTACATATCTCACATTTTCTACTAACTATTTACTTGAATATTATATTTATTATTATTTAAAAAAATATATATATGCTTTATTTTATGGATGTATATGAAAGATAGATTTCATTTTCAAACTATATTTTAAAAAACATTTAATTTTTTATTTAATTTATTTTTTAAACATATATTTATTGTTGAATTTATTTTCCAAGTATTATTGTAATATCATATCTATGTGAAAATTTAAAATTAACTAAATATTTTAAATGAAATTAAAATTTATTTCTTTTTATTTTTATTAAACTTTATATATAAAATCATAGAATACTTAATTAAACATTATGATTAAAAATATTAAAATGTTGATGATGTATATAGAGTGGGTTTTTTTATAAAAAAATGATAAAAAATAAAAAAATATAAAAAACATATTCATATGGATTTTTCAACTATACTAAAAAATTAATCATTCCACATTAACTATCATGTGTGGATGCAACATCGTACATAATTAGATAATTTTGATACTCTATTTTTT
Source organism: Viscum album (assembly GCA_963277665.1). Taxonomy (NCBI): domain Eukaryota; kingdom Viridiplantae; phylum Streptophyta; class Magnoliopsida; order Santalales; family Viscaceae; genus Viscum; species Viscum album. The sequence goes on from OY728133.1 coordinate 2,029,032,126, forward strand.
ATAGTATTAATCACATATATGTGAGGGGTTATATGGTATTGTGATACATTAAATTTATCATGGACACATATGTCTAACTTATAAGTGATATAGATGGTACATAGATCATAAAAAATACAATTAAAACTAATTACTATAAATTATAAATGCATATATAAAAATGAATTATGCATTCATTGGCTTAACACATTATCATTCTAGTTTTATTGTAACTATTGATAAATTATAACTCATAATTCATTAAATCTTTTAAATAATTTATTTTTACATAAAACATTTTATAAAAATTCATTATATTATCCCACATTAATAAAATTATTTAAACAACATAGTTTAATTTCGTAAATCAACCACAATCAATTTACTTATTTAAAAAAAATATTATTTAAATAATAAAATCAATATTTTTTAGGTAATCAAAATAACCAAAAAATATATAAATAAACTAACTAACAATATTAAATTTAAAGAAATATAATTTAACTTCCAAAAGATCATAAAAAATAATTAAATAAAGAGAAATTATTTTGGTAATTTTTTGTTGAAAAATCAAATGAAAATAACAGGGAATATTTCAGGGCTATCACTTTTATAATTTTAAGTTCCATGAGATTTTACCACTATTCAAGCTTTATGTTTAATTAGTTTATATATGTTGTGAATGTAGTCCATGCATCTTGTTGGGTGAAATGTGATATATTAACCCCATTCATGCCTCTTGGTCAAAGAAGATGCATGAATAGGATTCACACCTCTAGAGACCCATATACCAAAATACATCAAACCCTACCATATTTTTTAATTTTTTTAAAACATAAAAAAAATCACTTTTTTACAATTAATATTATTTTTTGAAATAACATAATATTTCATCAAGGTTTTTGGGTTCCTTTTAGTTTCAAGGTTTTAAAAATATATACTTATATATATATACATATAATTAATTTATTATAGAGTTTTATAGAGGTGGTAGACATATGATTAGCTGAATATTTTGTATTATATTATAATAATACATTACAATGTTGTGTGTGTGTCTCTGTTTGTGCTTTTGTAAATGATTATCTACATAAATTATAAAAATTAGATATTTTTACATATTTGTTCATTTTAATGAAATTGATACTTTATTTTACTCGTTATTTAATAGAAATCAAGTTGCTTATAATTTCAAGGACATTATAGATTATTTAAAGGGAATTATTTTTTTAAATCATTATATAGATAAAATGATGCTAACGTGGTCTGGATAAATACAAGGAAACTACATTTTACATCGTCTTGATGAGGTCATAATGGAACCCTATGTTCAAATATCTTATCCTCATAATATGGAAAAATATTAAAACAATATTTTTTGGTTAGTGTGTTCATTGGATTTAAGGAATTTATTTTGGTAGCAATTTAATGTCTCCAAACCATGATACCCAAACAATGTCAGACAAGATTTTTTACATGGTAAATTTTGATGTGGTCTATTCCAACATCCCGGTTTCGAAAGCCGCCTAGTGGCGCCCTATACCCGGTTGGTCACATGGCCTCAAGCGCATTTCTTTGAATGCCAGAGGCTACCAACTAGATGTTATGGCCTTGGGAGTGATAGTGGAGAAACTATGCCTTCATTGGCAGAGTAACATAGTGGAAGTAAAACAGAACGAAATAGAAGAAGCAGTAATGACACCATTCAACATTAATCAAAAGAAGACCAGAAGTAATAACTGTAGAACACATATATAAATGATGCATGATACATATGTATAGGAATGTACTGAACAAATCACAATGTTGGAATACAGTACTAAACACAAGTACAAATAAAATAAATTAAATAACTCCACAACATCGCAGGTCTCATCTTGGTCCCATGCTCCCCAGCTCCACAACAATCATTTACTTGATGTAGAAGGGTGGTGACCCTTATCTATACTTGTAGAAATATAATCTATTTGGTCCCAAAAGCATGACCAAAACAGGGTGTGATACTAATCCCAATAGGCAACCACCCAAAGATCGATGCCTAATATTTAGTGAATATATATGACACGAAATGACATAAATGAAGCAGTAAAAAAGGAAGTTCAGATAGTAACAATCCTAAAAATTCAATTTAATTCATTCTCATATATCAGGTAAGTAGCTAATCAAAAGCAGGTAACCCTATGAGAAGTAATCATATGCCAAACCCTCTATTTCAACCAAAAAAACACAAGAAACCCTCTAATAAGTACACACAATCTAACCCCTCTGGTTCAGCTTTAGCAAAGACACTCTAAAGAAGCACTCACCTTCAATTCCCCCTGTGGTCTCGTATCAGTTACTAATAGGCACTCTGAGGAAGCACTCAGTGCCTGATTCCCCATGTGGCCTATAATGAGGAAACTAAAGACACTCTGATAGAGCACAAAGTCCATCCCCCCTATGGTTTCACAACATAATAGTAAAAGAACACTCTAGAGAAGCCCTCAATGTCCATTATCCCTATAGTCTACTATACTAGGTTCTCACAGCCCTATATAAGTTAGTCATGCACAATGATACATGGAATCCAATGTAAACCTCAAAAACAACTTGGCTAAAAAATCTACATTATATCAAATCATTGTAGATAATAATCACTCAATCCTAACAATAGTAGGCTTAGGAAACAAATAAGTATCCAGGCAAAGCTAGACCAAACATTCAAAACAAGAAAAAATGGGGAAAACCACCATAGCATGGAAAAAATTAACCCTATTAATAAAAAAACAACCTCATTCCAAACAAACAAGTCTTAGAAGGCAATACAGTGCTAAGAACCATAAACACATAATACCCTGTTTGTGGGTATTGGGAACTTTTTCACATAAAATTCAAAAAAATTCTACGGAATAGAACAAAACACTGACCTCGGCATTTTATGGATGATATACATGAACCTCATGCCTTGAATCTCCCTATAACATCGTAGATCTACGAAAAATGCTTAAAACATCTATATGAAGATAACTCGTGAGAGATGATAAATCTGAAGATTATGTTCTAGAAGAATGAAAAAATCACCGATGCGATTCCAAAGCAATTGACGATGGTTGATTCAGGGAATAGATGGAGAATCGGGGCCTTGAAGAAGATCTGCAGCCATATGACCACTCCAGGATGAGACAAACCAAGAGAAAAAGGGTATTGTAGATTAGACGTGACCTCGGTCTATTTATTAAAAAAGAAAGAACATGGCGTGTATTTTATAGGTACAAGACTTGTACTTCCCTTTTCCAGCATCGGCTTTAGGCTGTCTCTAGGTCACCACACATGGCCATGTACTCGTTCATTAAACAGCCAGTACATGATCACTCATGGAAACTGGGTACACCGAGTGTACTTAAAGTACATGCCGTGTACTCCTAAAGAATTTGTAGACTCCTCTTTTTCTCAAAAACAACCAGAAAGAAATATTCATACATGAAAAGAAGATCTGGGTTCTTACAAACTTCACCCCTTAAATAAATTAATCCATTAATTTTATTATCAATGCGACATAGAAAAATAATCCTCAAACAGCTCTGACCACTGTGATCATAAATCATACTCCCTCTCCAAAGTCTCGTCCTATACCTACCCATGCATCCATAGCACTTGTACCAGAGGGACATACCATCCATAGAGAACCTTCACACATCTATCACTAATCCTAACATGATGCTCCTGGAATGATCCATCCACCTCTAACTCAACCTCCTCAAGTTGTAAAACATGAGATTGGTCTGAGAAGTGTCGTCGAAGCTGAGTAATATAGAAGACATCATGAATTTCCCAGTACCTCTGAGGTAACTTCAGCCGATTGGAAACCGGTCTGACTCCCTCCAAAACCTCAAATGGCCGGACATACCTCAACGAAAGCATACCTTGCCTCTTAATCCTCATGTGTCCCAACCTTGGTGTGACATGTAGGAAAACCTGATCTCTGACCTTGAACTCTAGAGGTCATCTCCGTCGATCAGCATAAGACTCCTTTTCATGATTTTTCAATAGTCATCCTCTTCCGAATCAACTATATCTGCTCTATGGTCTCCTAGACAAGACATGGTCCCAGCATAGCTGCCTCTCATGCCTCCAGCCAACATAAGGGTGATCGGCATAGCCTACCATATAAATCCTCCGAAGGCACTATCTGAATAGTTTCTTGAAAAATATTATTGTAGGCAATATCCACAAGATGTATGTGATTGTCCCAAGAACCTATGAAATCCAGGATGCAAGCTCTAAGCATGTCCTCAAGTACCTAAATCATACGATCGTACTGGCCATTTTTCTGGGGATAGTAAGTTGTACTCAGAAGTACCTACATACCCAAATCCCACTGAATTCCTTGCTAGACCCGAGATGTAAAACATGAATCCATGTATGAAACAATGGAGTGTGGAACCCCATGTAGACGTATAATCTCTCATATGTACAACCTTCCCAACTCATCAACACCAAAGGTCTCCTAGATCGGCAAGAAGTGAGAAACCTTTGTGGGTCAATCAATGACAACCCAAATTGCATCACTCCCTCGAGGCGACCTCAACAGACCTATCACGAAATCCATCGCGACATCATTCTATTTCCATTTGGGAAGGGGTAACTGCTGCAAAATCCCTACTGGTCGCTGATGATCCGCCTTCACCTACTGATAGGTGGAACATCTCATGACAAACCCAGCAACATCACTCTTCATACCTGCCCACCAATACTGATGGTGTGGATCATGATACATAATCATCACACCAGGATGAACTGCCCAAATAGAGGAATGACATTCCAATATTAGCTCCTTGCATTTGTCTGCTGGCACCCACACACATTCATAAAAATTCAAGATCTCATCCTCACCTACTATATATCTAGGAATAGGGTCCTCTCTGGACACACTCCCTTGTAAGACTAGTACTTCTAAATCTAATGGTTGCCTTATTCACACCCGATCAAGAAGAGTAGAGGTAACAACTACATAAGATAGAAATGTTTTCACCTAATAGTCGTGCACCAACAAATGCATCTTAGAGAATAGAGCCATAAGCTGCCACTCACTGATGGCTTCCGGAACTACCTGTATTTGAGTTCTTCTTCTCAACGCATCAGCCACTACGTTGCCTTTCCTAGGCATATAGGCAAGCTCAAAGTCAAAAGACTGAAGGTACTCAACCTACCATCTTTGTCTCAAATTTTGGTTACACTGAGTGAAGAAATACATGAGGCTTTTTTGGTCAGTGAAAACCACAAAATGATCTCCCAACAGGTAGTGTCTCCAACAATGAAAATCATGAAAAACTGTAGATAACTCGAGACCATGCATCGGGTAATTTCTCTCATGTGGCCTCAACTACTAAGACCCGTACGCAATGACTCCTTCTCCCTACATAAGCACTGCTCTTATCCGGATACCTGATGCATCATAGTACACAGTATATCTCTTTATTGGATCTGGCAGAAATAGCATCAGTAAGGAAATCAACCTCCCTTTCAACTCTTGAAAGGATGACTCACAAGAGTCAGACCACAAGTACTTCACATATTTCTTAGTCAGTCCTATCAGTGGTGCTTATAAGTTTCAAAATTCATGTATGAAACATCTATAGTAACCAGCCAGTCCTAAAAAACTTTGTACCTCAAATACATTCTTCAGTAGATCCTAGGAAACTACTACTCTCACTTTCTCTGAGTCTACTAATACTCTAGTCTCTGATACAACATGACCCAAGAAGTGAATCGGGTCCATCCAAAAGTGGCATTTCACGATCTGAGCATAAAAATGATGCTCTCTCAGTGTAATCAAAATGATCTCAAGATTGGAAGCTTGGTCGTGTCGAGAGTGAGAGAAAACCAAGATATCATCCATGAAGACTAATATAAAAGAATCCAAGTATGGATGGAACACTGTTTTTATTAGCGCCATGAAAAATACAGGCGTGTTTATGAGATAGAAAAACATAACCCCATACTCATATAGACTATACCATCTTTGAAAGGCTGCAAGATGTATATTAGATGGTCTAACGTGCAACTATTGATAACCAAACCTCATGTTCATCTTCAAGAACACCCGGGATCCTAGAATCTGATCCAAGAGATCATCAATCCATGGAAAGAGATATCAGTTCTTGACCATCAACTGGATCAACATCCTATACTCCACACAAGGTCTGAGGGTACCATCTGTCTTCATTGAAATCAGGATCGGTGAACCCCAAAGAGAAGTACTGGGTCGGATGAAACCCTTTGACTTCAACTCCTCCAATTGCTTCTTGAGCTCCTATTGCTCAGGTGTATCCATCCAATAAGGTGGAATTGACACCAGTGCCTCTCCGGACACAAGCTCAATAGAAAAGCCCACCTCTTGCTGTAGAGGCAAAAATGAAATTTCCTCTAGAAAGACATCCCTGAAATGATCCACCACTGGAGGAGAGTACATCTAGGAAGTCCCCTGGTCATCCAGATATAGACTAGAAATCTTATCTATAACTCCCCCAAACCAAGATGCTTGGGTCCTTCTCTTCTCACATGGACATCCCACTCTCCCTTATAAAGAAACGATCTACCCTCTGGTGATGTGAAACTCATCCAATGATGATAGAAATCGATAACCGCAAGGAAGGGGACTAACCAGTCCATTCCACGAATGAAATCATAGCCTGTCATGTCTATGAAATAAAGGTACCATAGAAAGTGACACCCACCAACCTCGAGAGGGCTCTCCTTGCAATGATGAATACTAGTCGTTCTTTCCCACAATGGTGTGTTTAGTGTCTAGATATCAGCAGAAGAAAAGATATAGGGCCTAAGGATCTCCACAACAGCAATAGATATAAAGATATGGGAATCCATAGTATCGAAAAATGAAGAAAAAAAACTAAGGGAATTAGTATCATACTTCAAACTGTAGAGGGTTCGGGATAATGCTCTTGTTGGGTCTACTCCACATCAAAATTCTGACCTACACCGCGTTCCTGCGACTCTACCTGACCACTCTGAACTGATCCATCCTTTTGTCACTGAAATCCTGGTGACTGGCTACCATGACCGCGACCTCCTCCTTGGACTAAATGGCCAGAAGATCTATAGATCCCTGCCTAATGAGAAACTGGTGGTGTTTCTCCTGAACGTGGATTCATCGAAGAACCCTTGTCACCAGCTGTTGGTTAGAAGATCTGACAGAAGGACTAAACATGTTCTATCTTTCCTCATGATTAGCACTCCACTGGGTCTCTTGGGTAATGTGGAATCATATGCCTACTCTTTCCGTACTGGTAGCACACCACCTAGAAACTAGAAGATGTCTCTCACCTACTATGATCTCTGCGCGTAGACTGCATGTGGTGCTTCCTGCTATTAGTAGAAGGGATATCAACTCCGCATGTCGAAACACCTTGGATCACCACTCCAGACTCCCTGAGATTGTGCTCCATGATTAGATCTTGGGTTAATATAGAACTAATGGATTTAAACTGAAATATGTTCACCTGAGATCAGATGTCGCACCTAAGACCATCCTAAAACTTCCTTTCCAGAAATAACTCATTACCTCCAAGAATATGCATGAAGCACTGTAACATTGTGAAGAGAGAAAAATACTCCATAACAGAAAGAGTACCCTTCTCCAGACTCATGAACATTGAGGTTTGATCGGCCCTCAATGTCTCTGGGTAGGATTAGTCATTCGACATGATGAAACCCATCCCACACCATAACCTGCTGGCGTCCCTCTTGTGAGATCACGTCCCACTATCTCTTGGAGGTGTCCCAAATCATACAAATAGCGAGAATCACCCTCCTCTATGGAGGTGTCTTCAGATGCTCAAAGATAGATAGCATGACTTCTAACCATAACTCTACAGCTTGAGGTCCTCTTTCCCATGTGAATGTGGGAGGATGCTGCTACTGGAAAACCGGTGTCAACTCTGTCATAGAAGGGGCAGGATGAGGCACTCCTAAAAAGGTATGTATAAACCTCATAAAGCCCTACCGGAACTATGCATCATCACCTATGTCCATAATTACAGCTAGTTCCAACACTGGGACAACTGGAGGATCTGCTAGTTGTCCCTGATCGGCCATATCTGGTGTCTGATCACTACCCTGTAACTGGTGGACAACCAGAGGACGTCTCAATGGAATGACTCTGCAAGGTCAGGAACATAACTTAGATCAAGATTAATATTGAGTGAAACTATAGATGTGTAAGAAGGGAACATGAGGAATAAAGCATTCATTTTTTTTAAAACTTAGATACACGGTGTCTATAATGCCTACACGGCATGTTCCCTTAAGCCTTCACATGGGAGTGTACTTCTACCAACTCAGTTCGTGTAACACCCCATACACATGGGCGTATTGTCCTAACACACGGCATGTACTTGAATCCTCTTCCCCTGCCTAAGTTCCTCTACACGGCTAAGCCACATAGTTCACCTAAAACAAGACTACACAGCGTGTTAGTGCCAGACACGGTGTGTACTACACAATCCTCACCAACCCTTGTTGTTTGTCACATGGCTGGTTACATGGCTCACTCTACAGGGTGTGTTCCAGATGGACACAATGTGTACTAGAAGGGTTTTACCACCCTGTGTTGTTCGTTACATGGCCAGATACAAGGTTTATACTACACGACGTGTTCAACGTTGACACGACATGTATATGTTTATTTTTTTCCATCTATGTCGTTATTCACATTGGTGGACACATGGTGTATACAACCCGGCATGTACAACGGTACACGGCGTGTTCCACCAAAGATTTCCCAACCCTGTGTCTCTACCCACACATCCAGTGACATGGTTAGAGACTACGTGGTGTGTACTTAAAAAATAGTTCTTTTCCAAACAGAAGTACACATCGTGTGTATTTATCATTATACTCCATGTATTCTAGGTTTTTCCAGACAGTAAGCCTCAGAAACAACTCTAGAACCCAAAAGAACACTGAAATAAACATTAAAGTGCCAAATTTCGATCAATGTGGACCCATACTCCCCCAAAAATCTAAGCATGACATCTTATACATGTCATACACAAGGAATAACAATACAATGATCCACAAATTTCTAATCCATGAGGGCCCATAACACCTCAAGACCCAAATTTTGGTGTCTATTCAAACAAAACCTTACACAAGACAATACATTATCAAAAGGCAGATATTCTATCAAGGCATCTATCATAACAACATGCTTATCTTACACAACATCTATCACAATAACAAGAAATCACTAATGCACCCTAAATGGCATGGAAAGAATGCATGACATGTGATTTATAGCAAGTGCCTATATGATGCTTGAGATGGCATACCCTCATCTCATCGGGTTTCAACATAATAGAATCTCAATAATATAAAAAATAATATCAAAAAACATGTGAATCATCCAATGGGGAAATCAAATCAACTGTAAAAATTGAAAAATTAGAAAAATTGAAATAACAAGGTAAATTGGATTTTCTCAATACACGAGTTAGCTACTCTTGGGCACAATATATTTCCAAGTACCTATTTCCTTCTTATCCCTAGATATAGGCTCTAAACAATATGTCAATAAAAAAAGAACCCTCTGATACCACTTTGTAATGTCCTGGTTCCGGAAGCCGCCCAGAGGCTCCTGTACCCAGTTGGTCACATGGCCTCAAGTGCATTTCCCCAAATTCTTGAGGTTGCTGACTAGCAGTGAGGGATTTGAGTGTGATAGTAGGAAATCAATGCCATCATTGGTAGATTAAAATAGAAGATGTAAAACAAAAATCAATAGTAGAAGAAGTAATTACACCATACAATAGTAATCAGTGGAAGACCAGAAGTAATAACTGGTGCACAAATATATAAATAGTCCATGATACGTATTTCTAGGAATGCAGCCTAACAAATCACAATGATAGAATATATTAATAAACCCATGTACAAAAAAATTCATGTAAACAGCTCCACAGCATCGCCAGCCTTAGCTTGGTCCCATGCTACCCAGCTCCACAATAATCGTGTACCTGAAGTTGAAGGGCACTTGCCTTTATCTATACATACAACAATATAATCTATTTGGGCCCAGAAGCATGACCCAAATAGGATGTGAGACTAATCCAAGTAGGAAACCACCCAAAGATCTGTGCATAATAGTCAGGAAATATAAATGTCAGGCAATAAACAAAATGAAGCAGTAAACAATGAAGTACATATAGTAACAATCATACAAATTCAATTGCATTCAATTTTATATATCAAGTAAGTAGCTAATCAAAAGTAGGTAACCCTATGGGAATTACTCACATCCTAACCCATCTGGTTCAACCAAACAAACACCATCAACCCTCATGGAAGTACACACAGTGTAACCCCTCTGGTTCAACTTTAACATAGGCACTCTGAGGAAGAACTCACCATAAATTCCCCATGTGGTCTCGTATCGGAAACTAATAGGCACTCTAAGAAAGCAGTCAATGTCCAATTCCCCTTGTGGCTGGTATCGAGGAAACTACAGACACTATGAGGGATAACAAAGTTCATCCCCCTATGATCTCACAATGTAACAGTAAATAAACACTCTGGAGAAGCCCTCAACATCTATTCCCTTTATGGTCTACTACACTAGGTTCTCACGAACCTGTGTAAGTCAATCATGCAGAAAGATAAATGGAAGCCAAAGTAAACCTCAAGAACTACTTGGATGAACAATCTAAAAATTATCATAGCATTTCAGATAATAATCACTCTATCCTAACAATATTAGGCCTGAGAAACAAAGCAGCAGCATAACAGGAAAAGCTGGACCAAATGGTCAAAACAAGAAAACAAGGGAAAACCCTACATAACATGGTAAAATTAACCCTATACATAAACAAACAACCTCTATCCAAACAAAAACGTAATAGAAGAAAAAACAGGGCTAAAATCCATAAACTTTCAACAACCCGTTCTTGGGTATTGGTCACTTTTGCACATGAAATTCAAAGGCAATCTACATAAAGGCACAAGCCACCTACCTCGGCATTGTATGGATGATATATGTGAACCTTAGTCCTTGAATCACCTTATAATGCAATAGATCTAAAAAAACATAAGATGTTCGACCGAGGATAACTCGTGAGAGAGGAGAAATTAGGAGATGATGTTCTAAAATAAGGAATAAATCACCAATGTGATTCCAACGCAATCTACGGAGGTCGATTCAGAGAACGGATGGAGAGTCGGGGGCTTAGCGAAGATACATGGCCGTACAGTCGCTCCTGGATGAGACAGACAAAGAGAAAACGGGTTTTTTCAATTAGAAGCGACCCTGGTCCGTTTAGTAAAAAAGTACACGACATGTATTTTAAATGTATATGGTGTGTACATACCTTTTTCATCCTCCACTTTAGGTGGCCTCTAGGTCACCACACACGACCATGTACTTGGCTATTACACGTCCAGTACATGGTCACCTGTGGAAGCTGGGTACACAGCGTGTACCTAAAGTACATGGCGTGTACTCCTGAAATTTTGCAAAAACTCCTCTTTTTCTCAAAAACAACCAGATTGCAAGATTTAAAACTAAGAAAAGATCTAGGTTATTACATACATGTACACTAGAGGATTATAACTAGTATTAGGGGTCAAATAAATTTTCTATGGAGATTATACCCTCTAATATCATCGCAAAACATAATAACCAATAACAGACGCCTCTATAATGGGTACAAAATAAAAGTGAATCATGTTGAATTATAGTTGAAATCAAGCTATAAAAACAACATGGAAAAGATAAAACAATAAAGTACTCATACAGGCCATACAGTCATTAAATGGAAGTAATATTACTACTCAAATGACTATACATAATATAGGATAAATTAAGTAAAACACATAGTGATTTGGATACTATCATAAACATCACCTCATAACTTTATCTTCAATATCAATGATATCTACCAACTTATCAACATGTACCCATTCCATTATTCAACCTTATATTCCAAATATGAGGTCTTCATATGAACCAAGCTTCTTATGTTGAGTGAGTGCATGAAACATAGTAGGACACCACAAATAGCGTCCCTATTAAAAACCAATATACATATTTGCATGCATATATTGAATCTAAATTTAGTCATATCATCTCATGAATAAACTAGTTACATGATTGGGTACTCAAAAAACCACACAATTAGTTAAGACATACCTACTTATTTAGTGTTGATATGGGATGATTCTCTGATAGTCTAAACACAACCTGAGTGCAAATGAATTTTCACCACTCATGTCATCAGTAAATAAAAAATGATCAATATATATATATATCATAACCTAGGGATGAATGATGAATCACCCATAATTTATTAAAGGTGAAAAACACATCAATGACTCATTTCTTAGGTGAATGATTTATTTACATACATTAGTAAATGGGAATGAGGCACCACTAATCAACTTGGTTAATGATGTATCACTTGTGAATGTGGTTTCACAAAAAAAAGTGAGTGAAAAAATTCATATAAATGTGAGTGATATATCACCATGAAATATAAATAATCAGCGACTAATGTATCATCATGTAAATAATCTATCACCATTATAACAATCAATAATTCTAAAAAATGTATTACTGTAATATTTCATGAGTAAAATACACTTTAAGATTTTAAATCACGTACTTAAAATATCAAAATTTGAAATATATTATGAAAAAATAATTAAAATGAAAATTAGAAAAATATAATGGATTATTTAATGTACTGTGTGGTCATGATGGTGGTAAATTTCATTCTTGTCATGTATATTAAAATAAATTTTTAATTTTAATTTTCAATAAAAATCGAATATACCTCATTCAAGAGAATGAAATGAATATTACTTTTAAAACTTCTGCTAAAAAAATTACATGACTATTATAAATGAATTTAAATTATCATTGGATAATTGTAATTTAATTCAAGAATTTTTTTAGAAAACATGGATTTGGATGAAAAATAATTTTTGACTGCAAAATAAATAAACTCATATTCCCAAAAAATATTCTTTTAGTATATTGAATATATAAAGAGAGGAAATGAAATAAAACATGTATTCATAAAAAATAAATAAAGACAAGTAAAATTAATTGTAGTCTTGAGAGATAAGTGATAAAATTCCATCATCTTCTAATTAATCATATACAGTCCCAATAAATAATGATATTATACCATAAATCACATACCTCAAATTCAATTCTCTTCAAAAGTCCTCTAAAATACTATATAATAATTTTAAATTTATTATGATTATATAATATAATAATTTAAATTCTTATAATATCATAAAATAATCACATTTCTGTATCCATTTATAGACATTTCATTTTCTAAATCATCAATTCCAGGTGTTAACTATTTAATTTTTGATGGAAATTTTGGTTCTGAATTTCCCAACTTCATTATTTTCTAATGCTTCTATCATATTACAAATTATATCCATGATAAAATTATCCTATATATTTATTATGTATATAGTTATCTATAAAATTTAGATATATAATAATGAGTTAAACTTTTCATTGAGATGGTAGGTCATAAGTATGCATGAACGTTATTTCCATTTTATGAAGGATGGAACAAAATAAAGGAAAATAATAATTCACATTTAAAAAATAACTATAATCTCATATATAAAATATGTATTCCTTGAATTTATCACTATTACTATTTATGTAAAGAGTAAATGAAAAATAAATTGCATCACTTCATAGAGGAGGAAATCCAAATGTAAACATAAACAAAGTTATTATGTTCCAAAGGATTAGAAGGATGTGGATAATGGTTTTTGCATTATAATAATAATGATTCAGTATATTAAAAATTCTGAATTAATTATTTTATAATGGATACCATATATTTAGTGGATGTATAAGAAGAAATCAAATTGAAATTGTTTGGTTAATATTTATACATATTCAATTAGAATCCACTTTTGGATTACAAATTTTTCCATTAAAGGATGGTATTTCCAAGATATTAGAATCCATATAATGTGTGTAATGAATCTAGGAATGTATTATGTAAGTTCTTGGGTGATATTGAAGGTCAAAATATTATGAATACTATATAAAATGTGGTCCCATTTTTTAGTCAGTAGAGGGGTACTATTACAATAACATAAATTATAAAATTAACATACATTAATATTCAAGCTGAAATGGGGAAAAATGATATAATTCAAATTTATGATTTTTATGAGTCTAAATACAATCATAAAATAAAATTTGGATTATTTATGGTTATTCTTCACCCATAACCCTTAGTTTTAACCCCTTTTCACCATTTTTTATAATTACCTCAGTAATAAAGTTTGATTCTATATAGGGGTCTGAATTTAAACGACCCATAAATGGAACATGTTTAATATTTTCAACTATATCCCATTATGTTTATAGAATGTGTGATTTTTATTTATTTAAAATTATTTAATAAACTATTTTTTATTTTAAAATATCATTAAGGACATTGTTGGACCTATTCATTTACATTAACTTGGAAAACAACATAAAAGCAATGATATTTGTATATGACCCCTTATAACATCCAAAATTATTTATATTTATTTATAAAATTTTTAGAACAAAATAATTCACTCTATTCATATTACTTTTATCATATTTAAAATTATTTATTTTATTTTCCTATTAATTAAATAAATATTGTGTCAGTGTTCTGTAAGTTATTAAGGTAATTATCCAATCACTAAAAACGAATAATAAAAAATTTAATAAAAAATTTATTTAAATTTTTTAAAAAAATTAATGCTGAAAATAATCTTATTTTATCATTATGTAAAAATTATATATTTTTTATTTTAAAGAGGATTAAATTTTGTATTTATTATCTTCTTAAACTAATATAAAGATCAAAATGAAAGAAAAATTGAACCAAGTATCCATATTTTTTATAATTGGATGATAATGTCAAAAATAAGCGCATAAAATAGGATGAATTCAAGTGTTTGATAAAGTTTAAATCCTTATCTAAATTTTTTAACATTATTTAACTCATTTTACCATTACTGAGGTTAAAAATATTGGCCATGGTTACTGTTCATTATGGTAAAAAATAAAAGGGGCCTATTTAAAAATTTTGTACCATTTTATTAAAAACAGGGGTCCATTTTTCGAAGATTAAATTCATATAATTTATATATATATATTTTAAAATAAGCATGTTGAACGCAAATAAAACTGATTTTGAGAAAAATACAATTTTTAAGCATACAACTGGATTTATTATTATCTCATTCACAGAAAAGAAAATTGATATATAGTAAATAATTTAATTAACTATTATCATTTAATTTCAATAAAATAATTCATATGTAGATATTAGTCTCACTTATTTAAATAAAAACACATTTTTTCACAAAAAAATGATTTTCAAAAAAATGTCTCTGTTTACCATCAAATGATTTATTCTCATTTCTAAAATTTTCATAACTATTAAATTTATTTTATACATATATAGAAAATTCACAATTTTTTTATTCTTTTTATACCCTTAATTACAAATACTTGGTAGTAATTTCCATATTATGTAATAATATTTCAATATTATAACACAGTTCGTTTAAACTTAGTGTTGTATATAGAGAAAACAATCAAAGAAATAAAATATAATAAAATATAATTATCATAAAATTTATAATTTTTACAAAGGAACTTATACCAAAACATGGGGACCTTTAATTCCCTTTGGTACCTTTCATGTTCCATCTCATTCAATTGATGGAGGGATGGATCGAGTTGGTTTTTATCAGCTTAAGTGATCTTCTATAATAAAAAATCAATGAGAATTTTTGAAATATTAAGTCATTAAGGACTCAAAATTAAATTTAAAAATTATAGGTTGATAAAATTGGAATTAGAAAACATTTTAAACCATTAATAATACTAATTTTCATCTTATAATATTTTCCTAATTTAAATGAAGATTAATAAAATATTACTTAACATTAAATACGCTTAATGTTATTTTTAGGACTATTATTATTTTTTCATTTTTGAAACATAAATAAAACAATGTAGTTTGATTAAAAACACTTGAATCATCACCTATAATGCTTAAGTATATTTAAAATAATGGTAACAATACAATTTATCCAAAACATATAAAATTTAATGTTTTTAAAATTATTGTATTTATTTTTATACTACTTTCACATGTATTGTGTAAACACTACATTAACATATTAAATAATTATTATATAATTAAAAAATAAAAATAAATTACCAACATATATTAAATATATTAATAATTAATATAATTATCTTGAACTAATCAAAAATTATTTTTACCCTAATCATTATCCTGAAAAATCATTATGTGGTGAGGGATACATTTTTTATATTAATTTTATAATATAAAAGAAATTTCATAATAAAAAAAGGGGTTCCAAATGAAAAAAATATATAAAATTGGATAATGGAGTGTCTAAATAAAATAATAGAATCAAATTTAGAAAATAAATTAAAGGTATTTGTGGTCTCATCATTTAATCCCCTTGTTAAACCTTTTTTCCTTTACTATGGTGATAAAATTTTACAATCGAAACTATTCATAATAAGAAAAACTAAAATGTTACCTATTACATAATTTAATATTATAATCCCAAATATGTAATCCATTATATAATATTAAAATTTTGAGACTCATTATACCCACACTCCCTATTCTTGTGAAAATAAACTTTCTTTAAGTAACATCTTTGATAGAAATTAAGATTACTTAGGATAAACATATCGTTATTTTACAGCATTTCCATAGCATAAATTTTAAATCTAAAAATAGTCTCACATTACCTATAATACAATTTTTAGTTTCATATAGTGATATTAATATGAAGAACTTATTTTATAATACTTGTGAAAACTTAACCATAATTGATCCAACGTAGAGTCCCTTATATATTTCTTATAAGTTATACTCATCTTCACAAATTACAGAATAGAAACATAAGAAAGGGGTGGGCTCAAATAAACAATAAGGTAAAAACTCATCAAAATTACATCAAGGTTTATTTCATATTCATATGATAAAACTTGAAAATGGAATAAATATTAAAATAAAAAACATAGGGGATAATAAGAGTTGTTCAGAAGATGTGATAACAAAACATGTAAACTCAAATGAACAAACATGTACCATAGATGATGAGTGTGAGATAATCATGGAAACATTGAATAAGTTAATGTCATAATAAGTTAATGGATTCATAAATATGTGTAAATAACATAAATTATGACATCATAAACATAATTTGAGGCTCACTGAAAAGATAACATAATAAAGTGTCTTAGATTTATTTCCAATGCAACATACATCATATCTCATGAGATGAAAACATTACCCAATACATTGTAGGGATATATAGTTACCCTCCCACACACAAAATAATGAATTTAACAATATGAACTTGCATACCTATTTCACATGATTATAAGAAAATGTACATAATTAATAATAATGATAAAACCCTTAAGGAGAATGTGGGTTTCATAATCTTATCTCAAATCATAACTGAAGGATATATCATAAGGATTTACAAGAGGAAATCTAATAAAATAATTTTTTAAGATCATATAAGAATAATTAAGAAAATTTCTATAATTTTTAGTTCCAATTTAGAAACAACCAAGAGAAATATTGTAATGGAATGAATAAAAATAGGCCACTTTGGTGATTCTTTATGAAATAGGTAAACGATATTTTAAAGAGGAAAGTACTTATTATTTTCATTTAAAATAGAATTATACTAGTATGATTTAAATAAAATATATAGTCTTTTCATAAATTAATCATGTTTAAATACATTATATATTGGTTGTAATTAAATTGAAATAATCTAAGGGAAAGTTCCCTTAAATCAGGTAGTCTTAATGGAGAGAATTATAAAGTTAACATAAAACTTATATTACCACCCCAAAAAATAAAGGCATACTAAACTAATTATATATTTAATTAAAATATATACAAAAAATAAATGAATAAATGAAAATAATTTATAGAAAAATGGATAAAATTAAATACAATGTGTAACCCAAAAGTAATAAGGGTGGTTCATAAGATCCCTTATAAACATAAAAATTTATAAAGTATATAATATTTTAAAAGGTATTTTTGTGATAGGAATGTAAATTCATATAAAATAAATAAGAAATTTATAGTTATATAATAATATGATGAATCATTCCAAACTTATTAGAATAAATATCAATAATCGAAATCATAACCCAATGAATGCAAATGGAGTTAACAAAAAGCCTTACCTTTAGTACCGATTGATTTAACATGATACAACCTCTTGTATAAAAATTTACAATTTTAATCCCCTATTTTAGAACCATATTCACACCTATAACCTTTTATAAAATTTATTTATATTAATTTTTTACCATTATATTAATCATATATATTTTATTTTCATTATCAGATGTTATTAGCATTGGTTATTTGTTTACTATTAGTTTCGTAATAGAGGTGTCGATTCATATTAATAGATTAAAATATAATAATTATTACATAATTATAAGTACTATAATTCATTTTTATAATGATTCATAATCTTAAAATTACATTTTATATGTACATTAGCTACGATTCATGTTGATGGGGTTAGTTATGTGATTGTTTTTGTAATTTTAAAGAAAGAGGACAGATATCTTAATAGCATGTTAGATATATCAATTACCTTTACAGAAAGAAAATAATTATTTAATAATTATTTATTAATATATATAGTAATTTAAATTCCTTAGTCATTCTAAATAGAAATTTATAGCATCGTTCATGTACGTGATTAAGTTGGCCCAAACAAGAACTTCTTATATTTAATGTGTGATTATCATGAACAATGTTATTCTTTTGGATAAATATCATAATTTACAAAGATAAATTATAATGTTCATGATTAAATAATCTTTCGAACTATATTTTATGATATTTTGATACATAAGAAAATACTATATTGAAAAATGGAAAATTTCACTTTTGTTAGGGTGGTAGTTTACATGTGCGCATGGGAGACACATTTTTTCCAAGGTTATACAGAATGATAAAGAATATTTTATAAATATATATAATATATAATTTGATAAATATCATATTATACATTTAAATATACTTTTATAATAATTCATCAAAGGGTGCGATGGAAAGTCAAACACACTGTTCATTAAGGTGGTAGTCTACATGTACGCCTAATAAAATCTCCATTTTTCAAATGGAATTCAAGGGAGTTAAAAAATAGATATTTCACTAGATTATTAATATTTCAGAATATTAATAATACTAATGGTATCATACTTTCATGGATATAATATATCTGGGAGGGTAGAAGAATAAAATAATTAAGAGATCTCAGTTGAGAACATTACCTCTCCCTTTGGATGTTCTCCCTTGGATAACACCTTATGTAACTTTTTCATTGTCTTTTGGAAACTAAAATGGTTCTATGAAATGGTGATATAGTTTTGTAGATACTAGAGAAGATTTTATTTTGATATAATTAGTGGAAAATGTGGTTTAGGTGTACACCATTTATAAGTGAAGTGAATGGATATTATGTAAACATAAATTTTAATATTAAGAGATCACATTTTTCACTTAGAATATGGTTAAAAATATGAAACTCATAGATATTGGAAATGTTAAATTTCTATAATCCCTCAAAAATTCATTTTATACATTTTTAAAATAAATTTTTATGTTATTACTCCTTAGTTTATCACTTTTTACCATTTTAGCTTCTACTACAATAACTACTTTTTTACCTAGCTTGTTTATTTTTTATGATTAAAGATAAAAATGAACATTATTACATAATTTGGGCCTAATGATTGAAAATATAAAATTAATTTTATTTTATTTTATTTTATTTATAAAATTGTGGAAATTATGTTTTTAAGTAATAATTATATATCACATTAAAAACAATTTGTGAGAAAATATGTTTCTAGGAAAAAAAATTATTTAAGGATAATTTTATAAATTTTTATAATTTCGATTAAATTAATTTGTTATTTTTTGAAAAATACAAGTTATGTATCTTAAAAATCACTCTAAAATGATATTCCACCTCAAGAAAACTTGAAAAAAATAAAAAGATGAAAAATGTACTTTATTGGGCTAAAAAACACTTATGTTTTCAAAATCAAAAACATGCGTTTTATAAATTCAACCTAGTATTTTTAAAATAATAATTTCACTATATAAAATAATTTTTAAAAAAACAAATTTATGTTTATAAGTTATATTTTCCTCATGATATATTCATAAAAATTATGGTATTTCTTAAAAGTAGTATATTTTACTATACACCTAACAAAATTATGTTTGAAAATTCGAAAAATATATCCTAAAATAATTTTTTCATTGTGAATTAAAAAATAATGTTCATTTTTCAAAATTCGAAATTTAATAATTTATATATTTAGTTTTTAAATGAAAATAAAAAGAATAAATGAAAACTATTTTTATGGAATAATAAACATTTAAAGAATAAATGTTCTTAATATTATTTCATATCAATTTCTAATTAAACAGTTGTTAATATATAAATTTGAAATATTAATTATTACCATAATAAATCATTAAAATATATCAATTTAATTTATTATATCAAACAAAAATCACTTTAAAAATAGCTCACCAAAAATTATCCCTATTATATTAAATGACCATAACCCAAATACAATTAAAATTACTTTTTTATATTACAGTCATTTAATTTTTTCAACATATTTATATTAAAATATATTTTTAAATTTTATTATATATTTTTTTTAATGATAATTTTAACCCATAAAACAGGTTTTAAATAATTCAATTATATTTTTGTTTCATTATTCATTTTTTTAATTTTAAAATTTGATACTTAAAAAACACAACTTTAGTATACCTTTTGGATACTTGTATATCAAGAGACAAAATTTTTAATAAACATTTTTCAAATTAACATATTTCCATTGACCATTTTTATAATATTATGATTTTATTCCAGTAAATATCCCAAGATAGTTCTTCCCATTAATTTAATTCTTTATCACAAATCCTACAATTGTTTTAGTGCTTATCCTTCATTACAAACTTGTGATTGGGGTAATGATCTTTCCAAGTGCACTGTGTGGATAAGTACTATATATTCTCTATATATTTATATAATTTTTCATTTTCTCCACTTATATTTTTCTTATTGTTTATCATTGTTTCATCATTGTAATGTATTAATGTTTATATGGAATTGTAATGTTTTATCTCAATAAAATGTATTACATTTCTTTTCAGTTTTGTATTGAGTATAAAGGAAACTATTCAACACATTATTCAATTAAAGGAAAATATATACTAAATTATTATGGGGCAACATTTTTCATAAGTGTTAAAATTACTTTTAATATAAGTACGTGTGATCCAGAAAAAATAGTTTTTAGAAAAAAATCATTTTTAAGTATAAAACTGATTTTTCACCAAAATATGTTTATGATTGATCCTAAGAAATTTTATAAGTTTATTATTGAAAAAAATAAGTTTATTAAAAATTGTGATTAATCAAAAACTGAATTTTACCATTCAAACACTTAATAGAATTCAAATATCCAAAAATAGTTTTTATTAGATAAAATATAACTTAGGTTACCATATTTTAAGAATGGGTTTTAGAGTTCAACATTATACTATTAAATGGATTTATATTCAACTAAAATACATATATTTATGATTAAATGTTTATATATATATTTAATTCATGATTATATCATATTCATGTCATACAAGTTATGGTACTTGTAAAATTGTTATTTACCACAATACACCTAAATATTTTCCTCTTCAAACGACTTCCAAAATATCACTGTATGTTAATTTTGACATGATTAATTCAAAAATGATGTTAAATTAATGAAATTAAAATTATAAAGAATATAAATGTAGAATTTAAATTAAAATAATCACTACGCCAGAATTTGTATTTAGCGGCAGTTTAAACCGCCGCTAAATCGTTCTACGACGATTTTGGAAAACCACCGCTAAATCATGCATCAGGAAATAAATAGCGGGGGTTTTTTTGCGGCGGTTTAAACCACCACTACATCATTTTAATTTTTTTAAAATTTAAAATTTTTATTAATTTTTTAATTCGTGATGGTTGTTTAGAAGCGGTTTAAACCATCACTAAATCTTTTTTAATTTTTTTTATTTTTTTAATTATATACTTATTTATTTATTAATTTCCATGCACATGCCCATCCATCTCCACACATAAGTCTATGTCCATGCACTTGCCAATGCCATGTATATAAATTCTGCGTTGGGTGAGATTTGAACTCCTTACCTCTTGCTTATTTTCCAAAGATTTTACAACTCCAGCAAGCTCTTCAAGTGGTTAATAAATCGAATTTTATATACTTATATATATATATATTAATTGGAAAAACAGGTAATACATAACAAATAGATAAAAACTAAAGAATTATTAATCAATAATTATTAATCAATAATGAATAATGAATAATATATAATATAATATATATATAAATATATATATATAAATATATATATATAATATAACATATAATATATAACATATAATTTATAATACATAATATATAATAAATAATAAATAATATATAATATATAATATATAATATATAACGTATTATATATAATCTGTAATCTATAATATATATTATATAATATAGAAAATATATTTTATATTTTATATTTTATATTATGTATTATATAATAGATAATATATAATATATAATACATATTATATAATATATAATTCATATTATATAATATATATTATATATTATATAATATCTGATATATAATATATAATAGATAACATATAACATAATATATATATAAGTAATGTATAAATAATAAATTATTCAAAAAATAATTTAATATATAAAAAATAAATAAATATTAGTAATAAATTAATAAATAATAAATTAATAAATAATAAATAAATAAATAATAAATAATAAATAGAAAATAATAATCCATAAATAATTAAAAATTAAAATTTAATAATTAATAATAACTAATAATTAATAATTTATCACTAATAAATAATAATTCATCATTAATAATTTATATTCAAAAATTTATAAATAATTTATAATTAATGAATAATTAATTATTAATTAATTAATAACTATTGAATAATAAATAAAAAAATAAAAACTAAATTGAATAATAAACTAATGATAAATTAATATTTAGTAAGTAAAAATTAAAAGAAATAAAAAATAAAAAGTAAAGAATAAAGAATAAATAATAAATAATAAATAAATAAATAAATAAATACATAAATAAATAGATAAATAAATAATAAATAATTAATAATTAATAATTAATAATAACTAATAATTAATAATTGATAATTATAAAATGACTAATTCTTAATTAATAAATAATATTTTAATTTTAATGTTCAATATTCAATATGAAATATTTAGTATTTAATAAATAATTAATAAATAATTAATATTTACTTAATAAATAATCAATAAATAATCAATAATAAATAAATTCATAAATACATAAATAAACAGATAAAAAAATAATAACTACTTAATAATTAATAATTAATAATAGCTAATAATTAATAATTGATAATTATAAAATTAATAATTCTTAATTAATAATTAATATTTTAATTTTTAATATTTAATATGAAATATGAAATATTTAATATTTAATAAATAATTTATAATTAATTAGTAATTATTTAATTAATAATTAATAATTAATAATTAATAATTAATAAATCAATAAAAATTAATTAAAAAATGAATAATAAACTAATAATAAATTAATATTTTGTACATTAAAAATAAATAATAAAGTTTAAAGAATAAAGAATAAAAAATAAATTATAATGAAATAAATATATAACAAAATAAATAGATAAATAATTAAATAATAATTAGTAATTAGTAATTAATAATAACTAATAACTAATAATTTATAATTTATAATAATAAATAATAATTAATTAATAATAATTAATTAATTAATTAATAAGGAATAACGAATAAATAAATAAATAATGTATAATAAACTAATAATTAATAATTAATAGTTAAAAATTAATTAATAATTAACATAAATATAAATTAATAATTAAATTGTACATAATAACTGAATAATAAATATATAAATAAATACATAAATAATATTTAAATAAATAATTAAATATATCATAAAACATTAAGAACCTCTAAAAACCCTAAAAACAATGAAATGGTCATAAAATATGATCTGATACTAATTTTTCCAGTGCCACAACCATTCAAATCAAAGATCAGGGAGTAATCTTGGATATGATATGTGGTACAGGCCGAACAGAAACCTGGATTGAAAGTTATAACCGTTTGAATTTTAAGAAATCGGTATCTGCAACTAAAACCTCTATTTCGGAGGCCTTTTGGGCCTTTTGGTGGAGTAAAAAAAGGGATACAATAATCAAAGAGTTAGTACTAGACCTAAGTGGTGTAGAGATCATCACACGATTCGATTTGATATGTAGTAGAGCCCAAACAGACTTCCGAATTAAAAGTTATGGTCATTTGAAGTTCGAGTTTGATTTTCGACTTTTGAATTTTGAATATATATTTTTTCCTTTGATTACCAGGTGGTTTAAATCTCACATGGTTTTTTATCATTTGATAAACATCTATTTGACTTGTTGTGGAGCTGAAATGGACTCTTAGATCAGAAGTTACGGTCATTTGATGTCAATGTCTGTTCTTCTACTTATTTAAGATTTCCTTTCCGTTTAAAAATATTATTAACTAATAATTAAAAAAATTAATTAATTGAAAAATTATAAATATATGAAATTATAAATAATATACTATATTATATTGTAAATAATAAAAAATAATTATTAATAAAGAATAAATAATAAATAATTTTTTAAAATTTGTAACACTTTTTTTCTTAAATTTTGCTGCGGTTTTAAAAAATCCACCGCTATTTTGCGGTGGTTTTTTTAAATCTTCTGTTAAAAATCAATTTTTTGAAGATATTTTATAAAAAAAATTAATAAAAAATTAGCGGTAGTTTTTTCACGGTGGTTCTAAAAACAGCCGCTAAATTTTTGTTCGAAAAATATTTAGCGGCCTTTTTTCAATCGGCCGCGAAAAAACCTTTACTAAAATACTATTTTCTTATAGTGAATGAATGTAAAGAAACCCCACTTTTATTGAAAATGACCCTTTTTAAACTGTAAGTGTTTTAACATCTAAAGTTCAACTTAAAACATTCCATAATTAAAAACTCTAAAAATATTAAAATTTTGATAGAAAAGATTTAAAATTCAAATATTAGAATATTTGATCTCGTATTATTTCAAAAAAAAACTATACATTTCCCTCCAAACATCATAAATCTCTTATAATGTTACAAAAAAATGAATTGGACATAAACAAATATTATCTAAAATATGATAATCATTGTATAAATAACCTAAATCACCATAAAGAAACAATGAAATCATATATACTTCCGAATGTTAACTTAATATTTATTCCCCAATTAATATCAACCATTTTGATATAAATTACCACATTAGAAAAAAAAATTATCATTTGACGTGATTCATATAATGTTACAAATTTATAGAGAGATTATTACAATATAACATTAACTAGAAATCACCAAATCTCTTTCTTAATCCCATCATTTTCTATATGGTGAAACATATTATCCAGAAAGAATATAATATTCATTTATAATAATTAACTATAGTATCATATTAACCCAAAATATTATCTTTTCCATACATATTTTCCCCAATATAATAACATTCTTCCCAAATATCTTTTATTTAAAATCACAAGATAAAATAAGGGATATATATACCTCAATAATGTGTTCTTCCTAAAACCCAAGGAAATATCCCAAAATATCACACAAAAATAATACCAAAAAAGGGGGTTCTATACCTTTGAACTTATCGACAACCCTAAAATTAACAAGACATAATGGTATCATCAACTATTAAATTATCCTCATATGATAACTTCTTAGCCAATAATTTTATCTAAAACATTTATCTGATACCAACTATGACAAATTACAACTTAAATAACCCCTGTTATGAATTTATTAACAAGGATTTTACATTAATTCATTCCCTTGATCATTTAGTTTTAGTGTTTTAGTGAATTACAAAAAACATTCCACAACAAAGTAGAGACATCAACATATTGTTCATTTTTTCCCAACAGAATTCCATAAATTTAAACCCATTTTTCTTTCAAATTTTTTTTTATATTTTTAAGATGAGTCTCGATAGAAAAATTATGGACTTTTTCTATAGTTCCTACACATCCTTATATCTAATGAAAAACATTTTTAATTTTGGGATCATCCCAAAAAACATATTAAGCGGTACTAAAAAAAGAAAACTCATTATTCTAAAGAAAGTCATACAAACCCAAAAAAGAATTTAACCTTTTCACAATACACATTTTCATATAAAATAAATCATAATCACATGTGAAAATAATATTTTCAAACGTAAACCCTCTAAAACCCAGAGAAATCATAGAAAACCCATGAAGGCATCATGAGGAAACATTAGAACCTATGACAAATATTTTTCACAAAAGAAAATTAAAATTTTAAATTATCATATTCCTTCTTCTTGAAATCGAACAATGTCCATCAAAACTCATTGAATGAATAGAAAAATATTGTTGTCACCTTGGTACTTCACACTTTCAAGGTAGAGTCACCCAACAGGATAATTAAAACATTTAGTTAAGAGTAAATTATATCAATTAACTGAGTCACATAAAAGGATAAATTTATCATCTGTTAAACCTATCACTTAATAAGAGTAACTTATCACATGATAACTCAGTCTAGTTCATAAGATTAACTTACCATTTATCTTTTTTTTATTTTATAGTAGTAACTTACTACTTATCTTTTTCAAATTTATAATATAAACTTACTCGTTATCCGCATTTATATTACCCTATTCATTAGAGGGATATATTATACACACCTATCACATAAAAAATATTTAAGAAAAATAATATCAAAAAAAACAAAAAAACTTTTATTTCCATCATAATAATCATAAAATTTTGAATTTGGGGCCATAAAAAAATTACTTTTAGTTTTCTGATAAAAATGAGAAGAAATATACTTTCCTTTTGAAAACACATAGTAATTAAATATTCACAAAAAATAGTTAAATTATATTCTTTTAAAAATGAAAATAAAAAATATATTAGTCTTCATAAATAAAAATTTCTTTGAATGTGGAAAAATGTGGTCATGTGGTAAAAATTGAAAAAAATCCTTTCACACTTATAAAAAGAATTAAAATATTATCTCTTGGAAAATGTTAAAAATATTCTTTTTAAAAACATTGAAAATAAAGTCTAAGATAGTTGAGATGTAAATTAATCAATTGTTTTAGTATAAGTAATAACAGTCTTGAGACATTTTAAAAAATAAGGATATATAGGGAAATAATTTAAAACATGTAAAAAAATATTTTTTAAAAAATACATTACCACTTTGGTCACATTTGACTCAAAAAGATACTAAATGGAGAACCTAAAATGGATTTATAAAAAACTTTATTTTATATAAATTATAAATTGAATTCATCCCTTTGTTAGATTATATGACATAAAAATTAAATCGTGTCCTTAAAATCACATAATCTTATATGAATAGAAATTGAGAAAATAAATCTCTTACCCCTTATCCTGAAAATCCACATATAAATATTATTTTTCTGAATAATAAAATTATATTAATTATTTAACTGAATAAGAACCATTTTTCATTCCCTGTTTTTTCCTTTTATTTTATTTGTTACCATATTCTATTTAGTTGCTAAATCAATTAAGTTCATGTCGAATGTTTTTAGGTCATTCTATCCTTGACCTTTAACCATCTTTGGTTCGTGGGCCAAAGTCAAAAATTGTCATGGATACACCATATAAATATACTTAAGAATTTTATAATCACCATTTAGATACATTCAATGTATTATTAAAACCAACCATGTAAAGAGGCCAAGAAAGTTGGAATGCGTCGATTTATGGATTCGGTGGTCTTCTTGTACACTTGAGAAATATTTTCATTTTAAAAATGGATTCAAAATAAATAAATTAAATCAGATTTTACCTTTAAAGACTCATAATTACTATATAAATATAATATTTAAACATTAAAAAAATATCTGGCTAGCCATATGATCCGGTGGTGAAAAAACAAAATGGTTCATTCATGGAGGTCATTGTCATCACATACACAATGGAGAAGTTTCTATTTTCCAATAGATATAAAGGAAATAGTTTATATATTATTTTTTCCTTTTAAAATCATAATTGTGTAATATATCGTATATATATTTATTAATTAAATCTTTATAACTTTCTATGCAATGTGGTGATGAAAATTTAAATACATCACTTCATGGTGGCGGTTCTTTCAAAAGCATTGGGATATTATCCACAATAATGTTTGTAAACATGTCAGGAACTTTTTTATTCATGGATCTTTACCTCATGGAATCAATGCTCAATTTTTAACCTTAATTCCCATGGTTGGAAATTCCTCTGAGATCCATCAATTCAGACCAATTTCCCTGATTAACACTCTTTATAAGATTATTACCATAATTATTGCAAATAGACTGACTCCTATTTGCAATGAAATTGTTTCTGGGAATCAATTTGGCTTCATTAAAGGTAGGTCCATTCAAGACAGCATTTGTATTGACTCCAAATGTACCAACAGTTTAAATAAAAACACTATAGGAGGATGTGTGGCTATCAAATTAGATATCAGAAAGGCTTTTGACACCATAGACTAGAATTTTATTTTCAATGTCGTAAAAAACTTTGGGTTTAATGATACCTTTATTAGAAGAATTAATACTTTATTTCATTCAACTTTCATCTCTATTCTGATTAATGTCACTCCTAGATGTTTTTTTAAATGCTCTAAAGGTGTTAGAAAGGGCAATCCCCTTTCTGCCATCCTTTTTGTTATTACTGAGGATTACCTAAGTAGGCTCCTCAGCAATCTGGTTGATCAAAGTAATCTTAATCTTATTCAAGTTTCCAGAAACATAAATTCCCCTACTAATATTTTATATGCCGATGATATTATTCTATTTCTTAAAGGGGATCACAAAAATATTCAAGTTTTCAAGCAAGCCATAACCCACTATGAGGAAGTTTCTGGTCAAGATATATCCTGGAATAAATAATATATATTTTTTGTAAGAACATTCCTGTTAGAAGAAAATCTATCTTTACCACTTATCTTGGTATCAAAGAAGGTCTCTTACCTTTCACTTATTTAGGTGTCCCTATCTTTTGGGGTAGACCCAATGTTATCCACTTTTCTAATATCATAGATCAAATTATTAACCACCTCTCTAATTGGAAGGGTAAATCCCTTTCCATGGCTGGGAGAATATGTTTGGTCAAATCCACCATTGTTTCTAAAATGTTCTATGCCCTTATGATTTATAAATGGCCATAGGCATCTTCAATAAAATTAATACTTACATTAAAAAATTCATTTGGACATGAAGTATTTTCAAAAAGAATTTGGTCACTATTCTTTGGAATTCTTGTTGTAAACCGCTTGATAAAGGTGGCATTGGCATAATAAATCTAAAGTTGTTCAATAGCGCTCTACAGGCCTGTCTAACATGGCTTATTATCAATTCTTCTTCTAAAGATTATGATTTTTTGAACCATATATTCCTTCATAAACTTTTAACGGGGAATTATAATTTCATCAACTCTTCAATCTAGCCTTCTATCAGAGACTCATACTATAAGATCATGGAAAATGCCAGATGGATGGTCAGTGCTGATTCTTCCATTAATTTTTGGTGTTGAAAATAGCGTGAAAACCCCCTGATCTCACTATTACCACCCAATTTTATTCCTGATAATACTAGTCAGTCTATAAAGGCTGTCTTACAATTAAATAGACATGACCTCCCTGATTATATTGTGCAGATTATTTATAATCATTCCTTTTCCTCTGATGGGGACTTCTTAGTTTGGGAACCTGTTCCAAATGGAACGCTCGACACTAAAAACTTTTATAAGCACAACTTTTCTAATGATGAATCTAATTATCTATGGGTGATTCATTTCAATAAACATTGGATTAAACCTTCTAGGAACACCCTTATTTGGTGCATCTCTCAAAATATATTGCTTGCTGAAATTACGTTGCAAAAATTAGGCATCCAACTTTATTCTAAATGTCACGTGTGTAATAAACATAGGGGGAATGCTGATCATATTTTTCTATATTGTGCTACGGCCTCTTCATTATGGAATTATGTTTTTGAATTATTCAATTGCAGATGGATCTTAACTGACTCTATTTCATTGTTTTTTAAAAATTGTATCATCTATGAAGCTTCTTTACAGGTTAAAAATATATTTCTTGTGGCAGTGGCAGAACTCCTGCATGAGATCTGGTACGTTAGAAATGATCTCATTCATAATAATCACTCATTTAGTCTCAATGCAGGAAAATATCAGATTCTTATTGCAATTCATGAAGCTGCCTCAATTCAAAAAGACTGTTGCAACAAATTGGTTAGTGAATTTGAGATCCTTCATCATCTCTATGTTCCTAGAATCTACCCTACGCCCAAAAACGCTCCTTTGAAGTTTTCTGGAAATCACCAATGCCGGGATGGGTCAAAGTGAACCTTGATGGTGCTTCTAAAGGCAATCGAGGACCTTCCAATTGTGGTGCTATCTTCAGAGACTCAGATGGCCAGTGTTAGGGTTGTTTCTATGTTGGATGTGGTCACTCTTCATCTCTGGAGGCGGAAATGCTTGGAGTCATTCACGCTGTTGAGTTTGCACTTCAAAAAGGATGGAGAAAGCATTGGATTGAAAGTGATTCTTCCACCATCATTCATGCCATCTGGAATTGCATCATTCATCTGGCTTGGCCACTCACTACGTGCTGGATGAATTGCTTGAAGACACTCTATGGGATTGATTACATTGCTACTCATGCCTACCATGAAGCAAATTCCATTGCTGATGCTCTTTCTAATAAAGGAGTTCATCAGAGAATGACTTGGCTAGACACTCTGCCAACTGATTTATATTTTCTTTTCAATAGAGATTGTAAAAAATCCCATATTTCCGACTCTTGTAACCTTTTTAATTTATAAATTGTGCTTTGATCTTGTTAAAAAAAATAAACATCTTCAAAATAACAAAATAATATATTAAATATACTTTTTTCATTATAGAATTATATTTATAATATATTTTAATGAGGTAGAAGAATAAATGGACTTGAAATAATTTGGTTAAGAGTTTCGCATCTTCCATGGTAATCCACTATTGGAATGAACTTAAGGAATTTATAAGAAAGGGTTATGGTCACATAACTGGATTATGAATGTGGTGTGGTAAATTTTTAGTGATAAATTTGTATAATTTTGAGAAAAAACTGTACTCATATTTTCATTTTATAATGTTAGATTAAGTCCCATTTTATAAGCAAAATCAATAGTGTTTTAAAAAATAATAAAATAGAAAGGGTCTTAAAAGTAATTTTAGAAAGGCCAAGTGGCACAAATATGAAAAAAAATAAATTTTAAACCATTACTCATCCCACTTGTCATTTTATAATAGTTTTTTATCATTTTTAAATACATTAATAAATTATTTTTTAACATGAAATTTCTATATATTCATTTGCAAGACTATTCACATAATGTAAATTTTAAAACATCAAGAAACCAATGGAGTTTGAATATTAGCACTTATATAATAACTTGTTATTTATATTTAAATATAAAATTTATTTAAAATCATAATTCATATTAAACTTATCACTTTTACTATTTTCAAAAATCACATTCTTTATTTTTCTATTGAGTGCACAAGCATTGTTTCAACAATACCTTGGTGGGAAGTAGCATCAACACTTCTCGTGTCTCTTCATATTCAGCCAATTATTATGTAGGATCTTTATATTTGGGAATTTTATGGATGAATGGTTATTATTATATAATTTTAAAAGAGATATGACAAAAATAAGTTACAGATAGTGTTAAACTAAAATAAAATGTGTTTATGGTTTTATAAAATCACTCATAAGTATCAGTTAGAAGTTATTTTTGTATATAAAAAACCCGTAGAATATCTCATATAATTAATGAGGATTTTGGGAATTCAATTAATTAGACAAAATTTTTCCCATCAACTATTATTTCATTATCATCATCTATAACCAACAAGAGCTCAGTTGGTCTAAAAATACAGTAAAAGGAAAATAAGGTTTCATTTGATATTTAATTTAATATGAATAAAATGAATCCATGAAATTAGAATCTACATAAAATATATCTATTTATATCTCATTATCAAAATATAATTCCACTAGGAAAACATTTATAGGAGTGATAGTTGTGTATTTTATTCTTCATGATCTTCTTCCACCTTCACAGTCAAGTAGATGAGAGATTTAAGTTCCAATTTGTCTTTAAATGTAACTTCCTTAACCTCTAATTATTGAATGTATAACTCTTAATAATTGGGAGTGATTCAATATAGAAGGAATTTATTTTATTCAATCATAGTTCATTTTCAATATTCTTTCTAACCTAATAGGTCGTATATAGTGATCTATAGCATTATTATTAAATATTTAGTTGACCATTGAAATAAGTTCATTGATGTTCTCTAACTAGGAATAATAATGGCATCCCATAATTATGTAAATGGATAATATTTTATTCTAAAACCAATAATGTAAATAGAAAACAATAAAGATGAGAAAAATAAAAGAGAAAAAGAATGAACATAATGTAAAAAATAATAAAATTAGGCATTAATATTTTGTGAAATGGATCCAATGATATGGGGTTATCACGAGCCAGATAATGAACAAAGAAACGATCAAAACCCAAAAATGTAACTAGGGTGGTTAACCATGGGTTATTATACAATATAAGGATTGTTGATTCATCTTATTTACAAAAAAATCAAAACTAAATTATAATGTTTTTTGAAAACAATGAGAGAATATGATATTGTATATATAAATGTGTAAATCAAAAGAATATAACAAAAGAAATAGAAAAAAATATTGTTGGACCTTGAATAATTCTACCATATACTCTATCTCAATCCCTCATAAATAAAATAACTCCCCAACCTAACTTAATTAGTTTTTTAAAACCTAAAATAACTCATATTATTTTGTTCTTTATGGATAGTCAATGTGAGAAATGGCTATTATTGTAATGATTTCTCCTTCCCACAGTAACCAAGAATCCTCAATCACTCTTTAATCAATACTCACCCCCATATACTATGTGAAAAATGAATAATATCAATGGGAAATATATACCAATGATAATAAATAGAAATAGTTCAATAGAAATAAAAAAGGTGTAGAGATAAATATCTAATGATACTATGAAAACACATGTATCCTCATGAAAATAAAATAAATATAAGGGAAATCATAAACTCCCTAAAATTAAAGGGTGTGGATTTGGGAAAATATATTTCACCCATGTAAGACCTGATTATCATTCAATTACTGGAGAGTGTGATATAAGAGGAAAAATGAAGGAAAAATGGTTAATTGACTAGACTATAAAACCATATAACTGATAGGATGTGTTCCTCAAATAAACTGTTGGAAACCTTCAGGGTGCATGTAATAAGATCCACATGTTAACCTAGTGGAGAATATGATCTCACGTATCCATCATTATTTTCCCCAATCATGCTAAAATTTCCACCCAATATCACTAGTTTCATTGGTTCAGTGATAAAATCTACAAAGAATCATTGTTTAATAATAACCTAATTTGTCCATGCACTAAGGAATGAGAATTATCATTTTCATTAGAAGATTATGTATGAATTACATGTGTACTAGATTGTTCTTAAGGCCTATAGATTCTCTTTGGTGAGGTTCTCAAATAATCACAAGCATCAAAATATATTATTTCATGATTTTCATGTGATAGTCTTATATGTAAGTGTATAACTTTATAAATATAGTATCAAAACAAGTGGTGAAATCCCAAAATCAAAATGTATAATTCCAACACAAAAATTACTCAATATGTTAATATGAAGTGGGATGGTACCTTTGGCTTAGTCAATCAACATAAACATTGGGTGGATCAAATTTATTTGGCAGCAACAATTTGGTTCTCTTTATGTGAGGTCACTAGTAATTAGGGTCTGATTCTAGCTAATACCCTTGTTATTTTAACAATATTAATACCCCTTTTTTTAATCTCACATTGAATAAGATTTTAGTCCTATGTAATACATTATCAAGGAAAAAAATTAAGGGATCCACAAAGGTTAAATCTCACATGAACCGTGTTGAGTTAATATCAAACAATATATATTTGATATTATATGGGTCTCACATAAATTAGGTGAGACAAAAAAAATTATTACACAATCAGGGAAATATCATCCATTTCCATGAATCCTTGGGTAACTCTGATATTACCACTATTATCAGTTACATACCTGTTAGAATCTGTTATATATCCAGTAAAGAATCATACATATGTTGTGTTCTTTCTTCTATATCCCTTTATAATTTCTTTGGTATTCTACTTAGTAGTATAATTAATCACACAAAGCCCTTTATTTTATTCACACATAGCCTATACCCCCACATATGATTAATCATTCACCTATAAAAATAAGTAAAATAAAATTTAAATGCATAACCATTATCAATAAAAAATAAATATTAATAGAACCACTAAAAATAATAATTTACAATAGTTTTTCAATTAGCTCTTTATTCTTATAATATAACTCAAACATATGTATTTAAAATATTCTAAAATAATTTTCATATTAATTATAGTAAATAAATTCTAAAAATTAATAACTTAATGATACCCCCTTCCTTGCAGAATACTGCACCTTTTCATGTAAGACAAGAAATCTTGGCCACCTATTATTGAATAGTAAGATGTTTCCCATTGTACCAATATTCCCACAAGTAGGAATTCATGGTGAAATTTCTAGGTTTTATAATGAACAGTCACCTAATCAAAAAATTTCAATATTATGTATCCCCTCTCCAAGCTATAGAAACTCTTAACATAGTGATACCATCTACCTACATCAAACTTTTATCCTGAATGAGGAGAAACTCCCCAAAATATTGACCCCTAACTTATGCCAACTCCGATAATAGAATAAAACCTTCTAATCATATATAGTTTGGAATATTTTTAAATAATTTAATAACTCAACATATGTGGGGAGTTGAAACCTCCTCATGATAACACTTATCATCTCTAAGAAGTCTCTCCACACATCTCTTATGAAACACATCAGTCATAGAGATCTAATGCATATTCTAATTCTCTAAAATAAAGAAAGTTAATGTTACATAATCACTAAACCCATACTATTAGATCCAATCTACAACCTAGGATCCCATCACCTAAGCTCATCATAACGTTTTCCCTCCCTTGAACAACATGTGTTGTTCCATGTCTGAGTTATCACACCTGGTCACATGACGAAGGTGCTACCCAACACCCAATGACACTGATTATTTCCAAAAAACCAGTCTTTAACACACTATGAAACTGGATAATCCCACAAACTATATGATTATAACCCTCTGTTTGTGAAATTCATAAATTTTTACCTTGTTGGTTTTATAACAAACAGTTGAAATTTTTGGTCTATACAAGACCATCACTAACTCATTGCCACATCTAAGCATTGATCTACTATTCTCATTAAACCCCAAATTCCAAACATATAATTCAACATTCAAAATGTAAATACTTTATTTATAATTCAAATTGTTCTACTATTTGAAAAGAATAAACTCTTTATAGACCTAGTCACGCTACCAATTTATTTCTTAAAATTCGTACCCACTCACTCCCCCAAAAAATAATCCATATTCCACATCACCTTTTTTAATGGTTAACCCACATTTCCAATTTACCAAATATATGAAACTATATAAATTATCCATTATTTATCAATACAAAGATTTAGGTATTTTATATCTACTATCCGTAACCTGGCCTCCCATCTCTATGCATTGAAACAAAACAATTCCCACCTCTTGGATGGGACCATCAATATGTCACCTCTTACATTTACTAATATTTAAATAAAATAATTGCCACATTAATGATTATCAGTGGAATAATTTTTATCACAAGGATGAAACTTTTTAGACCCACGGGTCATCAATACTTGATGTTTCATTGATATGAAATCAAGACCAAGATAATAATTATTTAAAATATGTTAAAATTTACTTTTTATTGTGGTAGGAAAAGTATACGAGCATTTATCATCTTCTCTTTTAGGTACTGAAATGATACCTAGCATTTATCTGTAAACATAAAGCCCTAGTCCTTCTTGGTTAATATCATTAAAGTTTACAAAACATCCATAAGATCCGTTAAATGAATAACTATATTAATATAGAAAGGATCAAAAATTAATCCCTATAAAAGGATATTCAGTCAACTAGGCCTCCAAAAATGATGATTATACCCACTATCAAATCCCCATAATCTCTTAATCAATGAAATTGTCATTTTGATATAATTAGGACGCACACGAGTGTAATGTTTTCTATTTTTTCAAAATGTCTAGTCCTAGAAGATTCATATCACTATCCACATTTCCCTTATATATGTTCAATCTCCCTGAAAAACCATAGTGTAATGATAAACATCTAAGTGAAATATACAATTATTATTCAAAACACTAATAAATCCTAGCTTATGATTCACAGTGCAATATTACCCTCATTCAAAAATCATATAAATTATGATTCATTGATTTGTAAATTATTTCTTAATGGAACACTTTTTCAATGTCTTCAATAGAAAATAAATCAAGGCATAATAGTTGATAATTATGGTGAGATTTCCCAAATATCTAAAATTTCAAGAAGAATATATCCCTACTTCCACCATACACCTCTAAAATCACTATAAATACTTATACTACCCCAAAAACATAGGGTAAAAGTTTGATAGTAAAATCACCATCCACACTTATCATTTGGATAATGAATATTTAGAATAAATAAAGAAAGTTGAGTTTGAGTTATTTTGAAGGAATTGTAATAAAGCTTGAAGTATTTTGTTGGTTCTAGAGAGGAACAGAAAAGGTGTGGAGATTTACACTTAAATAAAACATTACAATTCATTATTACAAAAATAATAATGAAATTGAACTCTATTACACTATGATTTGGTTCTAAAGTAAATTATTTTAAAACATTTAAACTATTGATTTATTTTTTAATTAGGATGTGTTCATATCATAAAGATAAAACCTGATTTTATATATGAAACACATTATTCAATAAGACATCACTGTTGTTACATGGTTTTTTTGAAGATATTTCTTTAGTTAGATGAATTTAGAGATTGTGGAAAAAACATAAAATTTTATTCCAAATGAAAAATAAATGTTAAAAGACCCATAAAAAGAAAAGATGAAAAAATTGAAAAAAATAACTCATAAAACCCCAATTATCCTACAACTATGCAACCCCACACATATAAATGACTAAGGGGACTAAAACAATCATCCATTATTATGAAGGGGTAGTTATTAACGGTCAGAATTAGAGTCATAGATAGTATTAAATTAGTAGGATTAATTGAAACAATACTAAAGATTACAAAATGTATACCTTTCTCAGGTTAAAGGTAGGGTAGATAACAAAAACCAAGGAGGCCATCCACAAATAAACATAAATAATCACAAATCAAAAAATAAACACAACAAAAATCAATTACAATCAGGAAGATAATATTTATCCATTGAAGACTAAGGGGAAAACATATGGTTAAACAAATACATTAAAGAATAATGATCATTATTTATGTATTTATAATCTTATGGCTAGGTAGAAGTCTCACCATGAAGTATTGTTTCACCTATTTCTTTATAAGACAAAGGAGTGGTAATTTTTTTCAAATTCAAATAGTCTTTCCTATCTCAGGATATTTGAGTCTCCCATGTAGTAACTAAGGTATATATATCAACCAATTGACTGATACTAATATCTTTATCCATAATTTCTACCTCAGAGCCATAATATTTTTTTATCATTTCCCATACCTTTATCCATTATCATATGTGTGTTCTCAGTACTTGTGACATGAGGATGGGAATTTTAAAATATCAATTCTTGGGCCACTAAAACATGAGAATCTTTAATGGAATTTTTGGTCTGGTCATTGGGGTATTCACCAAAATTCTTTGTATAATTATTGGATTCTAATATTTTACCTTAAACTAGAATGAAATCAAGAATCACCAAGTTCAATAATTTAAAAAATAGACCCCAAAGGAACTCCTTTTTCAGCATAAACATCAAAATTGCCTCCAAAATTTTCTAGTTAAGACTAATCCATCTCAATATCAATGGAATAAATACTCACACACCTATTGAGAAATGTATTAAAATCAACATGTTTAATTTTTTTATTAATATTCAACCATTACAGAATCCACCACTAGATTGATGGGACCACACAGAGGACCAGCCTTATATTGCATCATAGGTGAAGGAAGTATTATGTTAGAAAATACTCTTCTTTTTTGGAATCAGTCCTGGATATTTCTATAAATATTGTAATGATGGAAGAAGTTTATACCAAATTCATAAAATACAATCTTCTTGAACATGTTTCCATCCTCATGAACAAACTTGATGAAAATTGAGAGAGCTTGAGATAGATCTAATTAAACACATAATCTGATGTAAAAAATGTGCTTCCTATTCATCACACATCGAAACTCCACTAAAAAAATTCACAATAGCATTACTAAAATTCTTAAAAATTGTGAAACTATGGAAATTGAGTAGGTTTATAGGGAGAGAAATCAATAGTACTAATGATGGTACATGTTTATCCACATGAATCACTAGCATTTGATTCATGGAACAGTGAAAAAATATAGATAAACACATGATATATGAGACTATGGAATCCCAAATTCCTCTTTATCAAAATGAAATTAATATAAAATCAATGAGGGTCAAGAATCCATACCACTATCATATTCTTCATATACAATTCTCGTTTCATATGATCATCTAAATCATCATTCAAATAACAACATTAACCAATATTGAAAGAATGTTGAATTGGAGGGAATTCATTATAGAGAGAAGTGTGGATGATTAGATCTATATGGTCAGGATACCATTCACTAAACCCGAATAAAAAGGGGTCATTTAAATTGTAATGATAATAGGGATTAATTCAGATTTCAGAAAATAGGGGATGTACATCCCTTAATGGATCTCTTATGTAGATTCGGACCCCCTCCCCCTAAGATCTTGAGGAGGGGTCTTGTTTTCTACATCATGATCAAAGAACACTACATGTCCATAATTGGGGGAACCCTATCAAATTAAATGTCTTATTTATTTTATTATTCTATGATAGTTCAGATATTATTTTTTTTTAATTTTATTATGTTATTATATTGATACAACATGTTGGGACCTGTACAAGATGAAATGGTTCATCTGGGTCTAAAGTTGTACATTAATGTTATATAATTATACCCCAAATTCGTGTATTTCTTAGAAATAATTAAAATCATCATGAATAATCCAGATTATTAATATTTGGTGTTTCTTCTAGAATTAAATGATGAGAATTTACACTAGAGTAATTATGTGTCAATATGTAATATATTTATTATCATTTTTTGGAAATTGAAATCTAGAATTATTACACCAAGAAATTAAAAATCATGCCCTAGTGTTTTTAGGATCTATGAAGATTTTAGGGATCAATAGTGTAATTTTAATGATTAAATAAATAGATTTTTGGGGGTTTTTGGATTTGAGTTTAAACATATTTTACACTATTATACTCTTTATGACATCATGATTTCTCCAAATCTTGTATACCATAATCAAATATCCTATATTTTTAGACTTGAATGAGGTAATTTAAATGAGTTATTGTGGAAGAAATTGGATTAATTTTACTTGGGATTAAATGGAAATTATAAATGGATGAATATAAGGAAATTTTGGATACTTGTATTGATGAAAACAATTGATTAACATATAAAGATATAAAATTTATTTATAATTGAATTATCTTGTTGCTATACAAGGTGTAATTATATCATTAAGAATTTGATCAAACAAAAGGAAGATATGTCTACCCATATAGGTTTTTCTTAATAGAAGAACATTTTATACAACATATATTAACATGGTTCATGTTATGACGGTAAAGGAATTTTAAATACATTATAGTTAATTGTCCCTTGATTTTTTTATTTTTCATATTTGTAAGAGTCCGTAAAAATAATTTAACTCCATGAATTTATTTTGTTCATCATTGATAATAATTTATTAACATAGATAGTAGGATAATAACATTTGGACAGAAATTATTATACAATAGAAAATGAAATTACTTTCAAATGGGATAAAAATTTAACATTGGTCTTAAAAAAATAATTAATCATTCCCCCTACTAGTTTTTAGGAATCTATAAACGATGAAAAATAATTGGTATCAGAGAAAACATCAAAGTGATGGTTTCACGTATAAACACATGGAATATTAGTTCTAGAAAAAAATATTTTACATCCCTTATTACTAAAGTTATTTAATCTATCAAAAACCTGTGATGGTATTTTCATGGACACAATGTGTTGAAAATGCAATTTTAGGTCCAATAACTGGATTTCTATAAATTTTTTTCTATTGATTAATTTTTACTACGATTATCTTGTATTTTAAGATATATATATTTACTACTAAGGATATTCTAGTTGCTTCCATGCATAATGTAATGTATGTTTTATGATCAATCAAATATTTTTTTAGATAATGTTACAGAAGAAAAATTAGATGTTATAGAAGGATATATATTAAATAATTGAAGGGAAATAGATAAAAAGAAATTAAGTAATGTAATAAGTTCCATTAAATAATTTAAAGTGTATATTTTAGATAAAAAAATTGGATCACAAGAAATAAAATTATAAGTTTTTAACTAATATTTTAATTCAAAAATATAAATATAATTTATCTCAAGTAGATGATGATATCATGATTATATATGCCTCACAAGATTATCTTCAATTAGGTTCTTATAAATGTCAGTTTATAGAATCCTTGTGATTCATTAAATGAACTTGAGATGTTTGAGTTGATTTTATTCAAATAAAAATAAGAAATTATAATTTTGGAGCTTTTTAAATTCAGGAATATTGATGTTTTTATTTATAATGTAACACCCTGACCCTAGTTACTGAATGACAGTGCATTATTACATAACAATGGCATGATCACAAGGAAATCATGTCTCAAAAGACCGATCAATTTAGTATTATTGGAAACAAGACTCATACATAAGTTCAACTTTATAACTTGAAAAGAAATACAAGATGAATTTATTCCATTAGAAACATCGAAGCCTCCTAGATTATACATGCAAGTCACTCATAATTAAATTCTTCATATCCTAGGAAAATAAAAAATAAGAAAGGGGTGACCTCAAACGCTCAGTAAGGGTAAGCAATACAACAGAAGATCACATAAATATTAATCATGGTGGTAATTTAAACCACATGCCTTTAATAATAATAAACACAATTACTTTTATGGCCAGAATATGATCTGAGTAAATAATGCCACAATAAAACATAATCAAGGGTATTCTACTAGTCGAATGACCATATGAACCATCAATATTATTTTCATAATGAGGGAATGTACAATTCTGAACATTCTAAAACATTTTGTCAAGGCCTCGACCAAGATGTCTAAAAATTATTAAGACCTCATCCAAAACCATATATCAAATTGGGAAAGGGCTCATCCAATTCCACGTCTAGTTGTCTCATGAGACCTACTGATGAATCAAGGAGCTATAGCATGCTATACCCATCACATACTAATTCTAATACATTACTCTTATGAAAAGGTTGAAATATAACATAAACATTCATATTAAAACTAGCATACGAAATGTCAATACTTTAACCAAAAACCATTAATGGTATAAAAATAGAACATCCACATTCATACATATCACAAAACCTTTAATACAAAATGGAAGTTTTTTACTATAATAAATCAACTTCAAATAAACTTAAAATCCATCAAAGGATGTTGACATATATGAAATCAAAATCTTTTTTATGGAAATATCTCTTTATATTTTGAAATCATTTAAAATTCACATAATTATAAAGAAAAAATTTATTTTGAAAATATTTTTATAAGCTTTTAAGGGAAGCTTTGATGATGTTATAATGGTGTAAAATAGCCGCACATACCGTATAAGTTCAAAAAACATTCTTACCTTCATTTTGTTGAAAAGGTCATAAAGTACCTTATTTGGAAACTGAAGGAAAGATTCCTTTCAAAATATATAAGGTCAAATAATGGTATAAATTATGATACCCCGTTGTCTAGAAAAAATGTTTTGAAATAAATTTTTATGAAACGTGGATGTGGATGATAAAGAGTTCCCAGTAGATACTTACGTAAAAACAATATCAGATAAT
Organism: Viscum album; assembly: GCA_963277665.1. Classification (NCBI taxonomy): domain Eukaryota; kingdom Viridiplantae; phylum Streptophyta; class Magnoliopsida; order Santalales; family Viscaceae; genus Viscum; species Viscum album. The sequence continues at coordinate 2,029,074,715 of OY728133.1, forward strand.
AAAGAGATTGTTGAATTAACCCTTAACTTGTACTTTTCCTTGGTAGAGGGTACATTAAACTCTTGTATAATGGTGAAATAATTGTTATTAAATTATTCAAAAACTATATACATTAATATGATATCATATATGATCTTCTAATGTTGTTTTGTTAATAATATTTTAGTATTATCGTCGTTTCATGTGTTAACTGATTCGCTTTCCTTTATATTATTTATTATATAAGTAATGTTTGTTATGGATAGAATGTATCTTATTCATATTAAGAATGATATTAAGTCTTTAAACATTATTTTTAATCATCAAATGAAAATTATTCTTGAATGGATTCGATGGGTAATGAATCTCATCGTGTTTGGGGAGACGGCAATCCGTACTTACGCACGGGAAAAAATATCATTTTTTGATATTAAAATAATACATAATTGGATGGTATGTAATATATACAGAATCATTATCATGTTATATTTATTATTTACATCAATTACACATCATTATTATACCCATCCATATAATAATGTACTGAATAACAATTACACCACGACGTGGAGACGGTAAGCCAAACGTATGCACATATGGTGACATGTCATTCAAAGGATGGATAGAATAATTAATATGGTTGTACCCTATTTATAATAACATCATATTATATAGAAGATACTGGATTTATTATTTTAGAATGGAAACAACAAAGAAAGAGGAAGTGGAAGAAGAAAGGAACTTAAAAGAGGTGATGAAATATTTACCTCTTCTTCGGGTTCTTCCTTTTGATTTGATCAAAAGGGATCTTTAGGTTGTCTATATGACTAAAGGAAGGACTCTAGGATTAACTTAGGACAGTTCATAGCATATTTAGGTAGGTTTTGGCCTAGCCAAATGGATTTGAATGTGTGAATTAGAGATAATGGGAAGTGCCCTTTTATAAGAGGGGTGAGGGGAACCTTAGGAAAAGATAGAAATTTTATTTTAAAATAAATTAATTTTCGGTTTCTAGTGGCTCCAAAATGAATTATTTAAAGTCTAAGGTGGTTATGGGTCGAAAACTAGTCATAAAATAGGTTTTAGATAGGTTTGGGTCTCTATATTAACTTTATCTTTTAGATTTAACTCTTAGTTAATTAGTTTGACATTTACCATGTCACTTTGTATTTTTATGTTATATGGTTAATAAACTTAATATAAACTTCCATGAAAACCTAAAGTGGTTAATTAATGAAATATATAATATTATTTAAGACCTTTTTACGATCCTTATATTTTTAGGAATAGAATATCAATTAATAATTTAATATTTTTTTTAAAAACTCTTATATGTCAATTTTGAGACTATTTGATTTTTTGTTTTTGTTAAATTTCTAACAGCATTATTACTTCAAAAAAATTATTTAATAAATCCTAACATGTCAAATTAACCTAGATAATTAATATATTTCATCAAAACTTTCAAATTATATTTATTTTAACATCTATAATACCATTTATCTGATTCTTTCATTAATAAGGAATGTAATGCATCATCATTGTGTCATAAATAAATATATATTTATATATTATGCCTACAAATTTCAAACAAAATATCTTGAGGTAGGAAATAATTTTATCTTTCTAATGACTATTTATATTCAAATATATCAATTATATAACCTCATATACAAATTGTTTTACCAAAAAAATATTTGCTTTTTTTATTTTTGTCTCTACTTTAAATTATTTAATATATAATGTCATTATAACATTCATGTGGCTCCATGGGGTCCCAAAATAGTCCCAAAGATTCCCATGGTCGAAAATGTATCATCCAATAGGTTTAGGACATGTATTAGGGTAATTTAATATTATTATAATATTATTTTTTAACCTTATTTACTGGATTTACCCTTTTAACCACGGTAAATAAAATATTTACTAAAGTAAATATTCCCAATGTCTAAATTTAAAAAATACCTACTTACACAATTTGGATGCCCTGATTCCAAATATGGAATCCATTTTTTTAAATTTAAAACATAGAAGTGGCCAAAATTAATTTAAAATTATTTATCGTTGTCAAAACAATTAGCGTGCTTTTAAGAAATAATAACTATCAAAAGATTGACACTTGCTTATGTCCAGTTTAAATGTGAAATTATGTCAAATGACCAAAATTGGATAAAATGGTAAAAATATAATCTAATTATTCTTCAAACCCACTAAATTATATAATATATCACTATAAATTATTTTTCTTAAAAAAGTTGTTTTTAATTAATGTTTAGTATTTTTAACTATTCATCAAAAAACTGAATGTTTTTAGAAAAATACCAAAAATTCACCCTAAGCTAATTTTGATATTATAAACCCAAAAATGAATTCCATTTAGTAAGGTAAAATTGATAAAATTTCAGAAAATGGGTATTACTATTCATAATGGCTAGTTTGATTGGTCGCGATGTGTTAGAATTTCGAAGTTGCGTACAACGCAAACTATTGCATTATTCAAAGGGAAACGTACCGCGAAAGCTTAGGGTGTTACATTCTACTATCCTTAAAATAATTGTTTCCTTGAAATTTCTAGAATATTAATACATAAAAAGACTCTTGTGGTTCTTAATCATTAGTTCCTTGGGTTCCCACATTACCTATTCCATCTTAAGGTTTCTCCATAGAACTTTTACCAGACGATTCATCTGGTTTCTTAGCACTTGTTCTCTTATATCAAGAACCTTGACAGACTCTTCGCAATCAGAAATATCGGGTTCCAGCTCTAATTTCTCATAGGTGAGTACATGAGTTGGGTCAGGCATGTATCAACAGTGATATGTGGAACACATTGTGAACTTTAGAGAGATTTGGTGGCATTACCCACCAATAAGCTACGACCCCAATTCGTTATAGAATTTCAAAAGGTCTGATGTACTTGGGACTTAATTTTCCCTTCCTACCAAAATGTATAACACCCTTCCATGCAGATACCTTCAAGAAAACATGGTCTCCTGCCTAAAATTTCAAATCATTCCTTTTGTAATCGGCATACCTATTCTGCCTACTTTGAGCTACTTTGATGTGAGTTTGGATTACCTTCACCTTTTCCATCATTGGCTCAACATGTTCCGGGCCTATGAATTTTCTTTCACCAACATCATCCCAACAGGTTGGTGTGCGACATATTTTTTCGTATAATGCTTCATATGGTGCCATCTTAATACTTTAATGGATGCTATTGTTATAGGAAAATTCTACCAGAGGTAAATATTGATCCCACATACCTTGAAAGTCAAGTGAGCATGATCTCAACATGTCTTCTAATGTTTGAATAGTCCATTCTGATTGTCCATCAGTTTGGGGGTGGTAGGCAGTGCTCAAATGAAGTTCAATATCTGGGGATTTCTGAAGTCTTTCCCAAAATCATGATGTAAAACGTGGATCATGATCAGAAACAATCAATAGGGGTGCTCCATGAAGTCTGAAACTTCATTAATATATAGCCTTTCTAGACGTTCGAGTGGTAAATCTTCTCTTATATCAATAAAATGTGATGACATGGGATCAACAGTGACACATATTTCATCATTCCTTCTAGGAGTCTTTGGTAGTCCCATGACTAATTACATCATAATATTATCCCATTTCCACTCAGGTATAAGAATAGGTTGCATAACTCTTCCAGGATATTGCGTTCCAGCTTTCACTTGTTGAAAAACCATACATCTTGACACAAAATCAGCAATATCCCTCTTCATGTTGTCCCACCAAAAATGTTCCTTCAAATCCCTATACATCTTGGTGCAACCAGGGTGTATAGCGAAATTGAAACTATGAGAATCATCTAAAAATTCCCTTTTTAGATTAGGTATACCGAGAACTCAAAGTCTCTTCCAAAATTTCAAAATTCCATCTTCGTACACAAAGTCACTCAATCTCTCATCATTCACAAATTTAATCTTCTTTTGAAACTCCTCATCATCACCTTGAGAAAATTTTATCCTTTCTAATAAAGATGGTTTGGAAACCATTTGAAAAATTATTGATGATCCACCTTCCATGGTTATTCCCATATCCATCTTTACTAGATCCATGAGAATAAGCTCCCTTTAAACTCTCATATTGTTCAAAACTCCATGATATTTTCTGATCAAAGCATCTTCCACCTTATTTTCCATCCTCGAGTGATAGTGTATCGTGAAATCATAATCCTTGAGTAGTCCAAACCATCGCATTTTCCTCATGTTGAGTTCTTTCTGTGTGAAAATATACTTTAAACTCTTGTGATCGATATATATCTCACATTTTTCACCATAGAGATAGTGTCTCTATATCTTCAAAGCAAATATTATAGCTGATAACTCAATATCATGAGTAGGATAGTTTTTCTTAGGAATTTTTAGCTGTCGTGTTGAATAGTCAATAACCCTATCATTATACATAAAGACACAACTAAGTCATTTCTTTGATGCATCGCTATAAATAAAAAACCCATCATTCCCCGATAGTAGAGTCAATATATGAGCATTGAATAATTTTCACTACAGTTCTTCAAAACATTCTTCACACTCTTCTGTCCAAAAAATTTTAACCCCTTTATGTGTGAGATTGTTTAATGGGTTAGCCAATCGGGCAAAATTCTGGACAAAATGCCGTTAATAACCTGTTAAACCAATAAAACTATGTACCTCAGTTATACTCATCTGTGCAGGCCATTCTTGTATTGCTCTTGTCTTAGAAGGATAAATATATATTTCATACATAGAGACAATAAGGCCAAGAATAGAAATCTCCTGAAGCTAGAATTCACACTTTTTAAACATCCAATATAATCCATGTCTTCTAGGAGTCTTTAGAATAATGCGCAAGTGATTTTTAGGATCTTCTTAGATTTTTGAGTATACCAAGATATCATCAATAAATACCACTTCAAAGTCATAAAGATATTCCTTGAAAACTCTATTCATTTTATCCATCAAGACAGAGGGTACATTAGTCAATCCAAAAGGCATTACTGTAAACTTGTAATGCCCGTACCTGGTTTGAAATGCTGTTTTAGGAATGTCTTCCTTCTTCACACACAACTAATGATAATTGGATCGAAGGTCAATCTTTGAAAAGTATTGAGATCCATGAAGTTGGTCGAATAAATCATCAATGTGAGGTAGAGGATACTTGTTCATTATTTGTATAGAATTGATCTCCCTGTAGTCAATGCACAACCTCATAGATCCATCTTTCTTCTTAACAAAAAGGACCGGGGCTCCCCATGGAGAAACACTAGCGAGAATAAATCCCTTATTACTCAATTTCTCTAGTTGTTTATTTATTTCCACTAATTCCATAGTGTCCATTCTATAAGGGGTATTTGATATGGGCCTTGAACTAGGAATTAAATCAATAGAGAACTCAATTTCTCATTCAAGAGTATGTCCAGGTAAATCCTCTGGAAATACATAAACATACTCTTTCACAATTGGTACATCCTCCATTTGAACATTCTTTTCCTCACCCATAGTTATTTCATCGTCTTCTTCCCCAATAATTGAATTTAGTTAAGCTACAGGGGGTGGATCTAGATAAGAATTATGTTGTGATGATTCTGCTCTAAAGATAAGGTGTTATTTATCATCATCATCAAAAATAGTAACCTCATTCTTCTTACAATAAATTTTTGCATCATGGTCTGAAATCCAATCCATACCGCAGATTTTATCAAATTCAGTCATAGGTATAATGATGAGATCAGTAGATAATGAACATTTATATGCCATAATGGGAACTGATTCACAAAACTTTATAGCAATGATACTTCCCTTATCAGTTTTGACAGACAAATCCCCTGTTAAATCAAATTGGAAATATCTAATTATTTTTGAAAAATGGGAAGATATGGAATAATGAGAAGATACATAATCAAATAAGCATTGTCTTAACTTGAGGAAACCATTAAATTACCTGCCACCATGTCTTTCGGGGATTCAGCATCAGCAGTAGTGATTGCATAAACTTCGCCTTGATCCCTTGGTATTTTATGATGTAAGTTTCCCCGACTCTTAAGACATTCATTTGAATAATTTCCCATATCTATACAATTGTAGCATTGAAAATTGGTAGCTTCCTTCTTTCCCTTACAATCACCAGTAATATAGACTTTCTGTCCACATTTGTAGCATGCTACTTTTCCTTTTAGACAGGCACTAGGGTGCTTCCTTCCACAATTATCACAGGGGGGAAATTGTATTCTTCCCTTCTTCCATGTTTCCTTATTTTATTTCCCATAGTGTTTAGTAGATATTTTATTCTCTTTACTTACTTTAAATTCATATGATGTTGAGAGTTATTTTTTCTGTCTTGATAGCACATGAGACAATATCTTCATATGATGAGAAGGATTGTGATACTGGTGCTCGATGGAGAAATGGTTTTAACCCATCAAAGAAATGGTCAATATTACTTCTTGGGTTATGTATATAATCTGGAGAATGACTCTCTAGCCTTGTAAAGTTAACTTTAATCATTGCAACATTATCATCCTCCTTTTTCCTCAGACTTAGAAATTATCTTTCCATATCCACTCTATGGTCATGAGGAAAGTATTTTTCTAAGAAAATTTCATTAAACTCCATTCATTAAATATTTGATACTTCATCATCTTCCATTGTGTTTTGAATCAATGACCACCATTGATCATCATCTTCAGTGAGGCTGTAAACTGCCATGACAACTTTTTACTATCGCTACTCCCCAAAGCATGGAATATTTTCTCTAGGGAATTTATCCATTGCTCAGCTACTAATGGATTTGTACCCCCATTTAACGTAGGTGGTTGTTTCCTCATGAATTGGTCTAACATTGATCCTCCGCATTGTGGATTAGGGTGCTCCATATGGGTAAGGTTATTATTCATAACATGTGTGAGTTGTCCTAGTATGGTGATAAGCTGATTAGCACCAGTTGTATCACCAACTCCACTATAATTATCTTGAGTAGGAGGTAAATCCCTACGTGGAGTGCATGCATTGATATAGTTTTCATTCCTTCCACTAGGCTCCATTTCTAAACAATGGAATACACTAAATTAGTTTATTAATCCCAGTAGATAAATCCAAACTTGTAAAATACTTAACATAAATTGAACAGTTTATGGATATAATCCATAATCATAACAATGTTTTCTTTGAGGAAGTATATACTCATAAACCCTTCATATTGGTTTTTAAATAAAATGATAATTATCCTAAGAATATCCCATGGGAGTGACCTAACCAAGAGTACATCAAGGCCCATTGTTATTCACTAATTCTCATTCGAGTCTAACTCAAAGTGGTGTTTTCCGGTTTTACCCCTAGGTACATCTATGCCAGAGCCGTCTCTACCTACTCGTATCCAGACATAGATGTATTTCCTGGAAAACTCACAAAATATCTTCAATACCAAAATTCTAGGATGTTCTTCTATACTAATCCTCAAAGTCTATCTTAGGGCTACGTGCTCTAATAAGAGTTTATCAAAATCTAGCTTCCAAGGATTGTACTAAACTTCCTCTGATACCAACTATAATGCCCTAACCCTAGTTACCCAGAGTCAGTGCATTATTACATAAAATTGGTATGATAACAAGGAAATCATGTCTTGAAATACCGATCAGTTTAGTATTACTAGAAACAAGATTCATACATCAGTTCAACTTTACAACTTGAAAAGAAATACAACTTGAATTTATTCTATTTGAAACATCCAAGCCTCCTAGATTATACCTACATGTCACTCATAACTAACTTCTTCATATCCTGAGAAAATGAAACATAAGAAAGGGTTGAGATCAAACGCTCAGTAAGGTTAATCAATATATCGGAAGATAACATAAATATTAAGCATGGTGAATAATTTAAACCACATGCCTTTACTAATAATAAACATGAATACTTTTATGGATGGATTATGAGCTGTGTAAATAAATCCATAATAAAACATAATCATGGGTATTCTACTTGAAGAATGACCATATGAACCATCAATATTATTTTTATAATGAGGTAATTTATAATGTCAGACATTATGAATCATTTTGTCAAGGCCTTGGCCAAGATATCTAAAAATGATTAAGGCCTCGGCCAAAACCATATATCAAATTGGGAATGGCCTTTGCCAATTCCACGTCTAGTTGTCTCATGAGAGCTACTGATGCATCAAGGAGCTATAGCAGGCTCCACCCATCACTTACTATGTTTAATGCATTCATCATATAAAAAAGTTGAAATATAACATAAACATTCATATTAAAACTAGAATACGAAATGTTAATACATTAACCAAAAACCATGAATGGTCTAAAAATAGCACATCCACCGTCAAATATATCAAAAAACTTCAATACCACATAGAATTTTTCTATCATAATAAATCAACTTCAAATAAACTTAAAATCCATTGAAAGATGTTGACATAGATGAAATCAAAACCTTTTTTAGAGAAATATCTCTATCTATTTTAAAATAATTTAAGAGTTTCATAATTATAAAGAAAACACTTATTTTGAAAATAGTTTTCTAAGCTTGTAAGGGACGCTTCAATGATGTTATAATGGCAGAAAATAGCCGCACCCGCCGTATAAGTTAAAAAAAACATTCTTACCTTAAATTTGTCGAAAAGGTCATAAAGTACCTCGTTTGGAAAACAACGGAAACAATTTTTTAAAAACATATAAGGTCAAATAAGGGTATAAATTACTTTACCCCATTTTCTAGTAAAAGATTTTTGAAATAAATTTTTAAGAAGCATGGATGTGGATGATAAAGAGGTCCCTGTAGATGCTTACGTAAAAACAACCTCGGATAATAAAGAGATTGTAGAATTAACCCTTACCTTGTACTTTTCCTTAGTCAAGGGTAGGTTAACCTCCAATGTAATGGTGAAATAATTGCTTTTAAATTATTCAAGAACTATATACATTAATATGATATCATATATGATCTTGTAATATTGTTTTTTAAATAATATTTTAGTATTATCGTTGTTTCGGGTGTTAACTGATTCATTTTCGTTTATATGATTTGTTACATAAGTATTGTTTGTTATGGATAGGATGTATCTTATTTGTATTCAGAATGATATTAACTCTTTATAAATTATTTTAAATCATAAAATGATAATTAGTCTTGAATGGATATGATGGGAAATGAATCTCATTGTGTTCATGGAGACGGCAATTCATACGTACGCACGAGTGACAATATCATTCTTTTTATATTAAAATAATATATAATTGGATGTTATATCATATATATACAGAATAATTATCAGGTTATATTTATTATTTACATCAATTACACTTCATTATTATACCCATGAAAATAATGATGTGTTGAATAACAATTACTCCATGGTGTGGAGACAGTAAGCCGTACGTGCGCACGTATGGTGACATGTCATTAAAATGATGGATAGAATAATGAATATAATTGTACAATATTTATATTAACATCACATTATATATAATATACTGGAGTTATTATTTTATAATGGAAACAACAAGTATAGAGGAAGTGGAAGAAGAACGGAACTTGAAAGAGGTGATGAAATATAAACCTCTTCTTCGGGTTCTTCCTTTTGATTTGATCAAAAGGGATCCTTAGGATGGCTTTATGACTAATAGAAGACCTATAATATGAAGGGAGGAAAGTTGAGAGGGTTTTTGGGCAGGGTTTGGATGAGCCAAATGGCTTTGAATGTGTGAATTAGAGAGAATGGGAAATTCCCTTTTATAAGAAGGGTGAGGGGCACCTTAGGAAAAACTAGAAATATTATTTTATAATAAAATAATTTTTAGTTGATAATGGCTCCAAAATTAGTTATTTAAAGGATAAGGTAGGGATGAGTCTAAAACAACTCAACCAATAGGTTTTAGACGGGTTTGGGTCACTACATTAACTTTATCATTTAGATTTAACTCTTAGTTAATTAGTTTGACATTTACCATTTCTCTTTGTATTTTTATATTATATAGTAAATAAAAATACTATAAACTTCCAAGAGAGCCTCAAGTGGTTCATTAATTACATATATAATATTATTTAACACCTTTTTCTGGTCCTTATAATTTTAGGAATATAATATCAATTAATAATATAATATTTGTTTTTAAAACTCTTTTATGTCAATTTTGACACTATTTACTATTTTGTTTTTTAAAATTCTTTTCAGAATTATTAATTAAAAAAATAATTTAATCAATTATAACATGTCCAATTAACCTAGAAAATTAGTGGATGTCATCAAAACTATCAAATTATATTTATTTTAAGATTAATAATACCATTTATTTGATTCTTTCATTAATAAGGAAAATACTACAACATCATTGTGTCATAAATAAATATATTTATTTTATGTATAAAATTATAAATAAAATATCAAGAGGTAGTAAATAGTTTTATATTTATAATGATTATTTATAGTCAAATAGATCAATTATATAACCTCATATAAATATTGTTTTACTAAAAGATATTTTCTTTTGTTATTTTTGTCTCTACTTTAAATTATTTAATATATAATGTCATTGTCACTTCCAAGTGGTTACATGGGGTCCCCAAATCGACCCAAGGATTCCAATGTTCAAGAAAGTATCAGCCAATATTGTTAGGACACATGTTAGGGTAATTTAATATAATTATAATATTATTTTTTAACCTTATTTACTAGATTTACCCTTTTAACCACGGTAAATAAAATATTTACTGAAGTAAATATTCCTTATGTATAAATATAAAAGTTACCTATTTACAAAATTTAGACCTCCTAATTCCAAATATGGAATCTATTTTTCTAAATTCAAAACACAGAAGTGGAAGAAATTAATTTAAAATTAATTTCAGTTGTGAAAACAAAAAAGCGCGTTTTTAAGAAATAATAACTATCAAAAGATTGACACATGATTATATCCAGTTTAAATGTAAAATTGTGTCCAATGACCAACATTGGATTAAATGGTAAAAATATAATCTAATTAAAGTTAAACACTACTCAATAGTATAATTTAGCACTATAAATTATTTTTATTAAAAATATTGTTTTTAATTAAAATTTAGTATTTTTTACTATTCATCAAAAAATGAATGTTTTCAGAAAAATACCAAAAAATCACTCAAAGAGAATTTCGATATTCCGAACCCAGAAATGAAGTCCATTTTGAAAGATAAAATTTATAATATATCAAAAAGTGGGTATTACTAATCCTAACGGCTAGTTGGACTGGTCGCGATGTCTTAGAATCTCGAAGTTGTGTACAACGCAAGCTATTGCATTATTCAAAGGGAAACGTACCGCGTAATAATGGGGGGTTAAATATAACATTTTAGATTTTTATGATTATGAAATTTTCACTTTTATATTGTATCAATATACTATTGATAAATCTTAGAAATAAAAAAAATTATATGTTTCTAAAACCAAAAGAATATCTATAATAAGGAATATAAGTAATAGTAATTAAGAAACATTTAATTTGAATTTTAAATTTAACAAAGGTTTGAAACATTTTAAGAAGAGTGGGAGTGATTCGAACCTTTATACTCATATATAGAAGAAACTAAAGGGTGATTGAGTTGAAATGAAGGAGATTTAATCGTTGAGAATAATTTCTGATTTCAATCATTAGAAACTAGAGAACAAGAATAAAGTTGGAGAAAATATCCTACCTAAGAAAAATGGGAAAGAATCTAAGGGATAATCATCTATGATAATGAAATTATATTGAAATTATGTCAACCCATATCTTTCATAAACATTACTTCATGATTTATTATATAAAGATACAAATAATACAAACATAAAATATTCGAAGTTCTTTTGTTTTTTGGTAATTTCGTACATATCATAAAAATTTGAAAACAATTCAAAAAAACTAAAACTCTATAACATTCCTTTAAATATTCAAGACATTAAAAAACTACATAAGACAACTGAGGGATGGACATAAGAAAGGGGTTATCTATAAATCCTAGTATGTTAGTAATCAAAGTATAACATGATGAATATATTAAATGTGAGTCAATAGGAATATCAGGATAATATAAGAGGGGTAATAATCATAAACATGGACATCAAATCAAGATAAATGATGACAATATGAAGGTATCATGGGAATGTGGAAACAACATAAAACATCACATCGTAAGAATAAGTCAAGGCTGATTCGTAACAAATCATAACATAGTGTGCTTATGATATGCGCTCATAAACCATATTAGTAATCTCATAAGATAAATACATTACCCAGTATATTTTAGGGCTATATAATTCTTAGGCCACTCATCACATTTATGTCATGTACATGAATGATTATTCCACAAATATTATACAACATATGAATGTATTTCATCACATTAAATCCCATGATTAAGAAGTGTGGGTTAAATAAATTGATCTCCAAGTAAACATAAATATAGTTTCATAAAGTTGAATACCATTGGGTAGAAATAGGAATGGTTATAAAATATGTAAATGTTTGGCACATAAAATCATAGGATAGTTTTATGAGGACATTAGGTGTGTATAAATGTATATAGAAGGAGTAAATGAGAGTTAAAGGATGTATCTCATTATATGGAAATAATAAATACATTAAACGTATGTGTAAAAACAAATTAAAATACTGAAAATGAGAAATAAAAATGCGAGTTAGTAAAAATAAAGTTCATGAAATAAAACATAAGAGGAGGGAGTCCCTTAACTAGAGAGGGAGATTTTAAAAGCTTATAAAGGGATTCTTAAGATCCTTGAAACACCTTGAGATACCTCTAGAGAGGGGTGGTTAGAGTAAACTCATTGTCTGAGGGTTTTAAGAGAATATTAATGGTGATTTGGATGTTTTTTATAGCCAATGAGACGAGAATTATTTATAAATTTCTAGACTAATGTTTTGAACACTATATGATAAATTAATCCAAACCACGAATCATATCAAGATTTTTATCCCATAGTTTCTTCCAAATTTGAGTAGTTTTTATAATTTTCCAACCCTATAAAAATAAATCTTGATAATAATATCATTGTTGATGTTGAAGTTAGTCATGTTTATAATGAATTGATTTAAAAACACTAAATATAATATAGGTTTCAGAGGATTCATTAAGGATTTATAAAATTTACCTAGAAATATCAAAACATATTGTTTAAAATTGAAAAACAATTACTCACGGATACTTTTTATAGTATTTATTACCTAACTTTTGTTCTTCTATGATTTCATAATAAATATTGTATAATTATAAAATATTTAATTTTCACTAAACATTTTGACTGTTAGAAAAATATGAAAAAATCACTATTTGATAATTTTGAAAAGCTGATTTTAAAAATAATATTTATATTATAAAAATAACTCTATATTTACTAAAATTTAAACATTTAAATAAAACATCCCCATTTATCAAAAATATCATTTTTTGTAATAACAGTTCTCTAAACCTTATAAAAATGTTATTTGACCTCATAAAATTAGATTATTATTTTTATTTAATAAATATTATATATAAACAATATTTAATTAAAATATCATTTATTTCTTGAAATTATTGAATTCATTAAAAAAATTATTGATTGAAACTACATATTTCCCAAAAAATCATTTTGTTTTTTATAAATGAATATCTATTTTTTATCAAACTTATTATTTAATCATTAAAAAGTAGTACAATTTAAAAATAATAATTATATAATTAAAATATAAAAATATAAAAATTCATACTATCTGGGAATAGATACATATCCCTTTATTACACCAGTGAATTCCATAAGGGTATGGTGTGCGATTTTGAGATTGTCTTAGTGTGATTTGGCGAACATAGTTAGGGTCATGCTCTTCATTAGATTAAAAATATCATGTAAATGGTTTAAATTATCCATTATTTAGTGAATCTTGGCATGGGGTTGGTCAAGGGAATATCCTAGTGATGTTCTCTTCCTTAGAAACTCTGATAAATAGGCTTTATAGGGTATGATCCAACCGATTGATATCAAAATTTTCATTTCCCTATGTCAAATGGATTTTTCATATACTCAAATATATATATATATATATAGATCATAATGTCCCTGCATGAGGGTTATACTTTCAATAGTTACGATACATGATTTCATTTTAAATCTAATAAGATATAACATATAATGGTCCAAAATAATGAACATTTTGCATGTTCTTTCTATAATTTAAATTATTAATAAAGAAATTTAATAATTTAAAATTGGGAATTTAATTTATAAATGTAAGATTACTTACATTATTCCACCATTAGAAATATTTCCCTCATAATTTCATTCATATGCTAAAATAAAGAAGGTTACTTACATTTCAACACCTATTTTGGTTCCCATGTCACTTCCTCAAACATATGGTTCTGCCACATCACTTTGACTAGGTGACTTATATTTTTTCATAGAACATTGTCTCTACAATATAATATCTTCATCAGTATCCCGTGGTATGAAACATTACTATTTAATGGAACCACCTTTGTATTCAGTGCATTTGAGGATTTTGGTACGTACTTATTTAATAGAGATACATGGAATATATCATATAATCGAGATAGGTTATATGGGAGTTCCAGTCACTATGTCATCACTCTAATGTGATCAAGGATGATGAAGGGGATGAATTATCTATGAAAATTCATTTCCTTCCATCCCAAGCATGATGAATTTTCTTTATGGATTTATATGGAGGAAAAATTTATCTCAGACCTCAAACTTTAGTTCCCATCAATGAGTGTATTCATATTATTTTTGCTGACTTTTTATAGATATCATGTGAAGTTGAATGGTTTGAACCTTCTTGTTTGTATCCTACATATGGTCGGGTTCCATCATATTCTCCTCTCCCACATCATCATAGTATGTTTAAATCCTACATTGTTTCCCATACATATCCTCCAAAGGTTTTATTTGAATTATAAAACTGAATATGTTATTATATGGTTACTCTATTAGGGGAAGGTGTTAATCCTAACATTATTGGAATAAATTGAACAATATCTCATCAGATCCTCTTGAGATTGAATGGTTCCTTCAGACTAACCACTTACATGAGGTTGATATGTAGTGAAAAAGTATATCCCTATATCCTAATATTGATAAAGGCTTCACTAAAACCTTAAGGTAACCCTCATACCTCAATAAGAAAAAATAGTGATGGTAACTCCATGAATTCTTACCACTTCCATTTTTTATATAATGGAGAGTTTTTTAAGAGATGACATTTCATTAATAGCAATGAAGTATGCATAATTGGTAAGGTGATCGAATACTACACATATTTCATTATTACATTTAAGAGTTTGGTAGATTCCATTGGTGATATATACAGTTATTTTTTACCATTTTTATAATAATATGGGTAATCGTTATATCATACCCAAAGAAATTTATTATTCATCCCTAACTTCGTGGCATACCAAGAATTGAGATAAAATTTTGTAATATCTATCTTCATGTTATCCTTTCATAATTTTTTATTCAGATCTTTATACATCATTGTTCTTCTAATATTAATAGGGAATAGAAAGCTATGTACTTATAGTTTTTATGGGACATGCATCTGAGTTCCAAAAATTATAACTCCATATTTACAAAATTTATACACTTAAATATTCATTACCTTTTTCTATAGCACATCATCATCCTTCTAAACCTCCTAACTCTTGTCAATAATAGATATATGGGAATTAATTTTAGAAATTAAGGAATAAAATCCTTTTATTATTCCCATGTTCATCCATTGATTGTCCAAGTAGACTGGATCCCTTTCAAATCTCTTCATGGATAGGGTATCGTGATCTTTTCTACTCAAAGTATCTGACACTTTTCTCACCCACATAGGATAGTAATTGATTAAACAATAATAATCCATTATTATATTTAACAACCTTTATTAGAGCCTATTGATATTTTTTTATTAATGCATAATTGATGATTTTATGATCCGTATATATGTCACACTTCTCCCTATAGAGATAATGTCACCAAATATTCAGTGTGATAGTCACTCTAACCAATAATAGATCATGTGTTTGGAAATTATACTCATTGAACTTTAATTTGGGGGAGGAATAAACTATCACTTTTTTATCATTCATGAGTACACAACCCAATCCATTTATATATTTATAACTATCGATCAAAAATCATTCCCCACTAGTAATTAATGTGAGAACAGGTTCAATGATTAGCCTCTTTTTCTATTTTTGATTATTTTTTCGCACTTATCATTATAGAAAAATATAACCCTCTTTAATGAAGACATATATAGTGGGATTACAAAATGGTATAAATTTCTCAAAAATCAGTTATTGAACCATAAAAATAAAAGGAAACTACATGTTTTTTCACAGATGTTGGTTTGAGCCATCTTTTAATTACCACTGCTTTTTGAAGGACCCACATATATCCCTTTCATATAGAAAATATTTCCTTGGAATGTTACTTTCTCTATACAAAACAAGAATTTACTACACTTTTCCTATATATTTTATTTAATAGTAGTCTTCAGTACAACTTTCAAATGCTGTCCATGTGTCACTTTTTTGGGATTAGATAAGAATATTGTCTCAAAAGACTACTAACAATATTCCATGGAAATCCCTAAAGATTCAGTCCATTAATTCTATAAATATTTAGGGATCATTGGTGAGTCTAAATAGCATTACTAATAACTTATAGTACATTTACCTTTTATGAAAATTAGTCTTGAGGATATCCTCATTCTTCAGCTTTACCTAATAATATCACATGTGAAGATCCACCTTATAGATGTATTGGGATTCATGTTGCTGATCAATGAAGTCATCTATCCTTGGTGGATAATATTTTTTCATTACCATGATTTTGTTGATTTCATGATACTAAATAGAGAGGGACAATTACCCATCCTTCTACTTGAAAAAGAGGATCGGTGCACCCCATGGGGAAGTAACAGGGAATATAAACCCTTTATACATATTCTCCTATAGATTCTTCTCCATATCCTCATGTTCCAAAAAATTTAGTCAATTTGGATTCTAGGATATTGGAAAAGCTATGTCTATAAGTTATATTAAGAAATAAACTTCACATCCAGGTTAAAGAATATGTAATTTTTCCAAAACATTTTGACGAATTCCCATACAATGGGAATGTCATCCAGAATGGTCTTTTTCTTAGTCTGAGTAATTTTCTCAAGATATAATTTTATTAAAAGGAAATAATATACATACTTGAGATGATAATTATTTTTTTCAGTATCCTTAATACACTTTTATAGAGTCAGATAGTGATTTCTGATATTGAGGGAGATTCATTCTATATTAACTATTTGTTAGATCTATACAAGGAAATCCAATCCATACCTATGGTTGCATAAAATTATTCTAAAGGGAGTATCATAATGTTTTCTGGGAAATTAATCCAGAAAAATTTGACATGGGAGGAGTTATATACTTGGGATAATTTTTTTTTCTAATTTTCCATTTTCATTGATAGATGCACTTCCTTGTTTTACAGTGGTGTTTGAATAGTTTTCATAAACAAGTGTGATTTGAATGAATGTGTAAAACTAGAATCAAGTAGTATTTTTCTATCCTTGAATGAATAACTCATGTACCTATAAGCACATAGATATCATAATCCACCTCAGTGGTTATGATGGTTTATGATCTCGATTACTTGGTATTCCTCAAAGAATATTGTCATCAGTTGCTTTCGAAAACCATTGTCTAAGTACAATGACTCACATAGTGTCACTATTCCCTGTTGTTGAAACATTTTACAGTAAGCTAATGGTTTACAAGAGAATTTAATTATTCTATCACATTATTGGGTTTCTCCCATTGTTAATTGTAATCTATGTGAAATTCCTTGTTACACAAAAAGCATTTTATTTTCACATTAAATCAATTTTTAGGATGTTTCTTCACACACTTTTGATAGGTGGGATATTTAAATTTCATTCCCCCGTGAGATTCCTTCATCCCAAAACCATACTTAAAATCCATTATTTTATTCATATCACTAGAATCGTTAGACCATTCATATTCACTGATATCTATTTCAACATTGAGTAAACATAAAAAAAATCATAGCTGTGAAATTCATAAATCTCCAATTCTTTCTGTAGAATCATCTTTAGTTTAGAAAAAACGTTTTACACTTTTCTTTAAAGGGAATAAAAAATTTGATGTTGTATAATGAAAGTCATTTTATTTTTTCCTCTTATGAACCAATGAACTCATTATAATATTTATTAAGTTAAAGTAAACCTTTATTGACATTAATTTACAGAGTCCCAGGAAAATATTTCTTGAAACTTTTTTCCAAAATTATTTCCACTACATCACATAAATCTCTTCAATGGGTTTCATATTTTGTATCAATGCCCAGAATTGACTAGTTTCTCCCTCTAGAAAATAAATGTCCCACATAAGCATCTCTTTCATAAATAATTAAACAGTGGAGAATATATTTTCAATGGATTTGAATCATTATTCTTTTATTAAATGATCATATGATCAAAAAAATTATAGGCATATGTAACATAAACGTCTCATTTTTAACTTTCTCTTTATTGGGGGGATGTGAATATTCCCCTTGATTCTACATTATATTCAAAACCAAAGTTAATTGAGAAAACATCACCATGAATTTACAAATAATTTCTCCCATAGAGTTGGTTATCTAATTTCGGTAGTTAACACATTTCTCATCAAACTATTTTTTATCTTGGTTCCTCATATTTATAGCTATTAACTAAAATAAAGTTAAAATAAGGGATGCATATTATTGAAAAATTAAACACATAAATGGGAAGAGATTAACAATAAATGGATAACTATTAAATCACATGTATTCATTAACCTATAAATTTATTTGATTCTATATAAGTTATCAATAATCTATTTCCTAACATAAAGTCTTATGGGAATTTTTTTTCCTTTATAATAGTTGAAATTGAGCGTGATAATTTAAAAAATAATATCCCCTAATATTTTTAATCCAGTTTTATAGAATTCCCACATTTTTTTCACTTCTCTATGATTGAGTCTAGCGTAATGTTTCCTTTTCAGGGTTATTACTCCTAAGTATAACTATGTCATAAGTTTATCTTCTTATAGTATCCAGATAGAGATATTTTTTTATAGAAACTAGTTACTATATACTTTAACAAAATTTATGTATTTTTTCCTATTTTTAGGCTCTCCCAAAGGCTTTTGCAAGATATTTTGAATCCTAATCCCCCAAATTAACATGAAATTACTCTGATACCAACTGTGACAACCCATATCTTTCATAAACTTTTCATTATGATTAATTACATAAATGCACACTTAATACAAACCTATAAGATCATGAGGCCTATTGTATTTGGTTACATTGGTACATAGAATAACAATATGAAATATAAATACAGAAACATAAACTAAAACTCTGTAACATGCCATTAAATTTCCTTGATCTTCTATAACTATACGGGATAACTTAGGGATGTATATAAGAAATGGGTGAGATATAAAGACCATTAAGGGAATATTCAAAGAATGAAATAATTAATGAAAAAAATATACGTCACTAGGAATATCAAGGTAACATAATAGAGTTTAGAATTATTTACTTGGACATCTAATAATGATAAAAGATAATAACATAAAGGTGTTATGGAAATGATGAAACAACATTAAACAGGAAATCATAACCACATGTCAAGGATAACCTCTATGAAATAATAACATAGTTTGAATAACTAACCTCCAATACACCTTACATGTAATATCAAGAGTTAAAAAATCACCTAATTCATCAGAGAGCTAGAAAATTATGGGTCAAATTTTCACATTCATATCATGTACATTCATAAGGGTGCCACATATATTATTCAAAACAAGAATGTATTAATGAAAAATTAAAACCATAATTAAGGAGTGTGGATTACATAAATGTAAATAAAAAATAAATGGAATATATTTAAATCTATTTAAACACCATTTACAAGAAATGGGTATGGGTATTCACTATGTAGTGTTTGGAAATAAAAATTAGAAGATAATTTTGGCAGCGTAATTGGTGAAAATAAAGTTTTGTTGAAAAGGATAAATGAGAATGGAATAAGGTTTATAATTGAATGGGAATCATAATTATAGTAAAGTTATGTGTAAAAAACATTACAACCAAGAAAATGTGAATTCGGAAGGGGATTAGTATAAAGAAATCAATATAAATAAAAAGAAGAGGAGAGAGTCACATACCTTTAGAGGGAGCTTCTAAAATATAAGGAGGGAATTATTAAGATATTAGGAGCACATTTAGAGGTATATAGAGAGGAAAGTATAGTGTAATTCATTCTATAAGGGATATTAGTGAATAGGAATGGATTTTGGGTGTGTTTTTATCGAAAAAGAGAGTATAATTAATTATTAATTTCTAAATGTATGTTTTAGACTCTATATGATTAAGTTATCCAAATCACAAACCATACCATGGTTTTTTCCCATGATTTCTACCGAATAGAAGAGTATATAATTCTTTTATGAGGATAATAACCAAACACATTAAAATAGTACCCTAGGTGATCTGAAAATGAGTCTTGTTTATAAAGAATTGATTTTAAAACCCTAAAATGTAATATAGGTTTTGGAGGATTCATTAATGGTTTGTAAAATTAATCCAAAAACATCCAAAACAAATTATTTTAATATGAAAACATAATTTATTCAATTGAAAATCATTAAAGTAATTATTACATAAAAGTTTTGGTTTTATGATGTAATAATACAAACCATATAATTTTACCGTAGTTAATTTTTAACCAAAATTCGACTATTAGAAAATTATAAAAAAACTCACCATCAGAAAATTTAGACATGTTGATTTCAATAATAATATTGATTTTATCAAATTGATCCCCTGAATATGAGAATTTACACTTTTAATCAAAAATACAAAGTTATCAAAAAATAAGGGTTTTTGAAAATAACAGTTTTTTGAACCATATAAAAATTAAATTTGACTTCATTATATTATATTATAATATATTTTTAAAAGATACTATATAATTATAATATTTTCATAAAATATATTTTATTTTAAAAATCAATTTCATTAATAAAAAAGTGTGTCTTGTTTAAAACTATATTTTTCCGAAAATTAAAATTTGTGTTTCATTGTTTAAAAATATAAATTTTATCAAACTTATTATTTAATCATTATAAAGTAATAAAAGTTAAATAAAATAAATATTTTCTTAAAAAATTTACAAAACTATACTATTAGGGTCTAGATATATAACCCTATATTACACTAGCTAATTCCCTAAGGATATAGTGTATTACGGTAACATTTTCTAAGGGTTGTCCATTGATAAAAATTAATTCCATCATCTCAATGAGATTGATTGTATCCCTTAAATAGTTTTTCTCATTATTATGATATTGAATCTCTACTTGGGAATTTTCATGGGAACAGACAAGTGATGTTATCTCCCTCAGAAGCTCCAATAATTAGTCTTTATTGGGTATGATCCGACTAGATGATGTCACATATTTATTTATTTTTTAAATGGATTTATCATACTCCAATATATATATTAATAATACAATCATTGAATAATGGATATACTGTCAATGGTTATGATTCTTAATGGTATTTTAAATTAGCTAGGATATAACTTATAAGATTCCTAAATAACTAAACTAGTGAATTTGTTTTCAATAATTTCATTTCATAATAAAACATTTATACATTTGAAAATTTATTTTCTATTATAAATTTTTGAGTCAATACAAAAATACTTATTTAATAATACAAATATCACTACCACTAAATGGAGAAATATATGTTAACACTATAAATTTTAAGGAAACACATGTTTCAAAAAAGAAATAAGGATATAATTAAAATTATTATTGCATGTATTATTTATCTAAAAATTGAGAAACTAATGATAAAAAATTTTAGTAGTGAAATCCAGGATGAAGAAGCAAGTGTGGAATTCCAATGAATAAGAGAGAGTATATAAATGTTTTAGTGCGCTCAAAAAATTTATAGCTGAGAATAACTTGGACACAAAACCAAAATTGTGCCAAATTATTTATAGTGAAATTTTATTTAGATGATGGTCCCAATACTCACAAGGAGTTGATTTATGATGATGTTTTAGGAAAGATACTTGGGGAAGAGTAATATGGTCTAGCCAAATAGTCAGTAGATTACAACGATAAGGATAAATTGTTCACTCAAATATCCATTAGAACTTATTTTATATTTTAGTATCCTAAATCGACTTTGAAAACACAATAAGGATTTGTTATGAGTCTATCTAAATCCTAAATTATTAAATTTACTATTGATATCACTCTAATCATATAGATAAATATTGATACATCTCAAAATTTTAATGGGATTATAGAAAATAAGTTAGTGTCAAGTATGGATAAATTTGGAAACCAACAATTTTCTGATGTTCCTATGAAATAAAATAAGGTTTTTGAATAAAAGGAAGGATAATAAGTGGTTATCAAAAGGCATAAATGAATTTTTTTGAATTATTTGATGTCAAGGTTACTAAAAAAGGGATAGAGTCCTCCTATAAAATCATAATGTGTGCATTTTAAAACCATATTACCTTATATATCATTGGATTATTTATTATTTTATAGCCTAAATGGGATGATTATTTTAAAAATAAAATATTTTGTTTAAAAATAATTTCTTGAGAATATTTTATAAACTATATGAATTTATTGATTATTTTATATTTTCCTTAAAATGATCTTTTTCTAATTAATTTGAATAGATTAATTACTATTTTTATTACCAAGATTTCACTTTTCATATATTAAAACCTAATGATTAAGGATGGTCCTTTGGAAAAACATTTTAATAATAGTAATGAGCTAGAATACCCCGCAGAAATTATGAAGACTATACCATCAATTACTTATTACTTTTGTAAATATATTCATTGGTATCAAAATGGGAGTAAATATACAGGGGGATAAAATTCATGTATCTTAAAGAAGTTGAATATATACACATCATTCATAGAGAGATAAATTTATACATCCCATTTATGGAAACACGCCAAGGTAGAATCCAAATCAGTTTATCTCATTTGTTTCTTTGGATTGATTAGTACATAAATCCAATGAGTTCTTATTGAACTCAAAAGAGGTATTTAATGTGAAAATTGGGGATTAATTTCATTTTGTTATTGATGTTGTTTCAAGTTATCACTTGGTGACTAAAAAAGAAATGTTGGTTTTGATAATAATGATTTGTGATGTTCATGATTTCAATAATTCCAAAGAAGAAGATTAATGTGTTTGTGCATGTCATGAAGATGATTCCCATGCATATTTTTTTGTATATATTTTCAATATTTATTAGTAATGTTCTATTAAAATGACTTCGTATTCATTTAAGGGATTGATTTTATCAAAGGATATTGATGTTTTGTACATGAAAAATTATATTTTTTATTGAATATGATCTTAATGTGGTAATCATAAGATGTTATAATGTGAGAAGTAACCTTGGAAATGAGATCATTATAATTTTTACATCATGTGTAGGATGACTATAGAAAGAGTTTGTAATTTATATTTTGGGCAATAATTGATATATTTGAAATCAATATATCCATGGTTGTCACTTGGAGAAGTTACATATAGGATAAAATCTCTTAGAGGGACTTTTTTAAGAAAAACATATTTTATATTTAACAATGGATTGTTATCTCCAATGAGCACTGTTCAAATCGATTGTGTAGTGGTATGAACCTTCGAAAGAAGGTTGGCATGGTTTCATATATATATTATTTGTTTATGACATACTAACATAGTTCAAATATATGTTTTGTTGTTATGACTTATATTTACCCTTGATAAGTATCCTTCATATTGGTATAGATCTTGTTATATCGCATTCTTTCCACTTGGATGATATTGATTGGCATAAACATTAAAAGTTCTGTTAGAGATGTTAAAAAGGGACCATAATTAATCTTGGAATATTCTATGGGTGTTGAAGATAAATGGATAATATTTTTTAGTTTTATACTTATAATAAATTGTTGTAATTCATTATTATAAAAAATGGAGTGATTTACTAGTATTATGCTATGATTTTAATTTTAAGGAAATTATTATGAAGTACTCTCACTGAAATGTTATGTTATAATAGGGATTCCACTATTCAATAAAGATAAAATAAAGTTTTATGTATGAAATAAATAACACTTCAAGACAATATGGATGTGTTGTGATTTTTTTGTAGAGTTTTTTGATCAAGAATGTAATGAATATGGTTTTAATTTTATACGGTAATTATGCTAAAATAAAATGTTTTGATTTTTTTGGATGAAGAATATGAGTTCGATGTAAAGGTGGATATTTTGGTATGATGAGTGCATTATAATTTCATGTGTTATGCAATAAAATTAAAAATAATTCTAAAAGATCTAGATTATAGAAATTTTTTTCTACTGAAATTAAATGATAAATAATTATGTCATAAAACTAATGTGTTGCACAATCATATATTTTTAAACATACATATTAAATATTAAGTTAAAATTAATACATCTTGATAATAATCATCACATCATAATTTTTTCATAATCTATATATATTTAAATAATCCTTTTGAGAATTTTAAAGAGTAAGGAAATATATTTGGTCAGTGTTTTTTTCTATATTCCATTATATATTACATTGTGATACTCTCTATTACTCCATGATTTGGAAAAATATAAAATATATAGATTTAAATTTCTTATATTTTTAAATAATACTAAAGAAAATTAAATAGAATATTTTAGCTTCTTACCAAATGACTCTAATCTATATCTAGTGGGGATGGTATGTAGATGATGATGAGTTAATATTGGGTTTTTGTAATGATAATAGACATTATTAAAGATATATAGACATAAAATATATTTAAAAATGGATTATTTTATTACTATGAAAAGTCTGAGTGTATGAATATTTAGTAAATAAAATGAATGCAATATAAATCAATATAACTAGATCATTGTAGATATAATAATAGTTCACACAAAATTCATTAACATAGAGGCATGTGTTGAAGGAAGTGGAAGTTCAAACTCCAAATATTTTATTATCCCTTGTATTTTCTTTGGATGAATTTTTAGAGTTAGAGACTATATTTATCTATACTAATCAATTTTTTAATCATTTATAATAAACACATTTTATATTCCAAGATAATAGATAACAAGATTCGATAAACCTTATAAACAACCTTGTGTTGTGTGCTTAACCTTCCTGTACTCCCATATCTTTCAAAATCATCATCACGATCACATTGATTTTCACATGATTCTTTAACTAATTAGAAACATAAAAAATTTGTATTCAAAGGAAGAAATCATTTTTATTGGACATAAACAACTGATTCTACATTAACCCAAACATATCATATAAAAATATTACATCTTAATATATGCATATTTGTTAGATAACTTAATAATCCACACCAAAATCATTTTGTTCTAGTGCCTTCAGAAACATAGAAAGATAAATAATTGGTCCGTAAGTGACCTATTTCATTTCCCACTAAGTTCTTCATAAACAATACCCTTTTTACACATATCACACATAATACCTTTCATCATAACCTATGGAAAGGAAAGATAATAAAAGGTGAGTGAAGATGCTCTGTAAGGGTAAAGAAGGGAGATATAAACATAACATGTGAAAAAGGGTGTGATAACATGACTATAATATTTGAAAAAAAATCTGACCGTACATATCATAGATCACAAACATTAGTCATGGAGTAAATCTTGTGAGTTAATAAGACAAGATTCATAAATGAATCAAAGAACATGAACCATGTGATCATAACATTGACATAAGATATAATTTTTTGGCATACGCATAAGAATATAGAATATTATAACAAGGCTATCAAGAAAGACATTTATAACAAGTTAGGCCTGGGCTAACCACTAATGTACCTACTATATTATTAGGATAACCTATTCTGTAACCATTTTAGGCTTGTGATAACCTATTTTGTACCTTATTTCGAGTGTGGGACAACCTCATGTGTCCCATTTGAGTTCCTTTAACATTAACCATTATCCAATTTATTGTAAAGAGATATAGTTCCCACCCATAACATTATGAAAATAAAATATATGTTTTCCAGAAAATCATAAAACATTGATCATATCGGAACCCACGAAATAAATGGGTTTCATAAACATTTTATTAAATCAAAACCCACGAAAAACGAACGTTTTTTATAAAAATATCATCAATACCCTAATAGAGCATTTTAATAAATAACAAGAATGGTATACTTGGATCATATACCTAGTAAATTATAAGTAATAAAATATTATTTCATCATATAAATAAATTTATTTTGATTGACCACTTGGATCATTTCGTTGGGAAAATAGACTTTCCACTTTGAAAATCATTTTTTAAAATTGAAAATTTATAAAACATTTAAAAAATATCATTCAAAATAAACTCAGAAACATATAAAATAATTTTAAAATATATATTTTTCATGATAGTGGAGTATTCAATTCATGCCATACATGTTAAAACAAGGACTCTCAATTTTTCAGTTAAATTAAAAAGAGGATTCTTCAGAAAATGAAAAAAAAGATTTCTTTTTTAAAAAAAATATAAAAAAGAAGGAATTGGTTAAAAAATTAAAATAGTTGGGAAATAGTAAAAACATTATTTATTATATTTGTATAAAACAATGATATGGAGAAAAAATAATATCAAACATAGAGAGAAATATATTAAATTTTTCATTAAAATTATATTTTGGACCTATTGAGTAGTTTAAGAGTGGAAGATGAAATAAAAAAACATATTCTAAATAAATAACCATTGGAGAAGAAAATAAATGATTTTATTGAGAGTGATATAATAATATTTCTTCATTATAACCATAAACAAAAACAATCTCAATAAATGAAGAGATCATATCACAAAACCCTTTCCACTTTGGTAACTTTTCAATCGTAAGCCCCATAAAGAAATAAAATTAAATAAATAAAATATTATGTGAGTAAATATAATTATGATATTAAATTTAATATTTGGTATATATATACACCTCAATAAAGAATATTGGTTCATAATATAACATAAGTCCCATAAAGAAAAATTGAGACAAAATGCCATTAACTTAAGTTTTGAATCCCTTTGTAGATATTTGAACCTATTTTATGATAAATATAGGTTTATTATAAATATATTAAATAACAATAATATTATTTATCATACAATATATGATTTTCTTATGACCTTTTATTAC
This sequence comes from Viscum album, assembly GCA_963277665.1. Lineage (NCBI taxonomy): Eukaryota > Viridiplantae > Streptophyta > Magnoliopsida > Santalales > Viscaceae > Viscum > Viscum album. The sequence continues at coordinate 2,029,102,015 of OY728133.1, forward strand.
CTATTTATTAATAATTAATTGTTAAAATCATATTTCGGGTAATTATTGCTTCGATTCTTCAGATTTCTTTTGGTTTAGTATCTTAAATATTTTCATTTTTTCATGGTTAAATAATATCAATAATGTTAATAAATATATTAATATCATATAAATTTATTATATATTTATTTAAATTAATCCACTAAATTTAGACATATAAAATAAATAACCCCATTCCAGGAGATGATAGGCCACACGTACGCATGAACGTCATTTCCATTTTAATTAAGGATGAAAATAAAATGTTAGAAATAATATATAATAATTATAGAAGTATTTTTAATTTCAATATATCACATATATAATTTAAATTTACCCTTAAAACTTTCATATAAATTATATGTGAAAAGTGTATCACATCCCTTCGTGAGACGATGGTATGTCGTACACATGAGCGACGTTATCTTATTCACATATAAAAAAATATATGAAGTTATATGTGATATTATAACTCTAAAAGAATAATAAAATCATTAATATCATATATAACAATTTTATTCACCATCAAATCCTTCCATGATTGGTGGTGATGAAAAAGGAATAACATTGGTTCGCCAAGCGGTATCCCGGCATACATAGGATCGATAGTTTGGTTTCCCATTTGATGAATGAGAAAATAGATATGGGTCTTGAAATTAAAATAATAAAATAAAAGTAAATGAAATATATTTCTATTATTACATGTTCAAATTTTAATAATATTTTAAGGATATGTAAGAATAAATTAAACAAACCACATGTTTAAGAAATTTACCTATTCTTATGAGAATCTCAATAGGTATACACATAAATCCTTATTATGTGTATTTACTAATAATCATAAGGCCTCATGGGTGTGGGTATAATGTTTAGTAAGATGATTGGGTTTGTATTTTTAGACACAAAGGGTTTTTTAATTATAAATAAGAGATGATAGGGGGTTGTCTTTTATAAGTGGGGAGAGGATACACATAGAATTTTTAAAAATAATTAAGTTTAACCTTGTATTTAAAATTAAAAAAGGATCCAAAAGGGTAATAATTGAACCTCATATGTTAAAAAACCTAAATATTTCCATAAAATGTATATTGGACATGATTTTATGTCATTTTACACTAATCTTTTTAGATTAATCCCACGGTAAAACCGTTCTAACAATAACTCTGATAATTAATTTTACTTATTTTTATGATTTATTCTGAAATAAAATTAAGTTTACCTAATTATATATTATTAATTTTTACTTCTAAAAATATGGAATCCATTTTTAAATATATCATTCATATAAGTGTAAATTTTTAATTTAAAATTAAACCCACAGATGCAACAAAAAATTAGGTTACCAAAGAGAAAATTTCAAAATTTTGAAAAGATTTCATATCAAAAATCAATATGAAATTGATTAAAATGACCAATATTAGATTAATTATAATATAATTGAGTTAATTTTACTTTTTATATATTTTTAATAAAAAATCATCCTTATAAAATCTTTAAATGAAAAGGTAACTTTCAATTAAAACCAGTATTTTCCACTACTCAATGAAAAATTGTTCTTTTTAGAAAAATCGATAAAACATAACCCTAACATTATTTTTAAATGTTGATTCCAAAAATGAAATTAATTTTTACAAATATATATTTTTAATCGGTGAAAAATAAATTTAATTATTTTTTCATAAAAATCAATACAAAACATTTTGTTTGGAAAAAAAGTATGTTTTTCAAAGAAAATAAGGATTTTATTAAAAATTAAATAATTTTTATCTATATGATAGATTTATAAAAAATAAATATACATAATTTTTAAAATTTGGTTATTCATATCCATGTATTCATGTTTAACGGCTAGGTAATAATAGTTGTGTTTAAATAATAATATTAATATTTCCTCATAGTTCATTTAAACTTAGTGTTGTATGTAATGCTAGATATAAATGAAATTAAATTTATTAATAAATTTCATAAAATTATATGGTTATTATTTTATAACTCTCATAAAATGAATTTATCCCATGGAATTAATCACTCTAATGTTAAAAATTAGGATATTTATGCCTGATTATGTCCTCAGGTTCCCATATATATTATTCAAATTGATAGTTTCACAAATAAAACCTTGGCCATTTGAGTGGTTTTATTTCACAGAAATTTCTCTATATGATCCAAAATCTCAGATAGTTATTCTTCAATAGAAAGTTCATGCTCCATTGGAACAACCTCTAATTTTATTAAATATTATGGATATGTTATGTACAATATTAGGTGAGATTCATGGAATATAAAATAAACCTGAGAGATATTTAGTTGTAGTTCTAAAGGATATGTTATGGTCCTAATGTGAGAAAGAATTTAAAAATTAAATGATATACCTAGGGATAAATTTTCCCTTCTATCAAAATCACATTACCATTTTCCATGGATAAATTCTTAGATACACCATGTCACCAACTTCAAATTACATATCACATTAACAATTGTCAATATAACATTTCTACTGACATAGTTTTTCCCTTATGTGTATCTGAATGAATCTAACCATATCTACCATTTATTTAGAAGGATCAAGTCCTAAAAGATTTCTTTCAATAACTTTTTCCCAATATTTTGTAGTTGTAAAATTATTTATATAGAGGGATTCATATGGATCCATCATAATGCTAGAGTGAAATTTATTGTTGTAAGAAAACACAACTAGAGGAAGGTGTTAATCCCAACCACCTTTGAAATCCATAGAAAAAAGATTGTAACATATACTCTAGGGTTTCAATTTTTCTCTCATACTGACTATATGTTAGATGATGATACACAATGTAGAAACTCAACTCTGTATCTGTAAGAGCCTGGTTCTTCCATTGAGGTATGAGTTTCTTTTTCTCTAAATATTTGAGCTGTATTTTAGAAAATTAGGAAAAATGGGAAGTTTTAGAAATTTAAGGGTTACGCACCATGTACTCCAAATTACCCACCCTATACCCTTTTCTATGTGTGGATGTCAAACATGGCATGTGGGCATGTTTGGAGTGTAGAAATTATAAACCAAGTGCGCTTCATGTACTAATTGTACACCCCATGTATTCTAGCTATGTATGAGGGTGGTTGAGAATTCAAATTGATCTCGTTCCTTCATCCGAAGTGAGATTCAAACACTATTTGATCCATTGGAACCCCCTCTATAAGTCCATGATTACCCATGAGTCATTCATCTTGATTTCTATTATATACCATGTTATTTGGGTTTCATCATTTTTTTATTGTTTTGTAGATGTACCTTGATTTATACCAAATTAGAGGTTGTTATCGGATGGTGATCATCATATGTCATGAGGTGGTTTTTACCACTAGTTTTGGTTGCGTCCCCTGATATTTTTCTCTTTAGTTACTGTTGTTCTAGGGGTTCTTGACGTATAAATCCACGTAGAAGTCATGGAGCCTTTGGGAGATAGTGATGGGGCTATCAGGTTGGGGGATAAGGCTCTCTTTGATTGAGGTCGTGAGATGGGACACTTTATTTGAGGGATTATATAGTTATCCCACTAGGTACTTTATTTAAGGAAAGACATCTCTATCATAGTGGTAAAATTATTTGAGGGAAAACATCAATGTCCCTCCAGTTACTTATTTGAGGATAGACATCGCTATTTCTATGAGTTACTTTTGTTTGGGCGTGCCTTTGAGACGTCGGTATCTTGAGACACGATGTGTCAGGAGGCACATAGTGTTGGGTCATGTGATTGAGGTGGAACCAGAGGGTTCACCTAGGATTTGTGACGATAGGGGTACTTGAGACATGGGATAAACATACTATTTACTTCTGATATTCCAGTATTGGCCGAATCAGGTGGCACTCCATGGTGTCTACTGAGCACCAGTGGATGTTGTGTTTATTTATTTCATTGCACTACTTACTTTAGGTAGAGATGAATTCCTACTTAAACACTTGTACTAGGTACACACCATTTGGTGGTATCATACTGAGATTCATCTCACACCCTAAACTGACCCTTCTGGATGTGTGTAGACTTTATGGTTTTACGTATTGTCAAGGGATCGACCTTAAGAGATGGACCATAGTATAGTTTGGAATTGAGATGGTATGAACCTTGAGGTTATGCCTAGATGGAGTTTACTTTGTTTTTATTTATTTCCTATATCAGCACACATACATTATTTTGTAGCTATTTTTGGTTATCTATTGGTGCCCTTTTATATTGACATATATTCCAAATTTGTTCAGTTGTAGTTTCAGCTGTATTTTAGCATGTTAGTCTATTAATTTTTCCAATGTAGTTGTATTTATATTTATTTGGATATTTTGTGATATTGAATGCACTTCCACTCTGCGGGTCTGGTTTGAGTCTATTGAGTCATCTTTTTTCCATTGCATGTTTATTTATTATGCTCATACTAGTACCTTTACTTTCCTCCGAGAGGGTATAGCATCCCCTCTATACCTTTTTCACCCTCGCTGCTAGTCGAAATCCTTTGGCATTCGGGGTGGTACACCTAAGGTAGTAACACTTGACCCATTTAGTACTATTTAGGTGGCTATTTGGTTTCGGGGCATTAAAAAGTGCTATAAGAGGAGTTATTGGTAGGGATTTAGTAGTAGTGTTTTGCTGGATACTAATCATATTGAGACTTCTCTTTTTATTTCTTCTGGTTTACTATTTGGGATATGGTAGACTAGAGAAAGTTTGTTATTGGATCTGAGTTTCTATCTTGTTCTTGGTTTCATGTAGCCCAAAGTACGAGGGATGGACCAAGTTACCTTGGGTTGGAATTGTTGTTTTTATTTTTCTCAGATTACTGTTTATATGATTCCCACCTTGGTGGCTTAGTGGGTTTGTGATAATTATTGGTTTTGATATGTGACCCTTAACCGTATGAGGTAAGGGAAAACATTTTAACCTTACGAAGTATGTCAAGACATGTTTTCTTAGATTTTGATAGGCACATTTTTTGGGTATTTCAATTTCATAACTGCACGCATTCTTTGTGAAGTGATAATACCATCTAAATAGTATCAAATGTCATGATTTGAATTCTTTTGAAATATAATATGTTAAATTCCTAATAAAATTTCATTTTATTGCAAAGTACTATGCCATGATTTATATATTGTGAATTGCATGTGGTAGGAGATTTGGGTCTGGCTCTTGTATGAACAGGTAAGTACTATGGTTGAGGTGATTTTGATCACCAAGATTGGGGGACTAGGTCATCGGTTTGAGGAAACTTTGTTTGTTAGGACAGGCATGGCCCGATGTACATTTGATACTTGGCTCTGTTGAGGGTGGGTAAGGGGGCCATGAGGCCAGGATGTTGTGGGAATGGGTTGCGATGGGGGAGAGTAATGGTAGTTGTTATATTATGCCATTTTACTGATTTCCTTATCTTCTTTATATATATATATATTATATTATATGTGGGCTATCTGGACATTTATGGTATTCAGCTGGTTCCTCCTAGATGGCTCGATGGAGCATTTGGTGGGTGACGTTACAGTGTCGCTGGAGCATGATCCAGTTTATAACCCTTTAGGGCAAGTTTCTTGAGGTTTTGTGGGAATCAGGGCATCAAGGATGCATGTTACATTAGGTTCAAGGCACCAGGTTTTTTTTTTGATCATTCATGGGATGTAGGACCTCATTGAGGTGGATTCCAATGTGGTGATGATACATTAGAGTTTGGGAAGCATCACGGGAGCACATAATGTGGTGCAGGGGGTGATGATGTTTCATGAGATGACCATGAGTCCAAAAACATGTTAGTGAATCTTTTATTGAATTGAGTTTTGGGAAACTTTTTTTCTGAAATGTTTTCTTCATAACCCTTGTAAGGGAAATTCATGGAAAAGTTTCTTTTAGGTGAAAGTTTGTAAGAACCCAGATCTTCTTTTTAGGTATGGGTTTCATTTTCATTCAATTTTAGAGATGTTTCTGATAAAACTGGGAAAAATGGGTTGTTCTAGAAATTTTCAGGTTATAAGCTATGTACTCCTAATTACATGATGTGTACCCTTGGTCCTGTGGGGATGCCATACAAGGTTTTTGGGCATGTTGTTTGGGAGGAAACGTTAAAGAAAGTACACATCGTGTACACCTTGTACACTCCATGTAGTCTAGCCTTGTATGAGGGATATACATGGTGTGTGCTGAAGTTAGTGAGGAAGAGATGAAAAACCATGTAAATATTGTGTACTACCTAGTTCAGGTTGTGTAATCATGTCAACAATATAAGGAAATTACGCCAGCTGAATGTGGCCACCAAATGAATAGATAAAAAAGCCACACAACATGTATATCTAAGTACATAAAATGTATTTTCTTTTTTTCACTTAAAATTGGTAGTATCCTTGTTTCTTAGGTTCTGGACAGAACCCTTGAGAAACAGGTGGTCGAGACTTCAAATTGATCCCATTCCCTCATCTAATGTTGGATTCAAACATCGTTTGATCCATTAAAACCCCCTCAGTAAGGCCTTGATTCCTCTTGATCCGTTCATCTTTATTTATTTTCTAATTCATGTTATGTGGGTTTAATCATTTTTTATTCTTTTTTATATCTACCATGATTTAGACCGAATCAGTGGTTGTTACTGAAGGAGGATCATCGTACATGATGAGGTGTTCTTGAACACTTGTGTCAATAGAGTGCCTCGATTGTTGTAGTTCAGTAACTATTTTTTTGGGGGTGATTGTCGTAGTAATTCACATGGAAGGAAAGGATCCTTCGAGTGATAGAGATGAGGTTATCAGGTTTGGGGTTAAGGCTCACTGTGATTGAGGTCATGGGCCAGGACGAATTATTTATGTGAAGATATATTTGTCCCTCTCGGTACATTATTTGAGGGCATACATCATTATCCCTCTGGTTACTTTATTTGAGGGTAGACATTGTTGTCCCTCCTGTTACTTATTTGAGGAAAAGCATCTCTATTTCTCTGAGTTACTTTATTTTTGGGCATGCCTTTGAGACGACATTACCTTGAGACACTAGGTTTCAAGAGGAACAAGATTTTGGGTTTCACGATTAAGGTGGAACCAGAGGGTCCACCTCAGATTTATGACAATATGGGTACCAAGTCGATGAGCCAAGCACTCTATTTACAACAGATATTCTGGAAATGGATGAAGCAAGTGACACTCCATGGTGGTTGCTGAGAAACTGTGTATGTTGTTTTTATTTATTACATTGCACTGCTTACATTACAAAGAGATTCATGCCTACCTGAAAACTTATACTATGTACGCACCATTGGGTGGTATCCTACTGATATTTATCTCACACCTCACACAGACCCTTCCAGACTCTTGTAGAAATTATGGTTTTATGTATAGGTAAGTGATCAACCTTAGGAGATGGATCGTAGTGTTTTTTTCATGGAGATGGTATGGAGCTCGAGGTCATGCCTAGTAGGAGTATAATTTGTTTTGCATTCTTTTCTGTATCAATATGATTACTTTATTTTTTAGCTACCGTTGGTTAGCCATTGGAACTATTTTTATATTGAAATTTATTCCCTATTTTTTCAGTAGTAGTTGCAATTGTTTTTTAGCATGTTGGTCTGTTTATTTTTCCATTGTAGTTGTTTTTATATTTCTTCTGTTAATAGTGATATTGAATGTGCTTCCACTCTACGGGTCTAGTTTGTGTATTCTATGTTATCTTTCACCATTGTGTTTTTATTTATTATGCTTAGACTAGTACCTTTATTTTCCTTTAAGAGGGTATAGCCTCCCCACTATACCTTTTTCACCCTCACTTCTAGTAAGAAGCCTTCGGAGTTCGTGGAGGTGCAGCTAAGGTAGTAACACCTGACCTATTTAGCACTGTTCGGGTGGCTGTTTGGGTCCGAGACATTACAATATCAAGATCATACTAGATACTTCTCCAAAACATTTAGGTAAACCTTATATCCTAGTCTGATAAAATAAAATGTGGTACTCTATAAAACCATACCACTTCATAAATCTATATCATGAAAATATGATCCATAGAGAAATATTAATTTATAACGATGAATTGCATTGACATTATAAGAAGATAAACTAAAAACTATATAGCATTGCTCCCATTAGACATTTTGGGTATTCAAATAACAAAATCCATGTTGATGTCTTCCCACTTCCACTCTAGTAAGGGAAATGGTTGTAACATCCCCATAAAATTTTTTTCTCCCAGCCTAAAAATGCTAATATACAAAGAACAAAGAAATAAACTCGACGATAACTCTCTTAATTCAATTCCAATAGAAATAATCATTCAGATCTATGTACATCCTTGTATATCCAAAATAAATAGATAATGAAGAACAATTAAAGTCAATTAATAACTCCTTCAAATAAAGTATAAATGGAAAACATATATGGATCCTAAACCTTATCATTTTATCATAATAAATGTTAAACTCAATAACATTTCTCACATACATCTCCATATCCAAATCATTATTTTATGCCTATTTAATCTTTATTTGGATAGAAGGTTGGACTCTTATTTGAGAAAGATAATGAAAATATACTTCTATTAGGATTTCATAATCGATCCTTTAAAAATAAATAAATAATAGATATTTTTTAATCCTCTTCATAGATAATCTATAATGATCCTTTCAACTCAAAGCATCATCCACCTTATTCACTTTAATAAGGTGGTAATGTATTAACCAATCATAATATTTAATTATCTCTAACAAGCTTCTTTAGTACATTTTTTACCCCTTCTATGAGAATATATAATTTAAATGTTTTTATCAATATATTTACCAATCGTTTCTCCATGAATATAATGCCTTTATAACATTAATGCAAAAATTACCATAGCCAAATCCAAATCATGAGTTGGGTTATTTTACTCAGGGACCATCAACAACCATGAGGCATAATCTATAACCATGTAATACTATATGACAATGTATCTGAATTACTTCTTGGGTGAATCTCTATAAATCAAAAATCCTTCTCTACTATTTGGTAATGTATTCCTAGGTTCCCTAACTAATCATTTCATTAATTCCTTTAAATTTCCCTCAATTCATTTTTATAGTGTTATTTACCTCCCTTATGAGTAATCTTGGTGATTGGATTGGATTTTAATGAAACAATTGAACATAAAATAGGGATCTCAATCACTATGGATGATATGGTTCAATGTTATACAGCCTCTATATTTGATGGATCTATCGATATAAACTCTCTTGAAATTATATTACCCAAAATTGAAAACTTTTTATAGAAAAAGTAACATTGTGTAGATTTTTCATATTGTTTTTCTTACCATGGGGTATTTAGTACAACTATAAATTGATATTCATGATCTTACTTTCCCATTAAATAAATGATTATATCATATATATAGAATACCATAAACTAATTAAGGTAATCTATAAAGACTCTGTTCATTAAATGTCATGACCCATCCCCCGGGGCCCATGTCGTGACTACCCCAAGCCCGCATTCAATAGGCCAGGGGCTGGTGACTATCACCAAAGGCGTAAATCCCAAATACTAGGAAGGTGTTTCCTTTTGAACTATAAAAAACACAACATAATACAAGAAAGAAGCTAAACACTAAGTAAAATTGTATAACAAGGAGTACTGAAAAGTAAAAGGGGTCGGAATACAAGCCCAACTGAAAAGTAAAAGTACAACTAAAAAGGAAGAAATGGTTGAAAGTTGAAAGGAGATCCTGGATCTTCCACCATAGATCCTACCTGAAGGGTAGGTACAGATAGCCTCCTCATCACTCCATGTCTGTTAGTCTCCTCCGGGTACCAACTCATCATGAGGTCCACCTCTGAGTACCGTCCAGTCCTCGTACACTCAGCCTCAGTCAGCGTTGTCAGTCGTCTACCAAAGTTGCATACATGTGTGAGCTGAGTGAGAAACTCTTGTGTTTCATCATGATCGAGATGGATTACTTGATAACTTAGGTATATGTATGGGCATATACCTAAGTGGGGTAATCTATCGATTTCATACCTTGTGGTTTATCCTTATTGGATTTTGTAAGACCTTGAGGGTCTTGGGAGGTCGGCGCTGCTCGGACTGAGGGGGTTGTTCGGCCTAGTCCTTTGGGCCCGGCCCAGCGGACTATCGGGTCAGTTCGGCCTGGTCTGTTGGGCCCAGCCCAGCAGACTGTGGGGGAAGTTCGACCTGGAGGTGGCCGCGTAGGCGGCTCGGCCAAGAGGTTGGGGCTGGTTAAGCCAGCACCGCGAGGGGTGCGGCTTGGGCTTCTAATCCGGGAAGGTCGAGCCGGTTTAGCCAGCGACGCCTCGAGGAACGTCGCAGGCTGGCTCAAGAGGTCGGTGCTGCTTGGGCCGGCGCGGGCCGACGGTGTTCGGCCAGGATAACCGGAGTGCTGAGGAAGTGGCATGATTCACTGAGGTCGCGGGTAGCACGGCCTTTGTTATTGCCACCTTCGTTGCCTCGTTTCCTCTTCGTTTCCTTGTTGATGATTTGTTATTACGTCACCTTCCCAAAGAACGAAATAAGAAGAAAAATCAATGGAGGATGTCAGGCCATGTCAGGTTGGCCCGTATCCTCTGCATTTATAGTGATTGCAAACGGTTCATAAGAAAGAAGCTCAACAATATTCATATCCAAAAAAGCGGGAAGAACAAGGCACTCAAATGAATTTATATCCCTACCTTTGATTCATCTTTCTTCGTTCATTGATGGAGTCGCGGATGTTGGTCATCGAAGATGTCTCCAAACGGTTGAAGCTTTGAGGAAGAATTCAAATAAGGATTGGCTTCCTTTGGTCTTTGTTCTTCGTTGGGAGGGGCGTTCTTCATTAGAGAACTCCTTTTCTCCCAAGCTCTCATCTCAAAACACCCACGGTTTCCACCGTAATGAACATTTACCACTAAAATAAAATTATATTGTCTATTATTTTAGATATCGACACAAAATTCAAAAAGAACGAAATAAATTAAATGACCCCACCTAATTAATTAATGAGGTTGACACATTTAATTAAAAGTGTTGGCTCAATAATTAATGATGAGGATTTGGAACATTTGATTAGGGGAGGTGGTGGCACCATTAATTGGGGGGTTAAGTCCTGGGTGGTCCCCACACTGTAACCTCTCATGGGAGGTTAGGTTAGGGTGGGGCCCACCACCATAACCTTTCATAGGAGGTTAAGGCGGGGTGAACCCCACCTCCAACCTCCACATGGAGGTTTTAACCAAAAAAATAAAATTAAAGCTACTGCTTTACTTTTATCTAACCTATTCACTAAAAACCCAAAAACTAACTTTTATTCTCAACCAACTGTCATCGAGCTGAAAGTATTCTTAAACGAATACCAGCACTACGAGTTCAAAAGTGCCCTTGGATTTCAATTCTGAGTACCGGTTCAAAAGTTTTAAAAACTCGCTCATACAATTATTGAACGTACCCGAACCAAACTTCATAAATTTATTCTAGGCACACCGGGCCTCAGAATCAAGCACATTCAGTTTTTGCAGGCTCGTAAAATTCCCATTTATTTAAGAAAAAAAATCACCAAAATTTTGGGCCTTTACATTATCTCCAACACAAGATTTTACGTCCCCATATGCTACAACTCAAACTAAGGGAACAAATGGGGGTACTGAGCATTCATCCGAGCCTCCCGCTCCCATGTACTCTCTTGTATGTTTCTGTTCTTCCAACGAACATGCACCAGAGGTATCGACCATCCACATAGGACCCGCTCCTATCGATCCTCAATCTCCACTTGAGCCTCCGTGAAAGTATCCCCATCGTCGATGTCCAACTCTCCATGGTTGATGATGCGGGAAGGGTCGTGCATGTATCTCCTCTGCTGGGATATGTGGAAGACGTCGTGCACCTGGTGAAACTAAGGTGGAAGAGCTAGGCGGTATGCCACCTCGCCAACTATGCTGAGGACCTAAAAAGGTCTGATTAATCTCGGAGATAACTTTCCGCCTCAGCCTAATCACTGTAGACCTCATTGAGGTGAGACCCCATAGGAAGACGTGGTCACCATCCTTGAAATCCAGAGGCCTCCATCTCTTGTTAGCATATGACTTCTGCCTACTATGTGCAGTCTTCATCTGCACCTGGATGATCTGCACTTTCTCTGTGGTAGCTCATACCATCTCTGGTCCCACCAGTGCTGACTCCCTAGGGTCTGTCCAGCACAAGGGTGATCTGCAAGGTCGTCTGTACAATTCCTCGAAAGGTGGCATCCTGATGGTGGAGTGATAGCTTTTATTGTTGGAAAACTCCACCAACGGTAAGTGATCCTCCCAGCTACGACCGAAGACGAGGACACAAGCACATAGCATGTCCTCGAGGGTCTGAATGGTCTGCTCAGTCTGACCATCTGTTTGAGGATGGAAGGCGGTGCTCAGACGAAACTGCATCCCGAAAGCCTCCTACAACCCCTTCCTTACCCTGGAAGTAAATCTTCTATCACAATAAGAGACAATAGAAGAAGTTAATCCATCTACCCGCAGAATCTCCTGCACGTAGAGGCATCCCAAGTTCTCTACCTAACCCTTCTCTCTGATCTGTAGGAAGTGGGCTGACATGGTGAGTAGGTCGACGATCACCCCTATAGAGTCATTTCCCCTATACGTACGTGGAATACCCATCACGAAATCCATGGATATCCCATCCCACTTCTACTCTGAGACCTCTAAAGGCTGAAACAGGACTACTGGTACCTGATGCTCTGCCTTCACTTGCTGACCGGTGAGGCATCAAAATAAAAACTCTGCTACTGCCTTGTTCATACCTGAACACCAGTTCTATCTTCAAAGGTCCTGGTACATCTTCGCCACTCTTGGATATACTGCTAGAGTGGATGATTGGAACTCCCTCAACACTTCCTCCTGATGTGACACTAACACCATAGTACGTCCTCTGAAGGGGATGACATGCTCCCCACCTTCAGAAAATCCATCAACTGCATGCCCTGTGGATATCTGAGCACGTCGTGTCTCGCAGTCAGTGGCTCCACACTATGCCTCCCTGATTCACTGATGAAGTGGTAGAGTAACTGTAAGAGAATGAAGGAAAGATGCTCCATCTCGGTCCACAAAGGTTATCTATAAAGCATCCAGCTACTCTGTCACCTCTCCTAGTAGTTGTATACCAGATCTTCTAATGAATTCATCTGGTACAACGTTTCCCTTCCCAGGAGTATAAACTATATCTATGTCATAGTCCTGGAAGAACTCAAGCCATCACTGCTATCTCAGGTTTAGGTCTTTCTAAGAGAAGATATACCCAAGAATCTTGTGATAAGAGTATATGGTAAAACGTTTTCCCATAAGATAGTACCACCACATCTTCAAGGTGAAGACCATGCTGCTAACTCCAGGTCATGGGTAACGTAGTTCTTCTCGTGTTGTCTCAGCTGCCGAGAACCATATCTGATCATGGCTCGTTCCGGCATCAAGACACACCCGAGTCCGGTTCCTGATACATCGTAGTAGACTATGTACCCTACACATTCTTCTGGAAGCCTCAACATAGGGGCAGTATTTAGCCTCTTCCTCAGCTCTTGAAAGCTCTGATGACTTCTCTCCGACCACAGAATGGGTTTCCCCTTCTTCTTCAAGGATGATAGTGGTGCTGAAACTTTGGAGAGGTCTGGAATGAACCTCTGGTAATAACCAGCCAAATCCCGGAAACTTGGTACCTCCGTCACACTCCTAGGTGGATCCCAAGCAAGCACTGCCTCAATCTTCGCTAGATCTACCGAAACTCCAGCCTCTAAGATGACATGTTCGAGAAATTCAACCTCTCGGATTCAAAACTAGAACTTCAAGTGTTTACCATAAAGCTGGTTCTCTTAGAGTGTGTCCAGTACTATTAGCAAGTGGTAAGCATGCTCATCCTCAGTAGTCTAGTAGATCAGTATGTCGTCGATGAAGACTATGACAAAGTGATAGAGGTTTGGTTGGAAGATCTTGTTCATGAGTCCCATGAACATAGCTGGAGCATTGGTTACATCGAAAATAATAACCAAGAACACGTAGTGGCTATACCGACATCTAAAGTTCATCTTCTGCACATCGCCATCTCAAACTCTTAGTTGGTGATAGCATGATCTGAGAAATATCTTCGAGAACCACCATGCTCCCTTTAGCTGATCCAAAATTTCGTCAATCCTCAGGAGTGGGTACTAGTTTCTCATGGTCACCTGGTTCAGGCAACGGTAGTCGACACAGAACCTCAATCTCCCATCTGCCTTATTAGAAAATAGAATCAGGGCAGTCCAGGGAGAAACACTCGGTCGAATGAATCCCTTCCCCTGCAAGTCCTCCAGTTGTACCCGCAACTCGTGAAGCTCCACGAGAGCTATCCGATATACTGGTGTAGATATCGGTGTCGTCGTGGGGTACAGGTCAATGTTGAAGTCCACCTCTCTGTGAGGAGGTAGACATGGGACATCATCAGGGAAAACATCTGCATACTGGTCCACCACTAAAGGATAGCTCGAACTCTCCATATATACTAGTCTGAGAATAAGGTAGTCCAACTGATGTGTGATCGGCTACACCCTCCTCTGAGTAAGTCTTTCAAGTGCTACAAAGGCTCCCTTCTCTCCGGTGAAGGTAAACCTTGTCCCATCCGTGCAGACACACTGCACTTTGCGCCTAATACAGTCTATCTGTGCATGGACTATAGATAACCAGTCCATACCCAATATGACGTCGTACGGCCTCGATGCCACTACTAAGAGATCCCAACTGAAGCTCTCACCTCCTAGAGTAAGCTCACACTGCCGGAACTAGTGCGTAATCATCGAGGCTTCTCCCGTAGGAGTCCCTAGCCATAAGGATCGAGCCAAAAACTTCGTCAGAATCTCTGAGCTCCGAACGATGGAAGTGGCTAGGAAAGAGTGACTGGAACCTGTGTCTATAATAAATGAAGCTAAGGTGGAGAAGACACAGATCGTACCTCAAATCATATCTGGAGTGCCATGGTCTTGTGCTTCAGCTGTCTGAAGCTATGCTCTCACCTATCCACCTGCTCCCTGTGGTCAGGGTAGACCTCTTAGTGGTGGTGGTGGTGACACCTCGAATCATCATCCACCACCAGTTGCACAGCCAGCTCCTCTGCCACATCCCCCTACTCCCTGTGGTCCTCCTCGACTAAATATTTGTCTCTGGTTGGGCGGTCATTCGACGGTCTATTGATTGTCAGTACGGCGGGTTGGACAGTCATGAGCCATGTGACCCTACCCACCGCAATAGTAACATTTCCCACTCCTGGCCTGAATGTCTCTTTCTCGTGTGCCCCACACAACTAAACCTGTATCTTCAGGTGGTCCACAAGATGGTCTGGTCCACGTGGACCTCTACGACATCTGTCTACTGCCAGCTGCAGAAGACTCCGCTACGTGATTCTCGGTGGTGGGTCTCACTGCTAGTGGCTTCTCATCAATGAAACTCTCCACTAAGAGGGCTCGCTCCAATACCCTCTCCTACATCGGGATACTGAGGGAGATCATCAAAGATCTGATCTCTTGCCTAATCCCCTTCTCAAAGGTCCGGGCCCGGAAGAATGCATCCCGCACCCTATCTGTGGAGTAGCGCAAGAGGTCGGTGAACCTCGTTTAGTATTGTTCCACTGTCATGATACACCATTGTAGATGCAGTAGCTCTTGTATTTTCACCGCACGTAGGGTGGATGAGACCAACTCCACCCGAAACAGTCCCTAGAAGTCTGCCCAAAGAAGTGTCACCGCATCATGCACCTGGAGCATCAGGCTCCACCATCTTCCGGTTGTTACCTAAAGAAGACTCATGGCAAGGATCACCATAAGGTCGGCTAGTGTCCCTACTAGTCTGAATACTCTCACTAAAGCCTCCAGCCAATCCTCAGTTGTTTGCAAGTCCATCTCTCCCCTGAACCTGTGAATCCTCTGATGCTATTAATCGTACAACACGCTCAAGCGGCATGAATCATCTGCTGCTGGGGATGGTGGCATTGGTGGCCCAACAGGAAGTGGTACCACTGGTGCCTCCGCTGTTATGGGGCCCTGAATCGAGGCCTCGTTGCTTGGTGGGCTGCCATCTCGTACATCTCTCAGATCCCTGGCTGGCTGTCAGCGTGGGGCCATCCTGAAAAGATACAAGTCCCCCACGGTTAATAAGTTATACCTGGTGAACTGAATCAAAGAGATCACAAATAAAACTCTTGAAACACACATGCAATTAGAGTTTTCGTACACTGAGTCAGAAATCAGAAGTTAGGGTCCTCGTGTGTGGATACGCCGGCCTCTGCATCGACACTGGACTCCCTGGACTAAAAACCACACTCATTACTCTTATGATTATTTCATCATAGAAAGAAAGATCAGAGTCCTATGTTCTTCGGTAGAACCGACTCCTCTGATACCGATTTATCACGACCCGTCCCCCAGGGCCCGTGTCGTGACTACCTGATGCCCTCCTTCCATAGGCCAGGGGTTGGAAACTAGAACCAAAGGTGTAAATCCCTAATAATGGGAAGGTGTTTCCTTTTTAACTATAAAAAAACACAACATAGTACAAGCTGAAAGAAAAACACTAAGTAAAATTTTATAACAAGGAGTAATGAAAAGTAAAAGGGGATGAAATACAAGCCCAACTGGAATGTAAAAGTACAACTTAAAAGGGCAAAATGGCTGAAAGGTTAAAGAAGATCCTAGATCATCCACCAAGGATACTACCGGTAGGGTAGGTAGAGATATCCTCCTCAACACTCTATGTCTGTCAGTCGCTTCCAGGTACCGACTTGTCATGAGGTCCACCTCTGGGTACCATCCAGTCCTCGTACACTCAACCTCGGTCAGCGATGTCTGTCGTCTAGATCCAACACAATGAGGTACGTGTATAGCTCGTGTAGGGGTGAGTATAATGACACTCATTAGGGACACCGAGACCCTCAAGGTCTCAGAAAATCCATCAATGATAAACCACAAGGTATGAAATCGACAGATAACCCCACTTAGGTATATACCCATACATATACTGAAGTTATCAAGTAATCATTCATGATTCATGATGAAACACAAGAGTCACTGACTTAGCTCACATAGGTATACAACTTTTGTAGATAGAGATGATCAAATGTAGCCACTAAATCATCTAAGCTGTCGGACCCACATAGGATCTAGGACCAGAAGTTTGAACTGTCGGACCCACACAGGATTCAGGAATAGTAGTCAGAGCTGTCGGACCCACACAGGATCTTGGACCAGCTATTCTGTCGAACCCACACAGGATCCAGGAACAGAATTCAGAACTGTCGGACCCACATATGATCTAGGAATAGTATTCAGAGCTGCCGGACCCACACAGGGCCCACACAGGATCCAAAAACAGAAGTCAGAACTGTCGGACACACACAGGATCCAGGAAGAGTCGTCAGAGCGCAACCAGCCACAGGGTTTCCATAGAGCATGCTTGATTCCTAGAGGGTCTGCTCCTCAATCCAAGAGTTGATACTTAAAATTCCACAAAGTACCTCGAAGAATTATCTCAGAGGTCCGTCACGTCATAGGTGTCTGAACACAATAGATTTCGCGCCAATCGGACGCCCAGTCTATGAGTCATTAGCTTTTTAGTCCCAGGGGCCCAGTTGGATTCATGCACGATCCAACCTAAATGTATCTCAACTATACCCCAAAATTTGATGGGGTATTCTTAAAGGGACATTAGTGCCCAAAGAATTTCAAGTTCCACTGCCAGATCTTCAAACGGACGTCCGGTGCCAAAGATATGGCCAAAGGAAGTAAAGGGTCGGTAGTGGGCTCGGCTATGGTCTGACCCGGTCGGACCGGCTCAGCCCAACCCAGTCTGGGAAGACCCGGTCTGGGTCATCTCGGTATGCCCACTAGGTTCTCCCCAGTCCTCTAGGCCCGGCTCAGCAGACTGTAGGGGCGGTTCGGCCCAGAGGTCGCTGCGTAGGCGGTTCAGCCCGGAGTTCACCGAGTAGGCAGTTAAGCCGGAAGGACGGGGCCAGTTCTGCCAGTTCCGCGAGGGGCACGACTCAGGTGACTCGGCCCAAAAAGACGATCTGGTTCATCCAACGATTTCGCAAGGGATGCCGCAGGCCGGCTCGGGAGGCCGGTGCAGCTCGGGCCGGCACGGGTCGGCGGTGTTCGGCCGGGAGCACCGGAGCGCCGCGGGGGCGGCGCGATTCACGGAGGTCGCAGTTGTCGTGAACTTTGTCGTTGCCACCTTCATTGCCTCGTTACCTCGTTCCCGATTCGTTGCTACGTCTCCATGCCCAAGAACACCACAAGAAGGTAAATCGATAGAGGATGTCAGTCCTTTTTAGGTTGGCTTGTATCCTCTGAGTTTATGGTGATTGTGAACGTTTCATTAGAACGAATCTCAACAATCCTAATATCCAAAAATGATGGAAGAACAAGGCACTCAAATGAATTTAATCACCCTACCTTTGATTCGTCGTTCGTCGTTCGTTGATGGAGTCATGGAAGTTAGTCGTCGAAGAGCTCTCATGACGGTTGAATATTTGAGGAAGAAGTTGAAGAAGGATCGGCTTCCTTCATTCTTCGTTCTTCATTGGGAGGGGCGTTCTTCATTGGAGAACTCGTTTTCTCCCAAGATCTCCTCTCAAAACACCCAAGGTTTCCACTATAATGAGAAATGCCCACAAAAATAATATTAGATTGTCTATTATTTTAGATGTTGGCAAAAAATTCAAAAAGAATGAAAAACATTAAATAGCCCCACCTAATTAATTCATGAGGTTGGAATATTTAATTAAAAGCGTTGGCTCAACAATTAAAGAGGGGGATTTAGAACATTTAATTAGAGGAGGTGGTGGCACCATTAATTGGGGGTTTAGTCTCGGGTGCTCCCCAAACCGTAACCTCTCGTGGGAGGTTATGTTCGGGTGGGCTCCACCACCATAACCTCTCATAGGAGGTTAAGGTGGGGTGGTCCCCACCTCCAACCTCCACATGGAGGATTTAACCAACTAAAATATAAATAAAGCTACCACTTTATTTTTAACTAACTTATTCACTAAAACCCAAAAACAAAATTTTATTCTCAACCAACTGACATCGAGCAGAAAGTCTTCTTAAGAGAATACCAGCGCTGTAAGTTCAACAGTTTCCTCATATTTCCATTTCGAGCACCGGTTCAAAAGTTATAAAAACTCGCTCATATGTTTACTAAAAGTACCCGAAAAAAATGTCAGAAATTGATTCCGGGCACACTATGTAACACCCTGAAATTTTATGAAAAATATTCTTTTTAATTTCATTAATGTCTTGTGTTGTAAGCTACACCAAAAGAATATTGCACAACATGTATCCTTGACATGGCTTTCATTACACGCAATCGCGACCTTCCTTGATAGCGTGTGTAGTACACAATACCGAGTTTCACTAAACAACGACATGCTATTAAAATATTATTAAAACTAGCCGTTATGAATAGTAATAACCACTTTTTAAAATTTTATAAATTTTATTTTTAAAAATGGACTTAATTTTTGGATTTTTAATATCAAAATTAGCTTAGGGTGAAATTGTGGTTATTTTCGGATAACTTTAATTTTCTGATGAATAGTGAAAATTACTAAATTTTAATTAAAAACAACCGTTTTAATCGAAATAATTAGTAGTCATAAATTATTAATTTGAGTGGTTTTAAAGTATATTTAGAATTTATTTTTACAATTTAATACAATGTTGGTCATTGGATGTAATTTCACATTTAAACCAGACATAAACAAGTGTCAATCTTTTGATAGTTATTATCTCTTAAGAACATGCTATTTGTTTTGATGACGGGAATTAATTATTAAATTAATTAATGCAACAGATATGTTTTGAATTTGGTAAAATAGACATCATTTTTGAGTTCATAATATCAAATATAGCTTAGGCCTAATTTTTGGTATTTTTCTGGAAACATTCATTTTTTGATGAATAGTGAAACCACTAAGTGGTAGTTAAAAAAATGAGTTTTTCATAAAACTTCATTTTACCGCTTATGTGAGCGGAATTTCAAAAATCCGAGAGACACGGTTGATGTCAGTAAGTAAAATCTGGTTCAATGAGATGAAAATAATTTTTGGGGAATAGTAACTTTTTACTTTTTTTACCACAGTTAAAAGTAAATAGGGTAATTAAGGGTAAAAATGTTATTATTATTACCCTAACACATGTCCTAATTATATTGGATAAGTGTAATTCGACCAAAAACAACCTTAGGAATAACATATGACCATTTAGGCCCACTTGGATTAGATTAGAACATTTATTATTAATTTATTTAAAGAAGGGTTAAAATAGTTAAAATCAAAGTTTAATAAATAAATAATTTTTACTATAATTTTATACATAAGATAAATTTGCCTATAAATATTCATTAGAAATCTAATAATATTTCCTACATAATGGTATTTTATTTGTAATTTTTAGACATTAAATAATTTAATTTATTTATGACACAAAGATGATGTAGTAATTATCTTATTAATGAAATATTGACATAATTGATGTTATAAATACCCAAATAAATGTAATTTGAGACTTTTTATGAATTAGAAAAAATTTCTAGGTTAATATGACATGTTAGTATTGATTTAATTAAATTTTTTCGAACTAATCATCTGTTATTATTTTCACAAAAATCAATTACTAAATAGTGTCAAAATTGTTATAAAATAGTTTTTAAAACAAATATTATATTATTAATTGTTGTTTTATTCATAAAAATCTAAGGTTCAGCCAAATGACTTAGATAAGGTTATATATATTAATAATAAACAACTTGGGGTTCGTTTGGCTTGTTATAGTAAGTTGTTTAACCTTATAGTGTAAGAACACAAAAAGACACGGTAAAAGTAAAATTATCTAACTTAAAGTTAAATATAAATGATAAGGTTAATATAGGAACCTAAACTTGTCTAAATTATATTGGATGAGATGATTTCGACCCATCCCCACCTTATCTTATAAATAAATCAATTTGGAGCTATTTAAAACCGAATTTGGCTTTATAATAGAATAATATTTTTAGTTTTTCCAAAGGAGCCCCTCTCCTCCCTTATAAAAGGGCACCTCCTCCCTCTCTTCCTCACACCACATTGAGCCTTCAAGCTCGTCCAAAACCTGAAAAATTATCTTCTACACATCCCTAGAAACATTCTAGAGGTTCTGTTCTTCCTCAAAGACCAATTTTAGTTCCCTAAAAGAGATCTCAAAGAGGCGCTTCAAAGGAGAGGTAATGTCCGTTACCGATTCTTTCAACTTTATTTCTTCTTCCACTTCATCTTCTTACGATGTTTCATTATGAAGTAAAAACATAAGTATAACTCATATACTGATATGTTATGATAAGTATGAAACAACCCTATTTCACCATCTATCCATCCTACAGAAAATGAAATCACCGCGCATGCGTACGTACGAAATACCATCTCCATGCCGTGGTGTAATCTGTTTTCCACCACCACCTTACTTGGATGGGTATAATGGTTTACATAATAACTATATATGATTATTGTAAAGTGATATTGATTCTGAAATTGTATACATACACTCCAATAAAATTCCACGATCATGAGAACGATATCATCGCTCGTGCATACGTACGGACTACCGTCTCCACGACGCGATGAGATTCATTCTCCACGTTAACCATTCATGAATGATTATAAATTATATATAATAAGTAATAATGAAATATATGACATAATAATGATACAGGATTTATGTGTATATATATTTATGTCATCTACTTAATTCCATTTAACTCAATAAGGAAAGGAAAACAGCGTTCATGCGTACGTACGACCTACCGTCTCCATGAACTGTGTATTTATTTCCATTTACTGATCTATTATATATATGTATATTCTGAATATATATTATATATAAATCATGTTTTATATTCTGGAATTAAGTAATCATGATCTAAGTAATCATATGAATAATTACAAGTCAAAACACGGACAAAAAATGAAATGATTTTACCCAAAATGCTTTTTAACATGGAATTTACAAAAGAACGGGAAATATAAAGTCATAAGTGAACCATATATGATATCATAACAATGAGTATGATTCTGTAATAAGTCAATGACATTATTTAAATCATTATACATGAGGTTCGGACACTTACGAAGTAAATCAGACCTAAGGTAAGGGAAATATCACAATCTCATGTTTATCCGAGATTGTTTATACTTCGGTATTTACTGGGGTGTATTTTATCATCCACATCCATGTTTACTCAATATGTAATATTATTTACATCCACCTAAAATTGTTTAAATCCAATTTTATCCTTTGATGAGTTTTTAGTAAAACATATGAATGGAATCTTTTGTCGTTTTTCGTACGAGGTACTTTTTGACTTTTCCAATAAAAGTACGAGAAGAATTTTTTTTAACTTATACGGCATGAATGGATTTTAAAAAAAAATTCCAAGAAGCTTCCTTTACAAGTATTCAAGTTTATTTTTAATCAACTTCTTTTAGTTTAGAATTGTATGACATGTTAAGAAAGGAAAAGTGTTTTTGAAGTAGAAAGGATATTTTCCTCAAGAATGGAGTTCAAGTGTTTTATCAAAATTATTTTCCATCTAAGTTAATAAAGGGTTATGTTTATATCCCTATTATTACATTGATTTGATTATTTTGTTATGAAATTATTTTTATGAATTCCTTTATCTTATATGAATTGTTTTATGATGTCATGATGTTTAAGATTCCCATTTTTGTTACATGGGTTATGCTATGATGTATGGCTTATGATTTTGTGGCAGACATAAGAATGGTATCATTATGAGATGGGTGGGACCTATATCTCCCTCCAATTAATTGGGTAAGGATTTTATATCTCATGAGATAGACATGGATAGAACGGTAGGTTAAACTGGATCAGTGAAACAGGACTGAAATGAGGAGTGAACTCGGTTCAGAAATGGACTTTGTCCACTAAGATAGTCTTGGAAATGAGTCTTGACTAATAAGAAATGATTCTATATGATTATGTGTGTATGCCACAAAGATTCATGTTTTAAGTTATGATTATTTTGATTACATTTCATTACTATGATTTATCCCATGTTATGATATTATGATCTCTTTTGCAGGTTAAGATTTCCAAAATGTTATGTTCTTATGAATATGATGTGATTGAAATTTCTTTTGTTTACCCTTACTGAGCATTTGAGCTCACCCTTTTATGTTTTCTTTTTCCTAGGATATAAAGAAAGGTTTTAGGTAAAAAAACGAAGATCTTTATGGGAGATGTTGAAGATCTTTCACCACGATTAGAAGATTATATTATGAGTTTCCAAAGACACTAAACTATTACGGTCCTTGTGTGTGTGTGTTTTTATGTACCAAGTATTCTGCAAAAGTAATGTAATGTCAATGTACATCAAGCTTCGGTTATCTACAGTTGGTATCAGAGAAAAGGTTTAGTCAACCTTTGGAAATTAGGATGTGAAAATGTTAGTGAGATCTCTAGAGATATTTATAAGGTATGTCTAGGGATGTCCCTAAGGATAAGTATACATATAGGATATAGTCCTAGAACAATGGTAACGATCTTAGAATTTAACATATGATGTTAGATATTTAAGGTAATTCCCCTTTACTATTTTTTTCCCTAGCATGATTTTTTCCTCTCACACTATTCTTTTTGGGTTTTAGACGATGGTTGGAACCCGAAGGAACCGTGTTGATCAATGCAATGGACAATGCAACGATTGTCCTCCGGAAGAAACAAATGTTATGGGAGATGGAGTGCAAAATATTATTGATATACTTACACAAGCTATGAATCATTCTGGACTTCCAAATGAGCAGAGAAGGGAACAATATTCTATTGAGTCCTTCATGAGGCAACGTCCACCTTCTTTCAGTGGGTCTCTTGATCCACTTGTTTCTGAACAATAGATCAGTACTACTGAAAAGATATTTTCAGTTCTTCAATGTTCTGAACATGATAAAGTCATCTTAGCTGTATATAGTTTGGAAGGTGAAGCTGATCAATGGTGGAATCTTATCAAGAATACGAGGCCATGAGATGAAATTGAGTCCATTGAATGGGACGAGTTCAAGAACATATTTTTCAATAAGTACATACCTCGTATTCTTTGAACAAAGATGGAGAAGGAGTTTCTTGAACAAAAGCAAAAGGATGATGAATCTGTTGGTATATACGAAGCGAATTTTACAAGGCTTGTAAGGTATGCATCTGGATTTATCATCCAACCTGAAAGTAAAGTTGATTGATTATTCAGTGGCTTAAAACCAAATCTTTGAAGGGCATTAGCTATAATAGACTTCAGTAGCTACGAAGAAATTGTGCATTGTGCTCTCAAGGTATAAATGGAAGCCGGTGTTACTTATCCATCTCATATTTTTGACAAGAAACGAAAGATGGAGTTGAACGAGAAATCTCAGAATAATGGTGAAAAGAAGCTGAATGTTTCCTTATGCTAAAAGTGTGGAAAGAAGCATGGTGGAGATTGTCTTAAAGGTACTAGAAAATGTTTTAAGTGTGGAAAAGAAGGTCATCAAGTAGCTGAGTGTCGAAGTAATGGAAAAAGGGTTTCTAATGATGTGAATAAAGAAAAGATTGCCGAGAACGCATCACCAACACTTAAATGCTTCAAGTGCAAGGAAATGGGGAATTATGCTAATAAATGCCATAATCCAAGGGTTAGTGATGATCGACATGAGAAACCACTTAAGGCAAAGGACAAAGGGAAGTGACATACGATCATTATTGGCGATGTTGAATATGAAAACAATGTGGTAGAATGATTATGTGTTTATGTAATGGGATTCCAAAATAATGTTGTATATAGTATCATGGAATATTGGAATATTTATGTATTGGTATATTGTGGTTTTAAATGGTACCAGTAACCATGGAATGTGATTGAGATATTTTTGAAAAAAAAATATGATATGTGCATAATGAAGGGAAAATGAGAAAATGAAATGTTTGACCGTATTCATGAGCTCATGATTGATATAAGGACTAAGTGATATCGTGGTTTGAGTATATAGAATTTTGAGGATTTTGGTATGTGGAAAGAGTTAACTTTTAACAGCATTCATGTTTTCAATAAGGTTCAATAGGTATTCATTTTTTTCAAGAGAATACATGATTAAGGCCTTCGAATGTTTGGAATGTGACCAACAAGACATATCTCATGATATATGGGGATCAACAATGGTATTAACATGCTAGTTGTATGAACTCTTTGGTAATCGTTTTCACTATAATATGAGATTAGACAACATTATTTTAGATAAGCCTAATGATTGGAATGGATTGTGTTGGACATAAGTTAGTATTGTTTAAGGATAGAACTTTTTTTTATGTTATAGTAATGTAGTTTTAGAAAAAGGAAAACTTTCATGATGGGAAACAACCCATCGCGTCGGAAAAGGCTGTGGGAATCGAACCCACAACCAAAGTGCGACTGGCCTTTATCACCTACCACTGGCCTACAGGAAGTCCCTGTTTAGTAGAAACTAGTTTTATTATATTAATCAGTATGATATATGAAGTATATTCCATTTTAGGAACTATATATGATTAATCTCACTATAGATGGACTTATGTAAGTTTTGATAACTTTTCTAACATTTTGTTTGAGACAGATGGAATGACCCATCATTCTATCACATGATCTGCTAACACATCACGAATGACAAATTCAACTTCATTTCATTAAGAGATGAAGTGAAAATTGTCCAAATAACGACCAACGGTGAGACTATACCAAAATTACGAAAGTATTTCTTCTATTTCCAATTTCATCAACTTTTGGGAAATGATCATGAAAACCAAAAAATTTGTCCTAATGCTCTTATATCTGTTGAATCAGATGGTACCTTAGATCATCAAAAATTTATGGATTTGTGATTTCTGGCTTTTCTATAGCCATGTTCTCTACCACTCTCCATCAGAACATGATGGTTAGATTTCTCTTCCATATCCATATTTTCACCTATGTGGAAACCCAGTGATTAGTTTATTTGGGTAATTTTTACATTTCATACTTTTGTTTTTAAATATTGGTTTTGGTATTCCTTTTAACAATGTGGGTTTCTATTAAAGAAACTTTCGAGTTGTAAACCATTTATAACCCCAACGAATTGCAAGGGCGAAATTCATTTTAAGGGGGGTAGAATGTAACACCCCGAGATTTTATAAAAAATATTCTTTTTAATTTCATTAATGTCATGTGTTGTACGCTACACCAAAATAAGCTTGCACAACATGCATCCTTGACTTGCCTTTCATTACACGCAATCGCGACCTTCCTCGATAGCGTGTGTAGTACGCAATACCGAGTTTCACTAAACAATGATATGATATTAATATATTATTAAAACTATCCGTTATGAATAGTAATAACCACTTTTTGAAATTTTGTAAATTTTATTTTTAAAATGGAATTCATTTTTGGATTCGGAATATCGAAATTATCTTAGGGTGAAATTTTGGTACTTTTCGGATAACTTTAATTTTCTGATGAATAGTGAAAATTAGTAAATTTTAATTAAAAACAACCTTTTTAATCGAAATAATTAATAGTGATAAATTATTAATTTGAGTGGTTTTAAAGTATATTTAGAATATATTTTTACAATTTAATACAATTGTGGTCATTGGATGTAATTTCACATTTAAACCAGACATAAACAAGTGCCAATCTTTTGATAGTTATTATCTCTTAAGAACACGCTATTTGTTTTGACGATGGGAATTAATTATTCAATTAATTAATGCAACTGATATGTTTTGAATTTAGTAAAATAGACATCATTTTTGAGTTCATAATATCAAATATAGCTTAGGCCTAATTTTTTGTATTTTTCTGGAAACTTTCATTTTCTGATGAATAGTGAAACCACTAAGTGGTAGTTAAAAAAATGAATTTTTCATAAAACTTAATTTTACCGCTTCTGTGAGTTGAATTTCAAAAATCTGAGAGACACGGTTGATTTCAGTAAGTATAATTTGGTTCAATGAGATGAAAATAATTTTTGGTGAATAATAACTTTTTACTTTTTTTATCACGGTTAAAATTAAATAGGGTAATTAAGGGTAAAAATGTTATTATTATTACCCTAAAACATGTCCTAATTCTATTAGATAAGTGTAACTCGACCACAAAAAACATTAGTAATAAAATATGACCATTTAGGCCCACTTGGATTAGATTAGGACATTTATTATTAATTTATTTAAAGATGGGTTAAAATAGTTAAAATCAAAGTTTAATAACTAAATAATTTTTAATATAGGTTTATACATAAGATAAATTCGACTATAAATATTCATTAGAAATATAATACGATTTCCTACATAATGATTTTTTTTTTAATTTTTAGACATTAAATAATTTAATTTATTTATGACACAAGGATGATGTAGTAATTATCTTATTAATGAAATATTGACATAATTGATGTTATAAATACCCAAATAAATGCAATTTGTGACATTTTATGAATTCCAATAATTTTCTAGGTTAATATGTAATGTTATTATTGATTTAAGTAACGTTTTTCGAACTAATAAGTCTGTTATGATTTTCACAAAAATAAATTACTAAATAGTGTCAAAATTGACATAAAATAGTTTTTTAAACAAATATTATATTATTAATTGTTATCTTATTCCTAAAAATCTAAGGTTCGACCAAATGACTTAGATAAGGTTATATATATTAATAATAAACAACTTGGGGTTCTTTTTTCTTGTTATAGTAAGTTTATTAACCTTATAGTGTAAGAACGCAAAAAGACACGGTAAAAGTAAAATTATCTAACTTAAAGTTAAATATAAATGATAAGGCTAATATAGGAACCTAAACGTGTCTAAATTCTATTTGATGAGAGGATGTCGACCCATCCCCACCTTATCTTCGAAATAAATCAATTTGGAGCTATTTAAAACCGAATTTGGCTTTATAATAAAATAATATTTTTAGTTTTTCCAAAGGAGCCCCTCTCCTCCCTTATAAAAGTGCACCTCCTCCCTCTCTTCCTCACACCACTTTGAGCCTTCAATCTCGGCCAAACCCTGCAAAATTCTCTTCTCCACTTCCCTAGAAACATCCTAGAGGTTCTGGTCTTCCTCAATGACCAATTTTGGTTCCCTAAAGGAGATCTCAAAAAGGCTCTTCCAAAAAGAGGTAATGTCCATTACCGATTCATCCAACTTTATTTCTTCTTCCACTTATTATTATTAGGTTGTTTCATTATGAAGTAATGACATCAGTATCACTCATATACTGATATGTTATTATAATTATTAAACAACCCTTTTTCACCATCTATCCATCCTACGGAAAACAAAATCACCGTGTGTGCGAATGTACGGAATACCATCTCCACGCCGTGGTGTAATCTATTTTACACCACCACCTTACTTGGATGAGTATAATGGTATAAATAATAACTATATATGATTATTGTAAAGTGATATTGATTCTGAAATAGAATACATACACTCCAATACAATTCCACGATCATGTGAACGATATCATCGCTCGTGCGTACGTACGGACTACCGTCTCCACGACGCGATGAGATTCATTCTCCACGTTAACCATTCATGAATGATTATAAAGTATATATAATAAGTAATCATGAAATATATGAAATAATAATGATACTGGATTTATTTGTATATATATGTATGTCATCTACTTAATCCCAATAAACTCAATAAGGAAACGAAAACAACGTTCATGAGTACGTACGGCCTACCGTCTCCATGAACGGTGTATTTCTTTCCATTTACTGATCTATTATATATATGCATATTCTGAATATATATTATATATAAATCAGGTTTTATATACTGGAATTAAGTAATCATTATCTAAGTAATCATATGAATAATTAAAAGTCAAAACACGGACGAAAAATGAAATGATTTTACCCAAAACGCTCTTTAACATGGAATTTAAAAAAGAACAGGTAATATAAAGTCATAAGTGATCCATATATGATATCATAACAATGATTATGATCCTGGAATAAGTCAATGACATTATTTAAATAATTATACAGGATGTTCGGACACTTACGAGACAAATCGGACCTAAGGTAAGGGAAATATCACAATCTCATTTTTATCCAAGATTGTTTATACTTCGGTATTTACTGGGGTGTATTTTATCATCCACATCCATGTTTCCTCAATATGTAATATTATTTCCATCCACCTACAATTTTTTAAATCCAATTTTACCCTTCAATGAGTTTTTACTAAAAGATATGAAAGGAATCTTTTGTCGTTTTTCGTACGTGGTATTTTTTGACTTTTCCAACAAAAGAACAAGATGAATGTTTTTTTAACTTATACGGCATGAATGGATTTTTAAAACATTTTTTCCAAGAAGCTTCCTTTAAAATTTTTCAAGATTATTTTTAATCAACTTTTTTTAGTTTATAATTGTATGACATGTTAAGAAAGGAAAAGTGTTTTTGAACTAGAAAGGGTATCTTCCTCAAGAATGGAGTTCAAGTGTTTTATCAAAATTATTTTCTATATAAGATAATAAAGGGTTCTTTTTCTATCCATATTATTATATTTATTTGATTATGTTGTGATGGAATTATTTTTTTGAATTCCTTTATCATATATGAATTGTTATATGATGTCACGATGTTTAAGATTCCCATTTTTGTTACATGGGTTATGCTATGATGTATGGTTTATGTTTTTGTGGCACACATAAGAATGGTATCATTATGAGATGGGTGGGACCTATATATCCCTAAAATGAATTGGGTAAAGATTTTATATCTCATGAGATAGACATGGCTGGAATGGCAGGTTAAACCGGTTCAGTGAAATAGGACTGAAACGAGGAGTGAACTCGGTTCAGAAATGGACTTTGTCCACTAAGATAGTCTTGGCAATGAGTCTTGACTAATAAGAAATTATTCTCTATGATTATGTGTGTATGACACAAAGCTTCATGTTTTATTTTATGATTATTTTGATTACATTTCACTACTATGATTTATCCCATGTTATAATATTATGATCTCTTTTGCAGGTTAAGATTTCCAAAATGTTATGTTCTTATGAATATGATGTGATTGATATTTCTTTTTTTACCCTTACTGGGCATTTGAGCTCACCCTTTTATGTTTTTCTTTTCCCCAGTATATAAAGAACGGTTTTAGGTAAAAAAAAATGAAGATCTTTATCGGAGATGTTGAAGATCTTTCACCACGATTAGAAGATTATATTCTGAGTTTCCAAAGACACTAAACTATTACAGTCCTTGTGTGTGTGTTTTTTTATGTACTAAGTATTCTACAAAAGTAATGTAATGTCAATGTACGTCAAGCTTCGGGTCTCTACACACCGGGCCTTGGAAACAAGCACCGTTAGTTTTCACGGACTCGTAAAATTCCCATGTATTTAAGAAAATTAAAATTCACAGAAATTATGGGTCTTTACATTAAATCCATAAAAATAGTTGGGGAATTAGTAATACCCAATGGAATCAAAATATAATCTTAGTGTTCATACCATGTATGGAATGTTTCCTTGGATATATCCTCCATTATGTCCCTTAATTAATGATATCAAGAATAATGGTAAATCTTGAAAAGGCATTTAGTTCCGCATAGTTGATCAAACAAGTCATCAATATGGGGTAGAAGATACATGTTCTTGATTGTGATCTTGTCCAGCTCTTGATAATCAATACAGAGTTGTATCGATCCATCTTTATTTTTAACAAAAAGAATAGGTACACCCTAAGGTGACACAATTATCTAATAGAATCCATTTCCAATGTTCTCCTGGAATTTCATATTCAATTACTATAACTCAATCAGGGAAATCTTATATGGTGTAATTGAAATGGTTATTGGACCAGGTTTTAGTTCAATTGAGAACTCAATATCACATTTTTTCAGAAGACAATGTAACTCTTATGGAAATACAACAACAAAGTTCTATACAATAAGAATATATTAATTAGGAGTTTCCCCCCAACCATATGGGGTAAACAACCATTTTTTCTGAATCAACATTCATACAGTGCTTTTCATCTCTATTTGATGTTTGTATCTATCATTTCACTGATATATGATCAAAGTTTGGTTTGGGATATCAAATTTGGCTTATTTTTTTGAAAACTAATTTGGTATTTTTGTAGATAATTCTAATCCATGCTTAATATATCATAAAATTCAACCAAAAGAAGAATAACAATTTTTAAAAGAAGCACATTCCCATGAACTTTAATTAGATATGAATCATAGACTTGAGATTTGATCATCAAACCATTAGTGGTTTTCACTAATTATTCAACATACAGTTGTTTCAGACTAATCTTAATATTATTATAATATTATTCAAATATAAAAAAGTGGGTGGATCCATAGTAGAATAATATGTTAGTTGTTCTATATTAGATGGTAAATGTATATTTCACCACATTGTTGTCATATCCTCATTAGAAATAGTGATTGCACGAGATTTATCATTCTCTCTCGACTTAAGTGGTTATTGTCATTTGTCATCATCATTAACCTTCATATTTTATCACCTATTAGCATAGTTCTTATACTCCTTACATTTGAAGCACATAAGCGTGGGAGGTGCATTTTGTAGATAATTACCTTTATTAATATCATTAGCAAAATTATTCCCGTCATGTCAACATTCAGCCACTTTATGACCTTTGTTCCCACACTTAAACTATTTAATACTCAGTTTAAGGAAATTTCATCCTTGTTTCCTTCTATACATCATGAATGAATGAATGTTTATCTTCTTCTCTCTACGATTTTTGGAGTTTCTTTTTAATTCCAAATTTCATTTCTTATCAAAACCATAATATTGATGGGGAACCCCATTATCTATTTTCCCCTTTATAGTGAATTGAATGATTTCATCATAAATACTGAACTAACTTATGGATAATTCACTTCAAGGACTCAATTTTAAGCCAATAAAGAAAAAATCAACCAGATATTCAATTGGGATGATAAGACATAAAGCGTGTCCTGAAATTCTTGTAATGTGTTCCTCAGAGGTACCAACATATTCAATATCCTTCTGTTTTAGCTCAAGGAATTACATCTCCATTTTCTTTAAAATAATATAATGAAAGTACATATTCAGAAGTAAAATCTTAGAATCATCACACTATATAGACTGATTTGCATCATATTTACTTGTATTCTTTATAAGATTCCACAACTGACCTTCTTCTCCTTCCAAATAATAGGCCATGAAAATGATTTTTTCAAGATACAAACACTGAAGAATAGAAACTATCATTTCAATGGTACTGATCCATTACTTAAAAACTAGTAGATCAACAGAACCATAAAAAGGGAGTTTTTTTCAAATGAAGGAAGCAACATAACATTTTTACCTCTTTTACCCACTTAGATGTTCATCATGATTCATATCTTGAGAAAGTTGTGTGATCATAAAAATAATATTTTTTTATTCCTCCACCCGTAACATTGATTTTTTCAAGAGGTCAATAATTTCATTTTTAATTGAATTCATTATTAACATAGTTTCTTTGGTATTTATCTAATGAATAAAACCAAAAATCATTATTTATGTAAATGAATTATAGTAGGAAACCACAAAATCATGAAAAATAATAAATAAGATATCAAAATCATGACACCTTATTTTAAATCTATGACACCTTAAGATTAATGTAGGTCATTACTCAAATCCATAATAATGTTTTGTAAATAATTTGTGAATTTCCAAATCATATCCCCTAAGGTTTTTGAATTATGTGGGTAGAAAGGCCCATTGTAAGGTACTTGGGAAAACTCGAGTTAAGACCAGCAAGCCTTTTTCAATGATATTACCCCTAGGTACATAATTTTCATTACCAAATTGACTAATAGAATCCAAAAAAGGATATAATAGATTGTAAAACATTCACTCACTCCATCACCAATATTTTAGGATATTTTTTGATACTTATAATTATCCTTAAATATATCGATAGGGATATCAGTAATGTTTTCTCATCCTAGTTTCTAAAGGATAGCTAAACCATAATTTGATACCAATTGTAAATATACATGCTTCTTATAATTAAATTTTACATCTTTATACACTAATATTCATGAACAAACATAACAATCCATGCTAGAATTATTTAGGTCTTGTGCATTTGGAAACATGGGCACATGAAAACTAGTCCATAACTAAGAGACAACATATCTTACTAAGTTCTTCATATCTATAACCATTATTATAAATATACACATAATACGAATCTTCATAACCTTGATAAAGGTAAAATAACAAAGGGATTGATCGGATTCTCAGTAAAGGAAAATAGAGGAGATATCAACATAACAAGAGCATAAGGGTGTGAGAATATTAAAATAACATTTGAAAAAAAAACATAACCAGCATATCATATATCATAAACATTATTCATTGCATAAATATTGGAAGCTTTTAAGAAATTAATAATAAAACAATAAAATAACATGATACATGAGATCATAACTTTGGCATAAGATATTGATTTGTAGCATAAACAAAAGAATATAAAATATTATTTCAAGGATATCCACTTATACATTCATAACATTTTAGGCTTGGGATAATAACCTATGTATCTACTTATGGATTTGGATAACCTCCCTTTACCTTATATTGGGATCAGGATAACCTCTTATGTACCATATTTCAGGCTTGGGTTAACCACCCATGTACCCTTTGAGATCATATAACATTAATCATTACCCAGTTAATTAGAGGTAGATATAGGTTCCACCCATCACATAATAAAATTAATTTATATTTTCACCATAAGGTCATTAAACATCATTTATATCATAATTCAGGAAAAGAAATGAATTTCATAAACATTTCATGATTTCATAATCTATTGTAAAAGAGTAGGTTTCATAAACAATTCATCAACATAATAATAAACCATTATAATAAATAATATGAATTTTACTCTTGAATAATATCCTCATTAAAGTATAATTAATGTCAAAGGATGTAATCAAGGAAGTAAAAAGATTTTGAAATATCATTTAGAACATTTTAGACTAAAATAGGCTTTCCAATTTTAAAATCACTTCTTAAAACTGAAAATTTCTAAGAAAAAATCCAAAATCCATCTATTTAAAGATAACATTATAATATTATAAATGGAAATTTAAATAAATTATTTTTCCTGATAATGTAAACTTCTACTCAAGCCTTATACATTAAATAAAACATTTCTTTCACATTTTTGACAAAAGTCAAAAAAGCCATGTTCAGAAAATAAGAAGAATATTTTATTGAAATAATTTTTTAAAAATTAAAACATGGTTAAAAATGTGTATAGTTGTTAATTTTAAAATATTTTGAAAATTATTTAAATCAATTATAGAAAATATAGATATTGTGGAAGAATAAATTTCCGCAAAGAGATAAATAAAATCAATTTTTCCACAAAAGTGTATTTTTTATCTCTTTGAGACATAAAGAAAGAAAAATGAAAGGAAAACATGTTTTGTCAATAAATAACCATCATATAATAAAATATCCGAGTTTATTGAGAATTAGATCATAATATATCATCATCAAAATAATAAACATAAATAATATTGATAAATGATGAAATTGTGTCATAAAACCCTTAACACTTGGAAAACTTTTGAATTATGAGCCCTGTGAAAGAATAACACAAAATGAAATTAGTAATATCATTAAAATAAATATATTAATGATATTACATGTCAAGGGGGTTGTATATAAACATAATTATAGAAGATATGAGCATAATATAACCTATTTCCCTAGGAAGACAGATTGGGACAAAAATACCTTACATTAAGTCTCAAATTCCTTCATATATGTACAAAAAACATTATAATAAATATATATTTATTATTAATATATTATATAATCATAATAATATGTACCATACCATAAGTTATTTACTTGTGACTTTTTGTAAACATTTATAAATAATTCCATATTAAAATCATGTTTCTAATATTAACTACATCATTTTTCATGTCTATTTTGGTTTGGTATCATTGATACATTAATTTTTATAATGATTAAATAGCATCTAGAATGTTAAACATGATTTTAATATCATATTTATTTATTATATAAGTATTTATAGTAATCTATTTATGTTATAAAGTGAAAATGAATTATATAGTTCATGAAGACAGTAGGTCATACGTATACATGAACATTGTTTCCATTTTCTCTAAGAATTAAAATAAAATAAAGTAAAAATATATTCAATATTAAGATTTATTTCTATTTCATATATATCATATAAATTCATTATATTTTTCCTCATTATCCTCCCTATAAATACTAATAAAATGAATCACATAGCTTTGTGAGACGATACTCTGTCGTACACGCAAGTGACATAATCATATTCCCATAGAATGGAAAGTAACAATATATATACAGTATTATAATTCCAAAATTATTACAATTTCATATATATATATATATAATAATTAAATCATTCAATATATCTTGACGTGAGAGGTGGTGATGGAGAATGGATATTATCCATTCACGAGGCGGTAGTTCGCCACACACAGGATCGACGGTTTCATTTACCATTTGATGGAAGATGAGAGAGACTATAGTCATAAAATTATCATAATAAAATACCTGTGTATTTAATATAATATATTTATTATATTTTAATATTTTAATAATGTTTTATGGGGTGTAAGATGAAATAAAACAAAAAAACCCAAGTTTAAGAATTTTAACTCTTCTTTGTAGAACATCATTATGTTTATAATTAAAGACTTATTAGGAGGGTTTCATAACAAAAATAAGTTCTCATGGATTTTAATATGGAATTAAGTAAAATATTTGGTTAGTTATTGGCCACACCAAAGGTTTTTGGAAGTGTTAAGAGGTTAGGAGAGTGGAACACATTTTAAAAGTGGGGGAGAGGACACACATGGAATTTTTGAAAAGAATAATGTGAACCTAAACTATCCACATGAAACAAGGATAAAAAACAAGTCATTTTTTATTATAATGGGATATAAGTTCTAAAAAGTTCCATATAATATATTTTTTATAAGTTTTTTTCATTTTAATACTTATCATTTTAGTTTAACCCACGGTAAACTCGTTTTAACATTAACCACAGTAATTATCTTGTTCTATTTTTACTATTTATTTTGTCTTGAAATTATGTTGAATGTATTATATATTATTAATTATTATGATTAAAAATATAGAATCCATTTATCCAAATTTTATACATATTAGTGGAAAATTATAATTATAAATTAAACCCGTAGATGTGAAGAAAGGGCGCTTCTCCAAAGAGACATTTTAAAAAGATTAAAAACAATTACATCCAAATTAATTTTAAAATCAATTAAAATGATATAAATTGGATTAATTATTATATAATTGAGATAAGTTTAATTTTTTATCCATTTTAAAATACAATCTATCCTTATAAATTATTCCAACGAAAACAAAATTTCTAATAAATATCAACATTTTTTACTATTTTTTGAAAAATTAATCATTACAGAAAAATATTAAAAAATATTTCTAAGATAACTCTTAAAAGTTGATTAAAAAATTATGTTTATTTTAAAAAAATTATAAAATTTTACAAAATTATTTTTATTATATGGTAACAAAAAGTAGTACAATTTATTTGTTGGAGAAAAAAATATATTTTTAGAACAATATTAAGATTTTACTAAAAATTAAATACTTTTTCATCAATATCATTTATTAGCATATAACCACTATAATTAATTTTTAAGATGTTTTTATTTAAATTCATTCCACCAAGTCTAATTTCTATGTAATAACAGTCATGTTTAAATAATAATATTTATATTTTTTCATGGATTGTTAAAAACAGTTGTGGCATGTAACACATGCTATTGAAGAAATTGATTTTTTTCAAAAAAATCATAAAATATTTAGGATGTAATAGATTCACCCAAAAAACCAAAGTGGTTAGGAAACTGTCAGTTGTACTTAACACGAGGTCAAATATAACGTTTTGGAATGATGTTTTATTTTGGCATGATTGTTTTTTACAAAAAATGAGAGTTATAAAAGATTATCCAAAATAATTTTAATATGATTTCAAAATTATTTTTTAGATAATCATAATTTTTGGAGTCTTTAGTGAATTTGTGATATTTAAATTTAATTTTAATTAAATTCAATCTCATGGGATGCGATGTGTAATATCTAAGCCTATAATATATATCATATATAGAGATATAATAGTGATATATGTTACTATGTAAGTGTTTTTTACTTTTATAAATGTAAGTTATATTATTTTGGATTATGGGTCATTATATAAGGTATTTAGTGAATTTTAATTAATTATTCGAATCATTAAAGTTGATAATAATTAACTATATTAATGAAGAAAAAAATTATAATGTATAATTTTTTATTCGATCATTTATAAAACAAAAATTTCATGATGCACTTTTTTTGTATAAGGGGTTTTATAAAATTGGATTCTTGTATTCCTTTTTTTCACATGAGATACACTATATCAAGCTTTACTTTTTAAACCACTCTTATTTTTTTCATTATTTTTAAACTTTGAGGAGTATACACATACATGGATTAAGTGACTCACCCAACCTGATAAGACCAACGTAATAAAAATTCCTTATTGGGACTATGTTTTTTCATGGTTATTAAACATGAATAAATTTGACACCTTATTAATAATATTTTTGAGATCAAGAATTAATATATGTCATGGTAAAAAATCTTCCTAGTATAATTATGTTATAATAAAATGATATTTAACAAAAACTGTAATATTATCTATTTAATATTTTAATTTAATGACTATTATATAAAAAATTAATTTAATTTATTAATATTTTAAGGTTTTTTTAATAGATGGGAAAAAAATAAAATGGACATTTAATTGTGTGTTTCCTCAAGGTCTAATTAATAAATGGTTCAAGGTAGGGTCATTTTGTCATGTCTGATTGATAAATGGGTTAGGTTTATTAAATAATGAACTTAATAAATCAGACCTGTGTATAGTTTTAAATAGGATGTACTAGAAAATTATGGGAGGGAAGAGAGTTCAATCAAGATTTTTTGAGATTTCATATCAAGTGTATTGCCTTTATGGGAAAAACACATTGGTTTTTGGTACATAATAATTATCTATCATATGGATTTAGGATTTATTAGACATGATATATGTTATTTATATTACTTTTATATATCTTTAATTTTTATTCTATGTGATCATGTGAAATATGGATTTATTTTTACATTTTATTATAATGAATATATGTAATTAAACTTGATCATTTATAACCATTATAATTTGTTATAATTATTAAGTCAATATATCATTAACCCTTGAACACCTAAATGATTAATATAATGTATTTAAGCACACTTAAACACATTATCGAATGATGTAATGATCAATTCATTAATACCTTATTTTAATTATAAGATATTCATTACAAATGTGATATATTATTATCATAAGATAAAACCCACATACTTTATTGTATAAAAGAGTACATTTATACTTTGTGATAGGGATTTTGAGAAAATATCTTTTAAAATGTCAAGGAGATTTAATGCAATTATGATTATTATAAACACCTAATTTAAACTCAAAACTAGTCGCAAGATTTTGGTTTTCACCATCTTTAGATCAACCATTTTATTATAATATATTTGATTAAAACTGTGTATATTTTTTTATATATGTTTCCTTGTAATTTTTAGTTTTTATAACATTATTAAATATCTCAGTTATTTTATAAAATAGTTATTAATTAAATTAAAAGGTAAATTAATATTAAAATTGTCTTGAATTGAAGTATTAATCATTATCATAAGATATTTTTTTTGATTAAAAAGTATATCAAATAGTTTATTTTAAAAATACTCTAAATTATTTTTATATAAATCAGAAATTGTGTTGTAATTATAGAAAATGGATCTTATAAATTTTAGTATTTTAATTTTTGTGCAAAAATATATAAATTAAAATATATGAAGAAAAATATCCAATTGCAATCATTCATTGAAAACAGATGTGTTATAATTTTTTTATTAAATGGAAGATCTTGATATAATTTGAATAATTTAATTATTAAAAAAGTGAAAAACTAGAATTATGTGTCCACAATAAAATGATAGATTTTAATCACATTTATTTAATAAATATTTCCATGTTAAAATAGTCATCTAAAATTGGATATTGAATATTTTATAACAAGTAACTTGAAAATAAAAATATTTTCAAATCGTTAATTTAATAATTTTTTAAATAAAAATAAACTATTAATTCAAAATATAACAAAAAATTATGATTTATCATATCAATAATTGTGTGTGTGTGTGTCTTTGTGAGTGCGCATTTGTGATTTGGAATTTAGATAACATAATTTCATATCGTTAGTGATTCCAAATTTAGATATAATGAAAAAATATATATTTAATTATAGAAAAAATGGTATTAAATGTAATGTTTTTTCAGGCCCATTTTATATCAATCTTGATTCATGTTTACCTGTTTGGAGGATTATGTTGGTATAACCCTTCACAACAATCCATTGATCAACTCCAAATACCAGGAATATAGTCCTAGTTCATCTCATGTGTTGATGTGTGTTCTTAAAAAAATATAGTTACTCTAGCCAAGATTAAATTGTTATATTATATTTATACTCAAATCAAAAGGGACATTTTATTTGGTTCATAACATAGAATACCAAAAAATCCACATATCAAAGAATAGGTGAAAAATGTTAATACATACTTTCTATATCAATAAA
Organism: Viscum album; assembly: GCA_963277665.1. Lineage (NCBI taxonomy): Eukaryota > Viridiplantae > Streptophyta > Magnoliopsida > Santalales > Viscaceae > Viscum > Viscum album. The sequence goes on from OY728133.1 coordinate 2,029,141,853, forward strand.
TGGACAATGAATATTAAAAATATTCACACCATGTAACACGGGAGAAAACCAATTCACGCATTTCTCCAAGTTAAATTCTTTTATAAAAAATTCTAATATAACTATTCTAAATTAATAATAAAACTTCTTGGATGTATATCTATTTATACTGATGATTATTTAATAGGACACATCACCCAAGAATGTCATCGAGAATCAATTTCCTAACCATTTCCTAAGGAATTATAAACTTGGATGCAACTTCCAATTAGTAGTGTGCCACAAAAATACAACACTATAAAGGAATAAATTCTTATGTAATCCCTATAGTATATTGAATATTCATTATTGTTCATGGTGAAATTAAACTCTGTTATTACATCTTAAAAATAGATATTCCAATATCGTAATGATTTCTCCACTCCATATATGAACTATTTCAAATTATAAACCAAATAAACAAAATCATATCATTGAAATAAATGTATTTTTGTTCTACACATCCAAGAATAGGTTTAAATTAATGAACTCAGAAACCATCTACTCTATCCTATAATCTTGAAAAAAAAATTATGCCAAATAGAATATAAATGTAGTTTTTCATGATTATTATTGAGAATGTCTCTTTATAGTCAATACTATGAATATGTTTGTAATATTTTTTTACACCAAATAAATCTTATAGGTATACAATCAACCATTAATGTTAGTTTTTTTAAATAAACTTACACCATATTGTTACTACACAAAAAATAAAGAAAAAAATTATAAACTTTACTGTTTTTATGAATTTTATCTTCAATTTCAAGCATTATATCAATTCATCATCATCTTCAAAAATCTCTAGAACATCTGGGTAGGTTGTGTGTTTATCTTCTATGAATAAAACCTCATTATTATTTTCCATGATAAATAAGTATCTATTATACTCAAAATTATTAGTTGTTTCTCTGTATGAAGTACACTTATCATCTATAAACATAAAATCGTAATAATTATCCATGATAAATATATATCTCTCAAGATCCTGATTAATCCAATTTATAATTTTTTTATTCTTTTATTATAGGGTTTTGTTAATTTTTCAAAACCAATTCTGAAGCTATTAATCTTTTATATCTAGATAAATTTTTTTGGCATAATTAAGCTTCTCTAAGATCAAACTCTCAACTAATAGTTCCTTAATAAATAAATTATTCTTAAATAAATACACCATACTAGGTCAGAAATACTTTATTTTATGGATTATAAAAATCATGACACATCTTCTTCATTGAGATTTCAAATAAATATGTACATTGAAGTTTCCAAATGAAGTGGCTTAATTTATTTCCATTAAGACTATAATGTTAAAGTGTGATGATAACATGAGTTTCGTGCCATTTTAATTATAAAAGAACTTTTTGTCTACTACATGGTGTTCAAACTTGTCAAAAAATAAGACAAAGAAGTAAATAAAATATAATGATTGATCCATTAATCATAAATAATAGAAGAGTTTTTATGGCGAGTGTGTTTGAAAAAATATTTAGTAAATGTTGAAATATACTAGATAGTGTTGAATTGGCATTGGATATCATGTTTGATAAGGCATATGTTAATGAAAGTTTAAAGATCCATCCTTTGAAGGAAAAACATTTGGATCCCTTTGGATGATTATTTAAGAAGAGTTGAATATTCTATGAATACCTTAGGATTAGAGGAAGTGATTTTGAGAACGTCTAAGTAAGTTTGTATATGCCATAAAAGGTACATCTGAGTTGTTTAAGCATCATTTGGCCAGTGTAAATATGAATTTTATAAGAATGATCAAACCATAAGGTTTATACAGTAATTGTGTAAGAATTATCAAGCCAGTGTAAACATGAATTCCATAATAATTAGAAGACCATGAGGGTAATTAAGTTGAAATATAAACATCATTTTTTGAGTCTATATAAAAATGACTCTATCTCTATGTAAGTATCATCTGCATCTATATAGCAATCATCATGAGTTCTATAAGTGTGATTTAAATTTGTGTGTGAGTCATTTTAGATAAATATGTCTTACATAATCAATAATAAAATCTCTATCTATATGAATTCAAGCACCATAATAATTATGCACTGCTTATTAATGATAGTTCCACTATGTTTATAAGGATTATTTCCTTAAAATATTTTAACAAATCACATAATTATATTCTAAATAAATGAAGGAATTTAGTCTATATGATGTTGTTAGTATGTTCATTAAGTATTGAAACATCATAATCAATATACATGGATCGTGATTCAATCTAAGATCCAATAAGAACTAGAATACGAATAAGACAAGTGTTTCTGATTTCCACACTACAAGCCACATGTTTCATATCGTAGTTCATGAGTCTAATACACATGTGGATAATTCAAAGAAGATTAAACATATAGATTTGGCGTAAAATAAAAATGTTATATTTTCAATATTTCATTTGTAAATAAATGCCAAGCATTATAGGATTTAAATGATAATATAAAATTTTCAAATGAGGAGATAAAATGGTAATTGATTGACTGGTTTAGATATCACAACTTCAATTGAAGATAAATATATTTTACATTTTGGAAATAATTATTCGTGTTATTATTTTTGGGAATGTAAAATAAAACTGGTAGTAAATAAAATTATAAGTGAATATATAGAGAAATTAAAAATACTAATTATGATAATTTTGAGGTATGAAGATCCGAATGTATCCTTGAATCAAAGATAAAAAATAAGTTTAGAGCTGGGAGTATTTAAAAAGGAAGGAGAACTGTTTTTTCTAATTAATTCAAAGTGTTTATGAGAACTAGATCATGTAAAGTTCTATAAATATAGTGAATTCAATAATTCATTTTCTAAAGATGGAATATGACTATTAACAAGAATATGTACATGAGATGAAAAGTTGATCATGTGTTTTTATAGAGGAATTCCATTTTTCAAGTGGGTTAGTACCAACCAATAATAGATAATGATATTTACATTTTTCATTAGACATTATACTGATTAGTGTAAATATATGAGTTCCATTTGAAGAATTAGGAGTTGAAACACAATGGTACTTTGTGTTTATTATATTTTGACTATCCTTAGTTAAAACCACATTCAAATATAGTGGATGAATCAATGATTGGGAGGATTAACAAGTCATGGAGGGGAGTGGGATATTCTGGATGAAGCTTTTAAATCCGGACTGTCATGATTCATTTATATAAAATTGTATATAAGGTGAGATTTAGTGGACAAGGTATAAGGCCCCAACCTTTAATGTTATATAATCTTGAGTTAAGTCAAGAATTCACATTGATAATTTTTCAGGTTTAATGATTTATAGAATTAGGCTATAACTATTACATAACAAAACATATAAATATAAGTGGACACATCCAATAATATCTATTTCTACGATAACAATAAAACTTTTAAAAAGAAACATGGTTTCTTTTCATCATCATAACTTTTCCTTGACTCCATTCATGACTCTGTTGTCCATTGAATCTTGTGAAATCATTTAAAAATGGGGATGAGTACAAAAAGCTCAGTAATGGATACAAAAATAAATAAAACACATCAGTCCAGTTAAATCCTGATAAACAATTCAATGTTCATTGAGCGGATGAAACAAAACAATTTCACCTAAATAACACTCATATATCATTCACAATGAAAAAAACTAAAACCAATAGAAAGAAAATAAAACTCTTTTAGGTGACTTAGATCATCATGTATATAAAACCCTTTAAAATATATTCTAATTCGAATAAACATATTGTTAAATTCTAAATTTTAGATCTATAATGGGGATAAGCCTTCATATATGCTATATTTAGCTCACCTGTGGGCTATAACAGAGTTCAAACCTCAGTATAAGCTATTTCAGATGCACCCGTGAGCTATAATGGTGCTCAAACTTTCGTATAAGATATATCGGGCTCACCCGTCTCATTTAATTCTGATGTACCATTTTATGAATAAAATGAATTCATCATAAAACCCCTTTTTTAAAACTTCTTTTAATACCATACAAAATAAATTATGTATAACAATACAATTTTCATTAAATAATTTCATTTTCAGTACCACGATACCCAAATAACGGAATAATGGATTTATTTAAAATACATTAAGGCTTATAGAGGAATCCAAAAATCAAATAACAGTTACGGTAGCGGAGAAGTCATTATCGATGTATATGTTAAAACAAATAACATTACTTTTTTCATTTTGTAATTAAAGTTAAATTATTTGTTTAAAAATATTCCTTTTGAAAATATTTAATTGAATAGAGATGGATACTATCATTAAATGACTCCATGAATGGATATTAAGACAAAGTCCCCTACATTCAGTCTAACTTGTCTCATTCATTCTTTAATTTATTGAATAGTAAACATAGGTTAATTTATACTAGATTTAGAACCTTTTTAAAGTTTATTATCCATTTTATATAACTTATTACCTTGTAATAATAAATAGTTAAATATTTTAGTTCATATTGGACCTTTTGTCGATGTTCGGTACCTGAGTCGAAAATGAACTAGTTTTGATGTAAATTTTCCATGTACTCAAAATTCCATCATCACCATAATATTATTCATGATTTAAGTATCATATATATCAAATATATATGTATTTATAATATTCCATAATAATGTAATATAATAAATTAAATGCACCGTTCATGGAGACGGTAAGCCGTACATGCACATGAACGCTAATTTCATTTGTTTTTCATATTTAAAGGAATAAAAACTAAAACATACATAGGTATTTTATTATTATGGTATAATACAATATTTTATACACATTACATAATTTCATTAATTCCATCCTTTATATGTTCCATGTATGGAATGAACGAGTCATATCACTTTGTGGGGTTGTAGTCCCAATTTCCTCAAAAGAAATTATCGTATTTACACATTATGGAAACTATAATTGTATGTTGTAAAACAAAAATAAATAAACATAAGGAATATATATATATATATATTATATATTATTTATAAATACAGTGTCATCATAATGTTCAACATGAGATGTGGTAGAGGAAATTTGAACAATCATCGTTTTGTGAGGCAGTAGTTCGTCGTTCACAGAAACAGTATATTCATATCCTTTAGATGGAGGTGTGTGTAAGTGTAGTTTGAATCCTTATCAGAAAAAATCATATTATTTAGATGATAATATTTCATTATGTAATCATATAATAAGAAGAGAATATGGAGTGTAGAAGTAAAATAATGGAACGGAACATTAGAGAAGACGTTACCTGTAAATTGGGTAGCTTTTTTTGATTGGAGTGAAAATGATATCTTGAATTGCCTTCTTCCCAAGGTAGGTCTTATAGTAGTAATGTAGAGATTTTGGGAGATTATTTTAGAAACATTTGTATGATACAAGGATCTTTATAAGTGTGAGTAAGTGGGTAGAGGTGGTGGCATTTTATGAGAGGGAGGAGGGGCACTTTTGGAAGGTATTGAAATATTATTTTATTATAAACTGAATTTCAGTTTCAACTGATCCTAAACACATTTATTTTATATAAAAGAAGTTTTTGTGTCTAAAATATCTCAACCAATAGGTTTTAGAAAAGTTTAGGTCACAAAATTAGTGTTATCATTTAGTATTAACCCTTAGTTAAAAACATTAACTCTTACCACATCTTCTTGCATTTTCATAATATATGGTAGCTATATTTACTATAAAATTCCAAGAGAAACATAATTGGATTATTAAATAAATTTTAAAATTATATAATTCATTTGTAAAAATATTATATTTTTTGTAACTATTATATCATTTAATAAAATAGTATTTCTTTTAAAAACTCATTTATGTCATTTTTGACACTATAAAGTAATTGATTTTTGATGAAGTCATAAATACTTGATTACATCGAACCAAAGGAATTAACTAAAATATAATATGTCAATATAATCCATATAATTCTTGGATGAAATCAAAATAATCAAATTACAAATAATTTAATATTTATAATATCATTTATTTGAATCCTTTATTAATGAAGCAATCACTTCATCATCATTGTGTCATCATTAAATTTATTTATTTAATGTATAAAAATTTATAAATAAAATAATATCATATAGGAAATAGTTTTATATTCCTAATTAATTTTTTAGTCTAATATTCCCCTTCCATAACACCACATAAGAATTATTTTATTAAAAGATACATGTTTGTTTTATATTTCTCTTTATGTTAAATTAATTCTTATAAACTATCACTTTCACACCAAAGTGTCTCCATGGGGTCCCAAAATCGACCAAAAGATTTCCAAGGCCAGATATATCTCATCCAATTAGATTAGGACATGTGTTATGGTAGTTCAATATTATTATAATATTATTATTCACCCTTATTTACCAGATTTAACCTTTTACCATAGTAAAAATAATAATTATTGAAGTTACTGTTCAAAAAGTCTAAAAATAAAAGGTACCTATTTAAAAAATTTGAACCTTATTATTACAAATATAGAATCAATTTTTATAAATTAAAAACACATAATTTTCATACACTAATTTAAAATTAATTTCCATTGACAAAACTAAAAAATGTGTTTCTAAGAAGTAAAAACTACTGAAATATTGACATGTGTTTATGTGTAAATAAAATGTGAAATTACTTCCAATGACCAAAATTGTATTAAATTATAAAAAAAATCCAATTATTCTTTAAACCCAATTAAAATGACAATATAACTGTATAAATAAATTATATGAAAAGACAGTTTTGAATTAAAATGAGGTATTTTTCACTATTCATTAAAAATTTAACTTTATTAAAAATTTTCCAAAACATTTTCCAAAGTTATTATTGGTCTCCCTATTCTATAGAAGAATTTTTTTTGTAAATATAAAATATAAAAGTGAAAAATCTAATTTTAAAAAGGGTTTTCCATCAAAAGGCAGTAAAACTGTATTTTTAGAATAATACTTCTTTTACTCAAAAAAATCAATTTATTCTTTTATCATATCTAGAAAGCATATAAGAGGAATTTAAAAAAATGAATTGAATATATAAAATATATTTTTCATTAAATAAAAATCTATAAAAAGTGATATGATTTTATAAACACAATTATTATCTTTTTAAATAAGTTTTCATAAAAACACATCATTTATATTAAATTAGTATTTATTTCAATTTATAAAATATTTTGTAACCAATGGATCATTTTTAAAACATGTGTAAACCATATTTCAAAATTCAGTTGACCCAATTCATTCCCTCCATTCCAATGGCTAATCGTTAACTACTTTTTAAAATAATAATATTATTATTGTATTATTTTTTAGAATAACTAAAAGTTGTGTGCAACGTATAATTTCATAGAATCATGTTGTTGTGTGTCAAGTACACTATCAAAAAAAGAATCCCCATTAACATAAAATTAGTATCCTATTTCTAAATTTTAATAGAAAAGAAGAACTATTATTTTATAAATACTTGTGTCATTACACATTTCCCCCCTTTTGGAAATTGCTTCCTCAAAATTTAAAAATTGGACTAATAAACTTCATTGAAAATAAAACATTGGAAAAAGAGTCAATAAAACTACCACTTTAAAAAAATAGAAAGTTCACCTAAGATAAAAAATACTAGTATTCCATGTAAGAAACCATAGATATGGAAGAGAAAAATAACCATCAAGTTCTGATGGAGAGTGATATAAAACATGATTAAGAGAAAGTTAAAGATTAGAAAACCATAAGCTTGTAATGGGTTAAACAATATTCAATTTCACAGTATGAAAAGTAAACAGACAATGTTTTTAAGTTATTTTTTATAAAGTTGAGGAATTTATTTATGATCATGACTAAGAACATAAGGAAACATAACTACTTGATGAATTTCTATTTTATAATCACAATTTCATCACCATAATATTCCTAGAATATGGTGTACATACCTAATAATAACCTTAAGTATAAAAGATCACAAAAACTATAAAGGATATCAATATTTTCATACTTAGGTCCAAAAGAAAAGTCATACGTCCACATTAAAAACATATTTAAACATAACCCCACAAAACAACTCCTTGAAAGGTCCTTGATAACTTATTATCACATCACATAAAACCTTGGAAGGTGTGTCTAAAACCATGAACTTATGGTTTTACCGTGACAAATATCATTCTCTTAGAAGATTCCATCACTTCACCAGATGTCTAAAAATTAACTATAATAGCAAAAAAACGATTTTCCCAACCCTTTCTATTTCCAATCATACTAATTTACTCCCTGGGTAATTAACTTCAGAATATTATTTTCATAATATCCCAACTCATTTCATATAAAGAATATTACTATAGAATGGCTATTTGTTATGTCATTATTGAACTATTCAAGACCCTTTTATTTACAGTCATGAACCATGTGACCAAACATACCACACTGGTAACACAATCCATATCCAGACATATATTCCCCAAATTGTATTTTACTACACTTGGGAAAAGTTTTGGGCTTATCTCTAGAATTATTAATGGGTTCCTTCACCATTTCTCTATACCATTACCATTTCTTACTATTATCATCTCGTGGAAAATAAGTGTTGAAAACTCCATTTCAACATTCTCATCACAATGAAACAGTTTATCAAAACATTTAAATTCTCATGAGCCCAATTCTCTTCGTGTCCCCAATTTCAATTCTGAGTAAAATCTATTAATTTTACTGTCAATGTCTTGAATAAAATATGGAACATACCTAGCCAATCTTGTGAAGTTATCATCATATGAGGAAACTAATAATCATCCTTTTTCTTAAATTCCAACAATTTTTCTATATCCTAATCTGAACAACCTTAGGGAAATATTTCCCAAGTAAAATATCCTTAAATTCTTCCCAATCCATGGCATCAAGATCATTTTTATCTCTAGAATTCTTAACTAATGACCGCCATTAAACAGCTTCACCTTCAAGATGATAAATGTAAGGAGTTTTCTTTTTTCATTATGAACATCCCATGACTTCAAATATCTTATCTTGGGTATTGATCCATTCTTCAGTTGACACTGGGTTAGATGATCCACTGTATGATGGGGGATGTTTCCTCATAAAATGTTCCACTACTGACATATTAATCCATAGTTGATCAGGATGATCTCGTGCATGGATACTACTACAATTTATAACCTAATTCAACTACTCCATCATAGAAAAAACAATTCTATTCCAATTCTCATAACCTCGTGTTCATTATTTGAAAGGATTTTTTCCTCTCGAAGTCTTCCTAATACAGCTTTCCTATTTCTTCTATGGAAAATTATTCTGAACAGACATAGTTTAAATGAAGCAGCAAGGTAATATTAAAATTCTACATCATTTAAACTTAAATATAAAGTAAATTCCTCTAAAGGAAAGCAATTAACAATATCCTAACCTCTAAAGTTTTCTAAACCATCCTATGATACAAACAATAAGGCCCCAACATTAAATGTTACATAATCATCAGTTAAGCGAAGAATTCAAATTGAGGATCTTTTTAGATTTTGATATTTTGATATTTTTTCCATAACTATTACATAAAAAAACATTGAAATAAAATGTGGATGCTTCCAATAGTATCTTTTTCTTCCATAACAATAGAACCATTAAAAATAAACATGGTTTTTTTGCAACATCATAACTTTTCCTTGACTCTATACATGACTATATTATCCCATAAATCCTGTGAAAATATTTAAAATATGGGATGAGCACCAAAATCTCAATAAGGGACATAAAAATAAAGAAAACACATTAGTCTATTCAAAGCCTGATAACCCATTAAATGTTATTTGAGTGGATGAAACAAAATATTTTCATATGAATAACACTCATGCTTTTTCCTCAATGAAAAAAACTAAAACAAAGAGAAAGAAAATAAAACTCATTTATGTGACTTAGAGAATCATATATATAAAACCCTTTTGAACATCTTACAATTTGAATAAACATTTTTTCATCTTCCAAATTAGAGATCTATAATGGGGATCACCCTTTATATAAGCTATATTAGGCTCACTCGTGAGCTATAATGGGGTTCAACCCTTCGTATAAGTTGTGTCGGGCTCAACCATGAGCTATAATGGGGCTCAACCCTTCGTATAAGATATATCGAGCACACCTGAGAGCTATAATTGGTTTTAAACCTTCGTATAATCTATATTGGCCTAACCTGTCTTATATAATGCTCAGGCACCATTTTATGAATAAGAAAAGTTCATCACAAAATACCTTTTTGAAAACTTCTTCTAATCCCTTATAAAAAAAATTTCCATATAACAATACCATTTTCATTTAATAATACAATTTTCAATAAAAATATTTCCAAATAAAAGAATAATGTATTTATATGAGATACATTAAGGCTTATAGAGGAAGCATAATATCAAATAACGGTTACGGTGGCAGAGAAGTCATTGTCGCCATATACGTTAAAAAAATAACATTCCTTTTGTCATTTTAGAATTAAATTAAAATGATTTGTATAAAAATATTCCTTTTGAAAAAAATTAAATGGAATTATAGATAGATATAAAATTTCCTTTATAATCCTATTATATCTATATAAATAAATATGTAAATTAATATCCTGGAGAAAAAGATTTGATAATTAAATCTTTAAACATTCAATGTGTCCCATACCACTTTGAAAATTTAAATATTAAACATCATGAATTAATAAATAACATTAGTATGCTTAAATTATAGATATGAAATGTCATAGTGGTTTTATATACACATTATAAAAGAATAGTTGTGGATATTATCAAGAAATGCCTCAATGAAAGGAGATCGAGATGAAGTTCCTTACATTGAGTCTGAATTATCTCGTTCATTCTATAATTTCTAGAATAATAAACATAGGATAATTTTTACTTGATTTTGAAACTGATTTCAGTTTATTATTCACTTTATATCACTTATTACCTTTTTATAACAAATAGGTAATTATTTTAGTTTGTATCTGACTTTTGGATGATATTCAGTACATGAGTCGAAAATGAAATTGTTTTAATGTAAATTGTCCATGTAGTCAGACATCCATCAATACCATATAATTATTAATTATTTAAGTTTCATATATATCCAGTATATATGTATTTATAATAGTCGATAACAATTGGATATAGGAAATGCAATACACTGTTCATGGAGACAATAAGTCGTACATATGCATGAACGCTACTTTCATTTCTTTTTCATATTTAAAGTAAGGAAAGCTAAATGGTACATAGGTATATTATAATTAAAGTATAATGTAATTTTTTATATACATTACATAAGTTAATTAACTCCATCATTTATATGTTTCATGTATGGAGTGAACGAGTCATATCACTTTGAGGGGGCGGTAGTCCACAATTTCACAAATGAAATTATCGTATTTAAACATTATGGAAAGCATAAACGTATGATATAAAAGAAAACTACAGAAGCATAGAGACAATATAAATATAATATATATCATATATAAATACAGTTCCATTGTAGTGGACACCATGAGAGATGGTAGGGGAAAATTGAACAATCATTATTTTGTGAGGCAGTAGTTCGCCATCCACAGAAACAATATGTTCATATTCATTTGATGGAGGTGTGTATATGTTTAGTTTGAATATTTCACATAAAAACATTTTATTGTATTAAGGATACTATTTTTATTATGTAATAAAATAATAAGAATATCATATTGAGTGGAGACAGAAAATAAAGGAAAGGAACTTGAGAGAATACTTTACCTCTAAATCATGTATCTTCTTTTGATTTGAACTAAAAGGATTTATTTAGTTTCATTATTTTTAAGTTAAGGCTTCCATTATAAAGTTAAAAATGTTGGGGGATTATTTTAGTTTAATTTGGATGATCCAAGGGTCTTGAGAGGTGTGAGTAAGTGGGTTGAGTTGGTGACCTTTTATAAGAGGGAGGAGGGACACTTTAGGAAGGTATTGAAATAATATTTTATTAAATATTTATTATAGGTTTAAAATTTCCCCAAACACATTTATTTCAAATAAAAGATGTTTTTTAGTCTAAAAAATTTCAACCAATCAGTCTTATACAAGTTTAGGTCACAAAATTAACGTTATCTTTTACCTTTAACGTTTAGTTAAAAAAATTAACTCTTTCCATGTCTTCTTACATTTTCATAATATATGGTAACTATATTTACTATTAAATGGATATAGATACATAAGTGTATCTTAAATAACATTTTTAACATTATATAAGTTATTTTTAAGAATATTATATTTTTAGAACTATTATATCGTTTAATAAAATAGTATTTTTTTTAAATACTCATTTTTGTCAATTTTGACACTATAAAGTAATTGGTTTTCGTTAAAGTCATAACAACCTGATTCATTAAATAAAATTTATTAAATAAAATATAATATGTAAATATCATCCATTAAATTATTTTATGTAATCCAAATAATCAGATTAAATTTATTTAAATATTTATAATACCATTTATTTTAATCTATAATTAATGAAGAAATCCCTACATCATCAATGTGTCATAACTAAATTTTTTTATTTAATGTCTAAAAATTATAAAACAACTATCATGGTGTATAAAATATTTCTATATTTATAATAAATATTAATATTCAAATAAATCACATCTATAACCCCATATAAAAATTATTTTACTAAAAGATACATGTTTATGTTCTATTTCTCTTTCCTTTAAATTAATTCTTATAAAATGACATTTTCACACCCATGTGGCTCCATGGGGTACCAAAATAAACCGACGGATTCCACTTTCCATAAATATCTCATAAAATAGTTTTGGAACATGTTTTAGGGAAGTTTGATATTATTATAATATAGTTTTCCCCTTATTTACCAAATTTACATTTTTACAATTGTAAATAAAATAATTACTAAATTTTTTATTCGTAATGTCCAAAAATAAAGACAAACTACTTACACAATTTGAAAATTATTATTAAAAATATGGAATCTATTTTTTATAAATTAAAACATTTTCAGAATATGATTTAAAATTAATTCTTGTTTTCAAAACTAAAAAACGAGTTTTTAAGAACTAAAAACTACCAAAAGATTGACATGTTTATGTCCAATTAAAATGATTAATTACTTCCAACAACCATAAGTGTACTAAATTATTAAAACATAATCCAATTAAACTTTAAAACTAGTTAAAATGAAAATATAAATTTATAAATAAATTGGATGAAAGTTTAGTTTTCAATTAAAATGCAGCATTTTTCACTATTCATTAAAAAATGAACTTAATCAGAAAAATACCAAAAATTTAACCAAATTAAATTTTCATGTCTAAATTATATAGAAAAATTTTATTTCTTCAAATATAACATATAAAAGTGAAAAACTATATTTAAAAAGGGTTTTCCATCAAAAGGCGGAGAAAGTGCATTTATAGAAAAATTCATCTTTTATGCGAAAAAATTAAATTTATTCTTATATAATATCTAGAAAATATATAAGATAAATTTAAACAATATTATTTAATATATAAAATATATTTCTTATTAAATAAAAATCCATAAAGAGTGATATGATTTTATAACCACAATTATTCTCTTTTTAAATAAGTTTTCATAAGAACACATCCTTTATAATCAATTAGTTTTAGTTTCTATTTTTAAAACATTTGGTAACCAATGAATAATTATTTAAACATGTGTAAACCATATTTCAAAATTTAGTTGATACTATTCATTCCTCCCATTTCAACTTATAGGTGTTAACTACAATTTAAAATAATAATTATATTATTGTACTATTTTTCAGTATAACTCAATGTTGTGTGCAACGTATTATTTCAGAAAACCTCATTGTTATGTGTCGAGTATGCTATCGAAAAAAGAATCCCCTTTAACATAAAATTAATATCATACTCATAAATATTAATAGAAATGAAAAAGTATTATTCTATAAATATCTGGGTCATTACACCAAGAGATCAACCAATTGATAGGTTTGGTTCAAAAAGGAAATATGTAAAAGTAGACCACTAATTCACCCCACTCCCCCAATGGTCTATTTAGTCTGACACATCAAAAATGGTATCTAAAAAAATCTAGGTCACCTCTAAAATATCCAGCAAAACTAGATACATTTATTGGTAGTCTTTTTTATTCAGCTGAATATGAGAAGCCTTTAGGGAATCATGTTCTCTATCGATAAGACACAATTGAGTAAACTTGTTAGCTCCATGCTCATCATTTTAGATTATAATATTAAAAACTTCATATTTTATATATGAAATTCCACATCCATTAAGGATCACCGAATATAATTATAGGATGTAATTCATGTTGTTTATAGGGATGTTTTGATTGCCTCCAAACTACCCCCAAGCACAATGAGAAATGAACTTCTTGAGTTGGTTATAATGAACAAATTTGGATACACAGAGAGAATCAGGAATCATATAATCCTTAAGTCCATCATATGGATTCCACTAATTCCATTATGGATGAAAGTTAATGTGGATGGGGTGGAATCAATGTCACTAGGTCCTTTGAGATTTAGTGGTGTTTTTTGCACTCATAGGGGCTTCTTTAAAGGCTTATTCTGTCATTAAATCATATGTGGCTTGAAAATTTAAGTGTAACTCTAGGAATTGATAAAAGAAATAAATTATACCACTCATCACGGCTGGAGGTATCTTTGGTAGGAATATGAATCATTTTAGATTATTGGGAATCATCACCTTGATGTTACCTGTGTTTACAGGTAGGTAAAATAGGTTATAGATGCTCTATCAAAGATAGAACTTTTAGAGGCTTCCTTGAGATAGACTTATATTGCTCTAAATATCTATTCTCATCTGGTTTAATTAGATTCACATGGTGTTTTTCATTCCTATATTTGTAAACTGCCTTGTATTTTAACATTCTCTATTTATTAATAAATGTTTTGGGAACAGGCTTTCCCAGATCATAAACTTGTTTGATTTATCCAAGAAGACTGTGAGTATGGATATTAAAAATGTTGTGAATAGTCCACTTTTTTCTAATTTCAATTTAAATGTAAGGACCTCCCCTTATATAGTTAGTAAATTAAATCTTTATAAAATATTTCTCATTCTTTCAATTCTAGGACCATTCTAGTTTTAGAGTTTTAGAGAATTAGGTCATAACTCTTACATAATATGTTGAGCACTTTCACTTAGTATTCATTTTTTCCCCAACACAAAAAAAACTTTTAGAATAAAACATGTTTCCTTTCGTGGTAAATATTTATGATTTTCAACTTTCCTTATTATATTTTCATACACATCCCTAAATTATGTGAAAAACAATTTCAAAATATGGGATGATCAAAAAAATATAATTAAAGGAAATAAAAAACCATTTAGTCTATTTTAAATCCACGGGAACATAGAATATATTTTTTTTTCTTTAACATTATAAAATTTGAGGTCATATAATCATTTACTTACACATGAAATCAGATTAAGTGCATAAATTTTGGGATGAAACACTTTATAAGAAAACATTTAAGGAAATCATAATCATTAGGTTTTAATGGAATATATGAAAACCAAAAAAACATTTCCACAAAAATATATATTTTTACCCTAAAATGAAAAAATCATTCCATTAAAATTAAAGAACACTAGATTACCTTTTCAAATCAAATGATTTCCATGAAAAATATTTATAAAACATAGAAAACTAATATTGGTGCTTTGGGAAATCATCTTTCTAAAACCAATACAAGTTCCCTTGAAAGATTTATAACCAATACTATTAACCAATAATATAATTATTTGGATAACATAATCATTAATTGATACATTGGAGAGCTATATCAGACTCACTCGTTATCATGATCCATATCTAGCTTACCCATCTTTATTAGATATATCAACATTACCCATCATCATAAAAAAATTTCAAAGGACCATTCGACGCATTCAAAACATAAATTTGTTTCATTTTCTTCACTAAACTCATAAAAATATCCTTTTATACACATAAGTAAAACACTTTTGGACGTTGATATATACCTTTCATTTAAAACACAATATTCAAAATTAAAATACCACAAACAAAGAAAATTATTGTCATTATTTGAATTAAACAAGGAATATTAAAGTAATGAAAAACATAAAATATTTTTTATTATGGTATGAAAATATATTGACACCGTATATGTTAAAATAATACATTTATTATTTCTTTTTTAAAGAATGTAAAAACTTTCCATAAAAAGATTCCTATTGAAATCCATTGTAAGAAAGTAAAAAAGTTTCCTTTTTAATTTACTCATGTCTATATAAATACATCAGTAAAATAATTCTGATAATTAACATGCGGAATAGAATTATTTAGAGAATCAATCATTAAAAATTATAAAATGATGTTTTAAAAGTAAAGTGTTCATTACCACGAGTCTAAATCATCAAATACATTCTTTATTAACCTGAATAAAAATCTTATGTGAATTTTTAATTTTATAAATAGCCATTTTGAAGTTTATTATTAATTTCATTTTATTTATAAACATTTATTATTTAATTAATTATTTATTAAGTTCAAGTCATATGTTTTGATGATATTTGACGAATATGTCCGAAAAGTCTTTGATAGATCGACACTGATAAATGAGGTTGTTATTGTATAATATATAAAATAATAATCATGAAATCATTATTATTTTTATACATAAATTATAATTTTTTATCCAATAATGAAATACGGTTTTGTAAAATTAACTATCTTACAATTATAGAGATCGTAGGTCATATGTGCACTTGACAAACGATACCATTTTAAAATGAACATAAAGGGAAGAATGTAATAATTATTTTTTATTTATATAATTATGATTATATCATAAATGTCATTTTATTTCTATAAATATATATATATATATATATCTTCTATATGATGTGGTTATAAAAAATTAATCACATCACTTTGTGGAGGTGGTAATCTATACTTACGAAGTAACAAAATTATCATTTTTCAAAGGAAATGTTAGAAAATAGATGAAATATTATCTTTATATAATGATTATCATGTCATGACTATAAAATATATACATTAAATCCATCATTAAAAATTCCCATAAGAGGTAGTGGTGGAAATATAATAATAATGGTCCCTGAAGCGGTAGTCCGACGTACACATAAACGATGGATTAATCTCCCATTTCATGGATGAAGGAGATATAAATAGGATATTAAATTAAAATTATAACATCTCACTATATTGAAGAAATTTTTTTTATAATTTATTCATGTTTGAAGAATATTTTAAGGAGTTAAATAAAGAAACGAAACAAAAATATTTGATTAACTATTATACCTCTTCATTAGAAAACCACCTTTAATATACACCTTATACCCTCTAAGGTTGGTATTATGCCAAAATTAATACCTCTAAAACATGATAAGTTATGTTATGAATGGATTATGGTAATTATTGGCATATATATAGAGATAAAATGATGTGAATAGAAAATGATATGAAGTTCCCTTTTATAAGTGAGGGGAGATTGGAATTTTATAATTTATTAAATTAATATAAATTAATTTTTATGTTCAACTTCCTCCACAATGATTTAATTAATATATATTTTAATTATGTTTTTAAATAATCTCATAAAATAAAATTTTTATACGTTTAGATTATATTTTTACCCTTATCTTTTTTTATGCCCTCACCCCCACCCCATTCACCCTTTTGAAAATTGTGGCGATATTAATGTTTTTTACTCATTAGGGTTCAAGAAAGTAATCATAAAAGAAGATATTTCTCATAAATGGAAATTTTTCCATTTTTTAATAAATATCTAATTAAATTGTTTGAATGAAGTATTAGTATGAATTTAAAGTCATCTAATAAATATTTATTTATTATAAAATATCATTAATTCCATTTTGGGTACTATTCATTTAATTTGAATTTGAAAACAACATTACATAAAAGTAGATTGAATATAAATCGTTAAAATATAAATAATATGTTTTATTTATAAATAAAATTCATGGTATACTATAACTCTCCCAAAAAATATTACTTTTAATGTTTTTAAAATCACTAACATGATTTTTCTATTGCCTTCACAAGTATAGATTTGGGGTTACGAAATAATTCAACGTAATTATTTTATCCCTAAAAATTAAAAAAAATTAAAACAATAAAAATAAATAACTAAATTTCAAGATAAAACATTATTTTTATTCAATATATATATATATATATATATATATTTACACACATTAAGTTCAAGAAAACTTATTTAATATATTATTTTAAATATTCCAATGTGCGCAAGAATTTGGAATATCCATTTGTTATATAACTAAAAAATTAAAATATATCTATATAAATCATCAATAATATTTAATATTTAATAATAAATCCAAAATAAGGCTTATCACTTCTCAACTATTATCTTTTGGGAATTATATTTGAATTTTATAATGATGTGGAAGCACTACATCCACACTAAAAATAATATTTATATTTATCAATAAAAACATATACTTTGAGTTATTTTTTAATTATATTTCTATTATATTATCATAAATTATTTTTTCCATAAGTTTAATAATTTTTTGTATCATATTTATGTATTGGAGATAATATAATAGATAAATAATTTAATAAAAACTATATTTTTTTTACAATTGAAAAAAAAAATTAACTTCTTCAAAAAACTCTCAATAATTCACACTAGGATAAATGTAAATTTATGAATAAAAAATTAATTCAATTTATTAAAATTATATTCCTGTAATATACATAAATTAATTTTAATATAAATTTTTGAAACACAATCAAAAATACTTTTTAGACAAATTGATTTTTAAGAAAAAAATGAACTTATACCAAACAAACATGTATAAATATTATTAGTATATAATTAGTGAGAAAATTTATAACATAAATATAATTTTATTAATGGAATATATTGTTTAATAAATAACTGTTCTTTCAATGAAATAATTTACAGTTGTAGAAAAATTGGTATTTTTAACCATTTACTAAAAAAACAATCTTTTCAGAAGAATACCAAAATTTCAACATAAAGTCATATGGATATGTTTATTTCAAAAATTATATCATTTTAACAAATAAATTTACTAAAATTGGTAGAAATTTTATATAATATACATTCAAAAAAGTAAATAAAAAACCATTTTTTGTGAAAAATGTTTTTTGAAGAATAAAGAGATATCAAAAAAATTGGGTAGTTATTTTGTAATAATTAATCAATACATTTTTATTGACTGGTACGTTAGTATATATTATTTATTAAGTTCAATCTTATTCATAAACTCAAATTCAATATATATGTTCTAACAATAAAATTTATATAATAATATATCAAGGTTTCTTTAAACTCTGTGTTTTGTGTTATTTACACTATTAAACATACCGTTCTTTTAAGATATTAAGATATTATATTCTCCACCACCCATTTAATAAAGTAAATTATTGTAATTTTAACTCAATATCAATAATCAATAGATTCAAATTTTAAAACACTTTTTTGAAATCCTACATCGTAATTTTTTTTGTAAAACTTACTTTTGAAGAGAGGGAAAAAAATTCAAAGGTCATCTTGAATAATACATACTAGGTTTCCAGATATTATAAAATTAGTGAGAAATGAAAACATTAACATGGAAGAAAAGGTAATTTCCAAATAACAATGGTGAATAATCGAGAATGTTGACTATAAGAAAGTGAATGGTTCATGTGAATGTTAATGGATACATAACCATAAATCGATAAGGTGTGAAATGTATAATTTCATCCTTTAATCAATTTCCAACAAAATGTCATAATTTTATTCAAATAACGATTATTCAAGGTTAAATTTTCATGCATAAAATAATAAAATCAATATATAATGGATCACATAATCCAAAAAAGATAACAATTTATTCATTCTATATTTATACATTAACCAAAAAATGGTTAGCATAAGGTATGATAATTACCAAAATGATTAAACTATCCTAATATGAAATAAAAAGGTAATCTCCAAATATTCTCCAATAACACCAAATGTTCAACATATATCATTCAATAAATAAATTACCCTAAAATTCTTAAAAATATTCCTAACCAAGTTAAAAACCAAAAATTTAAAATTATTTATCTCATATTCTTCTAATGTTAATTAAATATTTATCTCTAATCACTATTTATCTCTCATAAATTAATATACCATAAAATTTATATGTTATAATTTTATGATTTCCAAAATATGATAATCATTTCTATAAATAAAATTAATCACCATAAATACAAATTGACATAATATATTCTTACATAATACTATTCATCCTTTATTCATCATATAAAATCTCATCTTATCAAATATTATTTAATTTACCTTAATCGTATAGTGTTCCCCAAAAATAATGTGATGTAATTTATAAAAAAACATTAATTACCTAATCACTGACTCACATTTCAATCTCATGGATATCTATACAATACAAGATATGCTCCCATGTTATTATTACCCATAATTACCTCAACATCAAAGAACATATGAACTTTAATTTTTATTAATACCTTTAAACTTATGTACACAAAATGAAAATTTATTCATCCTCAAATAATATTTTTTACATGTCAATCTTAAGAATTTCATATTCACCAAAAAAATTCAAAACTCAATAAATATCTTCCAAATTATAATTAATCACCTCAAAATCCAAAAAAATCATAAATAATTGATCCCATAATATGTTACCCAAAATAGTCTTATTCCTTTTCATTCAAATATCTAATGTAAAAAAATGTTATACCAATTAAGACATCAGGTAGGCTAGTGGAAGGCATTTCACACTTATCACTATTCAGTTTAGGGTTCAATCAACATAGCCTTTATAGATACTGTGGGTGGTCCCATGTTCTATAGGTTACAATTTTTATCAAACTACATTAATATGGTTTCATTATAAATTGAAAACTTGTGTGATAATTAAACACATAATTCAACTTGATCCACTAACATTCTCAAAAAATATGATGAACATCGTTAATCATCTAATCACTTTTTAACCATCAAGGTTTTTTATACTTCTTATGCTTTCCAAAAAATAAAATAATATTAATTGACTATTATATTATTAACTTCAAGAGCATATTAACCCAAATTTTTATTTATCCCTCAATTATATGTCACTAAATGAATGTCTCCAAAAAAATATCATTGTGCCACTAAATCACTTTTCAAAGTTTCTGATTACATCAAACATATGTTTTGAAATTTTGAGAAAAAAAACTAAAACAAAATAATCCTAAAGTGATGGATGATCCCCATAAAATTTAAAATATATCATAATTTCATTTATAAATTATCACAATATCATAACACTAAAACCTCATTGCATACACACTTTTTTTATTTAACTTTTTTCTTAAACAATTAATCATCCTTTGTCATTTTATTCTTTAATACTTACTTTATAAAATATAAAAAATGAATCATTATCTAATATTCAACCAAATCAATTCAATCATGATTACAAATAAAAATTGTGAAAAACAATGAAAATTATTCATACCTTTGAAATATTTATCACCATTCATTCTAGTACTAATTTCAATGTCTGGGCTCCCATTATATTCCATCTAGAGTCCCTATGTAATTAGAATACATAAAAACACTTCTAAGTACCTTTTCATTTTTTATATATAAATTGTTGTTATATCTTGGTTAAAATAAAGGTTGGAATTGTTCAAAACTTGT
Source organism: Viscum album (assembly GCA_963277665.1). Classification (NCBI taxonomy): domain Eukaryota; kingdom Viridiplantae; phylum Streptophyta; class Magnoliopsida; order Santalales; family Viscaceae; genus Viscum; species Viscum album. The sequence goes on from OY728133.1 coordinate 2,029,163,593, forward strand.
AAATAAACATGGTTTATGAATATAATGATTTGAAATGTCCTCCATAAATAATTTTTCATAATACATGAGTATATGTTTTGAATTTAATTCTTTTAATAATGTCCAGTTCCTATAATAATAATAATAATTGTATTATAAAATAAATATATATTGCGCTAAAATATCATCCTATTTTACAGCTGAATATAAGAGTATAATCTTTTTTGAATATCACTCTTTATAAAGACTTGATAAAGTCCCATAAGATATTTCCAAAAACAAGTAGATGAGAAATTTTATTTTTAAAAGAATATTAAAATATATCTAATGTTCCTTTGTGATATTGAAAAATATAAGAATATTGGGGTATATTATAATGTTTTTTCTTGAAATTTGAAAATTTCGAAAATATTACCAGTTTACTTGAGTAGCTTTTGAAATTACCACTACATATCAATCATCTGGTAGAGAAAAGTGGTTTTTATTTGACTTATATTATTATATATTATAAAATAGGTTTTAACTTAATGAAACAAATTTTTTATTCAATAACCAATCATTTAATTAATTAAATTACAATGATCATCAAAACAAATTTTAAATATCTTACTCTATGAAACCCTTCATTTTAAACTATAACAACTTATACATATCATAGGTTACCAATGGTCATCATTATATTCTATAATATTATGTTCAAATTATCAAAAATGTTTCATTTAAAATATGTTAATTAACCCAAGAATATCCCCCAATAGTTTCTATCTAGGTGTGCAGTCTTAGTTCCACTCATTGTGCACTGGGTGTTGATATAGTTAATACCCAATCTTCCCCTTTCAGAGTTTCTACACCCATGTCCAAATGTTTCATGGCTGTATCCACATTTGAGTATTCAAATATAGATGTAATATAAATGAAAACTATACAATATATTATTTAATAAAAATCAGGATAGTATCCTATAAATAGACATTCTAATCAATAATGGTTTCTAAAAATCATAAACTATCCTCATCTGAAATTCCCCTTTCTGAAACTTTATCTAAAAAACACTGAATCCAATTAAAAGGACATGGAAATATCAAATACTTAAATTGAAACTTTATACAATAATTTACCTTCTTTCATTTTGGTAATATTTTTTAGGTTTAGAGTTTTAGAGAATTAATTTATAACTCTTACATAATAAACCCATATAAAAAATCTATAATCATTCACTTAGAATCTATTTTTCAACAATATAAAAACTCTTAGAAAAAAACGTTTTCTTTAATGAAATCTCTTTAAATTTTTAACTAATATTCATCTTTGTTCTTATCCATATTTAAACCCCATGAAAAAAATCAAAAACATGGTATGAGATCAAAAATATCACTAAGGGACACAAAAAATTTAATGAAACAAACTATTATATTTTAAATCCAAGATATCCAAAAAGAGTGTATTCCTTTAACATTATAATCATAGAGCTCAAATAATCATTTATTTACACATAAAATCATATTTACTGCACAATGTTGTTCATACTACCCAAAATAATAAAATTTAAAGGAAAATTCAAAATAATGTGGTTTTCTTAGAAAACATGAGAACCCAAAAAAACATTACCTTAAAAACATCACTTTTACCCTAAAAGGGCACAATCTTTTATTTAAACTAAAAGAGTACTAGATTACCTTATAAAATAAAATTATTTCAATGAAAACTATTTAGAAAGAATAGAAAGAGTCATGTAGGTGCATTGGGACATAATCTTTATATAACCCTTAAAATAACCGTTAAATGTTTAATAATAAATATTATAAACTTATAACATAATTCTCTAGAGAAAATAATCATTACCCAAGGCATTGGACTACTATATCATGCTCACCCATCATCATGTGCTATATCAGGTTAACCCATCATCATGAGCTATATCAGTATTTCCCATCATTATAATAATTTTCCAAGGACTGTCACATGCTTTAAAAAATATAATTTTTTATTTTAATATTTAAACTCATAAAAATATAATTTTAAACCCACAAGTAAAACAATTATGCACACTGATATATCACCTTCCTTTAATACCGAATTTTAAAAGCTAAAATTCCTAGAACAAATAGAAGGATGGATTTTATTATGAGAAAAATGAATTCATATAAATAAATAAAAAAGTTAAAATAATGGTTTTTATAGTGGGAAAAGTTATTAACTCCATATACATTAAAATAGAGAATTCACCTTTCCTTTTGTAAATAAAGTCAAAATATTATGTAAAAATATTCCCTTTTAAAACATTTGTTTGAAATTTAAAAGTTTCCTTGTAATTAATTTATGTCCATATAAATAAATAAATAATATAATGTTTATAATATGAAAATTAAGGATAACAATATATAAAATAAATCCTTAATACATTTAAAATAGTCTTTTTAACGTAAAATGTACCTTACCTCAAATTTCAATCATCAGGTAGATAATTTATCTTCCAGAATAACAAACTTATGTTAATTATTTTGTTTCTTAAGAATTTTTTTGAATTTTATTATTTATTTAATTTATTTATTACAATTTTATATTTAAATACTTAATCAATTAAGTTCACATTGGATGTTTTCATAATATTTGGCTCAAATGTCTTAAATTACTTTGGTAGGTTGACTATAGTCAAAGAAGTCACTATTATATAATATCCAAAATAGTAATCACTATGTAATAATAATTTTTATTCATAAATTAAAATTTTAAAACCAACCATGAAATAAGGTTTTTAAAAATCGACTATGTTATAATCATGGAGACGGTAGGTCATACGTACGCATGAGAAACATTTCCCTTTTTCAATGAACATGATGGAAAGTAGGTAAGTATTATTTTATATTTATATATTTATGAATTTGTCATAAATATCATATAATTTATTTATTTAAACATTTTTATAAAATCCATGATATTTGGTTATGAAAAATTAATCTCATCACTTCGTAGAGGTGGTAGTCCACATATTCATGGAAAGGATCTTGTCATTTTTCAATTGGTTGAAAGGTAATAACATAAGTGATATATTATCTTTATATAATGATACTTATGTGACTAAAACCACATATATATATTAAAATAATTATTATACACATCCATAAGAGTTTGGTATATAAACGAATTACATCGGTTCTTGATCTAGTAGTCCACCGTACACACAAATGATAGATTCATTTCCCATTTGATGGAAGAAGGATATGGATATAGGTCATAAAATTTAAATAAAATATTATATTTAACATATTATAATTATTATTTCATCATGTTTGAATAAAAGTTTAAGGAGGAACAAGAACCAATAATACATGAACATTTGGTTACAAACTATACCCCATTTATGGACAACCTCCTTTGCTTTGAACATTATGCCCTATAAGATTAGTATTATTCCCAAAATAAGACATAACAGACATGGTTAGGGACTTTAAAAAGGTATATTGGTAGCTATTAGTTGAGATATAGTGATAAAATTGTGAGATGAAAATAAGATATGAGGTTCCCTTTCATAAGTGAGGGGAAGGGCATTCATAGAGTTTCACAAAGTATTAAATTAATATAGGTTAATTTTCATGTTGAAGTGCCTAAAAATTTTATCTAATTCAAATATAGGATGTTTATAGTTTGAGATATTCTCATCCAGAAAAATCAAATGTTTATTTTATTTATTTACCCTTATCCCCTAGTTTTAACCCCTTATTAACCATTCTTTACAATTACGATGATATAATTATTTTTAACTCTTTATGGGTCAAGAAAGTTTCAATAAAAAAATATCAAATAAAGTTATAAAATTTTATATTTAAAATCATATCCCATTAAAATTTTTTAATAATTTTTTTTATAAATTTTCAATCATTTAATAAAATGTTCTTTATTATAAAATATCATTAATGTTAGTTTTGGAACTATTCATTTAATTTTGACTTTAAAAATAACATATTAGTAATGTAAGTTTCATATAAACCTTTAAAATGTCCCGAATATGTTATATTTATCTATTAAATAAAGGTTACACTATAATCCACCCAAAACAATATAACTTTTAGAATTTTTAAAATCAGTTACCTAATTTTTCTATTACTTACACAAGTACTAAGTCGACATTTTGAAAGAATTTAAGGAAATTATTAATCACTAAAAATTAAAAAAAAAATTACTACCATAAAAATAAATAAATTAATTTTAATATAAAAATTTAAATTCATTTAATTTTTAAATTTACACACATCTATGTCATGACTACTTAATTAATATGTCATTTTGACTTTCCATGCATTCTGCAAGCATTGCAAAAGAATCTAGTTAAGTCCCTTGATATATAACTCAAAAAAATGAATATATCCATAAATACAATAAATAATAATGATTATTTTTTAAATAGGTTGATTAAATCTTTCCCACTTCTCAAGTATTATGTTTAGGGAACTAGATTTGACTTTTCTAATATTGTGCATGCACTACGTTGACATTGAAAATGATTTTCATACTTATCATGAAATAAATTATCATTTAAATATTTTGAATTATTATTTCATATATTTTTATTATATTAAAATACATTATTAATTAAATAAGTTTAATAAATTTTTATATCATATTTATATCTTATAAATATTATAAAAATACCATTTTACATAAAAACATGTTTTACTATTCAAAAATATATAAATACATTAGATAAATATAAAAATAAATAACGGGATAAATTTCACTTGTTTAGTAAAAAAATAAATTCATTTCATAAAATAAAATTCCTATAAGTTATAGAAATCACTTTTAATATAATATTTAAAACACAACTAAAAATAGTTTTTAGAAAAATGCATTTTTATGCAAAAAATGAACTTATACCCAAAAAAAGTATAAAGCTAATTTTGATGTAATTACTTTTATTTTTTATAAATAATGTATTATATTCTTAATTATATATAAAATTAAAATAATAAAGATACTTTATAATTAAATGAATGGTAGTTTTATAAAAAAAATGGTATTTTCACTATTTACTAAAAAATCATTAATTTCAGAAAAATACAAAAAATCACCCTAAGGTAATTTTTATAAGATTATTTAAAAAAATGATATCCTTTTTAAAAAAACATTTATCTAAAATTTTACGAAATTAATTATAATTTTCACTCAAAAAGGGCAATAAAAAACATTTTTTACGAAGATATATTTTTGATGATTAAATTGACTTTAATAAAAATTGAGTACTTATTTCCTAAGAATTAACCAATTATTTTTTCTATATTAGGACCTTTATATTTAATTAATATTGTGTTTAATTTTATTTTTACACTCAATTTCAATGGTTAGGTTATAACTGTAGTATTTAAATAATAATATATCATGGTTTGTTTAAACTCAGTGTTGCAGGTTATATACACTATCGAACATAGTGTTATTTTAAAATGACAAGTTATTTCAAGAATCAAAAATCATATCTGGATGAGTGTTTTGATTCTATATATATTATCTATTATTCAATATATTATATATTCCACCATAATTCATTTTTCACCCATTTCAAAAGAAGTTGTTATAACATTCTGTGATAAGAGAATTTTATAAATTGATATAAAAGAACATAATTATATCATGATGTCACTTTTAAAAAAATTGTACAAAATTAATCATACTCCAAACAACTAAAAACATTTTGGATTTTTTAGTAAGTAGTTATAAAGGAAGTTTCAAAGTCATGGAAGCCAAATAATAAGTATAGGGTAACATATTCAAGGATATTAATATAGTTGATTATGAGAACATTAAATATTAATTTACAAGATTCAATGAGAGAGTGACTAACATATAGGGGTTTGGTGAGATTTTTTATAACTATACCATTTTAAAAATTCTAATTATAAATCTTTTAGATCGTTTTCAACTAAAAATATCATAACTAGAAGATATATAAGAATTTAAAATAGATCAGTTACATTATATACTCATTTATTATAATATGAGGAAGGATTAAACTATTAACAATAAAAGAAAATATGATATGGGTTTTGAGGCCCAGATAAAATGAAAATTCAAAGAATAAAATATCATAGAATTATATAAATCTAGTAATGAAGATAATTATGATGATTTCAACAAAATTATAACTCTTATATCAAGGAGATCTAGTAAGGGAAAGTGGGAAGTGAAGGAAAAAAACCACCAAGGTGCTAAAATTGTAATTATATTAGTTTTTTCTTTAAACACTACCCAAGGAAAAAAAATTCAGCATCTTAATCTGATGAGGAGGATGAGAAGTTTTAAAAATATAATAAAGGTTAGAATAAAAAATATTTTTACGTGAAAGTAAAGGAGTTTAATGATAAATAATGATAAATATATATCATCAAAAAACTATTTATATAATTAAGGAAACTAATTTTCTTATGAGGAGAAATATTTCGACCCCTTTAATGAAAACAATGAGAATGAGAGGATTCAAATAAAGTGGAAGTAGAATATAGATTTTAAGATTTTGTTGATTGGATTAAATAGATAAAGAAAGATATAATAAAAATTGTTAAATAGAAAAAATAGCAAGAGGAAATGAATTTCTTATCAATAAATAATATAATTATATTGATAATATGAAAAAGCATTGTGATGTTAGTTGGGTAATAGAAAATTGTGAGTGATCTTGAAAATAATTAAGATAGAAAAGATTATGGGTTTTCCAAGACAAAATATATTTTCCTAAAAACTCAAAAACATTTTAGGATGATGATATAATACATATTAAAGTCAATATAGATTAATGTATAATATTATCATGTTGGTGAAATGAAGAGTACCAATGAGAAATTAAAATATGCACTTAATCTATCTCAAAATAAATATACTATTTCTACAATCATTTGTCTAAAAATTAAGGATGAACCAATTTTTATTAATAAGATAAATGGGAGGAAATAGTCCACATTAAAAAAATATTCTAATAATATTATAGCCCCATAGTAAAAAAAGAATACTTATAATGAAAGAGGAAAATACCTGTTTTCCATACGCATTTATCAAAAATATAAAAGATCAAATTTTCAAGGGTACTAAAGATATTGTGTAAGGTTTGGACACAATTGTTATTATAATTAGTCTAATATATCTTTTCAAAAAATAAAGAACCAAGGGAAATATTTTGTGAGTATTGGATATCAAATTTAATACAAAAAATACAGTTGTAAGAATGCATCAAATAGGTCCACCCAAAAAGATTTCAATGTCTAGAATAAATATATATAAGATATTTGAAATAAGGTTACAATAATGAGGATTTCATGTGTATAATTCCTAGAGGAAATCCCTATGGTGCGCAAGAGAAAAAATTAGAAGTTGAAAAAAGATAAGTCATAAATGAGTGAGAATGGCATAATGTCGTGTGAGCATCTAAAGGAGGTTAAGCATATCGATGTTGAATATGTAGAAATTTGGATAAAATAATTTAATATAAATAAGAAAATGGATAAATAAAATATGTATGTAGAGTCTAAAGTAAAGCATGTGATTTTAGAAGAAGAGGTTAAACATCAAGAAGATTCATATATATTTGGCGAACTAATGATTCAAAATAATTTGTGTGAAAGTTTTAAATAGGTTGGGAATGACATTAAGAAATATATTATTATTCTTCCAACCGAAGAATAATTTATGAAAATTTATATAACATCATTTATATATATATATATAATTTTTTAGATAGATAAGATATATTCACACAATGAAATAGTTCATATTAATTAGAAAAATATACAACTTATGAAAGTTAGTAAAAAATAAAATATTTTAAAATATTTTCAAAAAGAATAGAAGGTTTTATTTAGAGTTAATTATAAACATCATTACTTTTACTAAAGATCAAATAAGACCCTCTACACCGCATTTTAATTTTTATATTTTAAAAAATAGTAAAATAATTGAAGGAGGGGAATGATTATTGTACACACCACACATAAAATGGACAGTTTTTCATTGAATCTATATGTATCTATGATGAATAGGAAGACTGATCATCCCATTAGGTGAATAAAATGAGATCAATCTATCATATATTGACTTCATAAATTAAGGATATCCTTATAAAACATGATAATGGGTTATCTAAATCACACTTAAAACCTTTATTTTTGTTTTCTAGAACATATTATAAAGGTGGAGTATTGGTGATGAAAATATAATATTATGGGGAAGTATTATGATTTCCATTTCAATATTTTGATTTTTTTATATATTTTAAGTAAACAAATTATTGATAAATATATTCTTGGATATCTCCAAAATAAAAATCGGATTTGTTATCAAATACATGTGTTTTTAGGTATGAAATTTACAATCATGGTGAAGTCCATCTTGTTTTTTACATAAATGAATCCTATGTGGAATTATATTATAATAATTAAAGGATCATGGAAAATCAAAATCATGTGGTGCCATCATTATCCCATAATTGGATCATGGTTGGGTTTTAATTTAAAGGACAATAAGAAAATGTGTGTTGATTTCTTTTGAATGAGATTGTAAGATTGGATGACCCCTATTTTCCCTTCGAATTTATATTTAGTAATGTAGATATCATTTTATGTGACTTTATAGAATATGAAAGGGTTATTTATTAATAAATTGAAAGGTGGGATTAAATTTCCCAAATAAAGAATTTGTTTCTTTCTCAATAATACTATAAAGTTAAAATGTGCTTAGAATATGAGTTTTCTACCATGTTAAATAGAAAAGGACATTGAGGCTGTAACTTGAAGTTCCCAATTGGATTGAATAATGAAAATGAACTGAATAATATGTGATGATTGATGAACTGATCATAATTTTAGGACACGTATTTATGATTATAATGACTACATCATTTATTATAAGATGAATGATTTTAGCTAGTGGGTAGTTGTAATTATATATATTGATAACTAAGGAAGTTGAGAAAGAAATTGTGAAGATCCATCCTCTAATTTATGATCCTTTTGATCCTTTTGGATGGTGATCCAAGACAAGTTTAATATTCTATGAAAAACTCAGGATTATTGGAAGAGATTCTCAGAAACTCTGAGTAATTCTTCATATGCTATACCGGATTCATCTGATATATGTAATCATTATATTTCCATTTTATACATAAATTCCATAAGAATGATGTTACCAAAAGTTTCATTTTATAGTTGTGTTAACAACATTTGAGAGACGTTGTAAAGGTATTTTTTCTCTATGTAAACATTATTTTTCAATTCATAAACATCATCTTCAATTTCCTTATAATGATTCCATTTTGGGTATAGAATATCTTAGATGTACTTTTTCTCTATGAAATAATTATTTAATAAAATTTATATATGAATTCAAGAACCTTAAGTGTGATTCACTACATAATAATGATCATTGTACAAAGTTATTAAAGACCATTTATTTATAGAATTTGATGAATATCATATCAAAATTCTGATGAAATGAAGATATTTAATTAAAATTATTATTTTATAATTTTCATGAAGGGTTCAAATATCTGGAATAGAATATGTAGACCATGATTCAATATAATATCAAATAAGAACTAGCTAAAGGTGAACCAGATGTTTCTGAGTGCCACTCTAAAATCCAAATGTTCTATGTCATAGTACATGAATTCCATAAACCCAAGGGTAATTTAAATAATAATAAATACATTAACATTATAGAATATTATAAAGAGATATTTAATATATTACCTGAGGAAATAAATATAGTTTATTGTGTGATTTAAATGATAATTCATAATAGTTTGAATGAGCTGATAAATTATGAATCAATTTATTAAACTAAAATGGTAGATCCTCATTCTTACTAAATATCAAGGGTGTTTTCAAAAAGGATTTTTGAAAACTACAATTCAGGATATTATTCTTTTGAATATAAAATATATTAGGTATTGATGAAATTTATGGGTGAATGTAGAGAAAACTCATCAATACTAAATGGTAAAATTATGAAGTACTTAAATCTTGATACATCCTTGTATTAAAGACAAGAATTGGTTCAAAAACTCAAAGTCTTTAAAGAATAACTAGAACAGTTCTGCTCATGTATTTTGAATTGATAGGGACAAAAAAATCATGTGATGATCTATAATCCTAATCTAGTCAGGAATATACTTTCTAAAGAAGAACTGGTTGTATATACATGAAGTCATACATGATAGGATACATTAGTCGACTAGTTAATCTAGTTTATTCATAGTGGAAGATCAATTTTCAGGTTCTAGAACAACAAGGAGCAGAAAAATATATTTTTATGTTGGTTCATGCATTATAGTGAGAAATATAATGCTACAAGTTATCCTATGTGACTAAAGATCTAGAAAACAATGTTACTCTATGTTGATAGGATAGTAACTATCCTTATTTGTAATCAATTATAGATATAAAATAAGAATAAATGATTGTGGGGGATTACCATTAATGGAAAGAAGTAGGATATTTTAGATATCCATATAAATGATTTAGTATTGTGCTTTATTTGAACATTATTTCATATGAGTTGATATTTAGATTTTATAATGAGTGGATCTTGACTTTAACGAGTCCAAGAGGTTGGGTTCAAAAAGGGAATTACTTAACTAATCCCATGTACTCAACTCTCCCCCACCCACTTTGGTGAATTCATCCCTATGAATCTTTAAAAATGGAATTCATTAAATAATCCCTTGAATTCGGCCCCCTGATCAATTCAACCATAGGAATCACAAACATTTTATATTTAAGCCAAATATTTTATAAAATATAATATTTAAAATATAATTCACAACCTAAAATATTTATAAAATAAAATTTCTAATGTTTTCTATTCCATATATCATATAGTTTCTTTATAATCACCACATAGAGCACATTATGTAGTAAAAAACTAATTTATATCTCAAGAAAACCCACATAAAAAACATAGAAGGTTATCCTAACTGATCATTGAATGAACTGTCACATCTATGTTTCATTTTTTAGGTATAAATTTTTTTTATTAAGTCTAGTTCTTATCATTGGGTTTTCTCCTTGAGTTTTGGTAAAAACTATAGAATTTAGGCATGGCAGTAGGTGGTGCATGGGTTGTCAGACTCTGTGCCCCTCCCAGGAAACCATGCAGCAATGTTTCATTTTTGGATAGTGTAAACCTCATGATTAGAAGATGGTTTGTCAAACCTTTTGGTATAGCTATGTGGCATGTCCCTCCTGAGTAGTGTGGGGGTGAATTTTTTTCAGATAGTTTGGAAAACCGTACGGAAAAACTGTGCAACTTTTCTTTTTCAACAAAAATTGGATTTTTACCCATTTCCCCATTCGGGTATTAACCTTAAACACCAATAGTCCTCCCCACTCTAGATTATTCACTCAAGTAACATCCTCCTACCCACCCTCTTTGCACCCTAGGATATTCATTTTGTGCTATATTTGGTTTGGTTTATCAAACAATCTTTAAGTGCCTATCTCGAATGATTTATCCTCTTTTCTAGGGTTTCTCTGCCTGCTTCTTTGGGGTTCTGTTATCCAATGAGTTGGGTGACCTATTTTGTGTTGAATATGGATTATTAGGGTTCAATATTTATATTTATGGTTTTATCTTTAATGTATTGGGTTTTCATGAGGTGCGGTTGGGGTTTTTCATCGATTTTTATAATTTTTCAAGACTGAAGTAGGTGATTCCATGGTTTAGCATTATTATATGATTTTTATAAGATTTCATGAGTATTTAAATAATTCCTATAGAATATTAGTGTGCTGAAAAGTGTTTTTTCAAAATTATTTGTGGTGTGTATGTTTTAAAGATGATTTTTAAAATAAAATGTGTAGTGTTCCATATTTGATCCCATGTTTTGTATATTAAATGAGTTTTATAAATTGTACAAGTGGTTCTATAAATAGTGAAAGTGGTGAGAAACATTTTTTAAAGTAGACTTGGTGTGTGTTTCAATTTGAAAGAGGTTTTTATTATGAGAAATGGTGATTTTATATGTGTATTCACATTTCTTTCCAGTGTTCATTTGAATGTGTTGATTTATGTGATATGTGAAATGGAAGATAAGCACGAAGCAGATCTTAGGTATCTAGGTGGGAGGACTAAGACAAGTATTCCAGTTGACTTGAATGTGTCTTGGCCCAAATTCATCTATCATGATTTATGATTACAACACTAAATAAATTATGATGATGTTAAGATAACCCTATAACATTGGAAGGATTCATCTCTTGTATCTCGTGCATGTGAACACTATGGGTTGTGGTTGTTATACCATGTTTCAAAGAGATACGAGGTTCCTAGTGTTCCACTAGTGCTAGTTACCTTTAGAGATTTACGCATGGTGCTCTATTTAGATATGATGACTATAACATATGTTGTCAACCATAGGCATACAATACACCATGAATATACTTTCATATTAAGAAATACTTTTTGAGAAAAGGTTTATCTTTAAAATTATTTTCCTACAAAATGGTTTCCTTATCAAAATTTTTAGAAATGTTTCAAATGTTTTAAAGGGAATGTGAATGTCAATTTGTCTTCTAATGTTATATCACAGAATCATTTATTTTTTGGTGTTTCATCTTACAGGGCTTAACTCACACCATACATGCACCTTTGGGTGTATGTTGACTTTGTTATGTATGACCTAGGTAAAAGAAATATATTGCAAGGTAACGAATGATCTGGTAGCTAGTGTTCCATCTCTTGAAGGTGTTGGTAGTGGTGTCTTGAGAATGATACTCCTATTGTTGCATGAAGGTTGTTGGGATAGTTTCACTATTCCCTTTACACTGTAGTTATATTGGGTTTTGATTCAAGTTGTAAAATTGAATATGGAAAATTATTGTACCATGTTTGGTTATGATTATTCAGTTATGCAATTTTTATTATTGTTGGTTGTTTATGACTACGAAATTGGGGAAATGTTTTCCCAACTTATTTTTCTGATACTCAAGAACTAGTTTCCAGCTCATGGGGATCTAGAATTCCCTTGGGGTCATTCCATGAATCAGGTCTGGTGTCGGGTTGGATGACATCCTAGCTTGGTGTGTGATATGAACCATATCCACTATGATATGATTATTCTAGTGTGAAACTAAAGGAGTATGTTATAAAATAATTCTTTACACTTTTGGGAAACTGTTACACTCTATGTTTATATAATTCCTGGTTGTATTTGATCAATGTATCTTAATACTCTTACCAGGTAGATGTTTTAATTTATTGTTAAACACTTATAAAATTTAAAAAAATTACTCTTTGAATTACATAAGAAAAACAAAACCATGTTTTCTGAAATTATTATTAATGGCCAAAAAGTAATGATAACCACTATATAAAGTGTACCCATTGAACCACATACATCGACATGTATTTGGTCCAATATTTCACTCGTTTATTTATTTTGATAATATATATATTGTCATTATATATTATAAGTTATTTCTGTATATATCAAATTCTTTATAATAAAAAAATTAAAAGTCAATCCATATGGGGAATTTTTATGTGTTTCTCATTTATATGATAAAAGAAACAAATCCAAATTCAACTTAAGTTAAATTCATAAACCAAGACCTTATTATTTGTAACATTATATAGTATGTTATCCATGTCAATATTGTATTAACCATTAATAATATTCCAAAATTTAAAAATCATTTCATTTATATATATATATATTTTTGTGAGAACTTTTATCCATAATAATAAAATAAAATCCCTTCTTAGCTATATAAAAACCCAAAATTAAATTTATATTTATATAAGGATCATAATAATAGTATTAAAATTAAAAAAACAAATATTATTTGTAGATTTAGAACTCTTTTCCCCAACTCTAATAAATCAACCCTTACATTATGTTTACCATGTAAATCTAAATATATGAAAATTAATTCTCTTTTATTTCTGAGTGTGTCTAGTTCGAAAAATATATGTTATGAATAACTAATATATAATAAACATGAGTTAGACATTAAAAAAATTGATTTCTCTAATACATAACTCAAAATGATCATTGTTCTAGACATTTTAATTATGATCTCCTCCCAAATAAAAATAATAACCAATTTTATTACATAACTAAATCAGGATAGATTATAGTAATAAAATAGAGTTTTTATATACTATTATAATCAATAATGAAATGAATTTTTTTATCATGCATCATGTTTTATATAAATATTCAAAAAAACTCATCTTGAATATACTCTCATAAAAATGATAGTCCCCTTTAGATCAAATTTTTTAATGATCCAAGATCCTTATTTAACCAGTATTTTTGTCTTATTTGGTGACTATTGCACAACATGGCTATTAGGAAATCATATTATTTATATCATATATAATTAAATACAACTTTTACTAATTCAAATAATGAATTATAATTACTCTATTCCCTGAGTACCTAAATATTATGGTTAACTATTCAATTTTAACTGAAATATTATAGTCTAATATAGAGACCTAAATATTGAAATAACTTATATCATGCATGTCTTATATATTTTATTCAATGGGAACTCATATTTTGTAATGCTTTCACATTTAGATTATCATAGTAAATATATTTTATTACATTATAATTAATCTAACATTATGGTAGTTTGATGAGTTTTAAAGATCTTGCAATTTTAAATATATAACTTAGGAAAATTACATTTCATAAAATCCCTATATGTATTTATAATTTTAACTATTTAAATTATTCAACTCAATATTTTCATTCAAATTAAAATGTTTTGATCATGTCAATGTATAAATCTTTCATAACCAATATAAAGTTTTGTACATCCAAAATTAGTATTTAATTATAATATTCAAAAAATAGACATATGTATCACATGAATATGGTGCATCAAAAAAATTCATGAAAAGGATTATAATAATAATTAATATAAAATCATACTCGACATAATATATGGTGCGAAAGAGGATCAAATCTCAATTTTAGAAGAATATTATAATCCCCCAATCCCATGAGAAGTCTAAATAAATGTTCATCTATGTAAAAAATAAAATTAAAGACTGACTTAATGTTTCAATAATGACCCTAATCCCAAATATTCAATTTTATAAAATGAACCTGCACTTTGGAATTATAACAAAAAACTATGTTTTTTTTAATTAAATAAAATATTATGTAATTCCAAACATGATACACCTTAAATGAATGGTATGAAAGTTATAAGAAGTAGATAAAAAATTTATATTTAGTAAACATATATTCATAAAATAAACTCTTTTCATTTTTTTTATTAGTTAATATAGAGAAATTAAAAAATGAACATTTCATAAATTTTACCTTAAGTCATATACATTAAGAAAAGGATAAACCTTAAAAAATTGACTAAATATAGTCTAAAACTAGAAAAAATCAGTTGGGCGCTTGGGGTTTGCACTGATAAATTATTTTATAATAAAAAATTAATATTAATAATTTATATTTATTTTATTACATGTTACATAAGTATTTAATAAAAATAATGAATATTTAATAAAAATGAGCAATATTTTATTTTTGAAATATAGTTTACAATAATTTCATAGATTTATTGTAAATAGTTTATGTTTCCAATATTTTATAATTTATATATTTTTTTTATTTTTAAAAATGTATCAAATGATTTTTTTTTACATCTAGATTATATCATAAGATATGATTATATCATATAAAATCAAATAGACTTATACCTTACCATATTTTGTTACCCAAGAAGACAACTTAATTTGTTGCTGAAAATCATAGAGTATGATATCCTATATCATATCTGTTGATAATGAAAATAATTCACATGTTAAAATTTTTGGTTATGCATTTCATATACTGCAATTGGATGTTATATGATTCCAAATTCATATATTTTATTTCTTTTATACATATTAAAAAATGGTTTTGAATTATAATATAACCTATGAAATATCTATACCTTAAAATTAGAGTGAATTTGTTTTTCTAAATCCTTTATTTTATACATATCAAACTATAGGACAGATCAATACATAACATGATATATATATATGGAATACCTGAAAATATTTCTAATCATTTATAGGATTGATCGGTCCAACATTCCATGTTTAACCATTCCATATCATATCATATTGTTTTTACATATCATAAACAACCATATGTTATCATATTTTATGATATCTTTATATCGTATATTATTATTCTCTTATTCTTTATGATTCCCATATTTTTCCAAAAAAATCTAAACTTATTAAAAAAATAAATAAAGTTTATATTATTGATTATTTTTTGGATATATAATATGAATTACACATTATGTAAAGCCAAAGAACAATCCCAATATCATTCAAAATAATATTAAAACAAATAATTTATTAAATTCAAAATCAAAAGCATGCATATATCGATACCTCCTTTTTATAATATTTTACTTGATGGAGATCTCATAGAAGTAGTTGAAGGACTATGGTATCCTCCTGTGATACACTATTTATTAAATCAAAATTACTAATTATATAACTTTTATCATTTTCATGGTGTGATAAGACTTCAATATGAAAATAGAGAAGAGGGTGGAGGGAGTTTTAAATGAAGATGATTTCAACATGAGTGAAATTGTTGTAATGATGATTAGATCCCCTTATATGGAATTAATTTATTAAATAAATAAAATTTTAATCATTAAAAAATTTCAAAAAAAATAACAATTATGTTTTTTTATATAAGATTTATATAATTATATCACTATTATATTATTACTTTATTAATTATTGAACTCTTTAATGGAAAATGAAACATATTTAAAATCTTCAAAATATTTCATCTAATAACATGAAACAAAATTCATTAATAACTTAGGTTTATTAAGAGATATTTTCTAAAAATTACATATCATTATATAATAAGAAAAAACAACATAATACATTATATGATATAGATTAATTGTACCATTCAATATGAATTAAATTCCTATCTCTTTAAATAAATTATAAAGATATAATGAAATCTTGATTATTAAAAATTTATTTTTCCAATAAAAACATGAAATATAATTATGGTTCTCATCATATTTATGTCACTTTTTAAATTCAAGTACATTGAATAAAAAAATGCATCCATATACGTTTCATAAATATTTTTACTTCAATAATAAATATTAAATATGTCATTTATTCCATCAATAAGTCATAAATTCAATTAAAATTTGTAATATATTAAAATGGAAATAAATTAAAATATTTATCTCTATAAAAAATGATTTTATAAATAAATAAATAATATTTGAAATTTTTAAATAAAATTTATTTAACGTACAAGGTATTTTCATAAGTAAATTTGACAGACCCATGTATAACATGGTCCCATGGTCTACGACATTTTGATAGGTGTCACATCATCATGCCATCCCAGTCTAATCAAGCCTCTTAGCCACTTCATACACATCATTGTTCTAAGTATGATAGATTAATTTAGGCCCCAATGACACTCCATACAACATGGTGGTACTCATTTCATCATTTAGTACTTTCAAAAACCACTTTCCCTATAGTATATCATTTTTATTTTTATTTTTTATCATTATTCAAATAGAGTTTCTAGCTAGTGCATGTCACTATTCAACATCCAATAGTAGTCCTTTGGAGCTCCCATGTTCTCCCTTGGTGTATTCTAAGATTCAAAGTTATGAATTAGAATAATCTTAAGATCATAATTAGTAAATATTCTAGTATCTAGTGACTATTGTAGTTCATCGATAGGTTCTATTAGAAGGATAGTGTTAGTGATGGAAACAATGTTTATCTGAGGTGGGTGATGTCTGAACAAAGGTATTATTATGTTGTTTCTACAGGTGGAACATGTCCTATGTGAAATATAGTCCCACAATGGTAAATTATTTCATTAATTTCCAGATTAATAATATATAACAAGGGAAAGGTGGTCCAGACCCCTACACCATCATTAGCAGTTGAAACCCTAGGACCTCATGTTTAGAGGAGGCAGACCATGGTATTCTGCAACAACCACACATTTTCATGAAATTTACTTGAGCTCTACACACTCCCTAGTATATTTTTACCCATTTTCATGCATTAATTAAAGATGTAAAATACCCCAAACATATATCATTGTGTATCCTCAAGAAAAAAATCTCAATATTGAATACCAAAGGAACACAATGATCACCAATATTCAAATTTAAAAGTAAAAAAATTAATAATTGTCAAGGGAAAATAAAATTTTTAAATTCGATGTAAAATAATAAACTTCCCATTTTCTAAATAAATCAATTAAATAATGTATTTCACCTTTTTCCCATTTTAATTTTATGTGTTTTATCCTTTATTTCATTCAAATATATAAATTTATTTTTATTAATCATACCACTTAATAATTTACCACACATTGAATTTATTTTCCCTCATCACTAAATGTAACAATTTGACTATTTTTATCTCATACCATGAGTGTGTACTCCTCCTATAAGTTTTCAGTGGAACTATAATATCAAATTTGTAAGAAAAAACACACAAAATATCATGACGACTTCTTATTAAAGGATCAAATGATTCTAAGGCTTAAGAATGGTGGGTAATAATGTTAAAACAGTTAATCTCAAAAATAAGTTTGAATCTAAAGCATTATGCATGACTTAAATTTTTAAATCTCATTGGAATTATCCTCTCCCAAAAGTAACACCCGACTTCCCAAAATTCAAAGAAAAGGCCATTGAATAATTAAATCTCAATGAATGACCTCACTCTCTTGAATTTTATCTAATTTTTTTCCTTTTTCAATTATTCAAAAGATGTACTCAATATATGTCCTACATCCATAACCCAACCCCATATAATAAAAATAATTAATCATGTAAATTTTGGTTTTTGACCCACAAAAGGCACCACCTATTCTTCTTTTCTTCATTTTTTTGTCTTTTATTTTTATTTTTTCATCATTTTTCAAAGAGAGTAAACATTAAAGTATAATTAAAGATAACATGGATTTTTTCCCAAACATCTATTGTGTATGAACCTGGATCTTCTTTTAAGGTATGTTTTCCTTTTTTGGTCATTTTTGAGAAAAAGAGGAAAATATGGAAATTTTCGAAGTACACGCCATGTACTTTATGAGTACATGTTGTGTACTACGATGTCGCTGGAGTCTGTGTGCTGGCCATGTCATGGCCACACACATGGCCATGTAGGGGTGACATGGAGGCTGCCTAAAGCGGAGTACGAAAAAGGCATGTACATGTTGTGTACTTCAAAAGTACATGCCATGTACTTTATATTTTTCCATTAAACGCACAGGGGTCACGTATGACGAATAGAACACAATAATTCTAGGTCATCTTCATCTGAGAGAACTCGTATGACCGCAGATCTTCGACGAGCCCCTGAGCCTCCATCTGTCCTCCAATTCGAACACCGGTGATTGCATTGGAATCGCAATGGTGAGTTCTTCCTTCTCCCAAAGCATCGTTTCCCAATTCCTCCTCGTTTCCAAGATATCATGGTTTGAACTTTTTATGTATTTTTGAATATCTACGACATTATAAGGTAATTCAAGCATTGAGGTTCAAGTATATCGATCTCTTAACCACAAGGTAGGTGGTTTGTGCCTACCATTGAAAGTCATTGAACATTTTTTCAAAATTCAACCAATACCCATGAACGGGGTGCTGCGTGTTTACCATTTTAGCCCTATTTTTTTCTTTCATTTATTGTATGTTAGAGTAGAGGATAATTAATGTGAATAGGGTTAATTTTTAGGCTTTTGAAATGTTTACCATGCATGTTTTTCTTGTCTGGAACATTGGGCCTAGTTTTCCTTTTTGGTTGTTGTTTACTTTCCATGCCTAGTATTGTAGGATGGTATGACTATTGTTCTAATATGTTGATATGCTATAAAATTCTACCCAAGTAGATCTTCAGGTTTACTTTGGCCGTTACGCGAACTATACTTATCTGACTTACACTGGGCTGTGAGAACATAGTGTAGATGACCCTAGGGAGAATGGACGTAAGGGCTTCTCCAGAGTGTCTTTATAATTTTAAAATGTGAGGCCACAGGGGGAATTGATGTTGAGTGCTTCCTCAGAGTGTCTGTAGTTCCTCGACGTGGGCCACAGGGGGAATGATATGTTGAGTGCTTCACCAAAGCACCTTTAGTACAATACAAGACTATAGGGGGAATTGATAGTGAGTGCTTCCCCAGAGAGCATATTCTTTAACTGAACCAGAGGGGTGAGACTGTGTGTGCCTCCAAGAGGGTTTCTAGTACTTGTTGATTTAACCATAGGGTTCAGGCTGTGAGAACTACCCAGAGGGTTAACTATTTGTTTCTACTTTCATGAGTAGCTTATTACTTGTTTGTGAATGAAATGATTGAAACGGTGGATGGTTTATTGTTGAGTACTTTCCTATTTACTGATTTCTGTACTTTTACTACCATATATTCCCTGACTCATAGGAACATATCTCGTGGTGGCTACCTACTAGGATTTAGTCTCACACTCTATTTGGGGCATGCTTTTGGGCCCAAACAGATTATATTGTTGCAGGTATAGATAAGGGTAAGTGCCCTTCTTCTTCAGGTACTTGACTTGCAGTGGAGCTGGACAGCACAGGACCATGCTTAGGCTTGCGATGCTGAGGAGCTGTTATCTATTTTCCTTGTATTTTTGGTTTAGTACTGTTTTTATTCATCATTTTGACTTTTTTGGATGCTTTCTTAGACATATGTATCATGCATTATTTTATTTGTATGTGTTTCAGATGTTTATCATTTAATCTTCCGATGTTCACTTGTGTATGGATTTTTTTCGGCTTCCGCTATTTTTTATTTGTTTCTTTTCCGCTGTGTACTCTGCCAATGGAGGAACAATTTCCCCACTATCACATCCAAGGCCCTCGCTGTTAGTCGGTAGCCTCTAGCGTTCAGGGAAATTCCCTTGAGGCCATGTAACCAACCGGGTACAGGGCGCCTATAGGTGGCTTCCAAAACCAGGACATTACAATGTGGTATCAGAGGAATTATTTTCTCTTGACTTATTTTTTGGAGCCTATAACAAGGGATATGACAGAATAGGTACTTGGTAATAAGTTGTGCCTGGGAGTATCTAACCCGTGTATAGGGAAAATCCATAATACCTCATTTATTTCAATTTTAATGGTTTTCAATTTTACAGTTGATTTGATTTCATCGTTGGGTGATTCACATGTTTTGTGTTATTACCATTGTTGTTATTGCAGTTCTAATTCTATCACAACCCGATGAGATAGGGGTATTCCATCTCATGCATTATATAGAAACTTGTTAAAAATCACATCCCTGCATTCTTGTCATGCCATGTCGGATGCATTAGTGATTTCCTGTGGTTGTGATAGATGTTGAGTAGAATATTCATGTTGTTGTGACAGATTCTTTGATAAAAATTCCAGCCGTTTGATAGGGCATTGTTTGGGTAGTGATTTTTTGGATGAAAGAGAAACATTGGATCTTGAGGTTTTATGGGCCCTCATGGACTGTAATTTGGTGGATCATTGCTTTGTTTCCTTGTTATAACTTGTATAAGATATCAAACTTTGAATCACAGGGAGTATGGGCCCTCACAGATCGCAATTTGGAACCTTCATTGTTTGTTTTAGTGTTTTCTAGGCTCCAAAGTAGTTTCTAAGGCTTACTGTCCTGAAAACCCTAGAATACACACCATGTACTTTTAACTACATGCCATGTGTTATTCTGTTCAAGAAGAAATATTTTTTCAAAAGTACACGTCATGTACTTATGTACACACTGTGTAGTCTCTAACCGTGTCTTAGGTCGTGTGGGCAGAGACACGGGATGGGGAAATCCTTGTGGGAACACGTTGTGTACCAGGTTAGCACGCCGTGTAGCCTGGCCTAGGTAACCGGACATGTCACGAACATCACAGGTCGCTGTTATCTTTTCATATACACTCTGTGTCAGGATTATACACACCGTGTAGTCTGATCTCAGTACCCTGTCGTGTCATGAGCAACATGGGTCGGTGTTATCCTTTCTTAGTACACACTGTGTTTGTTTGGAACATGCCTTGTAGTGTGACCTGAGTACACAGGCCATGTCACTATCAACACTCTCCGGTGAAGCTTGTTGAAGTACACATCATGTCCACCTTGAACACGTCGTGTAGTCTTTTCTTAAGAGTGTCGTGTGGCTTGACTGTGTAGAAGTAATTGGATAGGGAATAGGATTAATGTACACTCCTTGTGTTTGGAAAACACGCCGTTTATTTGGTGTGTTACATGACCAGTTTTTAGCTGAAGTACATGCCCATGTGAATGAATTAAGGGAACACGCCGTGTATGAAATGTACACATCGTGTAGTCATGTTTTGCAGAACTTGAATGCTTTCCTTCTTCTATTCCTTTCCTGTCCTTGAAGTTTTCAGTCTTTGATAACCTTGAACCTAAGGTCTGCATTTGACCTTGCAGAGTCATGCCACCAAGTCATCCTCCGGTTGTCTGCCAGTTGCAGGGTAGTGATCAGACACCAGATATGGCTGATCAGGGACTTCCTGTAGATCCTCCTATTCTGCCAGCCTTGGAACTAGTATTAATACCGGTTACAAGAACCAATGTTTAGTTTAGGGAATACTTTCTGAGGATGATGTAGACCTTCCATGAAGCTCCGCCTCCTGCCTCGACTATGGAAGACTTGACAATGGTTTTCCAACAGTAGCATCCTCCCAGATTCATAGGGGAAGAAGGACCTCAGGCTGTAGAGTCATGGCTAGAAGCCATGCTGACGACCTTTGAGCATCTGAAGGTGCCTCCAGAAAAGAGGGTCACCCTTTCTACCTACATGTTTGGAGACTCAGACAAGAGGTGGTGGGATGTGATCTCACAGGCAGGTCATCATCAGGTTATGTCATGGGGGGAGTTTCAGCGTGTCTTTTATGACTACTTATATCCGGAGACCTTGAGGGTCGACCGAGCCCGGGAGTTCATGAGTCTGGAGCAGGGTACTCTTTCGGTTATGTATTATTCCTCTCATTTCACCAAGCTTCAACTTTTTACACCCCTCCTGGGTGGAGATGGGTTGTTCTTGGCAAGGAGGTTTGAGGATGGTCTTAGATGGGAGATCCGCTTGTAGGTAAATATCGTTAGGTTGACTTCCATCGCTTCCATCGCCAACTAGGCGCTGATTGCGGAGCAGAATCTGAGAGATTCCAGAGCTGATAGCCAAGGCGGTTCCACTTCCAGAGTAAGTGCTTGGCCAGCTAACAACAAGATGTGTCGTAGGGAGTCTACACGTGGTGATCCGAGGTAGCCAGACACATCTTCAGGTATCCAGGTGGTATGCTACCAGTGTGGAAGGGTTTAGAATACAAGGCCATAGTGCCAGAGAGACCATTTAGAGTGCTGATATTGCAGCAATACAGTTCACCATCAGCGTTTCTGTTAGGTTTTCTCTACAGCAGCTGGTGATAGGGGTTTATCCATGACACCTCATTCAAGAGAAGCACCACCAGTTTCTCACTGGTCCAGGAAATGGAGTTCTTCCGTCCATTTGTGCTAAGGTGGAGGTCGAGGCCATGGTTGTCAGTAACCAGTCTTTCAGCGACAGCAGTGTGGATCAGCTCAAAGTGGTCAGGTAGGGTCATAGGGCCACGGTACATGTCATGATTTTGCAGTGGAGCAGATCCAGGAGGAGAAGGATCCCAGACCCTCTACAGTTTGAGGTATGATCTTAGTAGCCTCAGTTTTATCTTCTCCTATTTTCGATACAGGGGATTCCCATAGCTTTATCTCTGTTGCTATTGTGGAGAGCCTAGGGCTCTGCATCTTTTCCTTTGTTGATATCTTGATTTTAGACACACCTTTGTGGACTAGGACGACTAGTGTATGTCAGTGCAAGGAGTTACCTATAGAGGTTAATGGGTGTGACTTTCTATGGGACCTCTATGTCCTGGAGATGACTGGCTATGATGTCATTCTTGGGATTGACTGGTTAGTTCCCCTCCAGGTAGTCATTGACTGTTATTGTCGCAGGGTGATCTTTAGATCACCAGAGAGTGGATCTTTTCTTTATAGAGGCGAGTGGGATGTCCAGGCAAGTAGAGCAGGACCCGAGAATCATGGGATATGAGGAGTTATAGCCCAAATTTCTAGTCTATATTTGGATGACCAATGGAGTTTTCAGTTAGACATTCTTCCATTGGTGGATCGATTTAGGGATGTATTTCTAGAAAACAATTCAAGTTTTCCTCCATAGTGTGATGTAGAATTTTTTATTTAGCTCGTGCAGAAGTGACACTGGTGTCCATTCCTCCTTATAGGATGGCTACACCAGAGTTGTAGGAGCTCAAGAAGCAGATAGAGAAGTTGCAGGAAAAGGGTTTCATCTGACCTAGTACATCTCCTTGGGGTTCACCTCTCTTATTTGCAAAGAAGGAAGATGGAACCCTTAGGATTTGTGTGGTTTATTGGAATCCAAACCAGTTGACGGTCAAGAACCGATATCCCTTACTAAGGATTGATGATATCTTTGATCAACTTCAAAGGGCCTGAGTGTTCTTGAAGATCGACATAAGGTCCGGTTACCATCAGTTGCGTGTTAGACCAATAGATATACCTCTTACAGCCTTCCAGAGCCGATATGGTCTATACAAGTATACAGTTATGCCGTTCTGTCTCACGAACGTGCCAGCAGTTTTCTTGGAACTGATGAACCAAGTGTTCCATCCATACTTGGATTTTTTTTCATAGTGGTCTTCATGGATGATATATTGGTGTACTCTCACACTCGACACGACCATGATACCCATCTTGAGATCGTTTTTAACACACTGAGATATCATTAGTTATATGCTATGCTCTTGAAGTACCACTTTTGGATGGACCAGATTCACTTCATGGGTCTTGTCATCTCAGAGATAAGAGTATTAGTGGACCCAGAGAAAGTGAGGGCAGTACTTTCCTGGGAGCAGCTGAAGAACGTCTTTGAGGTGCAGAGTTTTCTAGGGTTGGGTGGATACTACATGCACTTCATACAAGACTTTTCACACTTAGTAGCACCGTTGACAGGTCTGACTAAGTAGTGTGCGAATTTTTTATGGTCATATTCATATGAGTCAGCCTTTCAAGAGCTGAAAGGTTGGTTGACTTCAGCGCCGATACTAGTCTTTCTAGTGTTGGGAAAGAGCTATACTGTCTACTGTGATGCATCAGGTATCGGGCTGGGAGCTATGCTTATGCAGGGAGATGGAGTTGTTGCGTACAGGTCTCGACAACTGAGGCCCCATAAGACGAACTACCCGACGCACAATCTAGAGTTATCAACTGTTATTCGTGCCTTATTCTGTTGAATACATTGTCTTCTGGGAGAGAATTTTGTGCTTTTCACGGACCAAAAAAGTCTCAAGTACATTTTCACTCAGCGTGATTTGAATTTGAGACAATGGAGGTGAGTTGAGTACCTAAAATCCTTCGACATCGCGCTTTCCTATACACATTGGAAAGGCAATGTTGTGGATGATGTGTTGGGTAGGAGGAATCAGATACAGGAAGTTCAGGAGGCCAATAGTGAGTGAAGTCTTATGGATCTATTCTCTAAGATGCATTTGGAGGTGCGAGATAGACAGGGGCAGACTTTTCTATCTTATGTAGAGGTTACCTATACCCATCTAGATCAGGTGTGAATAAGGCATCTATCTGACTCATAAGGCCTAGTCTTGCGGGAGAGTGTGTTAGGAGAGGACCCTCTTCCTGGATAGACAGTAGGCGGGGATGATTTCTTTCGTTTCCATGGGTGCGTATGCGTACCAGCAGATATACGCAAGGAGCTGATGTAGGATTTTCATTCCTCTGTCTGGGCAGTTCATCCTAGTGTCACCAAGATGTATCGTGATCCACACTACCAGTATTGGTGGCCAGGTATGAAGAGAGATGTTGTTGGTTTCCTCATAAGGAGTTCTACTTGTCAGCAGGTGAAGGCGGAGCATCAGCGTCCAGCAGGGCTTTTACAACAGCTACCCATTCCAAGTTTAAGTGGAATGATGTCTCGATGGACTTTGTGAGAGGGTTTCCGAGATCACCTCGAGGGAATGATACTGTATGGGTTGTCATTGACATGCTTACGAAGGTATCTCGCATCTTTCTGATCAAGTATACCTTCAGTGTTGATGATATGGGATGGTTGTACATCCGAGAGATTGTACGTCCGTATGGAGTTCCACACTCCATTGTTTTAGACAGGGATGCACGTTTTAATTCTCGGGTCTGGCAGGGGCTTTAGAAGGATTTGGGTACACAATTACTTCTGAGTATAGGATACCATCCCTAGACTGATGTCCAGTCCGAGCATACGATTCATGTGCTTCGGGACATGATTCGTGCATTCATTCTGGAATTTGGGGGTTCTTGGGAGAATCATATACCTCAAGTGGAGTTTGCCTACAACAATAGCTTTTAGGAAACTATTCAGATGACACCTTATGATGCTTTGTACAGTATGCCATGATGATCACCCTTATATGCATTGGAGGCAAGAGAGGCATCTTTTTTGGGACCTCGTCTTGTTCAGAAAATCACAGAGTAGATATAGTTTATTCAGAAGAGGATGGATACTATACAATCTCATCAGAATATATTTGTTGATCAACAGATATGACCTATGGAGTTCGAGGTCGGGGATCAGGTTTTCTTATGTGTCACACTGTGGTTGGGGCATAAGAGGATTAGGATATAGGTTAAGCTTTCACTGAGGTACGTCGGACCATTTGAGGTGTTGGAGAGAGGTCGGCTGGTTTCCTATTGGTTGCAATTACCTGAGAGGTATCAGGCTATACATGATGTTTTTCATTTTTCTCAGCTCCGATTATACTTTTCAGACTCGTCTCATGTCCTTCATCCCAATGAGATTGAGCTAGATGGGGATGTATCATGCGAGGAGCATCCTATCTGGATTGTTGATCGTAGTACAGAGGTTCTCCATGGTTGGTATGTTCCTCTAGTACGTGTGCTATGGTAGCACGAGTTGGTACAAGACGAGACATGGGAGAGGGAGGCCAATGTAGGAGCACAGTGGATGGAGCTGTTTGGAGTTTCTTCTTATACTCTGTGCTAGGGAAATTCGAGGATGAATTTCTTTAAGGGGGGAAGTTTTTAAGAACCCAGATCTTCTTTTGAGGTATGTTTTTCCTTTTCTGTTCATTTTTGAGAAAAATTGGAAAATATGGAAATTTTCGAAGTACACGTCGTGTACTTTATGACTACACATCATGTACTGTGATGCCGCTGGAGGCTGTGTGCTGGTCGTGTCATGCACACACACACGGCCATGTAGGGGTGACATGGAGGCTGCCTAAAGTGGAGTACAAAAAATTAGAGTACATGCCACGTAATTCAAAAGTACATGTTGTGTACCTTCTTTTGATTCATTAAACACATCAGGGTCATGTTTGACAGACAGAACACACTTCTTCTAGTTAATCTTTGTTTGAGAGAACCCGTATGGCCATGGATCATCGATGATCCCCGAGCCTCCTTACTTCCTACGATTCAAACACAGGTGATTGCATTGGAATCGCAACAGTGAGTTCTTCCTTTTAACAGATCATCGTTTTCGAATTCCTCCTCTTTTACAAGTTATCATGGGTTGAATGTTTTATATGTTTTCATAGATCTATGATGTTCTATGGAGATTCAAGCATTGTGGTTCAATTATATCGATCTCTTAATCCCAAGGTAGGTGGTTTGTGCCTTCTGTTGAAAGTCATTGAACATTTTGTGCAAATTTCACCAATACCCTTGAACAGGGTATTTCATTTTTACCGTTTTATCCCTATTGTTTTATATATTTTCATGTATGTTAGAGTATAGGATAATGAATGTGAATAGGGTTAATTGGTATGATTTAGAAATGTTTTCCATGAATGTTTTTTTTATCTGGACTGTTGGGTCTAGTTTTCATTTTGGCTGTTGTTTACTTTCCATGCCTAGTATTGTAGGATGGTATGACTGTAGTTATAATATGATGATATGCCATAGAATTCTAGTAAAGTAGTTCTTGAGGTTTACTTTTGCCATTACGTGTGCTATACTTATCTGACTTACACAGGGATGTGAGAACCTAGTGTAGTAGACCATAGTGAGAATGGACGTAAGGGCTTATCTAGAGTGTCTTTATAATTTTATGGTGCGAGACCACATGGGTAATTGACCTTGAGTTCTTCCTTAGAGTTTCTGTAGTTCCTTGACGTGGGCCACAGGGGGAATGAGATGTTGAGTGCCTCCCCAGAGTGTATTTAGTATGATACGAGACTATATGGGGAATTGATGGTGAGTGCTTCACCAGAGAGTCTATACTTTAGATGAACCAGAGGGGTTAAACTGTGTGTTCCTCCCATAGGGTTTCTAGTACTTGTTGGTTGAACCATAGTGGTCAGGATATGAGAACTACCCATAAGGTTACCTATTGGTTTCTACTTGATGGACTAGTTTATTACTTTTTTGTGAATTAAATTCTTGAAACTGTGGATTGTTTACAATTTAGTACTTTCATGTTTACTACTTTCTATACTTTTACCACAATATATTCACTGACTGTTAGGCACGTATCTCATGGTGGTTACCTACTCATATTTAGTCTCACACCTTGTTTGGGCCATGCTTTTGGGACCAAACCGATTATATTTTTTCAGGTATAGATAAGGCAAATCTCCCTTCTTCTTCAGGTACTTGACTTGATGTAGAGCTGGAGAGCATGGGACCAAGCTTAGGCTTGCGATGCTGAGGTGCTATTATCTGTTTCCATATATTTTTGGTTTAGTACTATTTGTATTAGGCATTGTGACTTGTTTTTCTGCTTTCCTAGACATATGTATCATGCATTATTTTATATGTATGTGTTCCAACTGTTTATCATTTAGTCTTACGTTGTTCAATTGTGTATAGATTGTTTACTTCTTCCGCTATTGTTTATTTGTTTCTCTTCCACCGTGTACTCTGCCAATGAAGGAATAGTTTCCCCACTATCATATCCAATGCCCTCATTACTAGTTGGTAGCCTCTTGCATTTGGGGAAATACACTTGAGGCCATGTGACCAACCGGGTTTGGGGTGCCTCTGGGTGGCTTCTGGAACCGGGACGTTACAACATGAGACATCAAAAAAAATGTAACATCAATATACAACTTCCCATTTAACCATACACAACCTCTCCCCAATACTTGTACATTTCAATATCATGAAAAACACAAAGTCAGGTAGTTAGGGATATACTAGGGTCATAATAAGGCTATTCCCTAACAAGTTCATTCATGGATTCTATGTGATAAACAAAGAATTAATTTAAATTTAGGTATCATGTATAAAGGGTAAATATTAAAATGTACAAATCATATTAAATTCCACATTTTTTACTCTTAGCTTTGATGAAATTCAATGTAAATTCTAATAGGTAACATTTCTCGAGATATCTCAAAAAATATATTCAAGGTATAATTTGAAATTTTAGATCAACAATTGTATTAGGAATAGGAAATAAATAAATAAGTATATATGTTAAATCACTCATGGAATGAAAAATAATGAAAAAATAATAAACATGAATTTTATAAATTCATATAATGAAAATGGTTAACATATTTCTTCTACATTATTTAACTAATTCCACAAATAATGATCTATTCAATAAGTATCCAATTTTTACTCTAATTTTTAAAATATCCACCTTCCTCATTAAATATTATTAACATTGAAATCTGAATCATGGAATCATGTGTTTCTTAAAAAAATCATGTCTACCATATCCCAAAATATAACAATAATCTAAATATGGGGAATGAACTTTTTTTTCATTGAAGATCGAAAATAGATTACAAAAATAAAATTGGGAAGTGCAAATTATATAATTTAAAAGTGAAATCCCTATTTAATTTAAAACCTCTATTTTTTAGCACCTTCCACCCCTCAAGAACTTATTCTTCTTCTTTATATCCTATAGAACTTAAATATGAATTATGAGTAATTCCAAATTCAATTTGGGATTAAAAAGATGAATAAGTTGAATATGATGCGATTTCCTTAACTAAACTAATTAAATTAAATTATATATAATAAGGAAAATAAAACCATAGGTTTCTACCTGGAATCATTTTATTTTATGTTTTTATGCTATATGTTTCCCTTTCTATCCCATAATTGGAGAATATTACAAAGTTACCAAGTCTTTTGTAGAACTAGATTAAAATTATTCTCATCAGGTTCATGTGGTTCTTCTTCCTCTATTTCTTCTTATTAACATTAGTATATGGTGGACTCTATTTCATGGATAAAACTATAAAATAAAAAAGAAACTAAAAATTTGCCCAAATATTATAGTATTTTTCCTCATCCATATATTCCTCCTTCTCCACATTGAATTTTATGTTAGATCTCTGATTTACATAACCCTTAGACTTTACATTTGGTTCATTTATTACTTATTTTCATTTAAATTCATAGTAATCCCCTAAGGATTTTTCTCCTCCACTTCCTCCAGCTTTTTTCTTGACATTTTTGTGATTAATCCAAAAAAATAGCATAATAAATATTCTTCCTCTCCTCTTTTATTTTATTTATGAGGAAAATTATTTCCCTCTCTTATTCTTCGATTAAGTTTAAGAAAGAGTCTCATTTATCTTCATATTATACAATTTCCAATATTTCTAAATTATATCTGATCACTATTATTCTCCTTTTCTTCTATGTTCATCACTATTTCAGGTGTTTTAGGGTTTCCTTTATTGATAATTTTATAATGTTCCAAGGATTCCTCCTTCCCCAATTCCTATAGTTTTCCTTCTCCATAATGGGTTCATCATCAACCCTCAATTAATTCTGTAAAGACCCGTAAAATTCAAGGAAAATTTTTTCTTAATTTTCTTTAGAATTTTACAAGAGCGCGGTTTCAGACGGCACCTGATTCCGAGGCCCGGAGTGCCCGGAATTAATTTCCGAAGTTTGGCTCGGGTACGTTCAGTGAACGAACGAGCGGGAATTCCTAACTTTTGATCCGGTGCTCGGAATTGAAATCCGAGGGCACCGATGAACTCGCAGCGCCGATATTCGCTTAAAGAGACCTTTTCGGGAGTTGCGTTTGTTGCGGGTTGAGAGTTTCGTTTTGGGGTTTTTAGTTTGAGTTAAATAAAATTGTGTAGAACAATTTTATTTTTAACTTGTTAAAACCTATCTAAGGAGGTTGGGAGTGGGACCCACACCCACTTAACCTCCCTTGGGAGGATTAAGTGTGGTGGGGCCCACACGAACCCACACCTTTTCAACTCCCCACTCTCCCTCTTAATGGCTTGATAACTTAACTTCTTTTTAATTATACAACTCTTGTATATTAAATAAGTGAGTTAATTTTGGGGTTAGCCATTTTGAATTTCAAACTTTTGAAATTCTTTTATGTTTTGTAATAATAAAATAAGATGTTATCTTATTTTATTTTGGGTTGATCGTTTGTCTTCTTGAGAGGTGGAGAGCTCCTCTTCTTCTTCTTCAACCTCAACGAAGAACGCGAAGAACGTCGTTCTTCAACGAAGAACTTCTCCGCCGAAGAACACGATCCATCCGCGACGCGACGTTCTTCTTCCGCGTCATCCCTTCCGCGTCGGTTTTCCGCGACGAACGCCTTCGACAACAACTCTTCCTCCGACGTCAAAGGAATCGACACCGATTTTCCACGACTCCGTCAACGTGCGACTATCGAGGTAAGGGTTCTTGAGTTCGATGTTACCTTTTATTTGACTTTCCGCAAGACTTGACGAGGAACGCTCTATTTCCGACGAAGAACGCCGCTCCGCTCTTCTTCGTCTTCGGTGTCAACGAGAGAGAACACCGCACCTTCCTCGGAAAAACCTTCGTCGGCGTACAAGGATTCGCCAACGACGTGCTTCTTCGGACG
Source organism: Viscum album (assembly GCA_963277665.1). Taxonomy (NCBI): domain Eukaryota; kingdom Viridiplantae; phylum Streptophyta; class Magnoliopsida; order Santalales; family Viscaceae; genus Viscum; species Viscum album. Next base: position 2,029,195,496 of record OY728133.1, read on the forward strand.
CGCCTCTTCGTCAACGGATTTGACGAACGACGACCGCGACGCCCGACTTCCGCGACGCCGTCTTCCGCGGACATAGTCGAATCCTCGATCTTGTACCCAAGGTAGGGGTGGTTGTTTTAATATTTAATTATTTCATTCTTCTCGTGGTTCGTATAACTAACATGGGATGTTGATTATTTTAAGATGCGTTATTAATTTAACGTGAGGGGGGCCGGTCCGTACGAACACGACCGAACCCCTCCAACATTCTTGTTGTTCTTGCGGGTGGAAGCAAGTGGCGTGGTGCCGTCGCACCACGCGGATCATTGTGCGTTTAATTTTACGCAACGCCGTCGCGTTACGCCAAGGAGAATCTTCAAGAACGCTACGCCGTCGCGCCGCGTTGGAAGGAATCATGGCACGGCGAAAGGGGCGCGGTGCCGTCGCACCGCGCCGGACGACGAATACCGCGGCCGGTTCCGGGCCGCGGCGGGACGTGGAGACCGCGGCCGGTTCCGGGCCGCGGCGGGACGTGGAGACAGCGGCCGGTTCCGGGCCGCGGCGGGACGAGAAGACCGCGGCCGGTTCCGGGCCGCGGCGGAAGAAGAGACCGGCGGCCGGGCCGCCGGCGTCGGAAGCCGAAGGGGGACCGGAAATTCCGGTCCCGTTAGAGAAAAACCGGCCGGCCAGCTGGCCGGCCGGATACCATTAAAACCGGGGAATTTAATTCCCCGGCCACTTAAATAAAACCCCCTCTTTAAGAGAGGGGGGGCGGTTCAATTAAAGGAGGGGGGGGGGGCAAAGCCCCCCCCCCCGGTTTTTATCCAGCCGGCCCCCACTTGCGGGGGCCGTTTCTTTTGCAAGGCACGGCTTATAGCCGTGCCGCCTTGTGAAACGCGGGGCTTAGCCCCGCGTGCCTCCCGCCGCCGCCACGCGGCCCGCCGCCGCCACGCGGCCTCCCGCCGCCGCCCCGCGGCCCGCCGCCGCCGCCACGCGGCCAGCCGCCGCCGCCGTCCGCCGCCGCCGTCTGCCGCCGCCGCGCCGCCGCGCCGCCGCCCGGCGCCGCCGTCCGCCGCCGCCGTCCGCCGCCGCCGGCCGCCGCGCCGTCCAGAAGGGTGGGGTCGGGCCGGGTCGGCCCGGACCCGGACCCCCCGTTTCGGACCAGATTCGGTTCTTGGCTCATAACTTGAGCCTCGGACCTCCGAATGACGAACCGTCTGCGGAAACGCGATCCTTGCATCGAGACGGTCGTTTCGATATATCGCACTCAAGGTTTCGGGTTACTTTGAGTTCGGCCGGGTTGGTTCGTTCACGAAACCAACCGGGCCTTCGGAGCGGAAACGCTCATATCTCGAGCCACGAACGTCCGATTGACGCGCCGTCAGTCGCGTTGTGTTCCTCTTAGTGAATCGGATCTTTTGGCATACTCCGCCCGAGGTTTGGACGCAGGTGGAGTACGGTCGGGTTGGTTTTTCCTTAAAAACCAACCGGGCCCCGGAGACGAAAATGCCAATAACTCACAGACCGGGCGTCCGATTGACGCGCCGTCTGTTTCGTTGACTTCCTCTTGATGAGACGGAACTTTTGACATACTCCGCCCGAGTTTTTGATACAGTCGGAGTATGGCCGGGTTGGATTGTACCCGAAATCCAACCGGGCCCCTGGAACGGGAAAGCTGATATCTTTCAGACAGGACGTCCGCTTGTCGAGCCGTCAGCGGCGTTGGTGGTTACGTTGAGTAACGGTCCCTTTGAGTATACCCTATGGGAGTTCGGGGTGCAGTTGAGATACGGCCGGGATTGGTTTCGCTCACGAAACCAACCGGGCCCCTGGGACGAAAAGGCTAATAACTCACAGACCGGGCGTCCGATCGACGCGTCGTCTGTTGCGTTGAGACCCCTGTGCCGAGACGGACCTTTGAGACACTTCTTCGCGGGACCTTGTGATACTTGGAGTATCGACCAGTAGCTCGTGGAGCGGACCCGTGGTACTTGACAGTGGTGGTGCGCTTGGATGCAGCAGCAGACCCTTGGCGGTGGAGAGCTTAGTTGTAGCGGCGGACCCGCGATACTCTACGGAGTGTGTGCGCTTGGTTGTAGCGACAGACCTGCGACGGTGGAGACGAGCGTGCAGAGTACGGAGACCGTGTAGCCGGCTGAGACCTGACGACTGCTTGACCGACTCGACTTGGAGTGAGTCGACTAGCCCAGTGGACGGAGCGCCCGGTATTTGGCGGCAGACCCACGGCGGACGGAGCGCCTGGTAGTTGGCAGCAGACCCGCGGTACTCGACGGGAGGAGTACCTCAGCAGGCTATCTGGGTAGCGCCCGGTATTTGGCGACAGACCCTCAGCGGACGGAGCGCCCGGTAGTTGGCCGCAAACCCGCAGTACTCGACAGGAGGAGTACCTCAGCAGTCATAGGTTAGTGAGCAGTACCTCGGAGTCGTGATAGGACTACTACACACTTCAGAGACGGGGCTCTTCAGCAGTTACGGTTTCGATAATGAAAATCCTGGTTTGAGCTGAGACTTTTGACCTTTGTGTTTCCTCATGATTGAGATGGGTTACTTGATAACTTAGGTATATGTATGGGCATATACCTGGGTAGTGGTTATCCGTTGATCTCATGACCCTTGTGTTTCCTCATGACTGAGATGGGTTACTTGATAACTTAGGTATATGTATGGGCATATACCTAAGTAGAGTTTATCTGTTGAGATCTTCTTGTGTTTATCCTTGTTGGTTTTAGTGAGACCTTGAGGGTCTCGGGGTCCCTACTGAGTATCGTTATACTCACCCCTGCACGGGCTATGCCCGCACCTCGTTGTGTTGGTTGCAGACGACGGACAGAGCTGACAGAGGCCGAGTGTTCGAGGACTGGACGGTATCTGGAGGTGGACTATACGACGAGGCGGTACCCGGAGGTGGACCACTGGGCGGGATATACTCGGAGCAGACGGCGGGACCCGAGGAGCAGAGGAGCTATCTGTACCCACCCTTCAGGTGGGATTTCCAGTGGACAGCTCGGCGTAGCAGTTTTACTTTTCAGTTGTTGTTTTTCCTTTTTGAGTTGTACTTTACAGTTGGGCTTGTATTTCCGGTCCCTTTTACTTTTCAGCTCTTCTTTTTGTACTTAGTGTTTTACTTTCGCTTGTACTCTGTGGTGCTTGTTTTCTTTATAAAGGCAATGCCTTCCCAGTTATCGGGATTTTACGCCTTTGGTGCTAGTCGCCAACCCCTGGCCTATGGAAGGCGGGCTTGGGGTAGTCACGGCACGGGCCCCGAGGACGGGTCGTGACAAATTGGTATCAGAGGTGGTCGGTTCTACCGCAGACTCTGATCTTTCTTTCTGTGAAGCGATAGTGTTAAGGGTACCGAGTGTGGTTTTCAGTTCAGGGAGTCCAGTGTTGGTGCGGGCGGCCGACGTATCCATACACCAGGACCCTGACAACTGATTTCCGACTTTGTGCACGAAAACACTGATTGCGTGTGTGTTTTCAAAGGTTTTCCCCCTTAAAACAGCTCAAACCAGGTCAGCTCACCAGGTATAATCGTTTGATCGTGTTACGTTGTTTCTTTCAGGATGTCTTTTCTCAGACGACCAGCTAGAGCCCGGAAGGATGAGCGTGCTGACAGTCTGTCGAGCGGCGAGGCTTCGGTACAGGGCCCTCTTGCAGTTGAGGCACCAGCGGAGGCACCAGCGGTACTACCATACGTTGGGCCACCGATGCCACCAGCCCCAGCAGTAGGCGATGCACGACGCTTGAGCGCGCTGCACGAGTTCCAGCGCCAGAGGCCACCCAGGTTCCGGGGAGAGACGGACCCGCAGGCGGCTGAGTTTTGGCTGGAGGCTGTGGTGAGAGTCTTCAGGCTAGTGGGGACGCCGGCAGACTTCATGGTGATCTTTGCTACCAGCCTCCTTCAGGCAGCAGCAGGTAGGTGGTGGAGCCACTTGTTTCAGTTCTGCGATGAGATGAACTTCGCATGGGAAGACTTCGAGACCTTCTTCAGGGTGGAGTTTGTGCCAGTATCTCTACACACCGAGCGTGTACAGGAGATTCTGCCTTTACCACGTGTTTTTCGATCAGAAGCCGAGTCATCTGTGGGCAGTAGACAGTTGATGCAGAGGTCCAGGAGGACCAGACCATCAGTTGGGCGATCTCGGGTTTTAGGACCGGTGGTGCAGGGCACCCGGAGTGGGAACAGAGCTAGCCGTGCAAGGAGCAGGTTGTGTTACTCATGCCGAGGAAAGGGACATCTGGCACGTGACTGTCCGACTCCCGATCCGCAGGCTTTGGGAGAGCCACCGAGATAGAGGCAGCGACAAATGCTTGAGCAACAGTAAAGCAGGTGGACAGGGGAGGAACTAGTGGATACGTCTTTTGTACTTCTAGTTCCATGTTGATGTTTCTTTTATGTAGCGTCTTGTATTATGATCTGCAATAATAAAAGACGCATACTTTTGTGATGTTTTCTTTCCTGTCCTCTTTTGTGATGTTACTAAGAGGTTCCAGTTGACTGTTGACTTGACCCTCACTTGTGAGACATCTACTGGAGGAGACCCAGTTACCACACACTGATGCCGACAGTGTGACTCAACCCTTGGAGGCGAGAGTAACGGTTGGATCTCTTAGTAGTAGCGTCGAGGCCTTACGATGTCATCCTTGATATGGATTAGTATCATCCATGTTAGGATTGACTGTTTTAGGCAAAGAATGTGGTTCATCCAGGGGATGAGACCAGGTTTCTCTTATCGGCAAAGAAGAAATCTTGCAGCTCTTGTGGGACCAGAGATGGTCCGGGCCACGTCGGAAGAGGTCCATGTCATCCAGGAGCGGGTCCTACATGGGCGATCGATTCCTCTTGTGCGCAACAGATGGCGGCACGAGAATCTCCAGGAGAGCACATGGGAGCAGGAGGCTCAGATGCGTGCTCAGTACCCTCTTTTGTTTCCCTAGTTTTTGATGTAGCTTTACGGGGACGTAAAGCCCTGAGGTGGGAGTAATGTAAAGACCCGTAAAATTCAAGGAAAATTTTTTCTTAATTTTCTTTAGAATTTTACAAGAGCGCGGTTTCAGACGGCACCTGATTCCGAGGCCCGGAGTGCCCGGAATTAATTTCCGAAGTTTGGCTCGGGTACGTTCAGTGAACGAACGAGCGGGAATTCCTAACTTTTGATCCGGTGCTCGGAATTGAAATCCGAGGTCACCGATGAACTCGCAGCGCCGATATTCGCTTAAAGAGACCTTTTCGGGAGTTGCGTTTGTTGCGGGTTGAGAGTTTCGTTTTGGGGTTTTTAGTTTGAGTTAAATAAAATTGTGTAGAACAATTTTATTTTTAACTTGTTAAAACCTATCTAAGGAGGTTGGGAGTGGGACCCACACCCACTTAACCTCCCTTGGGAGGATTAAGTGTGGTGGGGCCCACACGAACCCACACCTTTTCAACTCCCCACTCTCCCTCTTAATGGCTTGATAACTTAACTTCTTTTTAATTATACAACTCTTGTATATTAAATAAGTGAGTTAATTTTGGGGTTAGCCATTTTGAATTTCAAACTTTTGAAATTCTTTTATGTTTTGTAATAATAAAATAAGATGTTATCTTATTTTATTTTGGGTTGATCGTTTGTCTTCTTGAGAGGTGGAGAGCTCCTCTTCTTCTTCTTCAACCTCAACGAAGAACGCGAAGAACGTCGTTCTTCAACGAAGAACTTCTCCGCCGAAGAACACGATCCATCCGCGACGCGACGTTCTTCTTCTGCGTCATCCCTTCCGCGTCGGTTTTCCGCGACGAACGCCTTCGACAACAACTCTTCCTCCGACGTCAAAGGAATCGACACCGATTTTCCACGACTCCGTCAACGTGCGACTATCGAGGTAAGGGTTCTTGAGTTCGATGTTACCTTTTATTTGACTTTCCGCAAGACTTGACGAGGAACGCTCTTTTTCCGACGAAGAACGCCGCTCCGCTCTTCTTCGTCTTCGGTGTCAACGAGAGAGAACACCGCACCTTCCTCGGAAAAACCTTCGTCGGCGTACAAGGATTCGCCAACGACGTGCTTCTTCGGACGCGCCTCTTCGTCAACGGATTTGACGAACGACGACCGCGACGCCCGACTTCCGCGACGCCGTCTTCCGCGGACATAGTCGAATCCTCGATCTTGTACCCAAGGTAGGGGTGGTTGTTTTAATATTTAATTATTTCATTCTTCTCGTGGTTCGTATAACTAACATGGGATGTTGATTATTTTAAGATGCGTTATTAATTTAACGTGAGGGGGGCCGGTCCGTACGAACACGACCGAACCCCTCCAACATTCTTGTTGTTCTTGCGGGTGGAAGCAAGTGGCGTGGTGCCGTCGCACCACGCGGATGATTGTGCGTTTAATTTTACGCAACGCCGTCGCGTTACGCCAAGGAGAATCTTCAAGAACGCGACGCCGTCGCGCCGCGTTGGAAGGAATCATGGCACGGCGAAAGGGGCGCGGTGCCGTCGCACCGCGCCGGACGACGAATACCGCGGCCGGTTCCGGGCCGCGGCGGGACGTGGAGACCGCGGCCGGTTCCGGGCCGCGGCGGGACGAGAAGACCGCGGCCGGTTCCGGGCCGCGGCGGAAGAAGAGACCGGCGGCCGGGCCGCCGGCGTCGGAAGCCGAAGGGGGACCGGAAATTCCGGTCCCGTTAGAGAAAAACCGGCCGGCCAGCTGGCCGGCCGGATACCATTAAAACCGGGGAATTTAATTCCCCGGCCACTTAAATAAAACCCCCTCTTTAAGAGAGGGGGGGCGGTTCAATTAAAGGAGGGGGGGGGGGCAAAGCCCCCCCGGTTTTTATCCAGCCGGCCCCCACTTGCGGGGGCCGTTTCTTTTGCAAGGCACGGCTTATAGCCGTGCCGCCTTGTGAAACGCGGGGCTTAGCCCCGCGTGCCTCCCGCCGCCGCCACGCGGCCCGCCGCCGCCACGCGGCCTCCCGCCGCCGCCACGCGGCCCGCCGCCGCCACGCGGCCCGCCGCCGCCGCCACGCGGCCAGCCGCCGCCGCCGTCCGCCGCCGCCGTCTGCCGCCGCCGCGCCGCCGCCCGGCGCCGCCGGCCGCCGCCGCCGTCCGCCGCCGCCGGCCGCCGCGCCGTCCAGAAGGGTGGGGTCGGGCCGGGTCGGCCCGGACCCGGACCCCCCGTTTCGGACCAGATTCGGTTCTTGGCTCATAACTTGAGCCTCGGACCTCCGAATGACGAACCGTCTGCGGCAACGCGATCCTTGCATCGAGACGGTCGTTTCGATATATCGCACTCAAGGTTTCGGGTTACTTTGAGTTCGGCCTGGTTGGTTCGTTCACGAAACCAACCGGGCCTTCGGAGCGGAAACGCTCATATCTCGAGCCACGAACGTCCGATTGACGCGCCGCCAGTCGCGTTGTGTTCCTCTTAGTGAATCGGATCTTTTGGCATACTCCGCCCGAGGTTTGGACGCAGGTGGAGTACGGTCGGGTTGGTTTTTCCTTAAAAACCAACCGGGCCCCGGAGACGAAAATGCCAATAACTCACAGACCGGGCGTCCGATTGACGCGCCGTCTGTTTCGTTGACTTCTTCTTGATGAGACGGAACTTTTGACATACTCCGCCCGAGTTTTTGATACAGTCGGAGTATGGCCGGGTTGGATTGTACCCGAAATCCAACCGGGCCCCTGGAACGGGAAAGCTGATATCTTTCAGACAGGACGTCCGCTTGTCGAGCCGTCAGCGGCGTTGGTGGTTACGTTGAGTAACGGTCCCTTTGAGTATACCCTATGGGAGTTCGGGGTGCAGTTGAGATACGGCCGGGATTGGTTTCGCTCACGAAACCAACCGGGCCCCTGGGACGAAAAGGCTAATAACTCACAGACCGGGCGTCCGATCGACGCGCCGTCTGTTGCGTTGAGACCCCTGTGCCGAGACGGACCTTTGAGACACTTCTTCGCGGGACCTTGTGATACTTGGAGTATCGACCAGTAGCTCGTGGAGCAGACCCGTGGTACTTGACAGTGGTGGTGCGCTTGGATGCAGCAGCAGACCCTTGGCGGTGGAGAGCTTAGTTGTAGCGGCGGACCCGCGATACTCTACGGAGTGTGTGCGCTTGGTTGTAGCGACAGACCTGCGACGGTGGAGACGAGCGTGCAGAGTACGGAGACCGTGTAGCCGGCTGAGACCTGACGACTTCTTGACCGACTCGACTTGGAGTGAGTCGACTAGCCCAGTGGACGGAGCGCCCGGTATTTGGCGGCAGACCCACGGTGGACGGAGCGCCTGGTAGTTGGCAGCAGACCCGCGGTACTCGACGGGAGGAGTACCTCAGCAGGCTATCTGGGTAGCGCCCGGTATTTGGCGACAGACCCTCAGCGGACGGAGCGCCCGGTAGTTGGCCGCAAACCCGCAGTACTCGACAGGAGGAGTACCTCAGCAGTCATAGGTTAGTGAGCAGTACCTCGGAGTCGTGATAGGACTACTACACACTTCAGAGACGGGGCTCTTCAGCAGTTACGGTTTCGATAATGAAAATCCTGGTTTGAGCTGAGACTTTTGACCTTTGTGTTTCCTCATGATTGAGATGGGTTACTTGATAACTTAGGTATATGTATGGGCATATACCTGGGTAGTGGTTATCCGTTGATCTCATGACCCTTGTGTTTCCTCATGACTGAGATGGGTTACTTGATAACTTAGGTATATGTATGGGCATATACCTAAGTAGAGTTTATCTGTTGAGATCTTCTTGTGTTTATCCTTGTTGGTTTTAGTGAGACCTTGAGGGTCTCGGGGTCCCTACTGAGTATCGTTATACTCACCCCTGCACGGGCTATGCCCGCACCTCGTTGTGTTGGTTGCAGACGACGGACAGAGCTGACAGAGGCCGAGTGTTCGAGGACTGGACGGTATCTGGAGGTGGACTATACGACGAGGCGGTACCCGGAGGTGGACCACTGGGCGGGATATACTCGGAGCAGACGGCGGGACCCGAGGAGCAGAGGAGCTATCTGTACCCACCCTTCAGGTGGGATTTCCAGTGGACAGCTCGGCGTAGCAGTTTTACTTTTCAGTTGTTGTTTTTCCTTTTTGAGTTGTACTTTACAGTTGGGCTTGTATTTCCGGCCCCTTTTACTTTTCAGCTCTTCTTTTTGTACTTAGTGTTTTACTTCCGCTTGTACTCTGTGGTGCTTGTTTTCTTTATAAAGGCAATGCCTTCCCAGTTATCGGGATTTTACGCCTTTGGTGCTAGTCGCCAACCCCTGGCCTATGGAAGGCGGGCTTGGGGTAGTCACGGCACGGGCCCCGAGGACGGGTCGTGACAAATTCTCTTTATCCTATATCATCCAATCAATAATCTCCACCAATATCATTTCATTTTCTTATTTTATGAAATGGGAGGGAGAGATGATTTTCATCTTCTTACCTGTGTAATAGTTAAATAGATTCTTTACATTCCTCCTCTATTTCTTCATGAGTAGAAGATTCGTCCTTTTTAGAAATTGTAACCTGATCCAGGTACTCTTCATTGTTTCCCTCCTCTAACACTTTTTCCTTCTTTTATACATTTAACATCCTCAACAACCATTGATCATCCCATATATAATAATATTATCCAAACCTTATAAATAATGGGTATATTACTAAAAAGGGAATTTAAATTTGAAATAATTTAAGAAATGTGGTTGGTAATTTTTGTATGTTCTCTAAACTAAGCCTCATGGTTAAAAGTCTTCTTATCCATAACTTTATTATACTTCAAGAGTGGTTCCATAAATCAGACATGAAAATCAATCTATTGAGGTATATAAAAATGAGGATCTTATTGATAATTATGCACATCCAAGGATTTTTCTAGTAGTTTATGTATTCATGATATCCTTTATATGATTTATAGTCAGTTGTACACCTATTTTTAGGTTGGAATTCATTATATCCAGAGTAAGACAAATAACTCAAACTTGTTCCTTTTAGTTTCCACCATATTGAATTCTGTTTTATCTATATAGAAGGCTCACCTTGATATCATTATGACTCATTTATAGTGTGACATAAATTGATATGGTGTGTATTCTATCCTACAAAACACTAACAACTACCACGTTTAAAAAGTAGAAAAAAATGTAAACATAAAAAATGAAAACCTATACTAAAATCAGTAAACATAAATGAGAAAATAAATTTTTTTAGGATATTAGTCTAGAACTGTAAGCTATGTTATGTGGCTCCTAGGTAGTGGTACCAAAAATTGATACACCGGAAGAATTTCATTAATTACTCTTTTTTGGAACAAATTTAGATATTTTATAAAACCCAACTACACCAACTACTAAGACATAGAATTGTTGATGTGTGGGGCTAATCGAATGAGAAACTGGGATGTGTAGAAAAATCCAGTAACTAAGTGTTAGGTTAATATGATTTTTTAGGATCACAAGCCATTGTTTTTGTTAACTAGATAAAACATTAATGTATTAAAATAAACTACATTGAATGTAGGTTGAAAAGTATAAGAGATAGAGATTAATTTCAGAGGGAAGTTTATCCAATAAAATAATTCAAGTTCACTCACAGGACAATGACATCCAATAAGTGCACAATAATCAATATATTTAAAATCAACTTTTTTAGTTACATCAACAATTTCCTAGAATCTCAATCCTCATGGTTAGATAAATTAAAACAATAAGAAAATATTAAGACCTCATCTTAAACATAGAAGAATTATTCAAACTAATTATCATGAACTAAATATCTAAACCATACAAGATATCGGTCACCATTGGACACCTAACACAAGTTATATAATGGAGAATGAAATAAATAATTAAATATCTTTATGAAACTAAATAAAATATATCTAAGAAAATAAAAATAATGTCATATTGGCAGTCACTATATTGTCCCCTAACTCCATATAATATTCTTTGAAAACTAAATTGGATTATTTTGAGAACAGCTGCTGGGACAGTGTGTGATTTTGAGGCCTAGATTTCTCAGAATGGTGAGCCGAAAAATAATGTGTTTTAAAAAGCGTGATTTTAGGCATGACTTAATATTAGTCAGCACGGGTCTCAAGTGAGAAAACCAAAAAACAGAATAATCGTAAATAAAACAATTAAATAAAATTATTTTATTTTTCAAATCCTTATAACTCATTAACACTGACTTTGATTGAAAATATGATATCACTGTTGATCTCATGAATGTGTCTGTTTCTTAGAAAGATCTTAACATTGGCCAGCGCGGACAATCCATGGAAAGTGGTTTTTCACCGTAAATAAAATATTTAAATAAAGTTATTTTATTTTAAAATCCTTATAAATCATAAATGGTAACATTTATTTGAAATCTGAGAGTACAGTTAAGCATATGAGGATGTGTTTCCCTTACAGGGAGCCTAAAATTGGCGGACACATGATAGCTTTGAAAGTTGGTTTTTGGGATGTAATTGTAAATAAAATAAATAAAATAATAATTAATTTATTTTACAATACTCATAACTCAAAAACAGTAACTCAGATTAAAAATCCTTGACCATTGTTGAGTTCATAATGAGATGTTCTCCTTAATAAGGACTTAACCTAGATCGGAACGGGTCAGCGATAAAAGTTAATTTTTAAAAGTTTTAAGAAAAAATAAAATAAACGTAAAAAGTTTATTTTATTCTAAATTGTTTTCCAGCAACCCAGTGTTGAGCTGACTGTTTCATTCCATAAATCATACCGTGTAACGAAGCTAGAACACAAAGTATTATAAATATTATTTCATAAATTAAATAGCATAAAGATGGTGGCTCAACATAACAGAAATGTTGCGAAACATTTTCCCATTTTATGGGATAATAGGAATTGCATATCAGAGCGAGATCATGAAAATCACATTCAATATTTGGAGGATCATCATGGATGAAAGATGAATAACAAATGAATATCTCAAACAAATTTAATAACTCATCCCCTTCAAGTGATCTCTCCCTTGACGTCCAATAAAGGACTTTCACAAACGGATCAAATTTAGTGACGAGGCCTTCATTCGATCGAACCTACTCTCTTTTTATCTTCTTCTCGTTCTTCTTTGAACAATGTGTTTTGGCGGTGGTGGTACATGTGGTCTTTATGGAACCGCAACAGCGCGCCGGTGCATCGGCCAGTAGAAAGAGGCCATTGGAGATGGAAACATCGGCCAGGAAGGGTCGTGGTAGAGTGGGACGTGGGATCAGCACCAGCCTATGACACCTAGTCGTGGCAGCAGCACCAGGATGAGGAACCCAGCTGTGACGGTACCAGGAGCCACCAACACTATGGTCAGCAGTATGCGGAACTTCGAGGTAGCAGGGACACGTGTTGGGGCATCCACAGGTGGTGTCGAGGGTTGTAACCAGGGTGGGCCGAGATGTAGTAGGGATGATGTGGCACAACGTCGCACCACCAAGTGAATACTCTAGGTCAAAAGACCGTCTGTGGAGGACCTGGCTGGCCCCAGCATCGGGGCATGTGGATTGATGTCACGGCGGAGAAGGACGTGGCTTGATGATGCGACAGAGTGGGATGTGGATCCATTGAGCTGCATCGATGGAGCAGGGACACAGTGCGTGCCGCATCCTCAGGGGATTGGATCAGCCCGCCCATTGGGCCGTGATGGAGCACCATGCTGAACTCAGCATCTGGTCAGGCCATTGGTGCGAACCATCCCACCATGGAAGGCCCGATTGGATGGAAAATCAGGCCGCTGGGTGGCTCGGTAGGGCAGTACCGTTTCGACCAAGTCAGACTGAGCCAGAGAATCTGGACCGAGTCGCTGGGTGACCCTGTGGTCTGAACCCATGGCTGAACCGAGTTGGGTCCAACAAGGTCTAATGGTCATGGCCACCAGGCTAGCCCGAAACAGGTTGTCCTAAACCCATCTAAGTCAGGTCGGGTTGGCTGAAACTAGTCGGGTCATGCGGGATCCCCGAGCCACATTCATTGGGTCATACTAGGCTTAGATGGAATCGACCCCTGTTTACTAATAAGCTCATATCATCCAAACCAGGTGTCTGATCGATGTTCCGCCTATGGTGTTGGGACCCTTATGATGAAATAGTCAATTGGGTATACTTTATGTGAGTTTCCATTATAGCCGAGATATGACTGATGGCTTGAGGAGTAGATTCTCCCGCGATCAAGCGCGCTATGAGCGGGAATCCTACGACTGACTATGACACAGAGGATATGATGAGGGGAGCCTTATTGATTTAGTAGTGGAGTATAACTCAATGGTCCTATAGAAGAACAGACCCCAATGGTCTAGTAGACGAGCAGACCTCAGTGGTCTAGCAGATGAGCGGACCTTAGCAGTCCATGAGAGGAGGGGACCTCAGTGGTCCAGCAGACGAGCGAACCTCAGTGGTCCAGTTGACAAGGGTACCTAAGGGGTCTTGTCAACGAGTGGACCTCAGTGGTCCAACAGCCTAGCAGACATCTGTTTTCCAGAAGCTTATCAGACCTTAGTGGTCCAGTAACAGAGCATACATCACTAGTCCAACAACTAAGTGGACCTCAGTGCTCCAGTAGCGAAGCATACATCAGTGGTCCAGTAGCTGAATGAACTTCAGTGACTCGCCAGGGATGAGTCCCTCAGTAGTACAATATGATTCAACTTTGATAATCTTACATTCTATAATTTATGTTATACCTGGTGTGAGCTATCTTTGCAACGTGGTCTTGTTTCATGGTCTTTCTTGGTGGTATTTCTTTGTGTTCTTGCTTTGTGGTCCATCTTTTGTGGTTTGGGGTCCCTATTGAGTATTGTGTTACTCACCCATGCACAGGATTCTCCATCGCAAGTTGTGTCTCATGCAAGTGATCAACACTTCTATGGAATCCTTGGTGGTCTGGGAGGAGGTGGTGATAAGTGATACGGGTCTGACGGTCATGCTTCTATGGCTACAAGCAGATACCCTTCACCTACCCTCCGATAAGGGTGTCGAGCGGAGGAAAATTGGAAGTTGTAATTTCCATTGTGGTTTTGGGCTTTTATTCTACCTCATTTTTACTTTCAGTTTGTATTGTACTCTCAGTATTTTTCTTAGTGAATGATGTGGTATAATTATTGTTTACTTTCAGTAGTTTGAGCTTTGTGTATGTGTATAGGTTTAATGAAAAATTCCTTCTCTTTTTGATATATTCCTACTCGGTGCTAGTCATTATCCCCTGGCTGATGGAAGGAGGGCTTGGGATAGTCACAGCATAGGCACTGGGGGGATATCTCATGACACCGAACCTCTTAAAATGAACCCACTCTCCACTATGGCTTAGCCGATCATCATTAGGTGGTCGCTAATAATGAATAAACTCTCCAACATATAGGATATAATATATTAAAAAATAATAGAGATATAAGAAAAGATACGTAATATAATGAATTAAATAAACAACATCAAAATATTATTAATAAGGAAACTATAGTAAAAAGTGCATAAAACGTATCTACAACAGTCTCCACAAGTTAAAACCCTGGTAGTGTCTTCTCCCATGGATGAATGAATATCTACTTACCTAAAACTCCTATATTTATAAGTAGAGTGATTCTAAATTCCAATATTTTTTTAAATATAATAATGTATTCTTAAAATATCTAAATATTATTTTCCATAATAGGTTAGTGTTTCTATCATTTTAGCCCATGGCCAAATCTGCATCATATTTCTCTAATGAAATACAAGAGAGAGAATATGAGAATAAGCTATTATCCATATTTCATTACCTTCCATCGTATATCTCCATGGAATCTATATTTGATCAAGATTTTCCTCCTTTAGATATCATATGTAATACCCATCATATTAGCCTATATGAATGATCATCTCACATGTTAGGGGAGTATTGGACCAATTTTTGTTTCTATTTCAAAAATACCCACCATGGTGTAACATCTTCTCTAAACCCAATTTCCTCTAATCCATGACATCTTGATCCATGAAGTAATGAAAATATTCTTCCAATTTTTCCTTAGACATGGATTTATTTATGGGTTGGAATAATTTTTTATCATTGTTTTGAATTATCAAAACACTAATGTTACAATGTCTCGTGATCTATGGTGTTTTGGTGGGTGTTACATATTTGGGCCATCTATGTCCAAAATGATATCTCAATAATGGAATACTTATCATTGTTTCAATCTTGAAAAGTTTTTTTTCCATTGTATCACTCTCTACAACATGATGGTAAACTTTTAATCTTACTATTCTTTTAACAAGAATTTTCCATATAGTGTGGCAATAGTCATTCCATATTTCATCCTTATCTAACCATCGCAATGGTTAGACTAAGTGTCCATCTCTTGTAAGAAATAATTGTTCATATCTTGGGGGGTTTCAAGATCCCATAATCTTTATTGGTATTTTATGAGGTCCCCACTAAGAAAGTATCATATTTCCAATATCATTAGTGGATACTATTTTTGTTTTTAATGATGGATGTAGTGATAGGATGGGTTCCACAATCGACGACAGCGGGGATTGTCTAAGGTGGTTGACACATGAACTGGGGAGGGATGATGTCATTTCTTAACTGAAATAGTGCCAACATGAAATAGAGTCCCATATTAGTAAATTTCATTTCCTAGTTATTATATAATAAGCTAGTGAATGGGCCATTCATCCCTTATGTATATACCTATTTTGGCTACAAGAATACTTGCACCTCATAGCCACATTACCAATTCCACACTATTTTTCAATCCATGGACACCCCTGTGTGAGCCATGTATGCAAGATCTACACCCTCGGGAGCATTGGCTCAGCTCTGGTTCCACTGAATGCTTGATATTGCCTCTTATGGGCCAGACCCAAGTTCTATCTTTTTTCCCTTATCTTAGTGAATGAAAGGTTATTTTTACTAAATTTCTTAAAAAAATACATAATAAATTTTTTATAAAAATGAAACAATTCAAAATTATTTTGAAAATTATGTTTTCATTTCCTTTTTAAAAATTATTTTTCAAAATTAACAATACCCAAAAAACTAATAACAACATTTATAATTTAGGTAAATTAATTAGAAATCAAAATTTAATACTAAAAAACAATATTTATTCATGAAAAAATTAAATTTATCAGTTTCTATGGAAACATAACATATTTGTTATAGGATCTATGCATATTACTCACACAAATAATCATAGGATATAAAATACGTACACATTTCATTAAAGGGATGTCTAATCCAACGATCTATCATCACATCATAATATATTAAAAATAATATATCCATATAAAAAAATCTAGTAGAAATAAATTTAATGGGATATGATTACACATGAGAAATAAAATAAATCCACCATGATAGATTCATTATTGATTTAATTAGAGTTATATGTAGTAGAAATAGAGAGCATAAAAGAGATAAAGGAACCGAAAATGGATTTAAGGAAAAGTAAATATGGAAATTGCGAATATACCATCACATAAATTTCCTATCATGTGAAATAAGATGAAATAAAAAGAATAAATGAAAAAAATTAAATATAAATCCTACAAAAATTGTAGGTAAAATAAAATTAGTCATATAAGTTAATAAATTATATTTTTCTAAGTAAGATAAATAATGGGAAAGAGTTTCAAAATAGAAGAAAAGATATTTTTATAAAATATCATAATCAACATAAAGGTTTTATTAGAAATATTTAGTATCCAAGAAGAACAGTTGAAATAATGTTATAGACATAGGTATGTCATAGTATATGAATAAAGCGTAAGAAAAAATATTTCAAACATATATAGAGGATATTAATGTGGAATCCCCTAACCTTGGGTCTAATATTTCATAATCAATATTAATCATATTAAATGACTAACTTATGTTTATTAAAATAATGTTAAATAACTATTGTTCATTTATTTAACTAATTTTTTATCATTTAATACTATTATTAATTATTTATTAATCTCTCATTAATGATATAATGTGTGGGGTGGGTTTGTTCAAATCATTTTATTCTCATTTCAATATTTCAAAATTGGTCTTTGTTGTTAATAAGTGAGTTCCATTATATTTATAATATTAAACATATGATGTATTATATATATATATATATATTGTTTTAACTTCACTAGTCAACCATAAAGGCAATGATAAGTAAAAAGAGACAATATCCTTGTAGATGGTAGAACAGATAATGTAAGGATGTATTAAAGAAGGTAATGAGATAATATATACATATATTTTAATTTTTTTATATAAATATTTCAGTATTATAATAGAATTAAAATATTTTTTATAGATTGATTAATTGGTTTATAAATTATTTTTAATAAAATTAAATTAAGTAAAATGAAATGAAAAAAAATGTAGAAATAGTTATGTTACTTCTTATTTGGGCTCCTTTCCTAACGACCTAACACCTTAGGTGATTAGAGTGTGGTGAAAGTGGAATATCCCCATGAATAGGTGTGAGATTTAGAGAGGGAATATGGGTAGTGATTAGGATATAAGTGTATTTTTTTTAACTCATTTGTCATGGGTGGTGCATGATGCTATTTATACTTAGAGGAGAATAGTATTTTCCAATAAAATTATTAATATGTTATCATTTAAAAATCAAGTCCTCCAATAGTGATATTCATTGGGTCTATAAATAGTATTAAATTAAAAAAAATCAGGACTTTTAAGCCGTTCTAAAAACAAAAAAAAACATTATTTTAATAAATTATAAAATACAAAGAAACAAAAAAATTAAAAAAATTAATTGAATTAAATATATTTTTAGACTTTAATAAATACTTTATAGGTTCATAAAATGAATTTATTGTCTTTAAATAGAATATATTTTTTATAAAAAATACATGAGGTTGTAAAAACCATTCTATAAATTATTAGGCCATTATTATATCAATATCGTGGTACAAAATGTATCATATCATGGCTTCCTCGCTTAGGCATGGCGTCGATCGGTGACAGATCTGTTTGGATCGGCTTTGGTTTTGGTTCGTTGGTGGCTTCTTCGAGCCCTTTAGCTTCGGGATCTCTCTTTGGATCTGGGATGTTCGACGGTAGATCTGTTTGGATTAGAGTTTTTAGATCTGCATCGATGTGTGAAGACCTCTATGTTCCTGGCTTCGGGGTTTCGGGTCGGTGTCGAGTTTTCTCCTCTTGGCTTCGGTTCCCTCTGCGGCTTTGGAGTGCTCTTCTTTGATCCCAGTGTGCTCACCATCGGCCTCGATGGTTGCTGCAGTTTTGTTGTGGCTTCTAGCATCGGCTCCGGTGTGCGCAGCATCTGCCACGGAGACCTCCCGACTCTGATTCTTCTACTTGGCTTCATCCCGTATTGTCATCATCTTGGCATGCACCGGTGTGTTTGGGGTCTGATCTAGGGGCTCATATTGAGGGGTCCTTGTGTTCTGATTCTCTTGAGTTGGTTTGGTTTGGTGAAATTGTTTGGTTTGTTGAAATGGATTTGTTTGATCTGCATGGGTCAGAATTTGATGCTAGTATTGCTGTTGATGAGACTAGTGTGGTGAGACTGGTGTGACTGGATTCTGCGGACTTGGGTGTGGCGTCAGCACTGCCTAGACTACCTTGATCTGGATTTTTTTTGCCTTTTATGGATGTTTTCTTGGAATATCTCACGTCACTGGATGGTTTGGGTGAACTCTAATCAGATTTCACCACCGGGTTGGTGGTTTTGGGGCTGATGTCGATAGTCACATCAACGGCATTCAAGGAGTCCGGTTCTGAGGTTTGTTCAAGCTCTTCTGATGTTCATTCACCCAGGTTCATGATTATAATGACTGTGTGGTTTTATTTGGTTTGTGGAATGAGTTGATTTATTTTCTGATGTTTGAAAATTGTAAGTCGTGATGTCATGGTGGATTTACCACTTTTCCTCAAAATTGTTTGTTGGTTTCTCAATTTTTCCTCAAAAGTGTTGGATAATAAAAAATGATTTTTCAGTCAGTCAGATAAAACACATAACGAAAATAATTAGTTAATCAATATTATATGAATTAAGACATCATATATATATATGAATATAAATGTTTTTTATGAAATTTTGAGTAATAATCTATGTTTATAGAGATATAAATTTGATTTAATTTAGGTCAAACCATGTGTATTTTGAGTTATTTTGGTTGTTAATGAATTTAGTGGAGGCTTGGGTTTGAGTTTGAAGAAAATGGGTCGAATAGTAGAAATATACCCAGAATAAAATTTCATAATGGGATCCTACTAGAAGGACATTGGATTTCTTTTTTCCTAGTTGGGGCCTAATTCCCTTTCAACTATGGGTTTAATAGGGGTACCTGAGAACCATTATGGCCCACTGGTATTATAGTGGGAACTTAGGGTCCTACCTTAATAGGGGTATTCTTATAAGTATAGGGACTGAAATAATTTTAAAACCACATCCATTTATCATTCCTATGATACATTCATGGCCATCCATTATCCCTTGAATCTCTCCCAAGATATTTCACTCAATCAATCATTTATTTTTCGATCGAAGAACCATAAATTATGAATGATTACTAGTAGTAAGCCTAAATTTATGGAACATTAAATCCCTCAACCCACTCTCACTTCATCATAGTATTTAATTTCACATACCTAATATTGGATTTTTATTATGTTTTTTGAATTCCATTGAATTAGTTCAGTTATTCTAATGTGTGTGATTTCTCTATAATGAGGTAGGTAGTCCCTTGACTTCCTCATTAATTATATATGAATTTTCATGTACTGTGTGGTTTGTGGGTTATTTAAAGTGTGTTTGCAATACCTAAAATGCACCAGTTTTTTAGAGTATATTAAATAATTTTGTGTCCATTAGTGGTTATTTTTGTTTTATATTTTGATTCCATGGTCATTTATTTCCATGAGATTAAGAAAAATTGTGATTAACCAAGTACATGGAACCCAATGGTAGTATTTCTATGGATATTCTATGACATAGTGTATCCTGATATGTGCCTTGGATCATCCCTTTTCAATGGGGAACACATGAATATAAATTTCAACATAAAAGACATATTTATAAAGGAAATTTAATATTTTTAAAAGCCTTTTGGATAGAATTTCTTTTGGGATGCATGGGGATTGTTCACCTTTAATTAAAATGGCTTCATGTGAGTTTTAACTTAGATAAGGGATTGGGTAGAAAGGGATATGTGTTGAAAATTCAACCAAATATTAATTTTAATATATAATTTTGAATTATTTCAATTCAAATCTAGTATGAAAATAGAATTGTAATCCATGACAAAAATGTTTTGATATAATATGCAGCTTGATTTGAGTATGTTGTGTAATATTCTTTTGTTATGATATATGTAATTATTTAGATATGATATGTGATATTATTTTCTTATGTTATGTGATAGTGTTGTGATATTACATGCTAAATAAAGTTCATATGGTAAAGATGTAGACATTATACCACTCATGTAGGATTTTGGAAAGGTATTTGGATGTTATGCCTCAAGATTTAGACTTGTAAGTGAAAGAGAATTCTATGATGTTTAGTCCTGTAAATATTGTTAGTTTAGATATTACACCAATATTTTGAGGAATTATAAAAGGGATGGAATGATATTCCCATCCATTGTATTATTCTTGGCATGAGATGTTGGGCCCAATTATCATTTGGGTTGTTTGAGGTTTGTGATGTTATTCCCATTTACCATTAATGTTGTTCAAGTTACTGGAGACAATTTCTATTCATCCTATATATTATATATGAAATGAGATTATATGCTTAATTATCACATGATATGATAAATGGGTTAGATTCTTTAATAATTATTAATTTGTTTCCCCATTTTTATGTGGAATTAGATAGAATCCCATATATATTGTTTAACATATTGATATTATAATGGGTGATGATTATAATAACATTTTTTTTATTTAATTGAATATTTATATATGGGAATAAGTTAGGTTGAGACTTTGTATTGTAGGTGATATGTTTATATTATATCTATTATCGGGAGAATAAGGTACGTTTAGACACCATGATGCATGTTTAGAAAGTGATGATGAGATGAGTATTGTTAGTGTTGTTGTTTATTATTGATTGTTAACATATTTTATCATATATGATCTTATATATTTTATATTTTCTTATGGATACCATTTTTTAGGGCCAACTAAGTTTCAATAGCCTTATAAGTGAACCTTTAGGGGTATTCAAACATTATGATCATTAATGATGCTAAGGGAAAGGATCATGGGATGGATAAATGACTATGTTATATAAATGGAGTGGGATATGAGGATACGTAGAGACTTGTTCCTAGTTTCATAGTTTTATCCTTTATTTTATTATTTTTGGAATTTTTTGTATATGATCTTCTATGTAGTGATCAAGTTTATGTATGTATTATCTGTATGAAATTATAATGGGTTCCCATTTTTTAAAAACATATATTTTATTACTTTTATGGTTATCTCATTATTATAATGTAAATGTTTTGTTGTTTTCTATGGATGATTGTTTTTTTACTTGTATTTATTATATATATGGTTGTCTAATATTGAGGGTATAGTTTCCACAAGTTACCAATAGACCCCCCCCCCCAACTAGTTGGTAACCTTGATCATATTGGGAGACATGCATTGTTGGAGTTGGTGTCTGAGGAACAACTATTTTTAATTTGATTACATGTGTATTTTATGAATTTAATGTAAATAAAAAATACTTTTATATATTTTTCATTAGTATGCGTGACTTTAATGTAATAACAACTTAGGGTATACCTTGAACTGATAAGGTCATAGAAGTTTCCTACTTTAATATAAACCTTAAAGTTCTATGAAAATTTTCCTAAATATAGTTATACAAATGGATAATATACATTTATATGACACATAGTTGGTACACTATTAGGCGTGGGTACTCATAAGCAGATGAGGCTTATTTTCATGAATTTTTCACTTGGTAATATATAATATGGGATATTATTATAACAACTCTACTATTAGGAATTATGCAGGTTTTGGTGTCATATGATATTCGTATCTACGAGCTTGTGTAATGGACCTTGAGGTTTAAGATTATCATCTATAAATTTAATGACTCATAAAATTATGTGTACTTACTAAAACAATAATTCTATATGTTGGTGGGATGTAGAGTAAGTTAGGTGTGTCATGAATGACTTATTATTAATGTATAATTCAAGGAAGGATTTGTCCCTTTTGTCTTAATAGAATATTAAATATTATCTCATTTTTTGGAATAGAACCATAAAATTAAATTCCATGTGCATGATGTAATGATGTTTTTATTTCAGATAGTAGAATAAATACATATAAATAATATAGGTTGATGTAACATATGTGAAACCTTCTAGATGTGATATTGTGGTAAAGGTATTATATTATCCAATGAGTTTTTATTTGAGGTTTTCATCATTGCGACATTAATTTCTTTCTCTTGAATTCCTTAACCCATTGCTAGATAGTAATCCTAGAATTTAGGCGATCTCAGCTAATGATAATGAGAAAGAATACTATATCATCACACACTATGGGTTTCCATTTATCTTTATTAAATTATATTATAATTTAATTAATTATATAAATATTTAAATCCATACTGGGGAATAATTTTATTCATATATTTTTTATCAAAAATATTTATTGATGAATGAATTATTTTTATTAAATATTTGTTTAATTATTCATTAAATGTTGTGTTGTTTGAAAGGATCAAAATAACATCCGGTGATAAATATTAATTTACAATCTTGTAAAATAATATTTATCATTGAAAATGTCATTATGCATTCCATAAAATAATAATAATATTATTATTATTACTATTATATGGGGTTTATTAACTATTATAATATTTTTTAAGGGTTGGTACATATTCAAATAATATTTCAACCTAAATTCAAGTTATAAAAAAAGATGGTTATGTTTATTGTGTAGGGCTAATAAAATATTGAGAGTACATAATTGTTTTTACAAAAAACAATCACTCTCTCTTAAATTTATCATTTATTCCTATCGATAATGATAAGAACTTATTCAAGCCTCAATGTTCTTGGAGTGATCAATATGAAAAATGAAATACATTTGATTGTTCACACTAACACCCATAAATCAATTAGCATTTTAAAAGATTAAGTGAGCACATGTGGATCACCACTAGATGAACTCTATACTCGAATCCTTATTGCATATCAAATTTAACCAGAAACGTTTTTGGAAGATAAAAAATTTCATTAAAGAAAGGATCTGAAGACTAGGAAATCATTTATTTAAAAATAAATAAATGAATTATAAATTTAATTTTCAAGATCCTCAATTAGGGTTTTGGGAAACTCTAAATTAAAGAAAATTTTTATTTAACACCCTCTAAATGTTCTTCTGTTTTTCTTAAAACCAACAAGTCGTATCAAAGATATCACATTTTAAATTTATAATTATTTATTTTATTATTGATCATCATGGACAATCATGGTTGAATTTATCAATTGAATAATTATCCATTATTTAATATGATTTTAAATTAGTATGATTTTAACATTTTAATTTCTTCTTAAAGATTCACCATTTTTTAATTCGATATAAATATTAGATTTCATTAGGAAGTGTCCAAGAATCTAGCTGAAAATAATGGGATTTCCCAATGTGTTGTTGGAGTACATGCTATGTACCCAAGTGAAGTAAACCTGGATATATTGTGGGATACATGAGGAATCAAGTATTAATTTCACACAGTTCATTTTTTGTACACCACATGTAGACTGGGCTAACCCAACACATTGCATGTCGTATTACACATCATGTAGCTGGCATACAAGTCGTGTAGTCTACCTGGGTTAGCGATAAAATATGAAAAATATATTTGGTTGTTATACATGATAAAAATTGTATTAAACTGACATCATATTTCATTAATGGTGTACATGGTGTATATTCGGTGTACATGTTGTGTGTCTCATTAATTCTCACTTCTAAATTAGACAACATTCCATTCAGTGAGATAATTAGACACATGGAATGTAATATACATAGAGTACAACTGGCTTGTACTTGTTTTAAAATACTATGTTTGATAAACATGTTGAGTCCATCAATGGGCTGTATAGGCACATAGAAAGAAGAACAAATGACATGTAGCTGGTTGTACACATCTTGTGTTCTGACTGATTTACATGTTGATGCCCGAGGTGTGTAACTCGGGTACATAAAAAGTGATATATATGATGTTTAACTCATAATTAAACTCCATGTAGTATCCTAATTAATGATATAATTAAATTATATTAAATTGATAATAGAATCAGTCAAACTTTATTTAATTTATTGGTACCATTTGTGATTGAAAATTTAATAATGGTTTTATAGTATTATTAAAATTAGTAATTAATTTATTGTAATAATATATCATCATTTATTTTACAATTTATTTTACACAAATGAAATTAAGATGAGTTTCTCTAAAATAATTTGGACAAGTTGTAAGATAAATAAGAATTAATTATTTATTTATTTTTTAATTTAATTCTTGAGAAATTAACTTAATAATAATGAATGAATAGAAATAAATGTTTCTGGGTTTACTTTTGTATATAAATTTCAGGAATGGTCATTCATGTTTTTTTTTCAACAGATATGTATGCGCTAGGTATTTTAATTTAATTTATTTTATAGGTTTTACATTATTTAATATTAAATTAAATTTTATGGTCTTTGTGTCATCCCTCCCTCAAATACTATCTAGAACATGTGTGTCCATGGTTATTTATATAATCCCCATTTACCAATCCTTTGGTTCCACTAACCAACGTGTGGGTTATTAATACGTGTAATTTATGGAGTATCACATAGTGCATGGAGGCAGTTCAATTCAGAACCACAATAATGTCAACCATGGTGATACATAGGTGGATAGGTGGAATGTTATAACTCATTCTAAGACTAGCACAAGGATTTATTCCCCTATGTCATAGTTGGATTAGTTAACTTCTCAATAAATCAATCATTATATATGCTCATGATTAGGTAATTTATTTATTTATTTATTTATTTATTTTTATGAATTATTTAATTTATGGATGCAAGACCACAATCACATAAATAAATGAATTATTGTGCAATTACATAATTTAAAATAATGGATTAAGAGTAAATGTTTTATCCAACGTGGTTAATTAATTATTTAAAATCAACGTAATATTAAAAATTCATGTAATGTATAAAACAAGATACAATTTATTCATAATAAATAAAATCACTGAAATATATATTATTTCATAATTTACCTTCCATCACTTGATTAGAGATGAAACTAATAGTAATAAGTGTTGGAAATCCCCTTATTCAGACACTTATTTTTATAAGGGGAGATATTATAAAAGTTTTGGGCTGAATTATCCATTTTACATTAAGAGGAGTAACCCTTTCTAGACGTGGTGTAAATTAGAGGTAAGTGTTGAGGAATTACAAGTCATGATTTTTGGAATGGGGAATCCATTCATGGAACCATGGAGCTGAAAGACTATAGTTGGAAAAGACCTACCGACTTAAATAAATTCAAGTATAATAACAAAAACTTTTGGTTTTATAAAAATGGTAATGTGGATATTTTCCTCTATAAGTTTCTAAAAATAAGACATTTTTAGTTCAATGATGAGAGTAATTGGGACTTGATAAAATTGTAGGAGTTATAATAAAATTTATTATTATTATTTCTCAAAAAAATTCTAATTGTCTAAATTAATAACAATTATCTCTTTTTTAATTATATAAAGTGGAAAGGTCATCATCCACACTATCCTTATGATCTATATTGGAGAAATTCCATCTCATTACTAGTGGTAACTTCCAGAGGTGGTTTAGATTTCTTCATATTGTGTTGTGCCACGAAAAAAAATTACATGATAGAATCCTCAATTCTTGATCCACCTTCAATAGATGTAAGTTAAAAGAATACCTTGTATTTTAAAAAAATGAATGATGTACTAAACATTCAATGTTTTTTTATCATATATTTATAGAAAAATAAATAATCCTCATGAAAACATGGATGATTATAGAATTCTGGAGAATCTCCATGGTCTACATCATGAGAGATAAAGACAAAAAAAATTGAGTTCACCAACATAGTTTTTTATATCAATATTAGATAGACAGACCTCACATAGAGAATATCATGTGCTACATTGAGTACCTTGAGGTTCATGGGTTTAAATTCACTAAAGAACAAGGTACTAATCTCATTCTTATATCAATCCCTGAAATATTCTCTATTTTTTTTGTTTATTTTATTGTGAAGACTATTAAGAAGTGACTTCTAGATCTAATCACACTTATTTTCCAAATGGATTGGGAGAGAAAGTGTAAAAACACTTTGGTCTTTATGGTGAAAAAATGAAAGGGGGAGGTGAAGAGTTCTAAGCATACAGATTCAACACACCATTCTAAGAAGAGAAAGATCAAGGGGATAGAAAGGGAATAAGATGTTGTTTGTTTTTTATGTTGTAAGAAGGGTCACAAGAATAAAAACTACACCCAACCAAAGAATCAGGATAAAGGTTCAAGTGCATTTATTATCATGTTAAATTTATCTATTTCTATAAATTGGGTATTAGAGATAGCTTATGGTGCTCAAATATCTATTCAAATATTAGAACAAAGTGTATTTGGAAAGATATAATAAGGGGTGATAGAATTACAAAAATTTAATGGAGATAAACTTTCTATTGTAGTTATCAGTGACTACCACCTCAGATTTCCATCTTGAATGATCTGGGTTTTAAGATATTTTAATTATGTGCCATCTATTACCAAAAACATTATTTCTATATTCATAATATACATGTATAGTTTCATTTTCAAATTTGGGAACAATTTTTTCTGATTTTTTATGGATAACATTTGTTATGATAAGTTGCAATCAAATAATAATCTTTATGTGTCTAACTACAAAAAAAAAGTAATAGAAATCAATAATTAAAATACTTCACACAGCTCATACCACACTCAATAATGGCATCACCAGATAGGTCTTGAAAATAAAAAATGTTTGGCTAAATTTCCCTTAGATGGAGATTAATATTATTTTGAACTAAAACCACTTGGTGTATGTCATGCATGTTAACAAAGAAAAATGACCAAATCTCAATTTAGTGGGAAAAGTGATAGGGCCATTGAGCTTCATGAATTATTTCATACTGATGTGTGTGGGCCATTTCTTATTGGATCTAGGCGTGGGTACTCATACATCATTAATTTAACTGATGATTTTAGTCTCTTTGGATATGTCTACATAATGTGTTATAATCTATATTACTTTTAATAATTCAGGGAATACAATAATGAAGTTGAAAACTAGTTTTTTAAGAAGATATAGAGACACTACTTAGAGTGTGGTTGAGAATATCTTAATCTATAATTCACTGAAAATTAGGAAGAGTATAGGATTTTATCTCAACTCATACCTCATTATACACCTCAATGGAATGATCTAAGTGAAAGGAGGAACTAAAAATATTTATACATGGTAATAATAATGAGAAGCCACGTGAATAATCCATTATCCTTTTTGGGACACTCCTTATAAACAATAGCACACAAATGAAACCAAGTACGAACTAAATTTATAAATGGTATTCTAAATTGTCTTTTGAGTGGAAGAAGAACCAGTTTTTCGAATTTATATGACTGGGGTAGAGAAGTTTTTTAAGGCCTCTTTAGGTAAAAAACCTTCACCCCAATCCCCAAAGTGTACCTTTATAGGATACCATAATTAAAGAAGGGGATATTATCTATATATCATCTCAAAAAAGATAATAGTAAAAAAATTATGTATTCCTTGAGATGGATAACATATCTAAAAGATATTGTGGTAATGAGATAAACATTGATGTAGTTATGGATTAAGGTATACAAAAGTTAGAATAGAAACAAATTCCACGAATCCCCCTAAAAGTAGAAAAAGTTAGAAAGAAAAACGTAATACATAGTAGTACAAAAGAGGTTATAGAACCAAAATTATGTGGTTTTCTAGCCACCAAGATGGTGGATCTTTATTAGTTTATAATAAATATATTCTAACCAAAAAGGAAGTAGTAAGTGGTACAGATGTTTCCAAGTAGAAATGATCCATTAATTCTAAAATGTATTCCCTATACCAAAACCAAGGTTGGATTTTTTTTATATCCTCTAGTGGATGTAAACCCCATTGGTTGTAAAAGGGAATTTGAAAAGAAAGTGCACAAGGATGAAAAAAATAATACCTATAAGGAATGACTCGTTATAAAACGGTTTAAACATCATCAAGCAA
The DNA here is from genome assembly GCA_963277665.1 of Viscum album. Classification (NCBI taxonomy): domain Eukaryota; kingdom Viridiplantae; phylum Streptophyta; class Magnoliopsida; order Santalales; family Viscaceae; genus Viscum; species Viscum album. The sequence goes on from OY728133.1 coordinate 2,029,223,761, forward strand.
TAGATTACAATGAAGCATTTTTACCAGTGAAATTACTAAAATCAATCATAATTATAAAGCCCATTGTGTTATTACATGAATATGAGATTTTTAAAATGTATTTGAAAATATAATTCTTTAATGGAAACTTTTAGGAAGATTTATATATGACTCAACGTAAATGGTTTGTGACCCTAATGTCTTCCGACAAGACATCAACATTTAAAATAAATCTATTTATGGATTAAATCAATCATTTAAGTCATGGAACATTATATTTGATGAGGCCATAACAGAATTTGGGTTCATAAAGAATGAATGTGATCCTTATGTCTATAAATGGTTTACTGTGGGTGAATTTTATTTCTTAATAGGATATGTTGATGAAATATAACTTATTAGAAAATAAATACCGATATTATAATCTTTTAAAGTGTGTTTAAATAAATTCTTCTCCATGAAGGACTTAGGTGAGGTTTCATACATTTTTTGGATCAAGATCCATCATGATAGATCCAACAGATTCCTCGGCCTAATTCAATGTACATATATTGAAAAGATAATGAATATATTCAATATAAAACAATCCAAGAGGGGTTATTTTCTAATGTTACATGGAATTCATCATTCTAAGAAAATACCTCCTCAGATACATGAGGAAATAAAAATAATAGCAACAATTTCATATGCTTCATTGATTGGATAAATCATGGATGTTATTCAATATACTTTAATAGATGTCACTTATGCTTTAAGTGTAGTGGGAAGATATCAAGCTCAACTAGGTGGCTTCCATTGGATGGTTATTAATACTATCCTTATGTAACTAACGTGTACTAGGGATATGTTACTTGTATATGGAGGAAATGATAAACTAGTTATTAGAGGATATAAATATTCCTGATTCCAAATAGATCAAGATGATATGAAATCACAAATATAATATATCTTTAGTTTTAATGGAGGTGTTGTTAGCTCAAATATCTCGAAAAATATTGTAGTTGTAGATTTTATAGTTTAATAAGAGTATATTAAGGTATCTAAAGTTGAATTTTGGATTCGAAACTTCATCCAAGAAAATTACATGTTACAAGTTGTAAAGATCCTATCACACTCTAATATGATAATACTATAATGGTGGATATCGTAAAAGATCCAAGGTCACTTTAGTGGATAAAGAAAAAATATTATAAGTACCATCTCTTGATGGATTTTTATCATATAGGGGAAGTTTAAATATTTATTATTCCCATAGAAGACAACATGATGGACCCCTTGACTAATTCCTTGACTCAAAAGAAACATGATTATCATGTGAGGTCTTGGGTGACTCAAAAGAAACATGATTATCATGTGAGGTCTTGGGGACTAAAATTCATAGGCAAATGGATCTAGTTTAAGTGGGAGTTTTTTTTTAGTTGGTGCCCTAGGAAAAACTATTTTTACTTTGATTACATGTATATTTGATGAATTGATTATTAATAAAACATATTATTAGATATTTTTCATTATTCTTCATGACTTAATGGAATAATGTCGAAGGGTATACGTTGCATTAATAGGGTCATAGTTGTTCAACACAATGATGATAACATTGAAGTGAAATAATGATATTCTTATATATTGTTCTATAGTTGGATAACATACAACGATAAGACACACAGTATGTAGACATTAAGGTGTTATTTATTATAAGTGCATGAGGCTTCTTCTCATGAAGTTTTCACTTAGTAATCTCTAAAATGGGAGATTTTGATAATAGACTCACCAGTAAGAATTATTCATGATTTGGTGTTATCTAATATCCTTATCTATGAGCATGTGTAATGGTCCTTGGAATTTAGCATTATCAATGATTCATTTCATGACTACTGCATTTATATTTACGGACTAAAATAGTAACAAAATATATTTGTGGGAATTAGGATATGTTAGGTGTGTCACAAATGATATGTAATTAATGGATAATTAAATGAAGGACGTGTTACCTTATAACTTAGTAGAATATTATATCTCAAACATTTGGATGGAATAGAGCATTATCATTTAATAACATGGACATGGTATAATGACATGATTATTTTAAATTTAAAAGGAAAGATGTATTGATTATTTAGGTTTATAACAGATATGCCCAACCTGTTTGACGGGATATTGGGACAAGGCACTATTCATAATTGTGAAATTTTGTTCTTTATCTAGGGTATCTTTACCCATTACTAGAAATTAATATTGAAATTTAAGAGATCCCACTTAATGAAAATGATAAATAATCCTAGAGCATCACACGCTACATTTTTTCATTGATCTCGATTAAATTATATTTGTATTTAATTAATAGAATAAATATTATTCTCAAGACTGAGGAATAATTTCATTCATGTTTTATTGATCTATAATATTTATTAGAGAATAAAATAATTTTGTAAATTATTTATTCGTGTATTTAATAAATACTGATAAGTTCCCAGGAACATAGACCATGTCCATTGATAAATATTAACTTTCAAGATAGTAATATAATATTTATTATTTCTCAAGTTAATGTTTATTATATATAATAATATTATTATTATTATTATTATTATTATTTTGGCATGAGGTTTATTAAAGATCATCATATTATTTAAGGGTTGGTATTAAATTGAATAATATTTTATCCTAAAACCTAACTCTATAAATAAAATGTTATGTCTATTTTTTAAGCTTAATCAAGTATTGCACACAATACATATTTTTGTATTTTTTCATAACACTTTTAAAGGGGTAAGTGTAGACCCTCAAAAATCCACTACAATCAACCCATAATGAGAATTATACCATACAACAGTCAAATTTCAGTAGCCAACCTCGATCTATACTGCCATTTCCACCTTCCAAAAAACACAACATTAAAAATTCACCAGCCAACCCCGATCTGTACTGCCATTACTGCCTTCCAAAAAACACAACATTAAAAATTCAAAAACCTCCATTATTCATGCACCTTCTTCGAGACCACAACCATCACACCAGTCATCCATCCATCATGACTTGATCCAAGAGCCCCCTCGAATTGCAAAAACGTTGATTCAGTCACCTGCCTTGATTCAACCAGACATCTCCATCATCATCGCTTCTCGGAACCACCACCTTCATCATCGCTTAAGTCATCACTAGAGCATCCAACACTGTCATCATCATCCTCATCGCTCAACACAAGCTTTCTATAAGGGATCAAATTATAATCATCATCTACCTCATTGCTCTCACAGTCATCATTCCATGAACATACCTTCTCCAACCTTCAGAAACAAAAACCTCAATCCACATCATGGGGACCTCGAACCACACCATAGCAACATCAATCCCCATCAATTATATTACACCTTCACTCCAACCAAGACATCTCCCTCTTCATCGTAACACCGCCGACAACATCTCTGGTGTCCTCCACTGAATGCAGAAACCCGTTATAGTAATGATTCATCATCCCCTATCACTATACCACTATCAACATCATCGTCAGAGCTGAATTCAATGTCGTCGTCGATGATTAAAAGGTCGTCACTTTCATCCTCCTAAAGCCGCCCACTCGAACTCACATCCCAAATAAACTTGAAGACCTCATCGCAGCTCCACCTCAGAGAGAAAGCAGGAAACTTGGATCCAGAGTCGAGAATAAGTGGTCTTTTTTAAGAAGAAAAAATGACAAAAACCTCCCGGAACTGTCGACTCCAAAGAAATCCAACACCAGAGCAGCCGTAACAGCTAAACGACCAGCATAAAAAATAGCAAACAAACCCATTGTAAAACACTCAAAAAAATAATGAACACCTCATCGAGTTAGGAATCAAAGTCCAAAATTGAACTGGGGAATCACCTTAAAGAAAACCGAAACATGAACAACACGGGAAAAGATGAAAACAAACAAGAAACAAAGAAGAAAAGGGGGATTGAAACCCTAAAATTGGAATAATAATACTCTAGGAGATCCAAGACTGCCACACTATACAGCCAAAATACTCATTAAATCTGACACTTCTAATATGACCTAGAATGGAGTGGATGATCACAAGTTTAGAGCCCTGAAGAAGTCGTCAGGAAGGAACCATCGTGCCATCAACGAAGCCAAAATGAAGGAGTGGACCCAAAAGTATACCTGAGCAGACCAACCACGAGGGAGAACTGGTGGATAAAACCCTATAAGAGCCATAATGATGGAAGGAAAGGAAGATTATGGAATGGAGTGTGGGGAGAAGGAACCATATTAGAGCATCAAAGTGGGAGAGAACCAAGAATCATTGCGCACAACTGACTTATCTCTCTCATGAATTCCCCCTCTCTTTCTATCAAGAACGAAAAGAAATCCTTCAGGACTGAAGGTTCATTTAGTGAAGAATAAAAACAATAAAATATATTTTATTCACTACACTAGTAGATGAAAATAAATTAGTTTTTCTTAGATATCAAAGGAGAATTTTTGGAACACTACTTGATATATTCTAAACTTAAATCCATATAGCACAAAAAAGGTAATCTGAAAGGATTTTTGGAAGATAAGAAACATTATAAATTAAAGGATCCTATAATGAGGTAAAAATTTCATTAAATATAAATAAATTAATTAGAAATTTAACATTCAAGATACACCACCATGGTTTTGGGAAACTCTAAATTAAAATAAATTATTATTTAACACCCACCAAAGGCACTTATATTGTTACCAAAAGATTTTTTATTATGGTTTTTTAGTGAACCCAATTAAGTTATCATTTATGTGAAATAGGTTGTGGTAATTAAAAATTGTAATTAAGTCCTGAATTTTCATGGTTTTCCTATATAAAGAATGGTGGAAATAGATAGAAATGATAAACAATTGTGATGGATCCTATGTTTTGGCATAAAAACCCCCTATATAGATAATATAAAGTTACTATGTTGGTTTTATTGTTCTTTTTTTCAGTAAATATTTTTTGATTTTCAAGAATACAGTGAGTGTGATTTATACTTTGTATTTTTACTCGTATACTAAGGTAGAAAAAGATTGTGTGTTCATGTATCATATTCGGCACATCGTACTTGCAAGACAACCAAAAGCTTGTTTGCGATTGGTCATGTTGTTACGATGAAGGATTTATTTATTTAATTTGATAACTAAAAGTAATGAAGAATTGTCCTATATAATTGGAACTATATTTAATTGAACTAGTGGTTATTAGTTTTTTTTACTTTTACATATTGATTGATTATGTGGATATTAATCTTTTTATATACCAAACTCTAGGAGTGGATAGGTTGGGAAAGAGTGTACCCAAGTTGTGTGAGACTTTAGTGTGGATGACGTATATAATGTAGCGATATGCGATCCTTGTTACAATTTTCCCTAAAATTTGTTATAAAAAACTAGAAAAAAATGTGCGTTGAGTCATATATTTGATATTTAAGTTATATACCCCCATAGTAACTTTCATTTTAGTTCCCATGGTGTGGGGATGAGTATGACACAGTTCCAATAGTGCTAAAACCCCAATTATATCAAGACCTTATATGGATAATATGTTTTGAGGTATTTTGATTTAGGTTATGTGGTCTATAGATTATTAAGATCCATCTTCTAGGCCTTATATATCCTATATTATATGAGAGTTTTATTTGTTACATCTAACTCTCCTAACTAATGAGGGTGGTATATAAGCTATTTTTTTCAATTGTTTAATTGGAAATAAATTTTTATCAAAATAAAACAACCCATATAGGACATTGAGGAATCTAAAATTTATTTCATGATGAATAGTTAATCACTAATGAGATTTTTTAGTCTATGTAGGGCAGTATGAGGCATTATCCTAGAAGTACTTCAAGGATCATTCCATTGGGAATTTTAATAATAATATGTTGATATTTGATAGGTCTTATGAGTTTTTTCATTTTGTATAGTGGTATATGTATATAATCTATTACTCCACATGCTTCATATACTTTATTTTTTCCCATGTTGTTATGTACTATTATCTCTATTGTTTGTTGTTTTTAGGATGTTTTAAGGCATATGAAACATGTTTATGTGATTTTTTTTCTTGATTTAACCCATTTAGGTATTATAATAGACCCATATATTTTAGAGAACCTCGTAGGGAGTAACATTTTTGTCCAGTATTATTCATATTCTAGGTGTGTGAGTAAACTTTTGGGGAGTAGGAAGATCTGATTTAATGATTTACACTTATTCTATGATGGTTGGGTTTACCAAGGTAATCGATCATAACTTCCTTAAAAGGGTGATGATATATCTTTAATTTTAATTACTTTTTCCATTAATTTGAATTATTTAATCCCTAAAGGTTTTTCATATTAAGTTAAATTGAGTCATTTTTTATTTTTAAGGATATTTGGGGAATTATTTTGAAAATGGAAATTTTTTGGATTTTTATCATTTTTATCATTTTTATATTTCTTACATAATTTATTATAAAATGATAAAAATTTATAAAACATTTTTTATAGGATTATAAATTTATTTGGAATCAATTAATTGAACTATGAAAATTTATGAATCTGAATATATGAGTCCAAAATAAAACAATCAAGTTGGAAAACCGTTTAGTGGATATAATTCAACAACCTTCATTAAATTTGGTATAACTCATGATATGAAAATACTAATGATATGGTTCCAATCAAAAAAGAAATATAACTCATAGTATAATTTTTTTCATTTATATCTTGGTATTATTAGTTCATTAATCTATTCTATAGATCCATGAAAGTATAAGGAGCAAAGTGGTTATTTCATATAGAAACGTTTCCCATAATCATTCGAAGAAAAAAATTAAACACGTCAAAAGGAATTGAAATTTTATTCATGCATAAAGGAAAGATATAAAAACAACTCTATAGTTTAATATCAATTAATATTCATCCTTATAGTGGGATAAAAATGTACTCAAAATAAATGGACATAATTCAAGGGAAAATATGCCTCGGTATTTCATTATATATATTTATATCCACCTCCATCTAGATATAGTATTAATATAAAGATCATGGATTTAGAATAGAATCATGTGATATGATATAAGATTTAATATAGAGTAATCTATATATAATGTTCTAAACTCCAAGAAAATTTATCAGTAAATACCTAAGGATATTCATCTTCTGATTTTTTCTATACTTCATAGTATACTCTTTTTTAATTATTCTTAAATATGTTTTCATGAATTAAAATGGTGTTTTTCTTTAACTAATTCACTCTATTATAATAAATTCCACATTGTTTTAACTTATTTAAGTAATTTATTTATTATTTCTATTTAAATTTCTTGAGTGTTGTCTCACTCTTGGGAACAAAAGGCTCAATTGGTTTTAGTTTCCATAAGGACTTTGGGTAATCAAATAACTTTTGTAATGGGATAAACACCCATATATGTAGTATTTATATGGTTTCTATGATATTAAGTGGTATAATTTTTCATATTAATGTATATGTTGAGTAATTCAATTGGGTAAAAGTTTTATATAATGTATAATGTAATTAATAAAGGTTAAAACTCATTCACTATTGATATCTCAACTCTAGTTTCTCATATATTTTTAGTATGCCATATCTCTAAATTTTAAATTTTATTTCTAAATTCATTTTATTTTTCTTTAAAAAAATTAACTTATCTTATAAATTCCTATTTAATTTAAAATTCAACAAAATAAATTTTTTATAATTTATATTTTTTCAAACTAGTTCTACAACCTCCTCATGAGACAACCCTATGAACTAATACACTATATTTTTTGGGGGAATTTATTGAGATTTAATGAAAAGAAGTATCATTAACCAAATAGCCCCTCTAGAGTGTATTTATTTATTTATAGTGGGTAATATTAGAACTTAGTTCTACTAGATATCCTAGGAGTGTCAATATTATAGGAATATAATTCATCTATAATGGTATTGATAGATTTATTCTCAATCTGAAAGAGGGTTAGGTGATTTAAAATCTTAGGGATCTAGATCTTGGTATGGTAAATAATTGTATAGAGTAAATTGAATTTATTCAAACTAATTAGTTCATATAATAGGTCTTGGTGGACAAGAGAAAGGGAAATAGAGGAACAAATATGGTTCTACCTGTGGGATTCAGTTAGTTGAATTCCAAGTAAGAGGTTTAGGCTAATGAAATCTTCAAGATATCAAGAAGAAACATGATGATCGTAGAGAGGTTTCACTGACTATTCATGGTGTGATCTTAGTGTCATATACCCTAGCATATATTTTATTTTATATGGGTGAATCAAACTTTTTCATATCCTCTTAGTTTCTTCATGATTTGTGTTAATTTGAGGCGTGTCTAATGGGGGTGATAACCATTGATAAATCATTAAGGGTGTAATCTAAAAAAATCAGAGTTTTCTGAGGTGTTTGATTTTTATTATCAGTTATAGGTATCTCTATGATTTATTTGTATTATATATTTTTAACTATGATGTTATCCTTTGTATGGATTGGATAACACATTATTAATAACACATGAACACAATTATAGGAGTGTTTCCTTCACTTCTCTATAAAAAATTAGTATACCTATATTGGGGAGTGAGGGTTTTAAATAGCCCTTTTGGAACATGGTTATCCGTATGTGGTGATTATTATGGTACATTATCTTATTTTTGATTAAGGGATGAAGAGGATATTACATAGATATTTTACCATAAAATTGTGGATTAGTTTTAGGATATTGTTTTTGAGGATTTCAATAGGTAAATTCATGAAAGGAATATTTATTTTACTATCAAGTAGATGTCAAATATAGAGAACATATCCATTCCTATATACTAGATGACTCTAAATAAGCTAAGAAACATTAAATTCAAGATTTGGGACCTATACACATAATTATTTATTCACCAGTGTACTTCCTCATTGTTTTCTCATGTATTATTATCCAAAAAAGATAGATGTATATTATTCCTATGTTTATAATACATGTTGTGTATCTATGTGATAAAAAAGAACCAACATTATCTTCCTCATGCTGATTACCTATTCAATTATATTATGGGATCTATGTGTTTCTCCAACATTGATCATAGTTTGAGATTTCATTAGTTTCATATAAGGATAACATTCCCCATAATTATTTTAAAAGTGTGTGTGTCTTAAATATGTCCTATTTATTATCATATCATCTGAAAAATATGTTTTTTGTGTAGATACCCCTTAAGAATTGGATCTTCCATCAATATTTTGATTCTTTTTTTGTTATATTCATCGATAAAATTATAGTATACTCCCAAACATGGGAAGAAAAAGGTCAACATATGGAGATTATGTTTTCCACACTAAAATATCATTGAATTTATAACAATATCATGAAGGGTGATTTTTTTATGAAAGAGAGTATTTTGTAGGTAAAATGATATTTGAGGTAGGAATATTAGTGGATATTTGTAAATTAATAGTCTTTGTTTATTGGGAGATATCTAATAACATGTTTTAGACACATATATTCCTAGGATTAACATGCTACTACATGAGATTCATTCAGAACATTTCCATATTGGAACACTGATGATATCCCTATCCAAGAAGTGGTGATGTTATGGTGGTATAATCTTTATGAGATATCATTTTAGGTGATTAAGGTTAGGTTAATTTTTACACAAACTTTTACATTACCTGAGTTGGTTGAAAAATATTCACTATATTTTTATGATTCAAGAGTTCATTTGGGAGGAGTTTTGTTGTAGTATGGGTAGGTAGTCACTTATATGACTATGAAGCTGAGGCTATGTGAGTATAACTATGTAAATCAGGGACTAGATTTAGAAATGGTAGTTCAAATAATGAGATGTTTTATTCATTGTTTATTGGTAAATACATTCATATACTATACTAACTATAAGAGCATTAAATATATATTATCTTACTGTAACAGGAACATATATTAGATAAGGTCGGCTAAATATATATAGTATTTTTACTTTGAGATAATGTAAACTAGTAAAAAGGTAAATGTAAAATGTAACTTACTATATAGGAAGACTTGTGATTTTTTCCATTGAGAGGTTAGTTGTGAGTGGTAGCTAATGAGTCTCTATTGAAAAATATATCATCATGTTCATGATTATTTGGGAAAAGCTTCCCTCACCTATCTAATCATTACTTCCTCACTACTTAACAGAGATAATAGTTCTAAATATGATTTTTTGGATATGTTGGAAAAGATATATAGTTTGGTTCCACTATTATACATGACTCAAGATGATGATCGTGTCTTTTATGTATAATTTTAGGTTACAGTGCCCATGATCATGCATGGGGATCTGATATGGGACTCACATGCCTCGATATGGGATCTTCACCCAGGGCTAACTATGATTTTTTATGATATAATGATGTAGTATTAGTGGCCTAGAATGAATAAGTATATTTCTAGGTTTATCTCACAGGGAATCACATTACATTAGATGATGGTCGAACAATAGAGACTGAAATTCATTATTAAAAAACCTGAAATTATTGATTGAAAGTGGGATAATGCTATGATAGATTTTTGGGATGGGGGTACTGAGGTCACCATAAGGTAGTGATTTTATATATGTTATAATAGACCAACTAACCACGTTATTTCTTTTTCTACTAATCGAAAAGAACCAATATATGTATGATCTGAGGATGATATATATTTGAGAGATATCATGGTTTCAGAGTAAATTGAGAAGCATTATATCAGATTTGTATATCTAATTCATGTCTCACTTATGGTGTTTATTTTATAATTCCTTTGGTGAACTATTAATTTTTTATTATATTATATCATCCTTAAACTAGATAACCGTTGGAGAATATTATTCAAATTCAATAGTATATTCTTCAAGCATGTGTCTTGGATTTTAGTGGTTCATCAGAGAGTCATCCTAAATTAATTGTGTTTTCTTATAATAATATTTATCTGGAATATATTCATATAGATCCATTTATGATGATATGTGATTGGAATTTTCAATCACCTATATGATGGATAGATCTAGCAGTGTCTTTTTTTGTTAGATCATCCCTCTTTGAAGAGCCCTTGGAGAGATTTAATATTGAAGATCCATCACGAAGTGAACTAAAAAAGTGGGATCTGAGTTGATTAAAATTTAAAATTTTTTAATATTCAATTGATCTTTAATTGAGACATGGTGTTATCTCAAAATAATGAATCAACATTTTGGGGTTGTATTTCGATGAAAATCATAATGAGTACATGTTATGAATTTCATTATTGAGACAAAAAAATTATAGAGTTATGAATGTATTCATGATGATTTCATTATCCAAATGATCATGGAAGACTTTTAATCTCTTTGAAGATGAGTGGATATACGCATGAATGTAAGTAATAATGTTCTACTACTGATGAAAAAACCATGGTGTGAATGGTGGGGATCATGACACAACATGGTTTAATTAATATCACGTGAAAATTAAATTAATATTAGATTAGATTCTAAGTCCTTGAGTTATTTCTATGTAATAATAAATCAAAATTTAATTATTTTATAAAGATCGTGATAATACTAATGGAGGAATTTTTTAATCTAAGAGGATAATATTTTCTTGCAATGTTTATCAGATGTAAGAAATAAACATTTTTAATCGATAAAAAACTATAATGCATCTAGATTATTTTCAATGTGAGTGGTCATCTAAGGATATTATGGATTTCATTATGATTTGAAGATCAAAACTAGATAATTAAATTCCACACTATTTTGGGATTCAAGTGGACCCACGTGATGAAAAAATGGTTCACCTCATAGGGTATTACAAATATATTAATACTACATTACAGTAATAAAAACCATGAAAATACAGGCTAAGAAACAAAGTATTAAGGATTTAACAACTCTTGAAATTTTAGGAATAACATGACATGATACTTTTTACCCACCACGGTGAGTCTAACTATAAAAGATAAATATATTTTTAGTTGTTGAAAAATTTAATATGTCACGCCATAATTGACCGATCATTCTTCAAATTCATTCATATAGAAAAAAACTATACTTTGAGAATTTGGAATTTATTTGTCCATATCATTTAGTTTTAGTAGTAAAACCATAGCTATAAATATTATACCTTGATGATTTTAAAATGATTAAATATTTGGTGAACTGACTAGAGAAAATTGAATGTGATTAGAAGAGGAGAAATAGAGGGAATCATCCAGAATTCTAAGAAGTATTTGGATGAATTTTTAAGAGAATAATAAGGGTCACACCAAGTCCTGATTTTAAATGTACTTGAAGCACAAAAATCATTTATCATTTAATGTTTTGATTCATATTTTTCATATTTTTATTAGAGTTAAAAATAATCCTCTTTATGTTTTAAATGTTAATTTGATAAAAAACTGGAATGTGAGTAGTGGGATTGCAAGCACATCATACCAACGACTACCCACCAGATAATAATGGTGAGTAAACTAATAAAAAACAATTTTTTCTATTTATGTTGATTCTCAATCAATTTCTCATCATCAAAATATCACCATCAAGATCTATTTTCACCCACTGTAAAAGAGAATCAACTCATTTGAGAGATTATGTTTTCATAAACCACAAATTTACCCGTAGTAGAGGGATACTCTCTCTTGGGCCTATCAATTAGTATTATATTGACATTGATTGAAATAATTTGTTAACTAGTTTATCAAAAGATACCTATGAATTAGTATTAGAGATTTCATTAAATAATTTTACCTATAATTCCAATATATCTAATATTTCATTCAATTTCTTATATTTTTTCGATGAGATTCATGGATTCTATTAATACTTTCAACAATAAGGTAGTTTTTTTGTTTGGTGGAAAAGCATTACATATGTGGAGGGACATAGAAAGAGAGAGAGAAGAAAGTTTTGTATATTCCATAACATGGACTATAAATTGTTCACACTACTAAGAGTGATGTAAATATTCATGAAGTTGTAATTGCATTCACTTTGTAGGATAATAAGTATATAAAATTCAATAGAAAATCATGTAATGCATTAATTTCATCACCCTTTCAGATATAGTTAACATGATTTGTGGGAATGAAGATAGAAAACAACATTTAGGGGAACCTCAATGTTATTCATAACTGAGATAATAATTTGAAAGAGTCTTGCTTACCAACCTACAAGACATAGGATGGAGATATTTTAATTGGGTAATATGATTCAGGGTGTGAATTATTATTTTAAGAGAATAAAATTATAATATTTATTTGAAGATTTGGTGAAATTATTGATGCTTTTACCATCATGAATAGTCTTATGGAAATACTCTCAGATAAATTTTATACAATGATATATTTCCTTTAGGATCAATATTTTTATGATTAAATCATAAAAAACTCAAAAATAATTTCATCACTTATGAGATGAGAATAATTACCTAACTTATAATGAAAATTTTAAAAATTATTTTATTAAATTATTTTAAAGGTTAAAATTATATTGAGTAAACAAATACACATGGTTAAGAAATAAATGATGAGGATTATTTAATGGATTATGAATAACTCACCTCTTTATTCTCAATATTTATGTAATGAGGTAAAGGTAAATATAGAGTCAAGATACCACTTAAATGTTTTAATTGTGTTAATATTGTACACCTTTTCTCAATATTATCTAAGATGTAAGAGGTGAAGTAGAAGTATAATTACTCCAAAATATATTTTGGGAAGAGAAACATGGATAAAAATGAATCTAGAGGATGATTATTCAAAATAAAAGAAAAATACAACACAATAAAGAATAAAAATATTTTTTGACAACATGATGACACGTATTGTGATAATTAAATTGAATGAGAATAATAAAACATAGACTATTATGTTCATATAACCTTTTAGAAAAAAATTAAAACATCCAAAATATTCCTTTAGTGAAGAATAAAATGGGAGCAGTGAAGAATAAATCAATGATGAGGGGACAAAAAAAGAGATTCAACATAGAGTGGAGCTCAAATATTTGTTGAAAGAGAATAAAAACCTGAAATAGAAATAAAAGAATAAAATATGTGGAATGGTTCATTTATTAAATCTATTAATGATTCAAAAGATGAAGCTATTGTAAAGATTTAGAAGTAGTTTAAATGAAAGATATGAGATATCAATGCAATTCTTAAAGTAAGGGATAAAATGATTTTAATCACCACTATGAATCTTATTACCAAGAATGGTATCATAAAGGATCCTGAGGAAAATTTTATAGAGTATAAAAAATAATTTAGGAAATATAATTCTATATTGTTATGAAATATTGTTAATGAGCTATATAATTCTCTAAAATAGTGTTGAATATTACTCATACTACTATGTTCCCTAGATATTGATCCATGGTTCCATGAATAGTTATTTTGGACACTTGGGATACCAATATTATTATTATATGATACTATAAGGTAAATAAGAATGTTATTATATAACCATAAAGTAAGATACACATTATTTTAGTTTTGGTGATGGTGTTGGAAATTAAAAAGGCAAAAAGGAGTGGAAGGAAATGAATACCAAGGGAATGTAAAAGAGAAATGTCAAGATAAATGATAGAGATCATAATAATCCCATAGATTGATACATGTTAAAATTTCAAATCACTTTTTAGTCTTTGGTTTCTAATTCTAGTTGTGTAATGTGATAAAAGGGAAATAAGAGGGTGATTACATCAACTAAAAAAGATATACATGCTTCCTTGTTTGATGGTGGGGATTGAAATTTGAAAGGAAAAGTGATATAGAAATAAAAAAACACAAATCCCAAGGCTAAGAGAAAGATAAAGTAAAGAAAAATTCTATTTATCATGAGTGTATTGAAAAATATAAGTGGATATCTAAAAAAAATAAATTCATAAATGAAATTGTTAAAAAACCAACTTTTTACCCAATGAAATTTTCCTTAAATGAATATTTTGATTTTGTGTTGTCAAAGGGAAAAATAATATGTATTATTGTGTAATACATCACTCCCTTGATAAAATAAATGTTTTTAGTTGACTTGAGGTAAATATTAATTCCAAAAAGTATATCCAAGACAATATATAAATGAAAACTTCAATTGAAAAAATAATTTGATTCCCCTAAGTAGGGTTTTGGGAGGAGTGACAAATATCAAACCACTATAAAAAATTCATTAACACTCTACTAGAGTATTAGAAG
Organism: Viscum album; assembly: GCA_963277665.1. Lineage (NCBI taxonomy): Eukaryota > Viridiplantae > Streptophyta > Magnoliopsida > Santalales > Viscaceae > Viscum > Viscum album. The sequence continues at coordinate 2,029,238,912 of OY728133.1, forward strand.
GAAAAAAATAAACATTAAAATATTTTAAGAGGAATAATCAAGTTCCTACAGTGGTTATTAAGGTGTATTTTAAGGGTGCTAAAAAAGGGAAGACATGGAAACTAGATAGTAGTTGATCATCATATATAATTGGAAAACATATATCTTAAAATATATCTAATTGTGACATGGAGTAGCATCCAATTTTAGAAATTATCGATCACTAATGTGTATGGAGTTGGAAATGCTAATATTTGTAAGAAGAAATCTATCAATTTCCTATTTATTAATGGGTTTAAGAATATTTTAATTACTGTTTCTCAACATTGTGACTATGAGATTAATATGATATTTTCTAAGAATTAATTATTAATAAAGAGTTAAAATTATTTCACAATTATGTTAAAGGGTAAGAAAAAAAATTCCATAGTATTCAAACATTATGATGAACACAATTCTTATAACATGAGCATACAAGCGTAAAATCATCTTTGGAATACAATAATTACCCATATGGGGTAGAATAATATGTATAAGATTGTAAAGAATGATTTTTTTGTAAATATATAGATAATGGAACATGAAAGACTCAAAACTTGTGTTACATATCATAAGGAAAAGATAGTTGACAATAGTCACCAACTAGTAGAAATTTATCTCCTTTCCACTCCAACCAAATTCATTCAATAATCCATATGAGCTATAGTTTAGAACATATATAAACATAAAGAGTTTAAAAGAGTTTAGTATCCCATATTTTATAAATATTAAATTCTAAATTTTATCCAAGTTCGATGAGAGATATGAAGAGGGTATATTTCATGGGTATACCGTCAGTGTAAGAAGTTTATGGTGCAATAAAAATAATATATTTAGGATTATTCATAACTTTGGTGTGATTGTGTTAGAAATTTAAAATCTATCACATAAACTATTTCATGATAAGGATTAATATAAAGTATATAAATCTAGATATAAAGAGATTATTCCAAGTTGTTGATAATATTTTTATATATCTTAAGTTAATTCTAAAATTATAGTAGTGAGAAAGGCTCGTAGTGGGAAAGTTATAGGTTAAAAAGACATAGAAAATAGTTTGAGTCAAAAATAAATTCTTAGAGATAGTAGAAAAGGGATATAAACTAAAATAATGTTTGAAATTTCAGATCATACCTACTATATTTTGTTGGTTGAACCGAAGAGTATCGATTAATCCTTATCACATGAGAATTAGGTTTTATTGATGGAAGAAGAGATAAAACAAGTTGATATGAATGCCATTTGGGAATTGTTTATGTCTCAAAAAGAAAAATATAATAGGGTTAAAGGTAGTTTTTTAGAATTAAATCAATGGTAAATGTGAAATATAATGAAACAAAGCTCATTTTCTCAGAAAAGTGCACTCTCAAATTGAGGGAATTGATTTTGATGAAACTTTTTCTTCAATATCATGGATTAAAACTATCCAAATATTTCATTTAGTTTTTTATCAATGAAACTATAAGTTTCTTTAAATGTATATAAAGCTATTATTTTTTAATTGTGATATTGAGGAATAAGTATACATTCAATTATTGAAAGGTTTTATCCTTGATGGTGATGGTTCTCATGTTTTTAATCTAAAAAATATCTATATTGGCATAAATAATAACCTAGGGAAAACTTTTTGAATCTAGTAAAAATCATAAAATTAATTCCACTCAAGAATGGGAAATAAATTATAATGTTTTTATAAAGGGAAATTATACAATCTCACACATTGGGATTATGTATGTTTATGAAATTATATTTACAAGAAAAAAAGAAGGAAGTTATGAGTAATTTTCCACCCACATGAAGAACATATTTAAAATTTCAATGATTATTGAGATGATATTCTACTTGGGTCTATAAGTCACTAATACAATAGGATCTATTTTTCCTTCAAAATATAAGTATGATCTTGATTTTCCTAAAAAAAATATAATATAGGAATCAGGAGAAGTTTATGCTCTTATAGAACTTTGGACTATGCTATTCTTATTAGAAAATGGAAGAATTGTGAATCAAATAGAGTTTCATATCCTCATTGGTAGTCTAATATATTTTATGGAACCCAGACTAGATATTTTGGTGATGTTACACTTCATATAGGTTTTTAAATAACCCCAATAGAGTAGAATATTATGGTAGAAAAAAATCTTGTGTTACATCAATGGAAACCATTAATTTGTCCTGGGTCATGAAAATAATATATCATTAAAGAATTATGGATATTATGATGTAGACTGGTTAGGTTATGTTGGATAAAGAAACACAACATTTGAGGGTTTTTATTTATTGGAGGATTATTGGTTTACACGGAACTCCAATAATTATAATTTTTCACATTAAGATTAATGAAATATGAGTATGTTTTCGATTCACAATACATAACTCAAAGGATATGGATAATTCACGACATGAAGATGAGAGGGTTGATATTCCATATATATTAGTTTTTGGGTGTAATAATCAAAATAAAATCAATTTTTCAAAGAATCTGGTGAAATATTTGAACTCAAACCATACTGACATCATATACCACTTCATCAACAATAAGTTTTTTCCTTGTGAGATTTAATGGTAACATGTTTCAACCAATGACGAAGTTAGGTATATCTTAAAAAATCACCATTTTAGGATGTATTCTAATACTTAAGAGTTTTGTTGTAAGTACTTTATTTCCCAATATCCCTTTATGTTTTATTGATTATTTTTCCTTTTTTATTCATATTTATATTTTATTTATTTGGGAGAATACAAAATGATATCTTCTTAAAAATTGGTAGATATTATAGTTCATTTTATAGGTAATCATAATCAAGGATATGATATAGGGATTTGAGAAATATAATATATGAAAGGGATCTTGAGGTATTATAAGTTATTTTTTTGGAAAGTACTCATGTTTTGATTTTAATTATGTCGATAAATACAAAGGGGGGATTAAAAATCAATTTTAGATATTAAATACCAAATAACTCTCCAAAAATCCTTATGAAAAGAGTGATCTAAGTTGATATCAATTGAAACATGGTCAATATGGAATTGATCTTGTAATAAGGGGTGGTTTTCCATAACTATAATCATTATAGCCTATAGTAATGGGTTTATATAACCTTTGTATTGGTGTCATCCTATGAATTTTTTCTTTTTAAAGTTCATTTGTGAGTTTGGAATGTTTTCATGTTATGTTCATTCGAAGCATTCCCATGGATGAGATAGAATATCTTTGGAGTTGTGTGGAGATACACATGAATGAAATGAAGTATTCTGATTTATTATTATGTGAGAAGAAATGAAGTTATAACTATTTTGGTCACTTAATAACAATTATGATTAAAGAATGTTTCAATAATACATGAGAAACTAATACATCTAATCTAATATGACATGAGAAAGAATTATTTTGATGTTGGAAGGGAAACACTATAGATTGATTGTTTTTATTGTGAGTAGTAATTTTATGATTTTTGAAGATTCAACTAAACCATGAATATCATCTCTGGAAAATTCATTGTTTCACTTGTTTTGGAGTTAAGAAGAATCATTCTATGAAACAATGGTTTACACTGAAATGTATGGGGAAGATATAAGGGATATTAAAAGGATAGAATCACCATGCCCAATAAAGAATAAATATATAATAATTTCATGAGACACATAGAGAAAGGTTTGTGTGGTAAAAATAGGATACTTTGAGTGGAAAATCCATAATTCCAATAAGTATTTAGTTTGATCTTAAGGTGAAGAAAAAGGATTAATGGAATGAATTACAACTGAGATGGGGGGTTGTATCAGTTATTCACTTTTTATAAGTTTTAAAACATTTTGAAACAAACTCCTAAAACCTGTTAGGATTTATATCTTTATCAACCTTTAGTAAATACTCATTCATGCAAATATAGGAAATAAAGAAAATCACAAAATATTTACAAGGTTTAGCCCCCGTATGAGAACATGTTTCTTTCACATAGCCACTCTTGTGGGTCTATAGAAACTCACTCTTATGAAGAAGTAAATAAATCTTGTCCCACCTCCCATTAGACATCTTCTATCTCTCAACAGGAAAGATTATAATGACTCTCATCAGTTTACAATGTTTTCTTATAAAACAATTAATTTAAACAAAAGAATATAGACTTTTTTTAATCTTCTATACAATTATAATGTTTGATCCATTTTTTGTAGAAAGATAGATCCAATTTTCTCAGATGGGTGGTTCTAATTTCCTCAGAATACAGGTATTGATTTTATCAAAATTATGATTCCTCTATTTATCTACTTAAAAACTCAAAAAAAAATTCAATCATGTGGGAACTTTTAACTTCGAATTCCTCAGTGCTCCACGTTTAGTGAATATGTAATTTTTAAAATGATCTAATGGCATGAAAAAATATTTATATGAAACTTGAAAAACAAAGGTTGGAAACATGAAATCTTTATCGCTTTAGTAAATCTCCAAAACTCCCAAAATCTCTTGCATTTAATGTTGAATATTTTACTTCTTAAAACCTCCTTAAATTTCACCAAGATTTATAAATAATTGAAATTCATGTTGGACTTCTTCAACATTTCATATCTTTCTCAGAATGATAATGCTGCATATTGGTTCTGATTTTCATATAATATTGGTTCTAATTTTTGGAAAATGTTGGTTTCGATTTTTTACAAAATATTGGTTTTGATTTCTAGAGAAGCGTGGTTTGGATTTGGCTTAGAAAACAGGTTTTGATTCTCTCATAAAACTGGTTAGGATTTACTGAGAAAATTGGTTCTGATTTTATTAGAATCATGGTTCTGATGTTTCTCCAAAAACTAGTTCTGATTTTCTTAAAATCTTGGTTCTGATTTTTATTAGAAAACAAGTTCTGATTTTCTAAGGAATATTAGTTTTGAACTTATTAGAATATAGGTTATTAATTTTATTAGAAAAGTAGTTCTGATTTTCTTAGAATTTTTGTTCTGATTTTTCTCAAAAAACTAGCTCTGATTTTCTCAGAATCAAAGTTCCAATTTTTATCAGAAAACTGGTTCTGATTTTCATAGAAAATTTTTCATGATTTTCTCATAAAACTATCTCTAATTTTCATAGAATCGTGGTTCAAAATTCACTCAGAAAAATGGTTGGGATTTTGGTAGAATGCAGGTTTCGATTTGTGTAGAATGCCAGTTCTGATTTGTGCATAATTTTGGCTCCGATTTGTGCAGATTGTTTTTTCCAATTTTCATAGAAAAAAGTTGGATACAATTTTTTTACTTCTATATAATGATTATGATTTATTTAAACATATCCATCATTTCATCAAATGATTTTTTCATGAATGTTTTTAGTATTTATGGGAACTTCTTGATTAGAAAAATCATCATTTGGTTTTGTTTAGAATGTATGAATAAATTTCTAACTTCTAACTTCTCAATATTCATCAACATCCTATTTCAAAACACATTAGAAACAAAAATACTTCTTCATTCATGAACTTTAGTCTGGAGAAACTACTTTTTTTAACTCATAAACTTCATTCTTCTGGAATAAAAAAAATATTCTTATACAAAAAAAATTTACTTGTTAAAAAAAACATTGTTAAAATAATTTATTACAAAGGTACTTCAATGTCTGCATTTGGATTTGTTAATAACCCTTATTAATAACATTTACAACTCAATGGTTTTTTTATAACTCATCTTTAAAAAGTAACTCAGTTTTTTTACATTTATCAAAACATAGAATTTCTCAAGAGAGAGAGAGAGAGAGAAAGTGTGTGTGTGTGTGTGTGTGTGTCCTAACACCACCCTACTATATAAAGTAATTTTTTTGAATGAATTACATCCATCTGTGGAAATAAAATTTTTCATCATGTAAATATAACTCTCCCTTACTATTTTTATTCCCTCAATATTATCATTTCCTTTCTCACTTTATTTTTCACTCCCTCGGTATATGAGAACCATAGCTTCATAGTCAAAAAATGACGATAAGTAAAACTTATTACAAAGTAAAATTTTTTACTTTCTCTCTCCCTTTGACAACATAATCCAAAGAATGGTGGGGTTACATCATTATGAGGTTTAGGAAGAAATGGGAGGAGGCTGAACATGAATTTGGATCCTCAATTCAACAAATAATTCCTTCATCATTGATTTTGTAAAGATATTAGTAATCTGATACATTTTTGAAATGTAAATCTCTAGAAGAAACTTTCCCTTTTATAAAGTGAAACATTATATCTATATGTTTTGATCATGAATGATAGATAGGATTTCTATAAATATCAATGGAATAATGATTATCCGAAAGAATCGTCAATGGTTTAGAAACATTTACTTTAAAATATTCCAACTAAATTTTCATCCACAATATTTGAGTATAATCCTCAGTGGCTGCAAAATATTCATATTCAGTTGTGCTCTAAGTTATTGAAAATTGTTTCTTACAATTCCAACTCAAACAACATTAATCTATAAAAAATGTTCCTACTGAGGTTGAATTTCTATCATTACAGTCTCCAACCCAATCAGTATCAGTATAACTAAGAAAATTCATCTCATTGTTTCTTTTGTATAAGAACCCATGTAATTTTATTCCTTTACCATTTCTCAAAATCCTCTTTTCTGCCAAAATATGGGATGCTTTCGAATTACATTGATACATAGCATGTAAATTCAAAACTTAAACAATATTAGGCCTTGAAGGTGAAAGGTAAATAAGTCTTCCTATCAACTTCTAAAAGTATTTCAGGTTCACCCTTATTCTTGATCTATCTTTACTCAACTTTATGCTCACCGAAATAGTAGTTGAAACTTATTTGGATTCATCCATTCTAAAATTCATCAACAATCACCTAGATTACTTTTATTGAGATAAGAAAATATATTTATCCTTTTGTTAAACTAGTAAGCCAAGGAATAAAGTTAATTCTCCTAACATAGACATTTCAAAATTATTCTACATTTCATCAGCAAACTCTTCACAAAAATTTTGTTCATCCCAATAAAAAAATAATCTATATAAACAATTAAAATTTATGTTCCAAAGTCAATATCATTCACTTACAATTTTCTAAAAACATTTACATTAGAAAATTTCATCATTTTCAAAAAAAAATTAGGCTTCGAATACCAAGACTGTGGATCTTGTTTCATCCCATACAAAGCTTTGTTCAGCTTACAAACTTTATTTTCATCCTCATTAAGTAGAAACCCACAAGGTTTCCCAATGTAAACTTCTTCCTCAATCTCACCATTTAAGAAATATGAATTTACATCCATCTAATAAAAATTTTAATTATGATGAGTAGCCACTCCAAGAAATATTATAATAGTTTCTAGCCTTGCAATGGGGGAAAAGGTTTTGTCAAAAGTTTCTCCTTCCACCTGTGCATATCCTCTAAAAACCAGACTTATTTTTAAAAAAAAAATCTATTTTCCTTCAATTTGCTTCTATAAACCTACTTGGTTATAATAACACTTTTATTTATTATCCTAGGAACAAGTTCCCATGTTTCATTCTTCTCGATATGATACAACTCTTATTCATAAAAACCAGGCATTATTTATATTCAACAGCCTATGAAACTAATTCTGGTTCAACATTTGAGATAAGTGAAATATGATTTTTAAATCCCAAATTCATTTTTGTCTGAACTAGAGCCTTATGATTCTTAATAATGTTTTTAAATTCAAATTGTTTTTGTAAGGAAGGAAATTTCAAAGTTTTATTCGTAGCAGTAATTTCCTCATCACATGATTCTTCTGAATCCTGAAAGGAATTTTTTTAGTTTCTTTCACTATTATTGGAAAACCCTAATTTATCCTCCAAACCATTCTAAACAATATTTGTTAAGGAAATTTGATTTTAAATTACCTTCACATCATATGATTCCACCAACATTCATAAACTTTTGTTCCAACATTATTAACTTCTACAAATTCGTGAATAATCCATGACAGTGCATATTATTTGTCTTTATCTTAAACCTTTCCCATATCTTTATTTTTTACCTTTAGTAAACACTGACATCCAAAAACATTTAAATATTTTAATGAAGGTTTTTTGTTATACAACATTCCATGAGGAGTCATGTTGGTTTCCAGTCTCAACAAGAATCTATTTTGAATATGTACAGTTGTTCTAACATCTTCTATCCAAAATATTTTTGAATGTTTATATTCGTCTAATATACCTCTTCTTATTTTAACCAAACTTCTATTCTTTCTTTCTGCCACTCCATTTTGTTGTGGAGAATAAAGAGAATTATACCGAGGATTGATACCATTTTTTATTAGATAGGCTTTAAAACAAATTTGTGAATTTGGTACCATTATTTGTTCTCAATTACATGATGGAAACTCCTAACTCATTCTCAACATCTTTTATGAAGAATTTGAACATTTCAATAGCCTCTGAAATATGCTTCTTGAACATTATGTTTGTCATCTGATTGAAATCATCAATAAAAGTTATAAAGTGTAAGTCTTCTTTTATTGATTGATGTCTCATTGGTCCACATAAATCAGAATGAACAAGTTTAAGAGGTCTGGTAGATTGAATCTCAACTCTTTTATGCCTTTTTCTAGCCATATTTCCATTCTGAAAAAGTAATACAAACATATTCATCTCTTATTTCCAATTCTAGAGAATTAAATACCGCATCTACTTTAGAAATTTTATTCATGTTTTCTACCCAAGGTGGCCAAGTCTTTGGTGACACAACTTGTATTCATCTTTATCAGTAAGAAAGTAGGTGTTATTGAGTTCTCCTATTTGAAAGATATTCTCACTGGTTCCTTATCCTTTTGTAATGACTTTTCCATCTTTCATACTTTTGATGATACAAGAATCCTTTCTGAAGATTACTTCTTTTCCATCATCATAAAGTTGACTTAAAATAAGTAAGTTATGTTTTATCCCATCAACGAGTAAAATTTCATTTGATTTAAATTTCTATGCTTCAATCTCTACCATTCCAATTCCTCTAAATTTTAAGGAACTGTCATTTTCAAAAGTAACTGCTCCTACATCATGAATTTCAACATGTGTATATATTTTTATATCAACTACCATATCTGTAGAATAACCACTATCATGTATTTGTGGTGTGTTTCTCTAAATTGATTTAAAAGTTGTCTCAACAAAAAGATCCCTTTCCTCACCCTTATTCTTTTCATCTTTCTTTTCTTTTATATCATAATAAACTTGTTCCGAAAGGAGAATCATACATATTTCGGCATGATGAATAGATTGAGTACATCTTCTAGAAACTTCTTCCAGAAATTCAAATTGATTCTTTGTTGAAATTTTTTTGACATATTGATAATTCACCTTTTTAGAATCCTATATGATTGGAAAGTTACACTTTATTCTTTCAGTATTTCGTTCATTTTTATCAAACCTTCTTCAGAAAAAAAATATAATTTGTGCCACAAATTATAAAATCTATGGCCATAGATTCCATAACATTAGAAATATCCATCAAATATGGATTTTATATTTACGAAATATATTTATTTTTAGAAACATTATTGATGTTGGTACCTTAATTTAGCTATAACATGCTCAGGACGTGCATAATAGTTTCTTTTGAGTGAGTTTTTTACTCATGTAGAATTGATAGGTTTCTCACTTCTTTTATCCACCCAATATTTCCCAACACTTTTTCCAGAAGCTGAAATCTAAAAAGAACTAGGTGAAATATTATTTTTAAGATGATAAGATTTCACCTGATTCTCATATTGAGCCTTCTCAGCAACATTATAAGTCTCATCTTTTAAATTTGATGATTTTTTGAAGTTTTCATTAATCTTCATCATGGTAATTTCGAACATAAGATGTTCTGATTGAAACTTTTTAACCTCTTCTTACATTGCTTCCAGCTTCTGGATATGATCTTCAATCATCTTTCCCTATTCATTAATTTGGTGTTTTTAACCTGTAATATCTTGAATGTATTCATCCTCTTTATTGATGAATTATTTTCTTCCATCATAAAATTATTCATGATATTTCCTCATTACTCTAATTTCTTTCTTATGTGTTTTTTTTCTCAATAAAAGCAACAAGTTCAGTTCTAAGTTGAAACTCTTTATATGATTCTTCACCTACTTCTTCAATATGTAATGAAGTTTTTGTTCTCTCGAATTTTATAATGAAGGTTATGAATTTTTTTCTGAACTTTCATCTTCAAATGTATTGTTATCAGTTGAGTCTGGTTCAACTTTCATACTCAACATAATTCTTTTGTTCCCTATAAATTTCTTCCTGTATCTTTTGGAAAACTTTTCTTCCTTATAATTTTTTTCCACTTCTTTGGTTGAAGTTTTTCATCTGAATCATCTCGATATTATATAACATTATTATTCAAAAAATTCTTAGCAAAGAATCTGATTCTAGCACACTCAAAATATTTAAGAATAATTTTACCTCTATACTTGCCTCTTCCTCTTTGATAGTTCTTGGATATTAGGGGCATAATTTTTTCATTCAACTCATCATCCTCTTTATCTTTGGACTCAAAAGGATCTACTTCCTCACTATACTATATTTTTTTATTTCTCATAGATTTAAAATCCATTTCATCTTTCATATTATTTTAAAACATTAGGGATTTTTTTATTACATAAGCAATAAGAAAGATATGCAGTTCATCAAGAGATAAATCATCCTTACCTTCTAAAGAAGAAATTTTAGAATCAACCCTGTTCAAAAAGTTTCTCATAAGTTTCTTCACAATTGTAGAATCTTCCTGGATATCTCCAAATTCTATGATGTTGCAAATAATTTCATTTATAATGGTAAATTATTAATCAATTGTTTCTTCATATCTCAATCTGATGTCTTCATACTTACTATGATTGATTTGTAGCTTTACTCCCTTAAATTTTTTCCCTTCAAAAACACCTTCCAACTTGTCCCACATTCTTTTTGAATGTTTGAGACCCATCAACTTCTAATAAATATTTTCTAATAATGATATGAGAATATAACATTTATCCTTTCTGTTAAATTCTATATTTCTCTTATTAGCAAACATCATGGGATCATATTTTTCAATAGGTGGAAAACTAATTGTAGAAGCATCTACAACTTCTAGGATAATGTATAAGAGTTAAGGAATCATCCTATTTTTTCACCCACAATAATTTTTTCCATAAAATATAAGAATTTCTTTACTACTGATAGAATTTATATTATCCGTGATAAAGATTCCACAAGGGAACCTAAACCTCCCTCTAATACCAATTGAAGTTACAAGGATCGAATAACAACTGATAAAGAGGGTTGAATCAGTTGTACACTTTTTATAAGTTTTAAAACATTTGGAAACATAACCCCTACAACCTTTCAAGATTTATATCCTTATCAACCTTTAGTAAATTCTCATGTATGAAAATATTGTAAAGTAAGAAAAGAACACAAGATTTACAAGGTTATTCCTTTATGTGAGGACCAACATCCTGGCCATAGCCACTCCCATGAGTCTATGGAGTTTCCCTATTATGAAGAAGTGAATAAAACATGGTCCAAATCCTATTAGACATATTCTATCTCCCATTAGAAATATTATAATGAATCCTATTAGTTTAAAATGTTTTATTATAAAAAAATGATCCAAAAAAAGAATAAATACTTTGTTGAATCTTCTCCTCACTCAGAATACGGGATCTGATTTTTGTAGAAATATAGATCTGATTTTCTCATAAATCCGGTTCTGATTTTCTGAGAATAGAGTTTCGAATTTTATTAGATTTATTATTCCACTTTTTATTTCCTCAAAAACTCAATATAGATAATCTTCAATGATGTGTGAACATTTCATTTAAAATTATTCAGTGATCATCCTTTTACTCATATGTAATATAGAAAATGAATGAATTATCTAAGAAAATATTTATAATAAACTCAAAAAACAAAGGCTAGAAACATGAAATCTTTCCCGCCTCCATAGATCTCAAAACTCCTTAAATATATCACATTTAATGTTGAATATTTGACTTCTCCAAAACTCCTTAAATTTACCTGAGATATTTGAAAAATTGAATATCAAGTTTGTCCTCTTAGACATTTTATATCTTTCTTATAACGATAATGCTAGATCTTGTTTCCGTTTTTGTAGAATTCTGGTTCTGATTCCTGCAAAATGTTGGTTCTGATTTCTTCATAATGTTGGTTCTAATTTATACAGAATTTTTATTCTATTTTTTACAGAATGTTGGTTCCCATTTATATAGAATCTTGATTCTGATTTTTCTCAGCAAAACTAGTTCCAATTTGCTGAGAAAATAGGTTCTGATTTTCTCAAAAAAAATTGAATTTCTTTGAATCATGCTTTTTTTTATCAAAAAAACTAGTTCTAATTTTCTTATAATCATGGTTCCAATTTTTCTTAGAAAATTGGTTCAATTTTTCCCATAAAAATGGTTCTGATTTTCTGAAAGTATTGGTTTTGATTTTGGTTAGAAAAATGGTTCTAATTTTTTCAGAGTATTGGTTATGATTTTTCTCATAAAACTTGTTTGTATTTTCTCATAATCTTGGTTCCAATTTTTCTCACAAAACTGGTTCCAATTTTTTCAGAAAACTAGTCCTTATTTCTCATAAAACAAGTTCTGATTTGCTCAGAATCTTGGTTCCCAATTTTCTCAAAAAACTTGTTCTTATTTGGGTAGAATGTTGGTTCCAATTTGGGCAGAATACTGGTTCTAATTTGTGAAGAATTTTGGTTCTAATTTCCATGGAAGAAAATTTCATCAAATTTTTCCTTCTTTATAATGATTTTAATTTCTTGAAATATCTCCACCATTTCTTCAAAATCATTTTTCATGAAATATTTAATGATTTTTTAGAACTTCTTAATTATAAAAGAATCATCCGATTTTGTTTAGAAAATTCAAATAACTTTATAACATGTAACTTCTGAATCTTCATCAACAACATTTTTCAAAACACTTCAGCAACAAAAAGACTTATTCATTCTGAAACTTCTGTCTTGATAAAATTCTCTTTTTAAAACAGAATATTCATTCTTCCTGGATAAAAAAATATTATTATAAGAAATGATTTTTTGTCAAAAAATTAAAAGAAACATTGTTAAAACAATTTATCACAAAGGTACTTCAAATAATAAGGATGCTCACCAATCCCAAATTTTGGTTGAACTTGAGGTGAAGGAAGCGAAGTTTATTTAGATTTTTAAAGATCATTGTTAATATTTTAACTATATTTAAACATAATAATCTTGCTCCATTAATTTTACAATTAATAATAAATTATAATGTGGGTAGTGAGATCAAAACTTCCCCACACCAAATATTATCCATATAATAATGATGATGAGTGAACCTTTTCAAAATTCTTGTGCATGTATGTATTTTTCTCACTCAATATATCATCATCACATTATCACCATCAATATATATTCACAATAAAAATTTATGGGAATCATTTAGTTTTAAAATGTTATCTTTAAAAATAACTAATTCCCGCCCCCTACTCATGGTGATATACTCACTTCCGGGGCTATCACACTTATAGAAGATTTTGGAGCTCATCTGGTTGATTGGGAAGTGGTCAGTTATTAATCAAAGAAATCATAAATCATACACAGACTAGTTAAATCATCACATAGTGTTTGAGGTGGGAAATTATATATTAGTAAGAGTTTCACTGTGATTTGGACAATGCGAGGTTCAAATATAGGTATTTTTAGTGTCGAGATTTGTTACGCTAATCATGATTGATGATTTAGTTAGTAAGATGGTATACCAGCTAGATCACCCATTTAGATAGAGTGTTATAAATAATCTATTCTATCTATCTCAACTCTTAAGATATCACTCTAACCCTTCTCATGTTTTCAATGAAGAAGATTTCAATATAGAGGAAAATGTATCACTCAAGGAATGATGAATATTTTTTTTGAATCATAGTAGGAAACTTCGTTAAGGGGTGATGGAACCCCTAGTACATCAACAATGTAAATGTGGGAGTCTTAGGAGAAATTGGTAGACATGTGATCGTAGAGGTCAAAATTGTTCATCGATAATTCTCAATGATACACCTCGAGGGCAATTTTCTATATTATGGGTAAAAAATAATAAACTACATGCATATAGTTATGAATTTAATTTAATTTTTATAAAACCATTTATATTTTTACTAATATTATATAACTAAGTGGGTGGAGGATGTTGGATATTGAATATACAGATTATACACAAGAGGGGGTGAATTGTGTCCTTCAGATTTTTTGTTAACTCTTTGATTGAATGAGTTCTGTCCTCTATGCTTTATCAAATTTGATCATGCAGCGGAATAAGTAAAATAAGGGACACATAGATGTATAGTGGTTTGGGGAACAGAATTCCCCTAGTCCACTCCACCAACGCTCAACTCCACGAGCTTGGTGATTTTCACTATCTGGTCCTCTTTTCCACAGACCTTCCAACAACTGAAAAACATGCAGTTGACACCTTTACAATTTTCAGGCCAACAAAGCCTTCTAGATCAAACAATAACCTACTCAGCTTAGTACGAGAATCTGGTCACTCAAGATAAAAAGAAATTTAGAAAGAACTTTTTCAGTTTATCTTCACAATTGCAACAGAATGAAATTGATAGGAGATGGATCGTCGTCTCTTGAAATATTTATTTTCAAGTAGAATCTGTTCTAAGTCGATCTAGTTGCAGTAGATATAGAGATATAATTCACAACTTCAGTAGTAGTAGATCCATAGTAGATATTTGATGTAGAACAAGTGAATCTTCTATCGAGTTCCTTCTTCTTAAATAAACAGATCTTTGACGCTCCTTTTGAATCAGCAGAACTGAGTGATTTATGTAGTCTCTGTTTTCCACCTTTTTGAATAATAGATTGATCATCACACTCATGTGACTGCTGTTTCAGAAAAAAACATATATAATAAAGCCAAGTACATCCCCTGCACATTTAGATCTATAAAATTCACCTTTTGATTCATGATATTCAAAAATTTGAATTTACAGAGTAGTCGTAAATTCCCTGATGACTCAGTATAAAAATCTCCTTTTAATTCGATCTTTAATCCATTGATAAAATGTCTTTGAATCGTCAAAGTCGTATTTTAAAATTGACTTTAAATCTAGCTTGAAATTCTCCTAACAATCAGCTTGTTCACCTTTGCATAAAAATATAATCTTTCAATCTTTCTAATGCCAAACATAAGGTTGATGAGGTGGCCTCCAAATGGAGGGTTGAAAACGTAAGGTTGAAAGTAAACGTAGGGTTCATGTTACATTCTTCAAATGTAAGGTTGATCATAAATGTAGGGTTGATCATCCATACTTCTTCTTCAACTCTCAGACGAAAGATAAAATATCCATTCAAAGAACGTAAGGTTGTTTACAAAAGTAAGGTTGATGAACCATACTTTTGAGAAACAAACGTAACGTTTAGTACATATATATGGTTCTCCTTCTATACTTTGTTGATAACCCAAACGTAAGGTTCCTTTCTAACGTAAGGTTATCCTTCCATACTTTGCTGATAACGTATGGTTGATTAACCATACTTTTCTCTTATCTCAAAAAGTATACCCTCTTTTTATCATTACGCTAAATTTATCCACGTAGGGTATGAACAGTGATTCCAGGACACGCTAAAGCAGATCCAGAATAATTAAGGTATGAACAGTGTTTCCAGAACGTGCTAAAATAGTTCCCGAATAAGTAATAAATTCTCGTTATTTCAAGAGTAAAATAAATTAATAAATTCTTTCTAAATACTAAACAAAATCATTAGAAAATAATTAAGGGTATCTGTGAGCATCAAAATTATCATAAAGAGATAAAGTATTATTTTCAATAATCTCCCCCTTTAAATAACATTATTATGTATTATTGAAAACAATACTTTTCTCAACAATCTACCCCTTTTTTATGATAACAAAACCCATAAAATAATTAATGAAATCAACTTAAAAAATTTAATTACATATAGTTGTGAAATTTTGAAAAGATAAATACAATATTTATTTTTCCTTAAATTTACCCATTTTTAATTTCCCCCCCAATAAGATAAATATAAAACAAAATTTTTACCAAAAAGATACTTAAAAAAATTAGTGTTTATCCAACGTTCTCCCCCTTTTTGTGATATCAAAAAGATTGATAAAATATGGAATATAACACAGATTGATGTTGTACTGAACATTAGTAAATTCTATAATTAACTATTTAATAGTAAGGTAATCTGATATACTGGCTTATGTTAACATAAAACAGTAATAAACAAATAGATAAAGAAACAAATAAACAAGGGAGGAAATTTTCATTCAAAAACAACAGTATGTACATGGCAATGATATACACATGAATCAAGGTTTGGGCAAGGTAGTCAATAGGTTCTATCTCCTCTGGATTATAGACTTGATTTTTGTAAACTGTTCCCTGAGTCTATTCATCATCCCATCTCCAAGTTTGATAATGATCTCTCTGTTCTCATGAGTCATATTAATATCCTCGATTAAATTGACCCTGAAAAACTCATGCATCCTTTCCTATTTTTCAATAAACATTGAAAGCTTCACTGAAATCTAATTTTACAGTGTTTTGATTGGTGCCTCACTAGATTTCAGTTGATTCACTAAAAATTTCTGATTGTCCAGCAACATTGATAATGGAGAACTATTACATTGATGATCTTGCAACCTATCATTCATGTTGCTCATCACGGTTGTGATAGCTTGAAATCTTCTGATTTAATCAGGTGAAGTACCTGATCCACTAACAGCACTATTTGTAACTGATGCAAATTGGTTCTCCATAAACCATTTTAGATCTGATAAATCTGACTTCATAACCATTTTAAATTTCAACTTAACAACTACGTTTAGCATATCCTCTTTGAACATTTAAACTTCTTTCTTTGAGACTATACTCTCCTTCAGCTTTTGAAATCTCAATTGTTCTAAGTCTAAGGCATTCTCAGAGTGACATTCTCAGATTCCAACTAAGACACCTTTTTGTACAGTTCTTTAAATTTGTTCTTTCTTGAATTAGAGGCACCCTCTGCTTGATTTGCATTCTCAGGCTCTGTATGATGCAGCAGTACCAAAGGTAATGAGTCATCATCATATTGTTCTTTCTCTTTGTCCTGAGTGGGTCGGTCCACATATTTTTCCTTAGAGTCCTTAGACTCCTCCACAGAAAAATCCTCTTGAAGTACCTCTATTGGAGCATCAGGGAGACGTTCATCACAAACATCATCATATTTGTCTTCCACTGGAATTTCGAGAACAATATTTTCACGAGTTTCCTGAGGTCTGGCCACTTCCTCACCAGGCTCTGCCTCCTTATCTTGTTCCTGTTGATGTGTAACTTCAACATCAGCTACAATCTGTTCCTGAGTCTCCCTTTGAGCTTCTTTTTGAACTCCTGATCCCTCTACTAGTGTTGTACTTTCACTAACATCTTCCATGGACTTATTAATAATAGATTCTCTTACAAAAGTATAAGAAAATAAATCTTATGTTGTTTCCAATGCAGGGGAAGTAATTTCCTCATTAATAGGCCAAGTTCTTCGAGATTAAAGTCCCTCCTAACTTCTCTCTTCCTCAGCATCTTCCACTTCATATCGGATCCTTCTTGCTACATTGCTGACTCTTGATTCAGGTTGTCCCTCCTTGGACTTACCAGGTTGAACCGGAGCACTCTCTAAGTCATCCTTATCTCCTACTGGCAAAAGTTTTCTTTTAATGATGCTCCAGAAATAGCCAATTTTTCTTATAGTTCTAGAATTGAATACATATCCTTCTTAAACAACAGTTTGGAAATAAATCTACCGAAGGGGTAAAAGTTCATTCGGGCATCACATTGACTACATTAATTGAGGTACCTTACCATGTGCCTTGGTAAGTTTAATTTGATATCACTTAAAAGAAGATACATTATATATATCAGGGTACAAAATCTTTTCCATTTCTGCCATTCTTGGAGCAATTCCAGTCTGAACAAATTTAACCAGGATCTTCTGATCCGGTTCTAAATCTTTCACCATGATTTTCTTAATAGTAGATGTTCCTAAAAAAGGATATAATTTCCTTGGATTTATGCACAACATATCTTATGTTTTTCAAATAAAAATGGTATACTCCTTCAAGCGGGAAATTTAGAACTTTTCCTATTTCAATAGAAGAGATTGAGAAATCCATATCCTCTATCTTAGCCATCATTCTGTCTTCAGTATCTCCCATACTAAAATGTACAGATCGGAAGAAATGACGCATTTCTACCTCATAAAAAACTCAGACATTTCAGAATTGAATTTCTGCTCAAGGTTTTGAAAAGATAAAGCCTTTTTCAACAACAGATTTGTCTCGAACAACCATTCCATATCTATAACTTTACCTTGAAAAATTTTCATCCAACTGTCTTTTTCTTCTTCACGTCACTGCTCTTGGGTTGATCTTCCCTCTTGGCCTTTGCCATTTCTGAGTATATTTCTGAAGGTTTGAAGATTTTAGGGTTTGAGGATTCGAAGATCAAGGGTGTGCAAAAGTATGCGGTTTTCAGGTTCGAAAGGGTTTTGTTGGAAAAGAAACGGTTTCGAATTCAAAAGGGCTCTGACTGCCTTGATTCCTGCGTAATCACTAATCATTACATTTATTTAAAAAACAAATAAAATTTACGTACAACAAATTTAATCATAAAAAATCCTAAACAGTGTTCATAAACAAAATAAAATTTGCAAAAATAAATAAAATTTAATAAATAACATTAAAAGATTTTATTTAAAATTAAATAAACCTAGATCCCCCTTAATAAAATAAAACCTTGGAGTGGGAACTGCTTTCATAAAAATATCTGCTAATTGAATTTCTGTATTAATAAATTCTAAAAATATATCCTTTTTAATAACACGATCTCTTAAAAAGTGATGCCTTATATCAATGTGCTTAGTTCAAGAATGACTTGTAGTATTTTTTGAATTATTAATTGCACTTGTATTATCACATAAAATAGGTGTATTATTAAAATTAAATCCAAAGTCTATAAGAGTGTTTTTCATCCACAACACTTGTGCACAACAACTTCCAGCAGAAACATATTCTGCCTCGGCTGTTAACAGGGAAACAGAATGTTATTTCTTACTAGAACATGACACTAAAGACTTTCTTAAAAAGTGACATGTTTCTAATGTGCTTCTTCTATCTAATCTAAAACTTCCAAAGTCAGCATCTGAATATGAAATCAAATTAAAATAAAAAGTTTTAGGATAAAGTAGAGATTGAAAAATAGTTCCTTTTAAATATCTAAAAATCTTTTGACAATAGTTAAATGATATTCTTTGTGATTTTATTGAAATATAGCACAAAGACATACTGAATAAATTATATCTGACCTGCTAGCAGTAAGATATAACAAACTACCAATCATACCCCTATATAACTTGTTTTCAACTGATTTCCCAGTTTCATCCAAATCATGTTTTATATTAGTACACATAGGAGTTGTAAATGGCTTGTTGTTTTCAAGTCCATATTTCTTATGTAAATCAGCAATGTATTTTCTTTTATTTAAAACATTTCCAAAATCTTTTTGAAATATTTGAATACCCAAAAAGAAATTTAACTCTCACATCATACTCATTTCAAATTCTTCCTTCATTAATTTAGAAAATTCATGACAAAGAGTTTTGTTAGTTGATCCAAAAATTACATCAACAAAATAAATTTGAACCAATAAAACATTATTTATCACAGTTTTCTTAATGAGTGTTGGATCTGCCAATCCAACAGTGAAGTCATTTTTCAAAAGAAAAGAAATTAATCTTTCATACCAAGCACTATGTTCTTGTTTAAGGCCATAAAGATCTTTAGTAAGATTAAAAATAGATTCAGGTTTTTGAGAGTTTTCAAAACCCGGAGGTTTCTCAACCTAAACTTCCTCCATTAAATAACCATTTAAAAATGCAGATTTAACATCCATCTGAAATAATTTGAAATTCATATAAGATGCATAAGCTAAAAGGATTCTAAGGGCTTCTAACCAAGCTACAGGTGCAAAATTCTCATCATAATCTATTCCTTCTTCTTGATTATATCCTTTAGCTACTAATATTTCTTTATTTCTAGTTATTGTGCCTTGGTCATCTTGTTTATTTCTAAAGACCCATTTAGTTCCTATTACTGGATAATTCTTAGGACTTTCCACTAATTCCCAAACTTCATTTATTTTAAACTGGTTTAATTCATCTTGCATTAGTATTACCTAGCTTTCATCATCTAAATCTTCTTTTATAGTCTTGTGTTCTTGTTGGGATAGGAAGGCAGAGAACCCCAGTAGGTTTCCTAAGTTTCTACTAGTTTAAATACCAGTCTCTAAGTCACATATCACAGTTTCTAAAGGGTGATTCTTTAGGGTTCTAGAATGTCTAGGAAATACATTTAAAGGTTCTTCAGTATCATGTTCCTCTGAATTGGACTGAATTTCTTTTATATCATTTTCAAAATCATTCTTTAAGTTCTCAAGTCTCATGTTACCATTAGAGTCAGGTTCATCCATTTGATCTTTCCTTTTCTCAAAGGGATCAGATTCATCAAATTTCACATGAACTGATTTTCAAAAATCCATGAATTTTTATTATAGACTCTATAATCTTTGGAGGTACCTGAATATACTAAGAAAATACCTTCATCAGATTTTGGATCGAACTTACCAAGATTATCTTTGGTGTTCAAGATGTAGAACTTTCATCCAAAAACATTAAAGTAATTTACTTTAGGTTTTTTGTTATTCCATAGTTCATAGGGTTTTTTTTCAAAATAGGTCTAATTAAAACTCTATTAATTATACATCAAGCTATATTTATAGCTTCTTCCAAAAAATGTATGTGTAGGCTATATTCATTTAACATAGTTCTAGCCATTTGTTGAATTGTTCTATTTCTTCTTTCTACAATCCCATTCTATTGAGGTGTTCTTGGTGGAGAGAAGGTATGTTTAATACCCATGTTTGAGAAAAAGGAATTAAATTCCTGATTCTCAAATTCTCCACCATGATCACTTCTCAATGAGATTATATTAAAACCTTTTTCATTTTCAACAGATTTGCAGAAACTTTCAAATAAAGTAAAAGCTTTATTTTAAAATTTCAAAAAGAAAATCCAAGTAAATCTAGAATAATCATCAACTAATACATAAATATATAATTTACTAGCTAAGCTTGCTAATCTGGAAGGTCCAACCCAATCTATATGGATAAGTTCTAGAGGTTTAGTTGTAGAAACATTATTAACATATTTGAATGATGATTTGCATTGCTTTCCAAGTTGGCATGCATCACATAATCTGTCACTTTCAAATTTGAGACTAGGAAAATAAAAAACATGATATTTCTTAGATAATTTATGTAAAACATATACATTGCAATGTCCAAGTCTCCTATTCCAGATCCAAGAGTCACTTACTTTAGTAGTCAAGCAGTTTACTTGTTGTTTAAACTAAGAATTTAAATCCAAAGTATAGACATTATCAGTTCTTGGTGCCTTAAATATAAACATTTTATCTTTAGAAATAGTACAACAATTGTTAGTAAAATCAACAGTATATCCATCATCACAAAGTTGCGAGATACTTATCAGGTTGTGTTTTAAACATTGTACATAAAGTACTTTGTTGATTGAGACTATTTTTGGATCTCCAATAGTTCCAATTCCAATGATTTTTCATTTGTCATTGTCACCAATTGTGACAAGTCCTCCTTCCTTTTGAGTGAGTGAAGAAAAATTCAATGAGTTTCCACAAATATGTCTTGAGTAGCAACTTTTCATGTACCATATATCTTTTCTACTCTGGTGGCCTACTACCTGCAAATACATTCAAACAAATTTCTTTGTTAGCCATATTCTGTTGGGTCCAGGGGTGTTATCTAGCAATGATCTGGGTATCCATATTTGATTTGTTATTTTAAAATTAGCTGAATCATATAATTCTTTTGAAACATAGGCTTTCTTAATACCACAAATTTGAGGTTATCTTAAGAAATAGTTTTTAGCTATATGTCCCTTTGTCCCACAAAAGTTACAATTAATATTTTAGAGTTAGGAACAAAATAATTTTTATATAGCATAGGTTTTTCTCCTTTACTTCCAATTCCAAATATCTCCTTTTTAATGACTATTTTTCCAAGAATTTCATTTAATGAATTCTCTCCTTTTGTAAAAACCAATGCAGCCTGTTTGTAATATTCTACTTCATCCTGCAGTTTTTTTATTCATGATTCAAAATTAATATAGTTAGTGTTAATAGAATTGTATTTATCAGTTAATTCCTTATGTTGTTTCAGAATTGTATCTATTTCATCTGAAATAGATTTATGTATGTTATTTAGTGACTTATGTTTCTTAAATAGTGAGTCATATCTTTTTTCAAGCATATTGCAGTAGGCTGAAAGTTTTTCATTTGTGTAGCTTGA
The DNA here is from genome assembly GCA_963277665.1 of Viscum album. Lineage (NCBI taxonomy): Eukaryota > Viridiplantae > Streptophyta > Magnoliopsida > Santalales > Viscaceae > Viscum > Viscum album. The sequence continues at coordinate 2,029,261,362 of OY728133.1, forward strand.
TTCAGAATTTGATTCATTATTTGAGTCAGAGGAGTAATATGAGTGTACCTCATCGGTTTCTTCCATGAAACACATGTTTTCTTTTAGATTGACTTCTTCTTCCTCTGAGCTTGATTCAGGAGAGCTACTGGAGTCTTCATATACACTCTAAGTGGATTTATAGCTTTCTTGTCTTTCTGCTCATAGTCATTTCTTTTGAAGAATTTCTTCTTCATTGAATCATTCAATTGTGGGAAATCTGGTCTGATATGCCCTATATTCTTGCATTCATAGCATCTTACTTCCTTATTATCTCTCTTAATGGATTTTTTGATGTCTCTTTTCTTGACGTAGAATTATCTAAATTTTCTGGCTAGATGAGCCAGTTCTTCATCTGAGTTTGATGACTCAGAGCTCTCTGATTTAGTATTGACTTCTCGGTTTCTTCATATTTATATTATTTTTTTGTGAAGTTACCATCAAGGCAGTATCATTCTTTTTGATGTAGTCTTTATGTTCATTTGCCTCATCTTGAATTTTAGCTTCGTACATCATTAGTGTACCAATCAACTCTCTCATGGTTAGATTTTTTACAGGTGTTGATTGTCTGATTGCAGCAGAGATACCATTCCATCGAGTAGGAAGTACCCTCAGTACTTTTAATGTTTGATCATCCTGCTTGACAGATTCTCCTAGAGCTGTTAAATTATTGACAATTTCTGTCAATCTCCCATTCATTTGGGTAATGCTTTCACATTCAAACATTCTGAAAGTATCAAATTTCAATTTGGCAGCAGCATATATCATTTTTCTCACATTGTATGTTCCTTCATATTCCACAGTTATTGTTTTCCACATCTCATATGCTATCGGGCAATGAGATACTCTGTTAAATTCATCTGGTCCTAGACCGCAGATGATTGCATTCATATCCTTCAAATTCAAATCATACTCTGCCTCTATACCAGCACTCCATGTCTTAGGATCTTCAAAAATTTCATAAGGAGTCAGAATCATTGAATAGATTTTATATCTGAGGTTTTTCAGATATATTATCTTGTCCGATTTCCAGCACCCATAGTTGTCTCCATTAAAATATGGTGCTCTAACCATTGGCATCCCTTCTCTTGTATCATTCATGATGCTCTGTTGTATAATATTTAAATACTTCTATCATGATAAGGATTTATCAGAAGCACCACATCTGATACCAATTGTTGGATCTTGAATATACAGATTATACACAAGAGGGGGGTGAATTGTGTCTTTCATATTTTTCGTTAACTCTTCGATTGAATGAGTTTTTTCCTCTGTGATTTATCAGATTTGATCATGCAGCGAAATAAGTAAAAGCAGGGACACATAGATGTATAGTTTTTCGGGGAACAGAATGCCCCTAGTCCACTCCACCAAAGCTCAACTCCACGAGCTTGGTGATTTTCACTATCTGGTCCTCTTTTCCACAGACCTTCCAACAACAGAAAAATAGGCAGTTGACACCTTTAGAATTTTCAGGCTAACAAACCCTTTTGGTTCAAAAATTAACCTACTCAGCTTAGTACGAGAAGCTGGTTACTCAAGATAAAAAGAATTTTAGAAATAAATTTTTCACTTGATCTTTACAATTGCAACAGAATGCAATTGACAGTATATGGATTGTCGTCTCTAGAAATATTGATTTTCAAGTCGAAGCAGTTCTGATTCGATCCAGTTGTAGTAGATATAGAGATATAATTCACAACATCGGCAGTAGTTGATCCACAATAGATATTTGATGTAGAACAAGTGAATCTTCTATCGAATTCCTTTTTCTTAAATAAATAGAGCATTGACGCTCCTTTTGAATCAGCAGAACTGAGTGCTTTAAGCAGTCTCTATTTTCCACCTTTTTTAATAATAGATTTATCACCACAATCATGTGCCTGGTGTTTTAGAGAAAATAGATATAATAAATCTGAGCATATCCCCTGCACATTTAGATCCATAAAATTCACCTTTTGATTCGCGATATTCAAAAATTTTAATTTACAGAGAAGTCGTAACTTCCCTGAAGACTCGGCATAAAAAGTTCCTTTTAATTTGATCTTTAATACATTGATAAAATTGCTTTGAATCAGTCAAAGTCATTATAACACCCGAGACTTTTATGTTATATAAATCATCAAAGGAATCTTTTTCTACACACAACACTTGCTTGTCTTGCTTTACACGAAATCGCGACCTTCCTCGATAGCTTGCGCCGTACGCAATACCGAGTTTCACTAAACAATGATATGCTAATAAAATATTATTAAAACTAGCCGTTATGAATATTAATAACCACTTTTTGAAATTTTATAAATTTTATTTTTTAAAATGGACTTCATTTTTGGATTCATAATATCGAAACTATCCTAGGGTGAAATTTTGGAATTTTTCTGAAAACTTTCAGTTTTTGATGAATAGTGAAACCACTAAGTGGTAGTTAAAAAACTGAATTTTTCATTAAACTTAATTTTACCGCTTCTATGAGTGGAATTTAAAAAATCCGAGAGACATGATTGATGTCAGTATGTAAAATGTGGTTCAATGACATGAAAATAATTTTGGGTGAATAGTAACTGTTTACATTTATTTACCACGGTTAAAAGTAAATAGGGTAATTAAGGGTAAAAATGATATTATTATTACCCAAACACATGTCCTAATTCTATTTGATAAGTGTAATTCGACTGAAAACAAACTTAGGAATAAAATATGACCATTTATGCCCACTTGGATTAGATTAGGACATTTATTATTAATTTATTTAAAGAAGGGTTAAAATAGTTAAAATCAAAGTTTAATAAGAAAATTATTTTTAATATAAGGTTATATATAAGATAAATTCGACTATATATATTCATTAGAAAGATAAAAATATTTCCTAAAAAATGGTATTTTATTTGTAATTTTTAGACATTAAATAATTTAATTTATTTATGACACAAATATGATGCAGTAATTATCTTATTAATGAAATATTGACATAATTGATGTTATAAATACACAAATAAATGTAATTTTAGACTTTATAAGAATACCACTAATTTTATAGGTTAATATGACATGTTAGTATTGATTCAAGTAACTTTTTTAGAACTAATCATTCTGTTATGATTTTCACAAAAATCAATTACTAAATAGTGTCAAAATTGACATAAAATAGTTTTTAAAACAAATATTATATTATTAATTGTTATTTTATTCCTAAAAATTTAAGGTTCAGCCAAATGACTTATATAAGGTTATATATATTGATAATAAACAACCTCGGGTTCGTTTGGCTGCTTATTGTAAGTTTATTAACCTTATATTATAAGAACACAAGAAGACACGGTAAAAGTAAAATTATTTAACTTAATGTTAAATCTAAATGATAAGGTTAACATAGGAACATAAACTTGTGTAAATTCTATTGGATGAGAGTATTGCGACCCATACCCACCTTAGCTTGTAAATAAATCAATTTTTAGCTATTTAAAACCGAATTTGTCTTTATAATAAAATAATATTTTTAGTTATTCCAAAGGTGCCCCTCTCCTCCCTTATAAAAGGGCACCTCCTCCCCCTCTTCCTCACACCACTTTGAGCCTTCAAGATCGGCCAACCCCTGCCACATTCTCCTCTCCACTTCCATAGAGACATCCTAGAGTTCATGGTCTTCTTCAAAGCCCAATTTTAGTGCCCTAAAAGGAGGTCTCAAAGAAGCACTTCAAAGAAGAGGTAATGTCTGTTACTGATTCTTTCATCTTTATTTATTCTTCCACTTCTTCTTCTTTAGTTGTTTCATTATGAAGTAATAACATCAGTATAACTCATATAATGATATGTTATTAATAGTATTAAATAACCCTATTTCACCATCTATCCATCCTACGGAAAATGAAATCACTGCGCGTGCGTACATACGGAATACCATCTTCACGTCGTGGTGTAATCTACTTTCCACCACCACCTTACTTGGATGGGTATAATGGTGTAAATAATGACTATATATGATTATTGTAAAGTGATATTGATTCTGAAATAGTATACATACACTCCAATACAATTCCATGATCATGGGAACGTTATCATCATTTGTGTGTACGTACGGAATATCGTCTCTACGATGTGATGCGACTCGTTCTACATGATCTTCATTGCATAATGATTATATAAATGAATTGAATGAATTAATATGATATATATTACACTAATAACATTCTTCAAATGAGGTATCTATAACCTAAAGAGAAGAATAAGAATTTATTCGACAAAACACGCATACGAACAAAAAGTAATAAACACCCGAATAACAAGTTGTAATGAAATATTACTAATAAGAAGCTAAGAATATGACCATATATGATATCATAACAATAATTTTGATTCTGGAATAATTCAATAACATTATTTAAATCATTATACAGGAGGTTCAGACACTTACGAGGCAAATCGGACCTAAGGTAAGGGAAATATCACAATCTCATTTTTATCCAAGATTGTTTATACTTTGGCATTTACTGGGGTGTATTTTATCATCCACATCCATGTTTCCTCAATATGTAATATTATTTCCATCCACCTACAATTTTTTAAATCCAATTTTACCCTTTGGTGAGTTTTTAGTAAAGGATATGAAAGGAATCTTTTGTCGTTTTTCGTACGAGGTGCTTTTTGACTTTTCCGACAAAAGTACGAAGAATGTTTTTTTAACTTATACGGCAAGAATGGATTTTTAAAAAATTATTTCCAAGAAGCATCCTTTAAAATTTTTCAAGTTTATTTTAAATAAACTTCTTTTAGTTTATAATTGTACGACATGTTAAGAAAGGAAAAGTGTTTTTGAAGCAAAAAGGATATTTTCCTCAAGAATGGAGTTCAAGTGTTTTATCAAAATTATTTTCCATCTAAGATAATAAAGGGTTCTGTTTTTATCCCTATTATTACATTGATTTGATTATGTTGTGATGGAATTATATTTTTATTAATTCCTTTATCTTATATTAATTGTTTAATGATGTCACGATGTTTAAGATTCCCATTTTTATTACATGGGTTATGCTATGATGTATGGTTTTATGATTTTGTGGAACACATAAGAATGGTATCATTATGAGATGGGTGGGACCTATATCTCCCTCCAATGCATTGGGTAAAGATTTTATATCTCATGAGATAGACATGGCTGGAACGGCAGGTTAAACCGGTTCATTGAAACAGGAATGAAACGAGGAGTAAACTCGATTCAGAAATGGACTTTGTCCACTAAGATAGTCTTGGCAATGAGTCTTGACTAACAAGAAATTATTCTCTATGATTATTTGTGTATTCCACAAAGTTTCATGTTTTAATTTATGATTATTGGGATTACATTGCACTACTATGATTTATCCCGTGTTATTAAATTTGATTTCCTTTGCAGGTTAAGATTTCGAAAAGTTATATTCTTATGTATATGATGTGATTGATATTTAATTTGTTTACCCTTACTGAGCATTTGAGCTCACCCTTTTGTATGTTTTATTTCCCCAGGTCAGGAAGAAGGTTATTAAGTATGATATTCCAAAAAGGGACTCTAGATATGATGAAATAAATGGGAGGCAAAGTAGATGTTTTATGAACCAGTTGTTTATGTTTCCCAGTTTCTAAAGACTCTATACCTATACGGTCCTTTACTGGTTTTGTTATATGTTGTAATAAGTGTGCTTCAATTTTGAAGTAATAACAATGTATGTAAAGTATGGGTCATTATAGTTGGTATTATAGGAAAGGTATAGTCAACCTTTGGAAACTAGGATGTGAAATCCTTAGTAAGAACCCTAAGGACAATTCTAAGTATAGAACACAATCTTAGTGTTTTAGAAATGACCATGAATAAACTAGGATAAGACCTTAAGTGTGAAATTTTATTATGTGGTTTTACTATTATAATTAGTGTTGCTCACACTATTCTTCTTGGTTTTAGTCAATGGCTGGAACCCGAAGGAACCGTGTTAATGTGGAATGTGACGGGCAATGAAATGATTGTCCCCCTGAGAAACCAAACGTTATGGGAGCCGGGATGCAAAATATTGTAGCCATGCTCACACAACTTTCTCAAGCTATGAATCATGCAGTACTTCCAAACGAGAAAAGGAAGGAGCAACATTCTGTTGAATCCTTTATGAGGTAGGGTCCACCTTATTTCAGTGGGTCTACTGATCCATTAGTTGCTGAACAATGCATTAGTACTACTAAAAAGATATTTTCATTTCTTCAATGTTCTGAACATGATAAAGTCATCCTAGCAGTGTATCGCTTCGAAGGAGATGTTGATCAATGGTGGAATCTTATTAAGAATATGAGGCAAAGGGATGAAATTGAGTCCATGGAATGGGACAAGTTCAAGAACTTATTTTTCAATAAGTACTTCCCTCGTATTCTCCGAAAAAAGATGGAGAAAGAGTTTCTTGAACTGAGGCAAAAGGATGATTAATCTGTTGGTACTTATGAAGCAAATTTTACAAGACTTGCAAGGTATGCTTCTGGTATTATTATCCAACCTGAGAGTAAGATCGATCGATTCTTTAGTGGCTTAAAACCAAGTCTTCTAAGGGCATTAGCCATAAGGGACTTCAATAGCTACGAGGAAATCGTTCGATTTTCTCTCAAAGTCGAGATGGATATTGGAGTAACCCATTAGTCATATGGGTTTGATAAGAAGAGGATAATGGAATTCAAAGGAAAATCTAAAGAGCACACTGAAAAGAAGATGATCTTTCCCTTATGCTCAACATGTGGAAAGAAACATGGAGGGAGTTGTCTTAAAGGGACAAGTAAATGTTTCAAATGTGGAAAGGAAGTTCATCGGGCATTTGAATACCGCAATGATGGGAAGAAGATGTCTAATGATGAAAAAAAGGAAGGGATACACAGAATGACCCTACTAAACTTAAATGTTTCAAGTGCAAGGAGATGGGGCATTATGCCAATCAATTCTCAAATCCAAGGGTTGATGATGATGGTCGACGTCAACAAACTTTTAAGGCTAAAGACAAAGGAAAGTCACATGCAATTTCTATCAGCGATGTGGAGTACGATAATGATGTGGTGAAAGGTACACTTACCATCCACTCTAAAGTAGAAAATGTTTTATTTCATTCTCGATCCACCCACTCCTTTATTTCTGACGAATTTTCTAAGGATATCACCGTATTATCTCAACAGTTAGATGTTTAGTTAGCTGTGACAACCCCTAATGGCACAACAGTCGCATCAAAAGTTTATAATTCTTCTACAATTGAAGGTTATGGGAAAGTGCTTCCTGAAAATCTTGTGATCCTTCCTATAGTGGAATTTGATGTGATTCTTGGCATGGATTGGGTTTCTCTACATGGAGCTCATATCAATTGCCAAGGAAGGGAAGTCACATTTCATATTCCAGATCAATCTATGATCGTCTATCGATGAAAGGATGAACATAACCTTCCAGTGGAAATTTCTTCCATTTTATGGGTATTGATTCCACTAAATGAAGGTTATTTATCTCAAATGGTTGGTGAGAAACTCACGATTAAGAATATTCCCATTTTACGGGAGTTTGATGATGTCTTTCTGGAGGAATTACCGGGTCTTCCACCGAATAGTAAAGTTGAGTTTTCAATAGAACTCGTACCGGATGCTTTGCCTATTTCAAAGACACCTTATAGAATGGCCCCAATTGAGTTGCTGGAATTAAAGAAGCAACTCCAAGAGAATCTTGATAAGGGGTTCATACGCCCTAGTGCGTCACCTTGTGGAGCACCTGTTCTGTTTGTTAAGAAGAAAGATGGATCAATGAGACTCTGCATTGATTATCGAGAACTTAACAAGATCACTATCAAGAACAAATATCCTCTCCCGCACATTGATGACCTATTTGACCAACTACGCGGAGATCAATACTTTTCAAAGATTGATCTTCGTTCAGGGTATCATCAATTAAGGGTCAAAAGGGAGGATATACCAAAGACGGATTTCCATACATGGTATGGACACTATGAATTTATAGTGATGCCATTTGGTTTTACTAATTCCCCTACTATCTTCATGGATCTAATAAATAGAGTCTTTAGAGACTATCTTGATCAATTTGTGGAAGTCTTTATAAACTACATTCTTGTCTATTCAAAGATCAAGGAAGAACATGAAGATCACTTGAGAATTATATTGAAGACCCTGAGAAAGGAGAAGCTTTATTCCAAATTTTCCAAGTGTGAATTTTGGCTTCAAAAAGATTCATTTTTGGGTCACATAATCTCAAAAGAGGGGATATCTGTGGATCCAGCAAAAAAAGAGGTTATCGAAATATGGTCGAGACCAACAACAGTAATTGAGATCCAAAGTTTTCTTGTTTTGGCTGGATATTATTGACGTTTTGTAAAAGATTTTTCACAATTATCTAATCCACTCACCAAGTTGACTCGGAAAGGAGTTATGTTTTTTTGGACGGAGGGATGTGAAGAGAATTTCAAGGAGTTGAAAAGAAGGTTATCCAGTGCACCTGGGCTCACACTGCCTTGTAGTGGAGAAAGGTTTGTGATCTATAGTGATGCATCCAAGAAGGGTTTGGGGTGTGTTCTTATGCAAAATGATATGGTGATAGCTTATGCCTCACGACAGTTGAAAATACATGAGCAAAATTACCCAACTCATGATTTGGAGTTAGCTGCGGTAATCTTTTCATTAAAGATTTGGAGGCATTACCTTTATGGTGAGAGGTGTGATATTTATACTTATCATAAAAGTTTAATGTATATTTTCACACAAAAGGAGATGAATATGCACCAAAGAAGATTGTTGGAGCTGATTAAGGATTACGACTGCTCAATTCATTACCACCCTGGGAAAGCAAACAAGGTGGCAGATGCATTAAGTCGACAAGACCATGCTAGTTTATCCATGATGAGGATCACAAAAGATCCAATATTTGTGGATTTACAAAGGATGGATCTTGGAATTATAATGAAAGGGGAAAATATTATCTTTCTCAAATGAATGTTCAACCATCTATACATGTTAAGATTAAAGAGTCACAGAAATAAGATGTCGAGATACAAAAGAAGGTGAGAAATCTTCCCGAATTTAACCTTGATTGTGATGGGATAATAATGTTCAGGAAGCGGGTTTGTGTTCCCCCCATCCCCAAATTAAAGAAGGAGCTACTGGATGAGGCTCATAGTTCTTCATTATCAATTCATCCTGGAAGCACGAAGATGTATAGGGACCTGAAAGAGTACTTCTGGTGGGATGGCATGAAAAGAGATGTTGCTGAATATGTCTCTCGATGCTTGGTTTGTCAACAAGTTAAAGCTGAGAGATAGAAGTCTAAGGGGATGTTACAACCATTACCCATACCCGAATGGAAATGGGAAAACATCACTATGGACTTTGTCACAGGACTTCCTAAAACTTCCAAAGGAAATAATGCTATCTGTGTCATAGTGGATCGTCTTACAAAGTCTGCACACTTCATTGCTATTAGAGAGGATTTCTCTCTGGATCAGCTTTCCAGGATATATGTAGAGGAAGTGGTAAGATTGCATGGAGTACCACTTTCTATTATATCTGATCGGGATCTGAGATTTACCTCAAAGTTCTGGCGAAGTCTTCAGCATACTCTGGATACAGAGTTGAGTTTCCGCACTGCTTATCATCCTCAGATAGACGGTCAGTCTGAGAGAACAATTCAAACTCTAGAAGATATGTTGAGAGCTTGCTCTATGGATTTCAAAGGTGGTTGGGATCAACACCTACATTTTGTGGAATTTTATTATAATAATAGCTTTCACTCCAGTATTCAGATGGATCCTTATAAAGCTCTCTATGGAAATAAATGCAGGAATCCAACTTGTTGGGATGAAGTTGGGAAAAGAAAGCTATTAGGACCTGATCTCATTGATGAAATGGCAGAAAAAGTTAGATTTATTCAACAACACATAAGAGCAACTCAGAGTCGACAGAAAAGTTATGCCGAAAACCGAAGAAAATAGCTAGAGTTTGAAGTAGGTGATAAAGTGTTCTTACGAATATCTCCCTGGAAGAGGGTCGTGATATTTGGAAAGAAGGGGAAGATGAGCCCTAGATATATCGATCCTTTTGAAATACTGGATCATGTTGGGAAGGTAGCTTACCGATTGGAGCTTCCACCGAATCTCTCTCAAGTTCACGATGTGTTCCATGTATCTCTCTTGAGAAAGTACATACCCGATCCTTCACATGTACTCAGCTCAGAAGTTGTACTGCTGGAGCAGGATCTTTCTTATGAAGAACAGCCGATAGAGATTCTGGATCATAGCGAAAAATTCCTATGAAACAAGACCACTTGATTGGTGAAAGTTTTATGGAGGAACCACCAATTAGAAGAAGCTACATGGGAGCTTCAGTATATGATGAGGGAGAGGTATCCTCATCTGTTTGTTACAAAGTGATGAATTTCGAGGGCGAAATTCATTTTAAGGGTGGTACAATGTAACACCCGAGACTTTTATTTTATATAAATCATCAAAGGAATATTTTTCTACACACAACACTTCCTTGGCTTGCTTTACACGAAATCGCGACCTTCCTCGATAGCTTGCGTCGTACGCAATACCGAGTTTCACTAAACAATGATATGCTAATAAAATATTATTAAAATTAGCCGTTATGAATAGTAATAACCACTTTTTGAAATTTATAAATTTTATTTTTGAAAATGGACTTCATTTTTGGATTCGGAATATCGAAACTATCCTAGGGTGAAATTTTGGTATTTTTCTAAAAACTTTCCATTTTTGATGAATAGTGAAACCACTAAGTGGTAGTTAAAAAACTGAATTTTTCATAAAACTTAATTTTACCGCTTCTGTGAGTGGAATTTCAAAAATCCAAGAGACATGGTTGATGTCAGTAAGTAAAATGTGGTTCAATGAGATGAAAATAATATTTGTTGAATAGTAACTTTTAACTTTTATTTACCACGGTTAAAAGTAAATAGGGTAATTAAGGGTAAAAATGATATTATTATTACCTTAACACATGTCCTAATTCTATTGGATAAGTTTAATTCGACAAAAAACAATCTTAGGAATAAAATATGACCATTTAGGCCCACTTGGATTAGATTAGGACATTTATTATTAATTTATCTAAAGAAGGGTTAAAATAGTTAAAATCAAAGTTTAATAAGTAAATAATTTTTAATAAAAGGGTATATATAAGATAAATTCTACTGTAAATATTCATTAGAAAACAAAAAACATTTCCTACATAATGTAATTTTATTTGTAATTTTTCGACATTAAATAATTTAATTTATTTATGACACAAAGATGATGCAGTAATTGTCTTATTAATGAAATATTGACATAATTGTTGTTATAAATACCCAAATAAATATAATTTGAGATTTTTTATGAATTACAGTAATTTTATAGGTTAATATGACATGTTAGTATTGATTTAATTAACTTTTTTCGAACTAATCATTCTGTTATAATTTTCAAAAAAATCAATTACTAAATAGTGTCAAAATTGACATAAAATAGTTTTTAAAACAAATATTATATTATTAATTGTTATTTTATTCCTAAAAATATAAGGTTCGGCCCAATGACTTATATAAGGTTATATATATTAATAATAAACAACTTGGGGTTCGTTTGGCTGCTTATAGTAAGTTTATTAATCTTATAGTATAAGAATACAAGAAGACACAGTAAAAGTAAAATTATTTAACTTAATGTTAAATCTAAATGATAAGGTTAAAATAGGAACCTAAACTTGTCTAAATTCTATTTGATGACAGAGTTTCGACCCATACCCACCTTAGATTCTAAATAAATCAACTTGGAGCTATTTAAAACCGAGTTTGGCTTTATAATAAAATAATATTTTTAGTTATTCCAAAGGTGCCCCTCTCCTCCCTTATAAAAGGGCACCTCCTCCCCCTCTTCCTCACACCACTTTGAGCCTTCAATATCGGCCAACCCCTACCACTTTCTCCTCTACACATCCATAGAGACATCCTAAGGGTCCTGGTCTTCTTCAAAGACCAATTTTAGTTCCCTAAAAGGAGGTCTCAAAGAAGCACTTCAAAGAAGAGGTAATGTATGTTACCGATTCTTTCATCTTTATTTCTTATTCCACTTATTCTTATTTAGTTGTTTTATTATGAAGTAATAACATCAGTATAACTCATATTCTGATATGTTATTATATGTATGAAACAACCCTATTTCACCATCTATCTATCCTACGGAAAATGAAATCACCGCACGTACGTACGTACGGAATACCGTCTCCACGCCGTGGTGTAATCTACTTTCCACCCCCACCTTACTTGGATGGGTATAATGGTGTAAATAATGACTATATACGATTATTGTAAAGTGATATTGATTCTGAAATAGTATACATACACTCCAATACAATTCCATGATCATGGGAACGATATCATCGCTCGTGCGTACGTACGGAATACTGTCTCCACGATGTGATGTGACTCGTTCTACATGATCTTCATTGAATAGTGATTATATAAATGCATTGAATGAATTAATATGATATATATTACACTAATAACATTCTGGAAATGATGTATCTATAACCTAAAGAGAAGAATAATAATTTATTCGACAAAAACGCATAAGAACAAAAAGTAAAAAACACCGGAATAACAAGTTGTAATGAAATATTACAAATAAGAAGCTAAGAATATGACCATATATGATATCATAACAATAATTATGATTCTGTAATAAGTCAATAACATTATTTTAATAATTATAAAGTAGGTTCGGACACTTACGAGGCAAATCGGACCTAATGTAAGGGAAATATCACAATCTCATTTTTATCCGAGATTGTTTATACTTTGGCATTTACTGGGGTGTATTTTATCATCTACATCCATGTTTCCTAAAAATGTAATATTATTTCCATCCACCTAAAATTTTTTAAATCCAATTTTACCATTCTTTGAGTTTTTATTAAAGGATATGAAAGGAATCTTTTGTCGTTTTTTGTACGAGGTACTTTTTGACTTTTCCGATAAAAGTACGAAGAATGTTTTTTTAACTTATACGGCATGAATGGATTTTTAACACATTATTTCCAAGAAGATTCCTTTACAAGTTTTCAAGTATATTTTTAATCAACTTCTTTTAGTTTATAATTGTACGACATGTTAAGAAAGGAAAAGTGTTTTTGAAGCAGAAAGGATATTTTACTCAAGAATGGAGTTCAAGTGTTTTATCAAAATTATTTTCCATCTAAGATAATAAAGGGTTATGTTTTTATCCCTATTATTACATTGATTTGATTATTTTGTGATGGAATTATATTTTTATGAATTCCTTTATCTTATATGAATTGTTTTATGATGTCACGATGTTTAAGATTCCCATTTTTATAACATGAGTTATGCTATGATGTATGGTTTTCTGGTTTTGTGGCACACCGAAGAATGGTATCATTATGACATGGGTGGGACCTATATCTCCCTCCAATGCATTGGGTAAAGATTTTATATCTCATGAGATAGACATGGTTGGAACGACAGGTTAAACTGGTTCAGTGAAACAGGACTGAAATGAGGAGTGAACTCGGTTCAGAAATGGACTTTGTCCACTAAGATAGTCTTGGAAATGAGTATTGACTAACAAGAAATGATTCTCTGTGATTATGTGTGTATGCCAAAAAGTTTCATGTTTTAAGTTATGATTATTGGGATTACATTTCACTACTATGATTTATCCCATGTTATGAAATTATGATTTCTTTTGCAGGTTAAGATTTCCAAAAGTTATGTTCTTATGTATATGATTTGATTGATATATCTTTTGTTTACCCTTACTGAGCATTTGAGCTCACCCTTTTGTATGTTTTATTTCCCCAGGTCAGGAAGAAGGTTATTAAGTAGAATATTCCAAAAAGGGACTCTAGATATGATGAAATAAATGGGAGGCAAAGTAGATGCTTTATGAACCAGTTGTTTATGTTTACCAGTTTCTAAAGACTCTACACCTATACAGTCCTTTCCTGGTTTTGTTATATGTTGTAATAAGTGTGCTTCAATTTTGAAGTAATAACAATGTATGTAAAGTATGGGTCATTATAGTCATATTTTAAAATCAACTTTAAATCCAGCTTGAAATCCGCCTAGCAATCAGCTTGCTGACTATTGCATAAAAATAACGTCTTTCAACTTTTCTGACGCCAAACATAAGGTTGATGAAGTGGCTTCCAAACGTAGGGTTGACAATGTACGGTTGAACATAAACGTAGGGCTCATGTTACTTTCTTCAAACATAAGGTTGATCATAAACGTAGGGTTGATCATCCACACTTTTTCTTTAACTCTCAAATGAAAGATAAAATATCCATTCAAAGAACATATGGTTGTTTACAAAAGTAAGGTTGGTGAAACATACTTTTGAGAAACAAACATAACGTTTAGTACTTACGTACGGTTCTCCTTCCATACTTTTTTGAAAACCCAAACGTAAGGTTACATCCTAATGTAAGGTTATTCTTCCTTTCTTTACTGATAACGTATGGTTGATTAACCATACTTTTCTCTTATCTCAAAAAGTATACACGCTTTTTATCCTTACGGTATGTTTATCCACATAGGGTATGAACAGTGATTCCAGGAAATGCTAAAGCAGATCCTGAATAAGTAAGGTATGAACAGTGTTTCCAGAGCACGCTAAAACAGTTCTCGAATAAGTAACAAATTCTCATTATTTCAAGAGTAAAATAAATTAATAAATTCCTACAAAATACTAAATTAAATCATTGGAATATAATTAAGGGTAGTTGTGAGCATCAAAATTATCATAAAGAGACAGAGTTTTATTTTCAATAATCTTCCTCTTTAAATAACATTATTATGTATTGTTGAAAACAATACTTTTCTCAATAAAGGATTCTTGATATTGTGATTTAAGAAAATAGATTGGATAGTGTAAATCTACTGAAAATAAAATTTCCCATTGAAAACCAAGTGGAAGAACATTATACTTCTATTGTCCAAGTTATGGGCTACATTCAAAAACATTTGGGGTTCAGTGGGGGTGTACAGAAACCCCAGTTTTTTGAAAGAGTTATGGTAGGGGTCTATAATAGTTCCTTAGGGGGTTAAAATGACTTCTGATAGGATCCCAAACCCCAATTATAATGGAGGTATTTTTGAAATTATTAGGAAAAAATTACTGTAAAACATCATCTAGTTATCATTCCCAGGATGCATGATTTTCCATTCATCCTCCCTTGAATCACTCTAAATAATTTTATCCATCTCATATGGGTTTTTTCTGATCTACACATCATTATTTGTGAATGGTTACTATAGGTAATTTAAATTTCATGGAAACATAAATCCCTTGATTTAGTCACCACATTTTGGTGTTTTATTTTAAATCCAAAATTCATGACATTTTTTTGTTTTTAAAATGTATATTGATTTGTATTGTTTTGTCTAAAGTATTTAAAAGTGTGGTTATATTCCTTGATCAGGTATGTAGTCACATTTTTAAACCATCCTTTTTTGATGATGAATTCTTGATTTTGAGGGATAACATGGGGTTTTCTTTGGGAGGGGTATTTTATATTTTTAGAATTCCCTATGGCTTTCTTTTCTTATGGTATGGGTGTGAACAGTTCACCTTGAAATGAAATAGTTCTAGTGAATTTTACCTTATAGAAGGGAATATGAAGATGGGGTTTTGGGTATAAAATTTTACTTAATGTTTAATTTTAAAATTAAATTGGATATTATGTTAATTCTTTTGTTATATAAAAATGGGATTGGATTCCATGACAACCCATGTTTTGATATAATGTGATATATTATTTTCATATGTTATGTGATCTGATTTTGTTATGTTATGTGTGATAAGTAGCTCTAAATATATTTTTTACCGAAGTAATTATGTATTTATAAAGTGCATTTGTTAAGGATATATTCAAAAGATGGATAAAGACTTGGGAAGAAGAACCAGGGAAGTTCAGAAGTATAAGATGGAGCAGAAGGTAGTGGTGGATGACTATTGGATTTGAATTATGTAGTGTGATATAATATATGTCCCATATATTAAAATCAATTAAAGGTTTATGTAATAATTACATGGTGTTTTTTAAAGGATATATAAGATTAATTAAGATGGATATTAAAGGATTATCATAATGGATTCTATTGTTCACCAAAGTTTTAGAGTTAATGCGGTGCATTAGCTAGTGCCTTCTATTTGATGGGGGTCACTTGTATAAATTGAATGGTAGTCAAGACAAAACATGTAGATTAGATGGATATTTCACCAGATCTACCAGTTTGAATATTAAAAAAATAGATGGCTTGGATTATTTTCTTTTAATTGTAATTTTGTGATCATCCTCTTCTACAATTATTAAATAGGACTTTTATTTTTTCCATGAAATAATATTATATTCAAAACATCATAATGCCTTGTTTTTCTATATTTTGGCTATCTATTTCATTATTTTTAATTATATTTTGTGTGTTTTCTAAACAGAATTTTATTGTAATTTTTTTATTTATGATATAAAAAAATCTTTTACCTCAAATGGACATCAACATTTATTTTTTTAATGTTTTATAACTACTGGCCAAGTTCCATAAAGTGAGTTTCTAAATAGATTTCAAGAATTTGTGATTTTGGAAGAACAAGTGGTATTAAATCATGGTTGTATAATTCTAGAGAGTCTCTTCACTTTTAATTTTACATTTAAGTGGGAGTTCACTATATTTTGATGAACGGAATTGGAATAATGAAATGTATAAATTGAAAAGTGCACAGTCTCAGACTTTAGATTTTAGAGAATGAAACTTGAAAATTGTCTATATCAAAAGCATCTTGAGATTCTGCTGAGGTGAATTAATATGGAATAAATAGAAAAGGAGAAATGGAAAATAATTCAATGTAAATCATTTAGGTTGGTTCATATTATGTGTTCTGAGATCATGGCCTTCAAAAACTAGTATTTAAATACAATTATTGAGTTAAAGGGGAAGATTTCAAACTTGTTATAAAAGTATTTTTTAATGAAAATGTGTTTTTTGTAGATAATATTTTGTATGAAAATTTATAATGAAAATTAATTAGTGGATAATGTAAATGAATTAAATATGATTTTGAGTCAACATCAATTAGTGAAGGTGGAGTTCACTAAATGTGTATAGGATTTAATTAGAATTTCATTTATATATGAATCTTGGGATGAAATGGTTACTATCATTTATATGTATAGTGGTAAAAATGATTTGGTATTTGAGGAAATCTAAGATATTTTTTAAATGAAGTGTTTTTATTAAAATAGGTCTAGGTTATTACAAAAATATAATTTAATGTAGAAGGTATATTACATTCTACCCAAATGGAAAATAAAAGTCTTAATAAGGGTATTGAGAAGTGAGAAACGACTTGAGGAAAATTGGTTGGGCCTGAACTCACGTGTAGGAATTTTTAGAAGATGAGGAACTTAAAGAAATATTAAAAATAAATAAATTTAAATTCTATAAGGTTTTATTTTATATGTTATTCTAAAAATATCATTCTCGGTGAGGAAATTAATTTATTAAAAAGTTTCACAAGTTTATTGGAATCATCAAACTTGGACTTGGGTGGTCCATCTAACTCAACATCCAATACATAGAGCACCTTGAAAAATACCTCAGAAAGGTCTGTAAAGGCAAAAAATATGAGTGATGACACACTCAAGATATTTTTGAAAAGGTGATGTGAATGTATGAATCAGTATGAGATACTTATTAGTGTTAGAATGGGTGTGGAATATACCCAGGTTAAGGAAAAATTTAATCTTAATTAGATAGCTAGAAGATGTAGGTCTTTATATGATTTTTGTAGAAGGATCCATAAATATAACATGTGGTTATAAGGTGGTGTCAAATGGAAAAAATATAAAACATTATATCTTACTGGGTGTTTAGAAGATAAAAAAATTGGAATGAAAACTTATGAAATATTAAACTTGCACCATGATCTATAAGAAACATATTTGAGAAAGGGATGGATGAACTAGAAATAAAGGTAATATTGAAAATCAACCAAGGGGAGTATGGAAAAGGTGAATAGTTTATTATATAGAAATATTGGAAGGTTAATTTCTATGTTTAAGGAATAATGTCAAATAATTGAATGTTGGAGTCAGTACATCCAGATGTATGGGGGCCAACATTGGTACAATATCATAAAGGGTCACTATATTGCCTTGTCCTTTTTAATGAAGTAACATGGATGGTGTGGGTGTTCTTTATCAAGAAATATTATAACATATTTAGAACATTTATTCGATGGATATTCATATTGGAAAGAGATATTTGATTAAATAATATGTTTTCGAGGTCTGATAATGGTGGGAGTGGAAGTAGAAAGTTTCAATTCTTTTGATAGAAGAAAAGAATTCATTTTGATAAGATGGTCCCTAGAACTCCAAAACAGATATAGTACTGTAGAAGATAAAATGGATACTATGTGAGAGATAAAAATGTCTCGAAATTCACAACAGGATTCCCAAGGAGTTTTGGAATTAAGTAGACAATAATATGGTGTTCTTTAAAAATATAATCCCTTTCACACCACTAGGGAAATATATTCTAGAAATGTTTTAGATTATAAAAAGGATGATGTATCCCACCTTGGTGTCTTTGGGTACATCAAATATTTATATTTATTCTAGTAAGATAAAAAAGTTAGAATAATATATCAGAGTTTGTTTATTTGTACGCTATGAATATGAGGACTCTAGTTTTTGCCTATGGGATAATGACCTCTAAAAGGTCATCATAAGATGAAATGTTCACATAAATTAAGGGATAATATGAATGGTTTAAAATGAAAAGTAATAGGAATTTGAGAAGAAAAAATAATCATATGATTAGTTTTTTTAAATTAATGTCTAGTTGTTCAATTTAGTTTAGACGCCACTCATGTTTCAGAACGACCTGAAAATATAGAATGAGGAATTTTGAATGAAGGTTGGGTTTAAGAGGTATATTCATGGTTAGATGTACTATAAATCTTTGGGATTTTGTAATATCAGTGAATATTTCTAGAATAAGTTGTAATATAAGAATCATAACCTTAGGAATTTAGGTGGTCTACTAGAGTTTGAATACCAGTTCAACGGTATGGGTTATACTTACACTATATACTTCTTACGCATGATGGAGATCATAAAACCCAAATAGGGAGGAAACTTTCATTGATATATGATAGTGGGATTAATTTATAATTTAAAAGATGAACTCTTTACATGATTTTTGAAATTTTGAGCTTTATAACTTCTTTTGGTAAATAAGTTATTGTATAATAAGTGTCTCTTATAGTTGAAGGAAGAAGTGAATTATAAGAAGTGGTACAAGTAAATGTTACTTATTAATGGGTTTTAAGAAAAGTATGTCATACGATTTAGTTAAATTTTATCTCCAATTGTTAAAAATGTAAAAATATTGGTGTTTCTTGGAATATCCACAGAATAAGTCATGCATCTTGAACAATTAGATGTAAAAACAACATATTTATATGGATTCCTAAATGGAAAGATATATATGATGAAATTAGAAGAATTCAAAGAATCTATAACTAAACTAGTGTGTAAACATAATATAATTATTTATGGTATAATGAAATAACCAAGGTAGTATAATATGAAATTATATTCTTTCATAGAAAAACCTAAATTCATAATTTCCAATTGGGATCATTACTACTACTAAAAGGTGTTTGATGATAGTGATTCATCATAATCCTCTTATATGTGGATGATATACTAATGGCTGGACCGTAAAATAATATTATTGAATATATTAATCTTAAGTTATTCAATATTATTAAGATGAATAAAGTTTTATAATCCAAATTAATTTTAGGGGTAAGTATATGTGGGAACTAGAAGCACTGAATGTTGACATTACTCACAATCAGAGCACATCTTACCAATAATGGAAAGGTTCAAAATTCCCCGATCAAAGCCTATCACTACCTCTATTAACAAGGCCTTTCAAATCAATCCAAAATATGAAATCATGAATGAAATATGATTTCATATACATCAAAAACATTATTTATGTTTTGACAGTAATGATTATGGAGTATTTTAGGATTTCTACTCATTCATAAATTTCTCATGTAGTGGTAGTAGTTATTAGATTAATTTAAAATTTAGTAAATTAAAAATGGGAAGTATTATAATGCATTTTCTGGTATCTCAAAGGTTTAAAAACACAAACCTTATGGTTTGGAATATATGGTCCATTACAAGGGTTTGTTCATATGGACATTGGAGGAGATGAAAACACTCAGAGGAGTGCCCCCGGATTTTCGATTACCTAAGGAGGAATTGAGATAAGTTAGATGTTAAGACTTAAATTAATAGTTATACTATCAACCATGAAATTAATGTAAATTTCCACTCTAAAGGGTTTGTTGGATATCTTAGAAGGAAATAAGGTATTAAGTGTCATTTTGTGATAGTTATATTCAAGTTCATCTTTATAATAATTTAGTGATTTACTCAATGATAAAAAAAACTCAATCGAAATATGACTTCATCTAAAATATTTTGGAAGGAGTGTTGGATCTATATAATATATAATGTAGTTGGAATATATCTAATATACTAATTAAGTGTGTAGTATAGGAAATTTTGTGGCCATTCTATGCTTCAGTGGGAATTAGGTTACCCAAAAGAAAATGAATGGAGACTCACTTTCTATTTTTATGGAAGAATAAAATAATGTTTAAATTAGTATGTGTTCTAAAGTTCTTTGGTGAACCTAATAAAACAGTTCTCAAGTGTTATATTTTAAGTTATTGCAATAAGTATTTTTTAGAAAAATAATTATAACATCTAGAAGTCATGTTTCCAAAAGATATATTTAGGATCTATATAGATACATCATAAGTAGATCCAAAGAATTATAAAATTATAATATATAGGAGGTGAAAATGGATAATGACTACCAGATCCAGATGATAAAGTGTGAAATAAGATCTGGCTCACATGGAAATAATTGTAAAGGGATTTTATAAGAAAATCATGGTGGTTCAAAAAGATTATTTATGAGTTTTGAAGAGGTTGGTGTTTGTATAAATAGAACATATTATATTTTTACCTGAGATTGTTAGTCAAGTAGGTAAATTTAATCAGTTGATTTGATTGAATAAAGGGTCTAAGACTTACTCGAAAGATAATGAAGACAGAGCATATATATCGGAGGGTAGTGCCACTTTATCTACCAGTGGGACTCTCCAATAAATTGGACTATGTGATTTTTTTGAAATATAGTCTTTTATTAATTATCCTATATAATTAATACATAGAATTAGTGCCTTTATTATAGAATAGTATTACGTTTCAAACCATGTAATCCCTTTTTGTTCTATATTATGAGTGTAATTTTATTTGTTTATTTCACTTGTGTGTGTGTTCCAAAAGGTCTAATAAATCATTATAATTCAATGAGAGATGTTATAGAATATTTCCCTCATCCAAAAGTTAACATTAGAGGATTTAGGTTCCTAAACATCCATCCTTTCTCTATGAGTGAGGTTTTGGAAGGAGTTCCTAAATTTTAGGTGTCATCAAAAAAAATTGGAATTATTTAGATATGTTATGTGATGTGAATTTATAACTTATGTGATATGATTTTAATATATAAAGACAAATATTTTTATATGGTCACTAATTCGATTTTATGACACTAATTTTAGATTTAAAAATGGGTGTTGGATATTATGCCTCTCTAATTAGTCTTGGAAGTGGAGTGGAACACTATTCTAATAAATCATCATTATTATGTGGGGTTTGAGGTTATCTTAATCCATAAAGAACTCAAAAATAATGTGTAATGATATGAATTTTGATTCCTCAATTTATTCATTCTATGGGATACAATTTCTATTCATCCTTTCTATTATTTGTGGTATGGGATGTTATTCTCAAACACCCTTAACATTGTTCATTGTTGGAGATGATATGCCCATTGAACCAAAATATTATCTAAAGATACACAACCCACTATGTCCTAAATTATTCTAATAATAATATGGGTGTTCCAACCAAATAGATCCTTTAATAGGTCAAGGGCTAGTGACTAGCACTGAGTAGGCATATCTCACATGATAAGTGGCCTTATCTTAATACACATGTATACAAACACACATCTCTACATTTTATAAAATAATTTATAAAACATATTATGAAAAACTATAATATAATAAATTCATTTCAAATTTTAATGATATCCCCAAAGTAACAAAAAGAGTATAAACCATAATGTAAAGGAGAAAAATAAAATCCCAATAATCCAATAGAAAACCAACCTAGGAACTGATGTAAGGGATCTACATAATTAAAAACTTTAGACATCACCATTATCTATGAACATCACATTAAAGAGACATTTAAATCCCAATTCATGGATACCAAGTACTAAAAATTAAATAGTGAACCCTTTATTTTCTTCATAAGACATAGCACATGTAAGAAAAACACACATGTTAGGGTGAGTATAAACATACACAATAGGATTCCCTAAAACCCACAAAGTAAATAATAAAGCCCCATTAGGGTCAAACCCACTAAAAAATTATATCCCACCTAATAAAGAAGAATAAAAAGATCTATATGTTCTTTCAATTTATATAACCTAAGGAACTAAGTCTCACTTATAAATTGGTTAACTAATTAAACAATCAATCAACATAAGCAACCCAAGAATCCAAGTTACCTAGTTAAACCAATCCCACACAGCCACTTATAGTACATAATAGGTGTGATAACCTAGGTAATGTGAATAATAAATAACCTATATGTCTTATTAATATTGATAATTTTACTTTATGGGTTCATATTTACCATAATAATTTTAAGTAACTTTTCAATCGAAAAATAAATATTTTTATTCAAAATAAAGTGTACAAATATATTATACAGTTTTATTTATATAATAAATTTATAAATTGATGAAATTGAATTTTATAAAACAGAATTATATTTCAATGTCATTATATCAAATATATATTATGCTGAATACTTTGTATTTTTCTGAAAATATTGATATTTTAGTAAATATTGAAAATATAGATTTTTTCAAAACTATCATTTTTTCATTCAATGAAATAATTTAAAATATTTATTCTATTATTAGTTTTTTTTAAATTAACATTATTTACAATTTATTAAACACAATATAATTTCTTCCATAGGATATTTCATTATATTTTATTTTGGTATAAATTCACTTTTAGACTAAAAAACTCATTTTTTCTAACTTTTTTTCATTGAGTTATGTGTTCTTATATTAATATTAATTTCTTGCACTAATAAAAATATTATCTTAAAAAATTTATTTCATATTTTTAATAATAATTTTCAAATTTATAAATGAGGTAAATTTCATTTTTGGTCATAACAAAATAGTTAACATGGTAAAAACATTTCATTACTATGAATGTTAAAATGGGTTAACTATGTTTAAAAATAATTTATAAGTTATAGAAATATCATATTTTATTTTATTGGATTATATTATTTTAACCATTGACACCTTATCTTTTAATTTTAATTTTTTGAGTTCCATTTTCCAATGAATAAGACATTATATTATTGTAAAACATTGAATAATTACAAAATTGCCACTCCCCTCGCCTAAAAAAGTGTGCCCCCTATCCACTCTTACTCACACCACCTAATCCTCTAAGTCAAAAATATCCCTGACCATATACCTTCAAAAAAATATTTACCCACTACCTAGAGGTACTAGTCCAACAAAAGGACCAGATCTAGAAGGTATAAGGTGTATGTAAAATGAGGCTTTATATTCATAGCTCATAACTGAGGGTTTTCAGGTTTATTTATTCTTAAACCTCCTTAAAATATTCTATAACTATGATTATATAATAACATAAATAATTTCAATATATTTATATTTTACTATGTCAATTTTAAAACCCTTTTTCATCTCTTTTTATATGTTATGGGAAATTAAAACATCACTCGTGCATACATGTTGACTACCACCTCCATGAATCGATGTGTTTCATTTTTCATCACCACCAAACATGGCTAGTTATTATATCATATTTAATGAATATATATGAAATTAGTAAAATAATAAATATTTTTAGTGATAATTAATTGCTTAAATTCTTACCCTTACATCTGTTGGAAAATGACAGTGTTGCTTGGATGTATGTGTGGACTTGCACTTCTATGCAGTAAAGTGATTCGTCTTTCGTGGCCTCCATTCATGAATAGTTATAAAATAGTATTTATGGTATTAAAATGAAAATTATTTCAAGTCTAATATTCAATAGATGATGGAACAATGACCCATTTCACCACAGTTATCTTACTAAAGATATTTTGTAATTATGAACTGAAAGTCCTCAAAACATCCTACATGAAACTAACTAATTAAATAATTAAATAAGCAATAAAAATAAATTAAATTAAATAAATAATAATTAGGGAATAAAATAGAAAAAAATTATTATGAATTTATGAAATTTATATAATATTATTATACTGTATTTAAAGCACATATATGGAAATTCAGACTTAAGGTAAAGAATTTTTCTTCGAAAACATCTTCTAAAATATTAAAATATCTTTCTACTCTTTTTCCTCTATATATGTGTAGGTATGTTATTTATATTATGAAATTTTTTTAAATTAAAATTATACCATGTTTTAACTTATCAATTAATTTTTTAAATATGACTGTTAAATGTTTTTCAAAATGGTTATTTTTTAAATTTTTATAAAAGTCTGAAAGGAATATTTTCTAACACATACGGAATTACCAAAATATCTTGAGATCGTAAAAAATATTCCTTAAGAATAATCCTTTTAAATTTTTCATGGTCTTTAAAAATAATAACATATTCCCTATTATTCTAAGAAATATATATTTAAAGAGTTTTTAAATAAAATATATTTTTATTCTTATTTTTTGTGAACCTTGAGAGTGCTTCAACATATGTGTTAAATGGAATAATTAATAGGGTTTTATGATGAAAATTAAAGATTCAATTTATTTTATGATCCTTATAAATTGTTAATGAAGATAGTTGATCCTGATATATATCTAAAATTCATTCGATAATGATTTTGTTCTTCATTTAATATATGTTGGAATTAACAGAGCATGTTATTTCATTTGTAATAATGCTTGTGAGAGTAATTGTAAAAGTTATATTAAGATGATGTATCATGGTACCTATATGAATATTATCTGCTTAAAAATGTTTTTTCATAGAATTATTTTAATTTAAAATTATATTCTATGGATAATGTGTTTAATGAAATGTGTGTATCCCTTTAAGTGTGAAAATTAGCTTTCGTCAAGTAAATGTTTTCATGAGTACCCATATTTTACATGAAACACTCATGATTTTAATTTTTACAATATGATTTATTATGAGCTTTTTTATTAAAAAAAATAGTAAATGAAGCTTATTTTCGAAAAAATAAAGATAATATTCTAGCTCAATGTTTATTATCTAAAAAAATGGAAATTTTCTTATGGGATTTCATGATTTTCAAAATGGTCTAACATGTTTTTTTCTTTTTTAACCCTTTATTGATATTTTTATGATTATCCCAAATTTTCAAATGTCTTTCACATAAATTAAGTATGAGTAGGAACTATAGTAATTTACATCATTATATTATGAGGATTTATATTAGAATAATTGACCATGTTTTTATTGAAACAAGAGTTAATATTTAAAAATATTATTTTTATGGAAAAAATGATATTGAGTAGAATTGTACAACTTTATGTAAGGATTTTATATGTAATAGTATTTCATAATTCAATAAAACTATAAAACTTAATGTTCATGGTAATGTAATAAAATTCAAACCTTACAATTAAACTCATAAATATGGGTTATTAAAGGTATATACTATTACAGTTAGTATTAAAAAACAGGTTTATAATATATTAAAGGTAAGGTTGTTATTCAGAAACTAAATTTAAGGGATCTTAATCTATGTATAATATTGTAATTACAAAACTTGAAGGGCTTCCATTTTAATTCATCTAATATGTTTCTGTTTCAAAATGGTTTTATAAATAAAAAACAATGTGAGTGAATTGGAATGGATTCATGATGAATATATCCTTATGAATAAGTAATCAAGAATTGTTTGTATTGGAAAAGTGAAAATTTTATCTATATTAACTGAGTTGAAACGGGATATTAAATGAGGTGTCCCTTATTGATATAGAATGAAATCTCTATAGAAAAACATGTATATAGTGGACTATTTCATGAGACAACACCCCCTATAATTTGGAAAAACCTCATATCAAGTTTCATCTTAAGGATATATTATTTTTATGAAAAATATAATAAATGTTTTAGGTTATTTTAAATATAAAGAGTTCATTGTTTCCATTTATGATTTTGAATGAAAAAATTTATTAATGGTGGCCTATGATTAAAAATATCAAGCTGAAAAGTTATATTGATGCTATAGAGTAGTTAGTATTTGAATATTTGTTCCTTTAGAATTATTTTCATAGGGTTGATTGACATAGGATTAAAAGAAAATTTTGGGAATTGAAGAAAAAAGTGGAGAAATTTGATGCTAACTAAGAATATAATTTTTATTTCATTCAATACTATAGTAATAAAATTAACAGTTTTTATGTGGGATTAAAAAAAATTATGTTATTTGATTTAGCCTCTCATAAGATTAAAATCATTGTGAAATCTATATGTAGTGCTAATAATTTCAATTTTGAGTATTTTTACTTTCATAATAACAAAGATAAGAATAGTTCCTGGTGAAAAGTAATGAGAAATGATTTTTCAAATAAATTCACAGGTAATAGGTATAAATATCCCTCTTGTGATAATGTAATGATAATAATCATGGGGAGTGTCTTATAAAAAATATAAACTATTATTTATATTGTATATTAAGACATTTCTCTCATGATTTTAAATAAAAGATTAATGGAAATGGACATAAAAAATATAATAAGTAGCCATTGATATGTTTTAAATGTAATGATATAGTCTATTATGTTAATGTGGGTCTAAATAAAAGCTTTAATGATGGTAATCATAAAGACCATAACCAGAAGTGTGTGGAAATTTCATTCACAACTACCACATAAAATTCTAGACTATCGAATGACATAGTGATAGGTACATGACTTATTTACTAAATTTATAGTAAATATTTTTTTTATTATTCAAGGTCTACACATTCTCTTATTTATGGGAAATTTATCAGTAAAATGGAAATATTACCTCAATAAATAGAAACTTTATTTTTAATAAATGGTCTTTGTGAAAGTATCAATGAAGAAACTATTTATAGTAATCTTCTTATTATTATATATTGAATGTTTTTTCTTATAAATATTTTCTTTCCCTTCTCATCATTGAGTTTGTTGTTATTCTTGGTTTGAATTGGATTTTATTTTTTTCATTATAAAATAAATAGCAGAGCTAAGGAATTTATATCCAATTCTCAAATTTTGTTTTAATTTTTATTTAATAATAAGTTCATAATTATGATAACATATCAATAATATAAGAAACTAACAAAATATGGAAGTGTAAGTTACTATTCTAATATTATTGAAAAGAAGGATTTTTTTTGATTTGTAATGTTCCAGTAGTAAATTAATATATAGATGTATTTCTTGATGATTTTATATATGTTATTTTGGATTGTGAAGTTTAATTCACTACTGACTTAGTACTATAAACTAACTAATTTCAAAAACCCCTTATTGAAATGATCTATAATAAGTATTATAATTGAAAATTAGATTCATGAGTTTATTTATTATGTTCTTATTAATCCAAATATTTCACTATGGTTTGCTCTAATTTTTTTGTTACGAATATTGATGGTACTCTGATGATTTTCATTGATTATAGAGAACGCAATGACATTATTTTTAAGATCTAGTCTTTATTGATTTGTATAGATGACTTGTTTGATCATCTTTAGGGAGCACGTTATTATTTAAATATTGATCTCAGTTCCATATATCATTATCAAAAAATTAAGGGGGATACAATATGAAGATAGTGTTTTGAACTAGGTATGGGTATTAAGAGTTTTTGGTCATGCCTTTCAAATTGACTAAGTCACCCATTGTATTCATAGATATTGAGAATAGAATTTCCATGAATATTTGGATAAATTTATGGAAGTATTCATGGATCACATTTTTTATAATTATAAAAGTAATGATGAATATGAAAAACATTTAAGTAATGTTCTGAAAATATTAAAAGAAATGAAGTTTTATGGAAAATTAAGGAAATATAAATTTTGGTTACAATAGATTTATAAGAACTCAATATTTATTCATCCCATAAATTAATTTACAAATAATAATTACTATAATTTCATTCTAAAAGATCTTATTAGGTTTATATTTTTAGATAATTATTTCATGACTCTTAGGTAACAAACCCATATATTATAAATTGTACATTTCTTCCTAATATACATTTTTTCACAATAAAAAAATTAAAATTTTAAAAAGTATTATTTTCATGAAAAATATTCACAATTTTCAAATTAACTTCATAATTGAACCTACACAGCCTTAAGAACATTGTAAAATATTTGAAAACATTGGATTTAATTTAAAAAGCTCAATAAGGGACGTATAAAAAAGAAGAAGAAAACCCATTAGTCTATTTTAAAAACCAATATAACATATAATAGAGTTTCCCTTTGACATAATAAACTATAATCTCAAATAATAGCTTAATTACACATGAAATCACCTTTATGCCCTAAATATTACCAAAAACATTAAAATAAAACATAGTGAAAAAAATATAACCATGATGATTATTTAGAAAACATAGGATCCCAAGAAAAACATTTTAATAAAAACATACCTTTTACACTAAAAGAGAATAATAAATCATTTTGAAAAATATAATTACCATACCATTTGAAATAAAAAATATTTCAATGACAATAAATTAGAAATAATTGAAAATTCATGTTAGTTACTTGTGACATCATCTTCATAGAACCCTTATTAGTGGAATAACAGACAATTCTAGTTCTAACATAATTATCTGGAAAACATAATCATTACATAATGTATTGGATATCTATATTGGGGTCATCTATCATAATAAAAAAATTAAAAGGACCATAACATACATTAAATACATAAATATTTCATTTGCATCATCAAAATCATATAAATATACATTTTAACCCTTAAGAGAAATATTTTTGGAAATCTATATATCTATTTCCACTAAAACTTGATTTTTAAAAATAAGATACCCAGAAAAAAAAATAATGTTTTTTCTTTGAAGAAAACTTATAATATTATAAAGTAATCCAAATAGAATATAATGTTCCCAATGTCGGTAAAATCTATTGATGCCATAAATATTTAAATAGGACATTCCTTTTTCTTTTTCTAATGAAAATAAAAATAAATCATATAAATATATAAAATGATTCCATTTGAAAAACATTGAAAGAAATTATAAAGAGAAAAAAATTTCCTTAATAATTTATTTATATCAATATAAAAAAATCTATAAAATTTCAGTAATAATATAAACACAAAATAAAAAAAAATTATGAAATAAATCCTTAAAACTTTTAAAACAAGGTTTTAGGCTAAAGTGTCCCTTAGATCGAGTATGTCTTATCACTTATGTTATTTATATTCTTAAATAATAATGTAATATCAATTATTTAATTTATTTAAATAATTTTTCAAGTTTATTATACATTTAATTTCACTTATATCAATTTTATACTTAATTTATTTAGTTTACATCAAATATTTTTAAGATTTTTTATTAATAACTTTGAAATGACTTCGTTAGGTTGAATTTGGTCTATTAGATCATGATTTTATCATTTAAAAAATTAATCATGTTATAGTTATTATATTTATAAATTAATTATACTTTCAGAACCAACTATGTAATATGGTTATAAAAAAGGAATTACATTACAATCACGGAGATGTTAGGTCATATGTACACATGACTAAAGTGTCAGTACGTTTGCATGAGCGATATTTTTATTTTTTATTAGATATTTAATTAGATTAAATGGGTTATATAATAAACAAAATAAAATTATTTTATGTTAAAGATACAGATGTTATTATTTCAACAAGGTTGAATAATATCTGAAGGAGTTAGAATAAGCAAAAAAGACAAAAACACTCAACTAAGAATTATAAGTCTTTATCAAAACGACCTCCATACTTTTATACTTAAATTCATACTAGGATAAAATTTTGATTAAAAAGGGGATTATAGTAAGTCTTTAGGGTTTTAGGAGGGTATTTTTAGGTACTGTTCAAGCATATAGGCTATTGATTTGTGTATAAGAGAGGAGAGGTGTGTCCTTTTACAAGTGGTGGATAGTACACTCTTGGAATTTTTCAAAAGAATAAAATATATTATTCTTTTACTCAAGAGAAATGAATACAAAATCAATAATATTATAATAATATATAATAAAGGATAAAAATCAGTAATGTAAAATGTATTTAGAAAATATTTTAGTTCATTTTAACTCTTATCTTTTAGTTTTAACCCTTTTAACCATTTTTAGCTCTTACTAGGGTAACTGATTTTTTTACCTATAATACTATCCATAATGAAAAAAATAAAGTCACCTAATTAAAAAAAATTAACATGGTTATAAAAAATTTGGATTCTAGTTTTTTAAATTCAATAATAATATGTGGTGGAATATAATTTAAAAATAGACCAGTTAAACAAGATGAAAAATGATTTTCCAAAAAATTCATTGTCAAGTATATAAAAAAATTATACCAAATTCATGTATAATGTTGGATAGAATAAAATTTGTTGTATTATTTTTAATCAAAATAAAATAATTAAATTTTATATTCAATTCAAAACAAAATGGTATTTTGTCAATACTTGAATAGAAAATAGAGTTTTCTATCAAATTGGTATTTTTATAAATTAATAGAAAATTTATTATTTTCATAAAAAAATAAACCATACTTATTATGTTAATTTTACAATGATTAATTAAAAAATTATATCCATTTTTAAAAAAAATATTAAATTAGAAGAAATTAATTAAAAAATTCACGCACAAAATGCAATAAAACACATTTTTGAAGAAAATGTATTTTTGAAGTATAAAATTACTATACTTTCATTAATTTCTTAATAACCATAATTAAATAAATTTCAATACCTAAAATTAGATATATAATATAATTATATCATTAGAATAATTTATTTATAGTGATTAATTTAATCTATTTTGATAAACATATATTTTACACATCAAAAAAGTTTTATGAAAAGCTTGTACTTTTCCTTCAAAATATTTTATCTTCATTTCCATCAAATTGATATTAAAACCATGATTGATTTTTAATTTTTCTAATAAAACCATTTATGAAAAATATTCATAACACGGTTATTGCATTTTATACTTTCTAAACCAACAGCTAGGTTATAACAGTTTTATTGAAATTACAATAGTATATCACAATTTTGTTATGCTCAGAATTATGTATACCACATGGAATCTTATACATTACGTAAAATAAATTAAATTCTAAAATATTGGGGTGTTACATTATAAACCCTTATGTAACGCCCCGACCCTAGTTACCCTGAGTTGGTGCATTATTACCTAACATTATAATGATACAATGAATCATGTCTCCAAAGACCGATACGTTTAGTAGCCTTAGAAGTACTAGATACATTCATAAGTTTCACATTAAAACCTGAAATAAAAACATCAACAACATTTTTTCCCTTTTAAACAGACTTATATCCTTATTCTATCCTTCCAGGTCAACCATAAAATACTTCTTCACATCCTTGAAAAAATATAACATAAAAATTGGTGAACTAAGATGCTCAATAAGGATTACAATATAGTGGAAAATTTCATAAATAATCATAAACATTTAAGGAAATTTATAAGACTAAAAAAGACTTTTAAAATTAAACTTCATCATAATATGGAAATGATAAAATAAAATAATGTCATTCACTTAATAGCATGGATAATCTACTAGTCAAATAATCACATGCAATATCAGTAGCCACTTTTATAATGATGGAATTCATAATGTCAGATGTTATGACCACATAGTCAAGGCCTTGTGCCATTACTACAAATAAGATTTTTCCAATGCCTTTTTCCAAGACACTATTTTGTCTCATTTGACCTACCGATGCATCAAGGATCTATAGTGGGCTCCACCCGTCACATACAAAGTCCAATGAATTCCTTATATGAAAAGGTTGCAACATAACACAAACATTTGTATTAAAAATAGCATACGAAATGTCAATACTTTATCCATAAACCATGAATGGTATAAAAATAACACATCCATAGTCAAACATATCACAAAAACATCAATATAATATGGATGATTTGTATCATAATAAATAAACATCAAACAAGTTTAAAATCAATCAAAGGATGTAGACATAGATGAAATCAAAATTTTTTGAGAGAAATACCTCTTTCTATTTTGAAATAATTTAGAAGCCATGTAGTTATAAAAGAAAAAACTTATTTTGAAAATATTATTATAATATTGTAAGGTAATCTTCTAAGGTGTTATAATGGCGGAAAATAGTTTCACCCTCTGTATAAGTTAAAAAAAAAATCATTCTTTAATTTTGTCGAAAAGGTCAAAGGACCTTGTTTGAAAAACAACATAAAGATTCCTTTATAAAAATTTCATAAAACTCAAAAAAGGATATAAATGAATTTAACCTATAGTCTAGTAAATAGTAAAAAAATTTGAAATATATTTTTATGAAACACGGATGTGGATGATAAAGAGGTCCCAGTAGATACTTACATAAAAACAACCTCAGATAATAAAGAGACTGTGAGACTTACCATTACCTTGTACTTTTTAATAGTTGATGGTATGTTAAACTATTGTATGACAGTTAAAACATTGTTATTAAATTATACAAGAACCATATACAAAAATATGATAAAATATATGACCCTCCAATATTTCTCTATTAATAATATTTTAGTAGTATCATCATTTCAGGTGTTAACTAGTTCGTTTTCCTTTATATGGTTGGTTACGTAATCCATGTTTCTTATGGATAGGATTTTTTCGATTCATATACAGAATTATATTGTGTTCATTAAAATTATTTTTAATCATAAAATTAAAATTATTGTTGAATGATTAAGATGGGGAATGAATCTCATCGCGTTCGTGGAGATGGTAATCCGTACGTACACACAAGCGACAATATCATTATATTGATGGTGAAATCGTATGTAATTGGAGGGTATATCATATATAAATAATCAATAAAATTAAATATTTATTATTTACATCAGTTATATTCATTACGATACCCATCCAAAATAATGAAGTGTTTGAATAACAAACTACACCAAGACGTGGAGACGGTATTTCGTACGTACGTATATATGGTGACTTTTTAATTTATAGGATGTATAGAATAAAAAAATATGGTTGTACCATATTTATAATAACATCACAATATATAAAATATATTGGAGTTATTTTTTTAGAATTTAAACAACAATGAAAGAAGAAGCGGAAGAAAAAATATCTTGAAAGAGTTGATGAAATATTTACCTCGTCTTCGGGTTCTTCCTTTTCATTTGATCAAAACGGATCCTTAGGTTGGATTTATGACCAATGTAAGTCCTCTAGGATGAAGTTAGGAATTTTTGGAGGATATTTAGGTAGGGGTTAGCCGATCCAAATAGCTTTGTAGGTGTGAGATTAAGATAATGGGAAGTACCCTTTTATAAGAGAGGTGAGGGTCACTTTAGGAGAATCTAGAAATATTATTTTATAATAAAATAATTTTCGATTTACAATGGCTCAAAAAGGAATTATTTAGATAATTAAGTTGAGATGGGTTTAAAACCTCTCAAATAATAGGTATTATGTAGGTTTAGGTCACCAAATTAAACTTATCTTTTAGATTCAACTCTTAGTTAAATAGTTTAACATTTACCATGTCCATTTTAGTTTTGTATAATATGGTTAATAAAGATACTATAAAGAGCAAAGAGAACCCCATGTGGTTCATTATTAATATATATAACTATATCTATGTCTTTTGATTGAGAATTAAATTTTTAGGATTATTATGTCAATTAATAGTATAATATTTGTTTTAAACCCCCAATTTTGTCAATTTTGTAACTATTTAGTATTTGGTTTTTGTGAAAATCATAAAAGCATGATTACTTCGAAAAAAAATTATTTAATAAACTCTAACATGTCATATTAACCTATAAAATTAGTGTAATACATCAAAAGTCTCAAATTGCATTTATTTGTATATTTATAATATCAATTATTTTAATGTTTCATTAATAAGGTAATTACTGAATCATCATTGTGTCATAAATAAATTAAATTATTTAATGTCTAAAATTATAAATAAAATACCATTATGTAGTCAATGTTATTATATTTATAATTAATATTTATAGTTGAATTTATCTTTTGTATAACCATATATTAAAAATGGTTTAGTTATTAAACTTTGAATTTAACTCTTTTAACTCTTCTTTAAATAAAATAATAATAATTGTCCAAATCTAAACCAAGTGGAACAAAGGGGATCTTATTTTATTCCTATGGTTGTTTTTGGTCTAATTACACTTATCCAATAAAATTAGGACATGTTTTAGGATAATTATATTATCATTTTTACCCTTAATTACCCTATTTACTTTTGTGGTAAATAAAAGTAAAAAGTTACTATTCACTAAAAATTATTTTTATCTAATTGAACCACATTTTACATACTGATGTCAACTATGTCTCTCAGATTTTTTAAAATCAACTCACAGATTTGGTAAAATTTTATTTTATGCAAATTTTCAAATACTACTAAGAGGTGGGTAAAAGACGGTAAAAAGTTCTATAAAATTTTAATATATCTAAACTTATTATAAAATTACTCCAATGAATTACATTGAACTTATATATGTATTATGTATCTATTTTGACCTAAAATATATTTATATAAAAAAAATTAACCAATAACGCAGTGTTTTTCACTATTCATCAATAATTGAAAGTTTTCATAAAAATATCAAAAAATCACCCTATGCTAATTTTAATATTCCGAATTCAAAAATAAAGTCAATTTTGTAAAATAAAATTTATAAAATTTCAAAAAGTGTGTATTTATATTCATAATATCTTGATAGATTGTTCGTGGTGTGTTAGAATCTCGAAGTTGCGTAAAATGCAAGCTATTGAATTATTCAAAGGGAAACGTACCGTGGAAGCATGGGGGGTTACATTCTACCCTCCTTAAAATAGTTTCATCCTCGAAATTTATGGAATATTACTGCATAAAAAGATTCGGGTGGTTCTTCATCATAAGTTATTAAGGTTACCAAGTTGCCTCTTCCATCTTATGATTTCTCCATAGATCATTCACTAGATGAGTCGTCCGGTTTCTCGACACTCATTCTCTGGTATCAAGAATTCTGATAGGGTTCCAGTTATAATTCTTCATAGTTGAGTACATACATTAGGTCAAGCATGTATTTTCTCAACAGTTATGTGTGGAACACATCATGAACTTTGGAGAGACTTGGAGGAATTGCCAAACAGTAATCTACAACCCCAATTTGTTCTAGAATTTCAAAAGGACTGATTTACCTTGTAATTAATTTAACCTTCTTAACGAATCATATAACTCCCTTCCATGGAGATACCTTAATGAAAATACATTTTCTCCTACCTTAAATTCCAAATCCTTCCTATGGTTATCAGCATTGCTCTTCTGCCTACTTTGAGCTGCTTTGATGTGGGTTTTGAAAACTTTCACCTTTTTCATCGTTTCCTCAACCAGTTTTGGGCCTATGAGTTTTCTTCCACCAACATCATCCCAACAAGTTGCTGTGTGACATATCTTTCCATATAACGCTTCATATGGTGTCATATGAATACTTGAATTAAAGTTATTTTTATAGGAAAATTCCACCAGAGGTAAATATTTATCCCACATACCTTGAAAGTCAAGTGAGCAAGATCTCAACATGTCTTCTAAGGTTTAAATAGTCTGTTCTGATTGTCCATCGGTTTGAGGGTGGTAGGCAGTGCTCAAATGAAGTTCATTATCTAGGGCCTTCTGATGAATTTTCTAGAATCTTGATGTAAAATGGGGATCACAATCAGAAACAATCGATAAGGTTACTCCATGAAGTCTTACAACTTCATTAATATATAGTCTTTCCATACGTTCAAGTGGTAAATCTTATCTTATAGAAATAAAATTTGATGACTTGGTAAAATGATCAACAATGACCCATATTGCATCGTTCCTTCTAGGAGTCTTTGGTAGCCCCATGACAAATTCCATCGCTATATTATCACATTTCCACTCAGGTATGGGAAGAGGTTTTATTACTCCTCTAGGCTAGTGTCTTCCAGCTTTCAATTGTTAACAAACCATACATATTGACACAAAATCAGCAATCTCTCTATTCATATTTTCCCACCAAAAATGTTCTTTCAAGTCTCTATACATCTTAGTGCTACCAGGGTGTATAGAGAAATTGGATCTATGAGCATCATCCAACAATTCTCTTTTTAGATAAGGTATATCGAGAACACAATGTCTCTTCCCAAATTTCAAAATTCCATCTTCATATATGAAGTGACTCAATATCCCATAATTCATAGCTTTAATCTAATTTTGAAATTTCTCATCTTCATTTTGAGACCTCTTTATCCTTTATAGTAATGATGGTTTGGCATCCATTTGAGAAAGCATTGATATTACACCTTCCATGGTTATTCCCATATCCATCTTTACTAGATCCATGTATATAGGATCCTTTTCAACTATCATCTTGTTCAAAACTCCATGATATTTTCTACTCAAAGCATCTTCCACCTTATTTTCCTTCCCTAGGTGGTAGTGTATCGTGCAATCATAATCCTTGAGTAGTTTAATCCATCGTTTATGCCTCATGTTAAGTTATTTCTTTGAGAAAACATACTTAAAACACTTGTGATCAGAATATATCTCACATTTTTCACCATAAAGATAGTGTCTCCATATCTTCAAAGAAATTATTACAGCAGCTAACTCAATATCATGAGTGGGATAGTTTTTTTTATGAAATTTTAGTGGTGGTGATATATAGGCAATAAATCTATCATTCTTCATAAGGACACAACCAAGTCCTTTCTTTGAAGCATCACTATAAATAAAAAAACCCATCGTTCCCTGATAGAAGAGTCAACATAGGATCATTGGATAATCTTCTCTTCAGTTCTTCAAAACACTCTTCATACTATTTTGGCACAACAAATTTATCCCCTTTACATGTGAGGTTAGTTAATGGGTTGTCCAATCATGCAAAATTCTGGAAAAACGCAGATAATAACATACTAAACCAATAAAACTATGTACCTCAGTTATACTCGTTGGTTCTGTCCATTCTTGGATTGCCTTGGTCTATGAGTGATCAATAGAGATTCCATCCTTAGAGAAAATATGGCCAAGAAAATAAATCTCTTAAAGCCATAATTCACACTTTCTAAACTTCCCATATAATTCATTTCTTCTAAGAGGCTTTATTATAATGCACAAGTGATTTTCATGATCTTCGTAGCTTTTGGAGATTACCAAGATATCATCAATAAATACCACTATAATGTCATCAAGGTATTCCTTGAAAACTAAATTCCTTAGATCCATGGAGACATAGGTTTCATTAGTCAATCAAATAGGCATTACTGTAAACTCGAAATGCCCATACCTAGTTTGAAATGCTATTTTCAGAATGTCTTCCTTCTTCACACACAACTAATGATATCTAGATCAAAGGTCAATCTTTGAAAAATATTGAGCTCCATGAAGTTGGTTGAATAAATCATCAATGTGAGGTAGTGGATACTTATTCATTACTATTATATCATTGATCTCCTAGTAGTCAATGAACAACCTCATAGACCGGTCTTTCTTCTTAACAAAAAGGATAGGGGCTTCCCATGGAGAAACACTAGGGTGAATAAATCCCTTATTACTAAATTCCTCTAGTTGTTTCTTTAGTTTTACTAATTCCATAGTGGTCTTTCTATAAGGGGTCTTTGATATGGGTCGTGAACCAGGAATTAAATCAGTGGAAAACTCAATTTCTCATTCAAGAGGATGTCCAGGTGGATTTTCTGGAAACACATCAATATATTCTTGCACAATAAGTATGTACTCTATTCAAACATTCTTTTCCTCATCCATAATTATTTTGTTCTCTCCCTCCCCAATAATTGAGTTTAGTATAGCTACATGGGGTGGATTTAGATAAGAATTAGGTGGTGATGTTTCTACTCTCAATATAAGGTACTCCTTATCATCATTGAAAATTGTAACCTCCTACTTCTTATAATAAATTTTCACATCATGGTCCAAAATCAAATCCATTATGAGGGTTATATCAAAGTCAATGATGGGTATGATGATGATATTAGCAGATAAAGAACATTTATATGCTATAATGGAAATAGATTCACCAAACATTGATGTGATGATACTTCCCTTAGGTGTTTTGACTAAAAAATACTTTGTTAAGTCAAATTGGAAACATCTAATTTTCTTAGAAAACTGGGAATATATGAAATAGTGGAATGATACATAATCAAAAAAATCATGGCTAAACATGAGGAAACTATTAAATTACCTTCCACCATGTCTTTAGGAGCTTCAACCATAGCTGTAGTGATCACATAAGCTTAGCCTTGCTTATTTGGCCTTTTCTAAGGTATGTTCCCTTGGCGCTTAGGACATTCATTTTCATAATTCCCCTTTTCTCTAAAATTATAGCATTCAACATTGACAGCCTCTTTCCTTCCCTTGAAATCACGAGCTTGGTGGAATTTTTCACCACACTTTTAACAGACTCTCATTCCCTTCATGTAAGTACCGGGGCGCTTCTTCCCACATTTACTACAGGATGGATATTCAATTATTCCCTACTTCCCCTTATTTCCATTTCCAATGTGTTCATTAGATCTCTTGTTCTCTTGATTTTCTTTTAATTCGTAAGACTTATATAATTCCTTTTCTGTCTTAATAGCACATGAGACAATATCTTCATATGATGATAATGATTTTGAGACTAATTCTTGATGGAGTAATGGATTTAACCCATCAAATAATTGATCAATCTTACTCCTTGGGTTACGTATATAATCAGCTGATTTCCTTTCAAACATTGTAAAGTTAGCCTCATACTTTGTGATATTCTCATCCTCCTTTTTCCTTAGACTCAGAAATTGTATTTCCATATCTGCTCAATGGTCATAAAAAATTATTTTTCTAAGAAAATCTCTTTAAAATCCATTAATTCCGTGTTCAATACTTCTTCATCTTCCTTTTTGTTTTGGATTAATGACCACCATTGATCTGTATCTCTTGTGAGGCGATAAACTGCCATGTCAACATTTTCCCTTTTGCTACTCCCCAAAGCATGAAATATTTTTTATAAGGAACTTATCCATTGCTCGGATACTAATGGATTTTTGATCCCATTGAATTTTAGTGGTTGTTGCCTCATGAAGTGGTCAAACTTTGATACTTTGTGTCGTGGATCAGGGTGATCCATACGGGTAAGGTTATTATTCATAACCTGAGTGAGTTTTCTGAGTATGGTGATAAGATGATTAGCACCAGTTGCTTCACCAGCTCCAACATAATTATCTTGAGTAGGTTGGAAATCCATATATGGATTATGTGAGTTGATAAGGTTTCTTTTCCTTCCACTACGTATTATTTCAAAATAATGGCATACACTAGATTAGTTTATGAATCGCAATACATAATTCCAATCTTGTAAAACACTTAACATAAATTGAACAATTTATAGATATAATCCATAATCATATAATTGTTTTATTTTAGGAAGTATATACTCTTAAACCCTTCATAATGTTTTATAAAGAAAATGAAAATTATCCTAAACATATCCCAGAGGACTGTCGTAACCAAGAGTGTATCAAGGCCCATTGTTGTGCACCAGTTCCCATTTGAGTCTAGCTCAAAGCAAGGTTTTCAGGTTTTACCCCTATGTACATCTATGACAGAGCCACCTTTACCTACTCATATCCAGACAGGGATGTATTTCTTGGAAAACTCAAAAAAACTTTACAGTACCAAAATTCTAGGATGTTCTTCAATACTAATCCTCAAAGTCTATCTTAGGGTAGTGTTCTCTAATCAGATTTTTTCTAAATCTAGTTTCCAAGGTTTGTACTAGACTTCCTTTGATACAAACTGTAACACTCCAACCCCAGCTACCTAGATTTGGTGTATTATTACATAACATTGGCATGATACAAGGAATCATTTATTGAAAGACCGATCAGTTTAGTAGCCTTAGATGTACTAGATACATTCCTATGTTTTAGATTACATCATGAAATAAAAACATCAAAAACATTTTGTCCCATTTTTAAACACAGTTATATCCTTAGTCTATCATTTCAAGTCAACCATAAAATACTTCTTCACATCATGGGAAAAAACATTGAAATGGGTAAACTAAGAGGCTCAGTAAGGAAAACAATATAGCGGAAACTTTGATAAATAAGAATAAACATTTAAGGAAATGTATAAGACTAAAACAAAAGCATTTTAAAATTAAACTTTTTCATAATATGGAAAAGATAAAATAAAATAATTCCTTTTACTTAATCACAAGGATATTCTACTAGTCAAATTGTCTCATGCAATATCAGTAACCACTTTCATAATGATGGAATGCATAATTCCAGACTTTATTACCACATAGTCAAGGCCTTGTGCCAAGACTAAAAATAATATTTTTTCAAGTCCTTATTCCAAGACACTAGTTTGTCTCATCAGACCTACCGATGCATCAGTAGCTATAGCGTGCTCCACCCATCACTTACTAAGTCCAATTCATTCCTCATATAAAATGGTGTAAACATAACATAAACATTTGTATTAAAACTAGAATATGAAATGTCAATACTTTATCCATAAAACATGAATGGTATAAAAATAACACATCCACAGTCAAACATATCACAAAACCTTAAATACTATATGTAAGATTTGTGTCATAATAAATCAACCTCAAACAATTTTAAAATCCATCAAAGGATTTTGACATAGATGAAATCAAAACTTATTGAGAGAAATACCTCTTTCTTTTTTGAAATCATTTAGAGGTCTTTTAATTATAAAAGAAAACATTTATTTTGAAAATATTTTTATAATCTTGTAAGGGAAGCTTCAAAGGTTTTTTAATGGAGGAAAATAGTTTCATCTGCCGTATAAGTTAAAAAAATTATTTCTTTAATTTTTTCTAAAAGGTCGTAAAGTACCTTGTTTGGAAAATAGCGAAAAGATTCCTTTATAAACATTTTATAAAAATTCAAACAAGGGTATAAATTAATTTAACATATATTCTAGTAAATAGTAAAAAAATTGAAATATATTTTTAAAAAACACGGATGTGGTTGCTAAATAGGTCACAGTAGATACTTACATAAAAACAACCACGGATAATAATGAGATTGTGAAATTAACCATTACCTTGTACTTTTCCTTAGTTGATGGTATTTTAACCTCATGTATAATAGTTAAAACATTGTTATTAAATTATTCAAAAACCATACACATAAATATGATATCATATATGATCCTCTAAAATTTCTTTGTTAATAATATTTTAGTAGTATCACCGTTTTGGGTGTTAACTGATTCGTTTTCCTTTATATGGTTTGTTATGTAAGCCATGTTTGTTATGGATAGGATGTATTTTATTCATATACATAATGATATTATGTTCATAAAAATTATTTTTAATCATAAAATGAACATTATTCTTGAATGATTAAGATGGGGAATGAATCTCATCGCGTTCGTGGAGAGGGTAATCCGTACGTACGCACGACCGACAATATCATTATATTGATGGTGAAATAATATTTAATTGGATGGTATATCATATATAAAGAATAATTATCATGTTATATTTATTATTTACATCGGTTATATTCATTATTATACCCATTCAAAATAATTAAGTGTTTAAAAAAAACGACACCATGATGTGGAGATGGTAAGACGTACGTACACATGTATGGTGACTTTTTCATAAATTGGATGGATAGAATAACGAATGTGATAGTAACAAATTTAATATAACATCATAGAATATAGAATATACTGTAGTTATTATTTTAGAATATAAAAAACAATGAAAGAGGATGTGGAATAAGAAAAGAACTGGAAAGAGGTGATGTAATATTTACCTCTTCTTCGAGTTCTTCCTTTTGATTGATCAAAAGGGCTCCTTAGGTTGGTTTTCTGACCAAATTAAGGCTTATGGGATGAAAGGTAGAAAGTTGGGAGGATATTTGGGTAGGTTTTGGCTGATCCAAATGGCTTTGGAGTTGTGAAATTAAGAGAAGAAGAAGTACCTTTTTATAAAAGAGGTGAGGGTCACTTTAAGAAAATCTTGAAACATTATTTTATAATAAAATCATTTTCGGTTTCTAAGGGATAAAAAATAAATTATTTCGAGGCTAAGGTGGGGATGAGATGAAAACATCTCAACCAATATGTTTTAGATAGGTTTACGTCACCATATTATCCCTATCTTTTAAATTTAACTCCGAGTTAAATAGTTTGACATTTACCATGTCTCTTTGTATTTTTATATTATATGTTTAATAAACATACAATAACAAGACAACTGAACCCCATGTGGTTAATTATTAATATATATAACCTTATATAAGTTCTTTGGATAAACCTTAGATTTTTAGGAATATTATATCAATTAATAATATATAGTTTGTTTTAAAAACTCAATTATGTGAATTTTGAAACTATATAGTATTGGGTTTTTGTGAAAATCATAAAACCATGATTACTTCTATTTAATAAACCCTAACATGTCATATTAACCTATAAAATTAGTTTAATTCATCAAAAGTTACAAATTACATTTATTTTTATATTTATAATATCAATTATTTTAATATTTCATTAATAAGGTAATTACTGCATTATCATTGTGTCATAAATAAATTAAATTATTTAATTTCTAAAAAATATAAATAAAATACCATTATTTAGGAAATATTCTTATAATTCTAATTAATACTTATAGTTTAATTTATCTTATGTATAACCCTATATTAAAAATGGTTTAGTTATTAAACATTGAATTTAACCCTCTTAACTCTTCTTTAAAAATAAGAATAATAAATGTCATAATCTAATCCAAGTGGACCTAAGGGGA
This sequence comes from Viscum album, assembly GCA_963277665.1. Lineage (NCBI taxonomy): Eukaryota > Viridiplantae > Streptophyta > Magnoliopsida > Santalales > Viscaceae > Viscum > Viscum album. The sequence goes on from OY728133.1 coordinate 2,029,304,703, forward strand.
TCCTATTTTATTCCTATGGTTGTTTTTGGTCGAATTACACTTATCCAATAGAATTAGGACATGTTTTGGGGTAATTATAATATCATTTTTACCCTTAATTACCCTATATAATTTTAACTGTGGTAAATAAAAGTAAAATTTTACTATTCACAAAAAATTGTTTTCATCTTATTAAGCCACATTTCACTTTATGATGTGAACCATGTCTCTCGAATTTTGGAAATTCAACTCACATAAGGGGTAAAATTATGTTTTATGCAAGTTTGAAAATGCACCTAGGAGGTGGGGAAAAAATGGTAAAAAGTTCAATAAAATATTAATATATCGAAACTTATTATAAAATGACTCCAATGAATTACATTGAACTTATATAGGTATTATATATATATTTTGACATAAATTAAATTTAAAAACATTAAAAAAATTAAATGAAATAATTTGGTTTTAACCAATAACATACTTTTTTTCACTATTCATCAAAAATTGAATGTTTTCAGAGAAATACCAAAAATTTACCCTAAGCTAATTTCAATTTTCTAAATTCAAAAATAAAGTCCATTTTAAAAAATAAAATTTATAAAATTTCAAAAAATGGGTATTACTATTCATGACGACTAGTTTGATTGGTCGTGGTGTGTTAGACTCTCGATGTTGTGTACAATGCAAGTTATTGCATTATTCAGAGGAAAATATATCGTGGAAGCTTGTGGTGTTACACCATAAGTAAATTTTCCCCACTCAATTTCATCTCATTCCTAATAAAAATGTTTTAAAAAGAAAATAATTCTTGGGAGTTAAAGTTAAAACTTTTTATTATTAAAGAGATAACCTTTTAATATCTAAAATTTCAATTCATTTTTTAATGATGGGGTTGAATCCTTTTTTTATTTTGAAATCAAAGACCTATTACAATTTGGTTAGAGGGAGTCTCATTAAAAATCATGTATTCTCAATTCCATGGGGCCCATGAACATGGACCGAAGGCCCGGTACGACATTATGTCGCCTTGAGTAACAAATAATTTGGTTCCCATATTAGGAGAACATTAACAAGATGTTAAAATATAGACCTGAATGATGAATTAAATATCCAAGTAACAATAGAGAGTGATGAATAATATGGTCATGAGAAACTTAATGGACACAAAATCATAAATCAATAGGCAATAGAATAAATCAACAATTAAATGAAAATAATAAAAATGTGATAAAAGTATTATTTTAAGATCCCTATATAAAATTTGAGTGATTATTTTACTATAAAATTAGAGAAAAAGAGAAAATATACTTACTTAGTTTATTTCCATTCTATATACATAATTTATTCCTTTGGTTATGTTTTGAGGAGTTTCCACTTATATCTCTTCTCTTATTCAAAATAATAAATATTCCAGATGAATGTTTCATGATTAAATCACTAAAATAAACTTATAATTGACCAAAATTTCCATAAAAGGATAACCATTTTTACCTCAAATATTTATACATTATTAAAAAAAATCGTTATAATAGGTTAAAATAATATTCACTATGTATAAAACATCATATAATGAATTATTAATCTAAAATGCCTCAATAAAAATACCAAATGTTTAACTTAAATTAGTCTATAAGTACTTAACCTTATAACTCTTTAAAATATGCATGTTCTAGATTGAAACACAAATTTTAGAATGATTTGATCTTATATTCATTTAGGATCAAGTTATAAATTATCTCCAAATCATTCATAAATTCATATATCAAAAATTGATTTTCCAAAATCATATAATCAACAAAATATGCTAATATATTTCATAAATAACCTAAATTACCATAAATATAAAATGTAGTCATACATAGTTGAGAAATATAAATCAACATTCATTACTAAAATAAAACCCCATTTATGAAAAATGTTTTCCAATTTTCCTTAATCATATTTTATTCACAAAAATATTGAACTTCTACAAAAATAAATTTAATCATTTAGTCACTAAATAATATTTTAATAACAAGGTTATTTATATGATAAAACATATGTTCCCAAAATTTAATAATACATTTAATCCAATTAACCATAGTTACCATTAAATTAATTTTCATGTTGCCATTATGGTTATAAATTCATTTTAACTAATTTAAACAAAAAATAAAATCACTCTTCCAAAAATACACATTTTATTAAACCACTAGTTAAACATAAGGGTTATATATAATTCAAATATTTATGAAAACTTAATAAATATATCTTAAATTACACCCATTACCTAAAACCCCAGATGTTACTTACTCCTTAAAACATATGATCATACTAAAATTTATCACTATATCATAACTATCGAATCCATATATATAGACAGTTCAATTTTTTCAACATACTTCATAATCCATTAACCATGTTTTTCCATCTTATTCTTTAATATTTCCATACTATAATCAAAATATGTATCATGTCCTGAGATTCAAAAATCTAAATATATTCATGTTTCATTATTTAAAGATAAATAAATCATACCTTTGAAATATAGATCAGAATTCGTTTCAGTCCCAATTTTGAAGACGGATGCCCTAAGATTTATGAGGTCGAGTCATTAAATTCTTAGAATTCCTCAAAACAATTAAAGTTCTTCTACTTCCTTTTTCTATGTACATTCATTAAATATATATTGAAATTAATTTTTAAAATGAATTGAAATTTTTAAACAATAATGAATTTTTAATATATATCTTTCACACATCATCTCAAACTTGCTTCCCGTAATACTTTAAGAAGTGGCCTGACTTAAATTTATCAAATAATGGATAGTGTATAGAAAAATTAAAAAATTTACATAAAAATATAAAGACATAAAAAATGTAAAAGGAACATAAAGTATATGAAACACATAAAATATTTCACTGACATCCTCAAACTCAAAAAAAATTAAACTCATAAGAAAACTAGTTTTATATATTAATATATCTGTTTCCTTTAAAACCCAATTTTTAAAACCAAAATACCTAGAAAAAATGGAATAAGGGTTTTTTATTTGACTAAAACATGGAATATTGTAAAGGAATCCAAATATAAAATAATTGTTTCAATTTAAATAAAATATGTAAATTGTGTATACTTTTAAATAGGATATTCATTTTTCCTTTTTATAAATAAACTTAAGACGTTCCATATAATATATGTAAAAAATTATTTTTTAAAACATTCTAAATAAAGATAAATATATATAAATTATCATTTATAATTTATTTAGATCAATATAAATACATCCATAAAATCATTTTAAGAATATGGACACAGATGGAAAATATTTGGCAAGTAAATCATAAAAGAAATTTAAATAGGGTTTTAAGATAAAGTGTCCCCTATCTCGAGAATTACTTGTTACATACATTATTTATCATAAAAAAAAACAATTATGTTAATTTTTAACTTAATAATATATTGACATTTTATTATTCCTTTTATTTCACTTATATTCATGTTATACTTAATTACTTAATTGATAATGTTTGCTCTGAACTTTTTGAGGATGTTTGGTTCAGAAATCCAAAATGGCTTCGGTAAGTTTAATTTTTTCAAATGTATCATGTTTATATAATATATATCATCTTAATAATGTTATAATTATCATTTTATAAATTAATTATAAATTTCTAACCTACTATTTAAAATTTTAAGGAAATATGAATTATATTAAAATCATGGAGATGGTAGGTCGTACGTACACAAGAGTAATGTTTCAATTTTTTAATAAACATGTGGGAAATAAGGTAAGTATTATTTTACCATTATATAATTATTAATACCTCATAAATAACCTATTATTTATTTAAATACACTTATATAGGCAGGCTTTATGAGTCATTGATAAAAAAATACATTTGTTTGCGAGGTGGTAAACGGCACATGCACAGAATTGATGTTTTTATTTTTAACTGGAAGAAAAACAAAGGATTAAAGTATTTATTTAAAATTATATAATTAAATTTAAATCATATATATCATATTATTTCATTTTTATCCATTTTTATTACCAGCCATAAAATTTGGTGGTCAAAAATGAAGTGCATCGTCTCATGAAGTGGTAGACTACACGTACGCACAAGCGATGTTTTTATTTTTCTTTAGATGGTTATGTAGATTAAAAAGGTGTATAACCTAGACATGAAATCATTAAATTATATTTAATAAAATGATATTATTATTTAATAATTTTATAATAATATTTGAAGGAGGTGGGCGAAGAAATAAAATGAAATCACTCAGTTATAAATTATACCTCTTCTTTAGACAACTTCCTTAGGTTTATACTTGAATCCTTATTTGGATAGTATTATGATTAAAATATTCTATATAAGACATGTTTAGGGATATTATAAATTTATTTTGGTAGGTATCTCTCCTTTTAAGAGTTTATCGAAATTTGGGGAAGAGAAGAGAGGTGTGTCCTTTTATAAGTCGATGAGAGGATATACTTAGAATTTTTCATAATTTTAAAATATATTAAGGTAATAACCATGAAAAATGGATCCAAACGACTCATATTAAATTAAAAAATATAGGGTCTAAATAAATCCATAAACATTTATTTAGATAATTATTTTTGCCATTTTTTACCTTATCTTTTTAGTTGTACCCTTTTTAACCTATTTTGACTCTTACCAGGGTAACTGAATTTTTTAACAAAGTTTATATCCATAATGGAAAAAATATTATTGTGAAATAATTAAAAATATTTATAAATTATGATAAAATATATTTATTCTATTTTATAAAATTTAACTTCAATAAGTTGAATAAATTAATTTAAAAAAACCTGTAAAATGTAGTAAAAACGGTTTTCTAAAAAATGAAATTTTAATTATTAAAATGTTTTATACCAAATAAAATTATAATGGTGATTACAATGATAATTATTAGATCAATTCATGAATTATAGACTATATGAATGGTAAAAAACCATTGGTATAGGTTGGAAAACCCTTGGTATATGCTATACCTGTCACGACCCGTCCTTCGGGCCCGTGCCGTGACTACCCCAAGCCCATCTTCCATAGGCCAGGGGCTGGTGACTACACCAAGGTGTAATTACCGGTAAAAAAGGAATGCATTGCCTTTGTAAAGTAAACAAACACCACAGAGCAAGAAAGCATAAGTAAACACTAAGTAAAAATTGGGTACAACATTAAGTGCGGAAAAGTAAGTGGGCCAGAATACAAACCCAAACTGAGAGTAAAGTACAACTGGAAAGGGAAAACAGCAACTGAAGGTAAAGTCACAGCCTCGAGCCATCCACTGGAAGTCCCACCTGAAGGGTGGGTACAGATAGCCTCCACAGCTCCTCAGGTCCAGCTGTCCGCTCCGAGTATGTCCCGCCCAGTGGTCCACCTCCGGGTACCGACCTACTCCGAAAGCCTCAACCACGATCATCGTTGTCTGTTGCCTGCAACCAACACAACGTAGTGCGGGCATAGCCCGTGCAGGGGTGAGTATAAGCTACTCAGTAGGGACCCCGAGACCCCCGAAGGTCTCCCAGAATCCACAAAGGATAATCCACAAAGGAAAGATACAATTACGAAATAACATCCACCCCTACTTAGTTATATGCCCATACATTTACCTAAGTCATCAATTCTAGTTCGGCTCCAACATTCGATCCCAAGTTCGATCACATCCACACAGGATAGCACAACACAATCGATATAGGAAGCAAATCTAGATTCAGCTCACACAGGTATACTTCTTCGTATGATGATAGAGATGATCAGATGTAGTCACTGATTCATCTAAGTCGTCGGACCCACAAATTATCGATATGTACTAACCCCCACAATAACCCACAAAGGATCAGACTCACACAGGATCGATAGGTAACTAACCCCCACAATGACCCACATAGGATCGGACCCACACAGGATCTGTAGGCGCTGGCCCACACAAGACTGCTGAGCACTGACCCACACAGGACCGGTATCACTGATCCACGTAGGATCGCTGAGTGTTGTAGTCGTCGTCGTCGAATCCACGGATGATTTCTGCGCAGTCGTCATCGTCGTCGCAGTCGCAGCTAGCTCTAGGGTTCTCGCACACAGCAAGCTTGTTTGGGAGGGTCCTCTCCATGAGCCGAGGTGCTGATACATAAACTGACACATAGTCTGGAGTTGAGGTATCCAAAAGTTCTGTATCTTCAACAGTATCTCAACATCGCAAACGGCGCGTCAATCAGACGCCCGGTCTGAGAGTTATTGGCTTTTTCGTTCTAGGGGCCCGGTTGGTTTTTTAAGTCAAAACAAACCCCACCATACTCCAACTGCGTCCAAACCTCGAGCGGAGTAAGCCGAAAGGTCCGTCTCACTAATATGAATCCAAAAAAGTCGACGGCACGTCAATCGGACGTCTGGAGCTCAAATTATAAGTGTTTCCGCTCTGAGGGCCCGGTTGGTTTTGTGTACGAACCAACCTAGCCGAACCCAAAGTCCTCAGAAACCCTGAGTGTAATTTACTGAACCAACCGTCTCAATCCAAGGTTCTCTACGCAACTGACGGTGCGTCGATCGGAGTTCTGTAGCCCATGTTAAGGGTAACAGTCCGAAGTAGTCTAGTATTAGGGTGTTTGGGCCCGGTCCGACCCAGCCTGGTACCCCCTGGGTCGGTCCGGCTTGCGCGGCCCGGCCTGGCGGTCCGGTCGGGCAGCTTGACCGTTTCGACCGAGCGGTGTAGGGTGGCACGCTACCCACCACCAACATGCAACTGCGGCCCCATGGGGGGCCTCTCCTTGTCAACGGACGCGGCCGAGTGCCGCGTCCCGCCTCCTTCGATCCTGCGCGGTCGCAGGATTAGCGGCCTGCCGCCGCGGCTTAATCCGTCGCGGCCCATCCCGGCGGTGCGTCGGGCACCACCACCGCCTCCGTCCGCCGGCGCCGCCGTGCCGGTGTGGCATGCTGGAAGAACGTTCTGCGGACCACCGGACGGGCTCCGGTGGTCGGATTTGCCTATCGTCTTCGCCAACGGCCCTCCCGAGACCGGTTCTTCACTGCGAAGACCTCACAATGCCCGTGCGTCCTGCTTCATCGTCGCCCGCAGATCCGCACACCAAGAATGAAGAGACGGTGGGTTTGGTCTTGTTCTTCGGTCCTCACCCACCGTGTTAGCGGTTTAAAAAGGCTTCCGACAAATTTAATCATATGTCGAGGGTATAAATCACAAAGATTTAATTGAATCAAAACCCCTACCTCATCAAATTCGATGAGCGAGGATTCGTCGTGGAAGAAGGCATCGCAGAAGGAGGATCGTCACGTCATGGAGAAGGAACGTCACGGAAGAATTGTCGTGGAAGAAGCGTCGTTGGCGTCGCGGTACACGGCATCGCGTAGTTGACCTCCAAGGATTTGGCGCTCTTCGTCGGAGATCGGTGTGTTCTTCGCGTTCTTCATCGAAGAAGAAGGCTTTTCTCCAAATCCACTCCATGCAACAAGTTCCAACCCAAATAAGATAATTGTTGTCTTATTTTATTAACACTCAAACCAACTATTTGAAATTAAAAAAGAAAAGAAACGATCAATTAATTTAGGAGTTTAAAACCGCCCAATTAATGAGACGTTTAATATCCAGATTAAACGCAAGAGTTGACTTCATTAAAAAGGGGGTTGCGAGTGCGTTACTTAAGAAGAAAAGAAACGGTGGGGTTTGTGTGGGCCCCACCTCACAAATATCCTACCATGTGGGTAGGATATTGTGGGTCCCACATCATCCACTTAACATAGCTTAAGCGACTTAAAATAAAATAAATTAGTCGCACCATTTTATTTTATTCATTTACTTAAGCCGAAAAATTTAAAAACCACACCCGAGAAAATGCAACTCCGGAAAAGGTTTTCCTAAGAAATTACAGGTGTTGCGAATCCATCGGTGCCCTCGGAATTTGATTCTGAGCACCAGTTCAAAATATAGAAAAACCCACTCATTCATTCAATGAACGTACCCGAGCTAAACTTCAGAAAATGATTCCAGGCACACCCGGCCTCGGAATCAGGTGTTGTCAGAAACTCCGTTCTTGTAAAATTCCCAAGAAAATTAAGAAAAAAATTTCCTTGAATTTTATGGGTATTTACATTACTCACTCCTCAGGGATTTACGTCCCCATAAAGATACATCATAAACTAGGGAAACAAATGTGGGTACTGAGCATGCATTTGAGCCTCCCGCTCACAAGTACTCTCCTGGAGGTTCCCGTGCTGCCATCTGATGCGCACAAGAGGAATCGACCATCCACGTAGGACCTGCTCCTATCAATCCTCAATATCCATTGAGACCTCCGCAAAAATCTCCCCATAATCAACGTCCATATCCCCATAGTCAAAGATATTTTTCGGGTCGTGCACGTATCTCCTCAGCTGATATGCGTGGAAGATGTCATGCACTCGGTGCAACTGAGGTGGTAGAGCCAGGCGATAAGCCACCTCTCCAATCCTACTGAGGACCTGGAATGGTCTTATGAAGCATGGATATAACTTGCTGCCTCAGCCAAATCTCTGTAATCCACGTTGAGGTGAGACCCACAAGAAGACGTGGTCGCCATCCTCAAACTATAGTGGCCTCCACCTCCTGTCAGCCTAAGACTTTTTCCAGCTCTGAGCTGTCCTCATCCGCTCCTGGATGACCTGGACCTTCTCTGTGATGGCCTGGACCATATCTGGTCCCACAAGTGCTAACTCTCCAGGTTCTGTCCAGCATAGAGGAGATCTACAAGGTCGGTCATACAATGCCTCGTATGGTGCCATCGTGATGGTGGAGTGGTAGCTATTGCTGTACGCAAACTCCACCAAGGGTAGGTGGTCCTTCCAGTTGCGACCAAAGTCGAGGACACATGCGTGGAGCATGTCCTCGAGAGTCTGAATGGTACTCTCCGTCTGACCATCTGTCTGGGGGTGAAAGGCGGTGCTCAGAGGTAGCTGCGTCCCGAATGCCTCCTACAACCCCTTCCAAAGATGGGAAGTAAAGCGAGCATCTCGATCGGAGACGATAGATGATGGCACACCATGAAGTTGTATAATCTCCTGAACGTAGAGACATCCTAAGCTCCCCTCTAAGCCCTGGTCTCTGATGGGTAAGAATTGAGCCAACTTGGTGAGTCGGTCGACAATCACTCAAATGGAGTCGTGACCTCTGGAAGTGTGTGGAAGTCCAGTCACGAAGTCCAACGATATGTCATCCAACTTCCACTCTGGGACCTCCAAGGTTTGTACCAAGCCTGCTAGTACCTGGTGCTCTGCCTTCACCTACTGGCAGGTGAGGCATCGAGAAATAAACTCTTCCATAGCCTTCTTCATGCCCGACCACCAGTGCTATCGTCTAAGATCCTGGTACATCTTCGCCACTCCAGGATGTACCGCCAAAGGGGAAGTGTGAAACTCTCTTAGAACCTCCTCTCGTAAAGAAACTGGTACCAAGGTATGTCCTCTGAAAAGGACATCGTGCTCTCCTCCCATGGAGAATCCACCAGGTGCCTATCATGAGGATATCTGTGCACGCCGCGTCTCAAAGTCAGCGTCCCCATGTTGTGCCTATCTAACCCGATGTAGTAGTGGAGGAGTGACTGTGAGTGACTGAAGGAAGGCTGCTCCATCTCTATCCACGAAGGATCTCTGCAAAGCGGCTAGCTGCTCTGTCGCCTACCCAAGTAGCTGAATGCCCATCCTCCTGCTGAGAGCATCGGTTGCCACGTTCTCCTTTACAGGAGTATATACTATCTCAAATTCATAGTCTTGGAGGAACTCGAGCCATCACCACTGTATCAGGTTCATGTCTTTCTACGAGAAGATATACCTGAGACTCTGGTGATCAGAATAGATTGTAAAGTGCTCTCCCATCAGATAGTGTCTCTATGTCTTCATAGCGAAGACCACTGCTACTAACTCTAGGTCATGGGTAGCTTAGTTCTACTCATGCGGCCTCAAATGACATGATCCATAGGCGATCACTGCTTTATCATGCATCAGGACACATTCGAGTTCATTCCCTGATGCATCGCAGTAAACTACGTACCCAACTCCCTCCTCCAGTAGCCTCAAGATATGTGCGCTGGTCAATCTCTGTCTATGCTCCTGGAAGCTCTGCTGACATCTATCTGACCACAAAAAGGGTTTCCCATTCTTTTTCAAGGCTGAGAGTGATGCTGCAACTCTGGAGAATTCTGGCACAAATCTCTAGTAGTACCCAGCTAGTCCCAAGAAACTCTGCACCTCCGTCACGCTCTTGGGTGGCTACCAAGCTAGCACTGCCTCGATCTTCGTAGGATCCACCGTAACTCCCGCCTCAGAGATGACGTGTCCAAAGAAGTGGACCTCATGTATCCAAAACTGACACTTCGAGAGCTTTCCATAATGCTGGTGCTCTCAGAGTGTGTCAAGTATAAGCCGCAAGTGGTAGGCGTGCTCCTCCTAAGTCGTCGAGTATATCAAAATGTCGTCGATGAATACCATGAAAAATCAATCGAGGTATGGCTGAAATATCCTGTTCATGAGGCCCATGAACACTGCTGGAGCATTGGTTACACCAAATGGCATAACCAAGAACTCATAGTGTCCATATCGACATCTGGAGGTCATCTTCTGCACTTCCTCGTCCCGAACTCTGAGCTGATGATAGCCTGACCTGAGGTCTATCTTCGAGAACCATCGTGCTCCCTTGAGCTGATCGAAGAGGTCATCAATCCTCAGTAGCGGATACTTATTCCTCACTGTCACTTGGTTCAGGAAACGATAGTCGACACAAAGTCACAAGCTCCTGTCCGCCTTCTTGGCGAACAATATCAGGGAAGCCCAGGGTGAAACAGTGGGTCAGATGAATCCCTTGCCCTGCAAGTCCTCCAACTGTACCCGTAGCTCTCGAAGCACGGCGGGAGCCATCCGATATGCTGGAGTGGATATCGGGGTTGTCCCGGGGTACAGATCAATATAAAAGTCTACCTCTCTGTGAGGAGGTAGTCCTGGAATTTCATCAGGGAAAATGTCCGTATACTAATCCACCACTACAGGAAAACCCAGACTCTGCACGTCAACTGCTCCTAGGATGAGGCTATCCAACTGATGAGTGATGGGATGTCCTCTCCTCTGCGAGAGTCCATCCAGTGCTTCGATGGCTCCCTTCTCGCCGGTGAAGGTGAACCTGCTCCTGTCGGTGCGTACACACCGCACCTTGCGCCTAATACAGTCAATCTGAGCATGGACTATAGATAACCAATCCATGCCCAAGATGACGTCGTAAGGCCTTGACGCCACTACAATAAGATCCCAGCCGAAGCTCTCTCCTACTAAAGTAATCTCACACTGCCGGCACTAGTGCGTAATCATCGAGTCTTCTCCCGTAGGAGTCTCTAGCCGTAAGGATCGAGCCAACAGCTCTGTCGGAATATCTGAGCTCCGAACGAGGGCAGTGGCTATGAAAGAATGACTCACTCATGTGTCTCTAAGAACAACAGCAAGGGTGGAATAGACCCATATTGTACCTAGAATCATCTCGGGCGCGCCGTGGTCGTAGGCCTCCGCTGCCTGAAGTTGTGACTGTCTCTGCCCGCCAGCTCCCCGTGGTCGGGGTGGACCTCCTGGCAGTGGTGGTGGTAGAGCCTCAAAGCGTCACCCAACATGCTGCTCGACCAGCTCCTCTACCTCGTCCGCCTGTTCCCTGCGGACCGCCATGGTCGACCCTCTGCCTCTACCTGGGTGCTCCCTCAACCGTCTGCTGCTCCTCTGCACGGCGGGTCGGGCAGTCACGAGCCATGTGGCCCTGTCCGCCGCATGCGTAGCACTATCTACCTCTAGAAAGACAGGCTCTGCGCTGTGTGCCCCGCCCTGCTGAGCCAGTGTCCTGAGGTCGTCTGCCTGAGGGTCTGGTCTGCCTGGACCCATGAGTCATCCGTCGACTGCCTGCTGCAGAAGACTCTGCTACGTTCCGCCCTACTGTAGGTCTCGCTGCTGAATTAGGCTCCTCAAGGAAGCTCTCGATGAGAATGGCACGCTCCAGTACTCCTGCCTGGGTCGGAATACTGAGGGAGATCAGCGATGCCCTGATCTCATGCCTCAATCCCTGCTCAAAGGTTTGGGCCTGGAAGAATGCGTCTCGTACCATGTCTGTCGAGTAGCGCGAGAGATCGGTAAATCTCACCGAGTACTGGGCAACCATCAAGCTGCCATGTCGTAGCTATAGAAGCTCCTGGATGCGTACCACATGGAGGGTGGCTGGGACGAACTCCGAGTGGAAGAGGCTCTCAAAGTCCGTCCAGAGGAGAGATGCCTCGTCGTGCACCTAGAGCATCAAGCTCCACCATCTGGCTGCTACCGCGTGCAGTAGGCTCGCTGCGAGGGTCACCATGAGGTCTGCTGGTGTCCTCACTAACCTGAAAACTTATACAACTGCCTCCATCCAATCCTCGGCTACTTGAGGGTCCGTCTCCCCACGGATCCTGGGCATTCGCTGACACTGAAACTCGTGCAGTGCACTAAGGCGACTTGCATCGTCAGCGGCTGGGGCTGGTAGCATCGGTGGCTTGGCGGGTAGAGGTACCGCCGGTGCCTCTGCTGTCAAAGGGCCATGTACCAAGGCCTCATCGCTTGGTGGGTTGTCGTCACGTACAACGCTCGGAACCCTAGTTGGCTCCCGTCGTGGGGCCATCCTGAAAAGAACAGGTGCGCCATGATCAAACAGTATACCTGGTGAGCTGACACAAAGTAATCAGAAAGAAAACTTGTAACACACATGCAAACAATGTTTTCGTAAATTAAGTCAGAAATCAGAAGTCAGGGTCCTGGTGTATGGATACGTCGGCTGCCGCACCAACACTAGACTCCATGGACTGATAACCACACTCAATACTCTTAACACTATTGCTTCACATAGAAAAAGATCAGAGTCCTGAGTTCTGTGGTAGAACCGAACTCCTCTGATACCAATTTGTCACGACCCATCCTCGGGGCCCATGCCGTGACTACCCCAATCCCGCCTTCCATAGGCCAGGGGCTGGCGATTAGCACCAAGGTGTAATTCCTGGTAAAAAGGGAAGGCATTGCCTTTGTAGAGTAATCAAACACCACAGAGCAAGCAAGCAGAAGTAAACACTAAGTAAAAAAAGGGGTACAAGCTCGTTCGGGAGGGTCCGCTCCATTAGCCGAGGGGCTGATACATCAACTGACACATAGTCTGAAGTAGATGTATCCAAAAGTTCCGTATCGTCAACAGGATCTCAACGTCGCAGACGGCGCGTCAATCGGACGCCCGGTCTGAGAGTTATTGGTCTTTTCGTTCCAGGGGCCCGGTTGGTTTTTCAAGTCAAAACCAACCCGACCATACTCCAACTGCATCCAAACCTTGAGCGGAGTAAGCCAAAAGGTCCGTCTCAGTAAGAGTAATCCAACAAAGTTGACGGAACGTCAATCGGACATCCGGAGTTCAAGTTATAAGTGTTTCTGCTCTGAGGGCCCGGTTGGTTTCGTGTACGAACCAACCCGGCCGAACACAACGTTCTCTGAAACCCTGAGTGTAATCTACCGAAACGACTGTCTCGATCCAAGGATCGCTACGCAACTGATGGTGCATCGATCGGAGGTCCGTAGCCCACGTTATGGGTAACAGACCGAAAAAAGTCCGGTATTAGGGGGTTCAGGCCCGGTCCGACCCGGCCCGGTACCCCCTGGGTCGGCCCGAACCGGGTTGACCCAACCCGGGTCCGGGTCCGGCCCGCTTGGGCACGGCCCGGCACGACTGGCGCGGCCCGGCCTGGCGGTCCGGTCGGGCGGCTCGGCCGTTTCGACCGAGCGGTGCGGGGTGGCACGCTGCCCCCCGCCAACATGCAAGCGCGGCCCCATGGGCCGGTTCTTCACTACGAAGACCTCACCACGCCCGTTCAGCCTGCTTCATCGTCGCTCGCCGATCCGCAAACCAAGAACGAAGAGACGGTGGGTTCGGACTTGTTCTTTTGTCCGCACCCACCGCGTTAGCGGTTTAAAAAGGCTTCCGACAAATTTAAACATATGCTGACGGTATAAATCACAAATATTTAATTGAATCAAAACCCCTACCTCATCGAATTTGATGAGTGAGGATTCGTTGCGGAATTAACCATCGTGGAAGAAGGCATCATGGAAGGAGGATCGTCGCGTCGCGGAGAAGGAACGTCATGAAAGAAGCATCGTGGAAGAAGCGTCATTGGCATCACGGTACACGGCGTCACGTAGTCGATCTTTGATGATTTGGAATTCTTTGTCAGAGATCGGTGCGTTCTTCGCGTTCTTCGCATTCTTCGTCGAAGAAGAAGGATTTTCTCCGAATCCTCTCCACGCAAAAAGTCCAACCCAAATAAAATAAGTGTTGTCTTATTTTATTAACACTCAAACCAACTAATTGAAATTCAAAAAGAAAATAAACGATCAATTAATTGAGGAGTTTAAAACCACCCAATTAATGAGACTTTTAATATCCAGATTAAACACAATAGTTGACTTCATTAAAAAGGGGGGTGCGGGTGCATTACTTAAGAAGAAAAGAAACGGTGGGGATCATGTGCGCCCCACCTCACAAATATCCTTCCAAGTGGGTAGGACATTGTGGGTACCACATCATCCACTTAACATAGGTTAAGCGACTTAAAATAAAATAAATTGGTCGCACAATTTTATTTTCTTCATTTACTTAACCAGAAAAAATTTAAAACCACACCCGAGCAAACTCAACTCCGGAAAAGGTGTTCCTAATCAATTACCGGCGCTGCGAATCCATCGGTTCCCTCAAAATTCGATTTCGAGCACCGGTTCAAATGTTATAAAAACCCACTTGTTTGTTTACTAAACGTACCCAAGGTAAACTTCAGAAAATGATTACGGGCACACCGGGCCTCAGAATCAGGTGCCGTCAGAAACTGAGTTCTTGTAAAATTCTCAAGAAAATTAAGAAAAAAATTCCCTTGAATTTTACGGGTCTTTACAATACCAACGGTTCTCCAAACCATTGGGTATATGCATGTTCGGAATAGACTATACCCAGAGTTTTATGTGAATTGTTGGTATAGGGTTAATAAGAATTTTTGTTTAACTAATGGTTCCATGTAAACCATTTTTATATTTCTATACCAATGGTTTTGAAACTATTGGAATAACCCCCCCCCCCCCACTTCCAAGACCTGAGGCACCCCTACCATGCCCACAAAACATCTAATCAAACAAACAAAACCTGCAAAAATTTCCACCATAGGCCACACCATCACCCCAACTTAGTCAATTAAGTATAACTAGACATTAGCAACCAATAAAAAATACATATAACATAATAAACCAATTTATCCATTCAATTAGTGATAACCCATATTCTAAATTCTGCATATATTCATTCAAAAAAATAATCATATATCAAATGTCATAAATATAAAGTCAAAATGTAAAAGATCAATTTATCTCTCATAACCATTACTATCATCACTATTATCCTTAGCCTCATCCTCATCATCACCATCAATATGAACATCATTATCCTAGCCACCACTAGGACCAATGAACAGTGTACTATATAATGTATGCATCGTCGACAAATATGCATAACAAGACATGGTGGTATTTGGTGGATGTGATGGAAATAAGTCTACCATAAATTAAATAATTTTACCATTGAACCTTTGGTTTATTTCATGCTCTTTTATGACATTTTTTCCATCTTATTCTTCATCATGATCCTATACTACCGGTGCATTAGCTTTTTCCAACTCAGTGATACTAGAACTATCACCTAATGTTAGACAATATCTAATTAGGAAAATACTCTTCCCTGGTCGACAACATACACTTCCATGGTTCTCACCTCCCAAAACCTGATGCAAGTGATTCTTTGGCCCTATTTTGTCAGATTCCTTCACATAAAGGGCCTCCAAATCACACTGTTACAAATATAAATGGACTATAATGTTATAAAATAGGTATTAAAATTTAAAATCAACAATGTAAAACATACAAAATCTTATTTTGTCGCTTCTTTTACCATGATTCCACCTTTTTTCCTTCTTCTCGAAAAAAATAATTTTTTTCAAGGAACACTTCCTTAAATATTCAAAATCTCCCTCTAAAATTATATTTAATGTAGAAAACAATAATTGAAAATATGTTATTAATAATGAATTTATTAACAAAAATTAAATGGATATTAATTCAAAATGAAGTTGAAAATAAAAACATGTTGTTAAGAAGTTGCATAAATATGAAATAATGATAGTAATTAAATACATGAAGTCTCGTGGATTGATGAAATTCAATTATCACAAAAAATATCACATTTAGGGGATTTATCTAACACCTCTGTCAAGTTAAAAAATCATTTATGTGAAGTAGTAATATAATGGATGAATAAAATGGTTTTATGAATACACAAGGAATGGAATTTCAATAAGTTTAACTCTCAGGAGTTAATACATGGAAAACATAATGAGATATCATAGAACTGAAAGTGATATGGTCAACTATGTAGTGTATTTTTTCTACCCTATGTTAATTCACAATTCACTAATTAGTAAAGCTTATCCACCGTGAAGTTAATCATAGTCCACCATGTAGTCAATCCACTAAAACTATGTACGTTGTATTTTAAAATTTATTATTTGATTTTAGATTTATACATTAAATCTTATGTACAGATTAGACATTCATTAATCAAGACACAAATGGTTATTGAATTGTCTTTGAAAATCATGTGATGGTTTATATACATAAAAGTGGATTCAATAAATGAATTTATAAAAAAAATTATTAATATGAATATCTTACATAAAAAATATCAAAAATTAAATTATATACAATATGAATTATATTTAAACATATAACACACCAAAATATATTAAAATTTTGAAAAGAAAAACATGATTACTTTTTGATAGTTAACAAGCATGCCCTATGTTCACCAAAATTTGAAGACACTTCCTTACTCCTATCCCATTGAATAATTATTAAAAATTAATCCCGGATGACATCAATAATTAGAATATTTGTTTTCATATGGGAGATGAAATGAGATGAAGAATTCAGATGATTGGCTATCATTATGGATGATCTATAGAGACCCACATGTTCATTTTATGTGTTTTCACAATGATTATCTTTCATCATATTTTCTCAATCCTCAATCCCTAGATAAAACATACCATCCCTTTCATCATTATTTATTTCATTCAAAAAAAATTAGGTAAATATTCTCACTCATTTTGGATTTGAACACATCAAGGTTTTTTACCTTATCCTTTTCTAAAATTGTCGTATATGGGATTCAACGTCATCACTAAAAGTAGAAAAATTCATTTAAGTTTAAAAATATTGGATTAAAATACCTTAGGTAAAACAAGGATCTAGATGATTATAATTGTTAATTTAAATAATATTTCTTTCTTAAAATTTCATACCAATGATAATTTGTATCGTTATTTTACCCACTATCGCATTTTTAGTCAGGTTAGCATGAGGCTAAATAATAATATCCACTACAGATAGTTTACTCATTACTATAATAAGTTAATTATTATAAATTTTCTTCTAGCTATAATTTTATCATCTGTAAAAACATATTGTGGATAAGAAAAATTAGAACATCCACTGTAAGTTTCACATTTTTGACATTTATCCATTTGATAAGCTTGGAAATAACACCAATTATAGCAGTTGATTTTGGATTATGAAACTATATATAGTTAAAATCATAAATTTACAATGATATTAATACAAACTAAATCTAGATAAAGGTTAAAAAGATCCATCCCATCATAGATTTTGGTAACTTTTTTGTGGTTTGTTATACAAGTGTGATGATCTAAGAAATGTTAGTGACCAACATTATTTCCAAGGAGGATCAAGATAGATGTATTTTGGAGATGAATGGAATGTTTTGGAAATTGATTCCAAATAGTAAATCCTTATATAAAACCAAATATATGTCTTTTTTAGGCTATTATATCATATAAAACATCAGTTTAATCCCAATATAAATCCAAATATATGTCTATATAGAACTTGAATATAATCCCCTTAAATTAATTTAATCATAAAATATTTATAACCAAAGGTTTAAAAAATTGTGATATTTGGGATTAATAATAAATATTTTTAACACTAGTATAGTTGATTGAAAATAATTTTCTTAATAAAATCCAATATCATAATGTTAGTAACATTAACTATTTTCATTACTTTGAATTTTTCATTGATTTAAAATATCACCCCCTTAAAATACTTGCAAAAAATAAATCATTTCTTTTAGATCATATGGGTAAACATATAAATGTAACTATTTATATTAAGTTAATTCATTAAAAATATATCATAAACACCACTATAATAAGAAGTTTGTTTTACATTTAATTAAATAAGAATAAGCATTTATTTTTCAGATTTTAATCATCTTTAAGTTGAAATATACATCCTCACGCCTTATAAAAAGTATATTTCCTCAAAATATAATATAAATATGAATGAGGAATTTGGTATAGAAAATAATACTTATTTTATTTATAGATAATACTCAAAAAATAAATAATTTATAATAGTGTATCATATTTAAATTTATATATTTAGAGTGATATACTTGAGAAGGAAATCCTTATTTATTGAAATATACCACTAGTATATGTTTGGAAATCCTTCCATCATATTTTAAAATATAAAATTTATAAAAAAAATATTTGGTAAAATGGTACACTTACCCTTTATTTTTTGGATTGGTGATATAATGGATTATATTGTTGCCCATTTGTAACAAAACTATTATATCATCTGTCAATAATGAAAACTTTTTATAAAAACAATTCTCATATAATATTAATGAAAATTTGAATAAAATAAAAATAATTATTTACAATTTCAAAATCCCTAGATCTTTATGTAATCCCATTTATTTGATATTTCTATATTTAAAACTAATGAAACTTTTAAAAAATAAAATATTTTACCTTCATAAATAATTTTATTAATATAAAACTATAATATATATTGATATCAATCTATCAATGTAATGTTGATATTACATACAATTAAAAACATAATAACCAGTTGGGATGAAATTAATAAATTCTATGGACATCACATAGAGGTTCTCAGACCTCTTCAAGTATTTAAATAAATTACATCTTAAATATCTAGTAATCCTATAATAGAGCCATTAATCCTCCTTTTTGATACTTCATCTAGGTTTCAAAAACATAGGATAACTATAAGTTCATAAAATAGGGTTCTTTTTCATATGAATTAAAAAAAATTACCTATATATTTCAATTGTAAAACTTGAGTTTCAGGCTCTAATTTCATTTATATATCTGCAATATATTAAGGTAATAAGGTAAAATTTTATAAACCTAATTCATATTTTAATTCATAAAATTTTATTTGAAACATTCCATTATTGTTGTATTTATATAAATCAAAATTATCTAAAGAAGACATATGATTATTCACTCAACAATAATGGTGATGTTTCATATTAAAGGGACGGAATTTTAATAAATTGATTAGTGGTTTTATAGGTTCATGACATACACACAAACATAAAAATACATATCCGGAAATTCTAGTACACACTAAAAACTTTAAATAATGAACTAAATAATAAATGATCATTTATCTATCCCAATTATAAATAGAATAAAATATGGAATAAATAAAAAAAGTGAAATTCCTAATAAAGAAATATAAACAAGTTTCATACATGTTTCCTATCATGGTCTCTATTATAGTCTTCTCTAAATAGTGAAGGTATTTCATAGCATCAATGTTTTTTTATTTCTCTTTGATAGTTGAAAAAAATAATTATCAATAATACAAAAAAAAGTATTAATTAAAATCATTGTAATTTTCTTTCAAAAAACTCAAATTTGATTAATACCATGAACTCAATACTTGTCGAATGAGAAATCATTTCCTGATAATATTCCATCATACATTCATTCATTATAGTTGTGGCCTCTTAATATGTACCCTCTCTAGCACTCCATATACTATACAACTCAAGATTATATTTTCTCCACATCTCACCTAATTACACGAGACATGTTTCCATCACAACCTCACCATTAGGAAATTTATAAAAAATATGGAACCAAAATTTGAATTCAGAAAAATAAAATTATAATATAACATTAAATCCAATGAATTTTCATACCCATATATACTCCCAATCATTACCCTTTACAAAAATTTTCCATTGTCTCCAGGATATTTTCTTGATGGGAATGATGTTAGATTATTTAGGAAGAATCACCAAAAAACTCATACATTCTTGCCCTATTTTCCAATCATTTTATTTTCTTCATTGTACTCCACCATCAACTGTCTGCATTGGTTCCACACCGTATTCATGCATGTACGCCCACACTTCCTCTTGAAAGATCTAGTTGTTAAAGAAAAAAATATTATATAAATATATCTCACAATGAGAATAAATTATGCTGGAAAATTACTAGGGTTTTATAAGTATACCTGATTTATCCTAATCAGTAGTTTTCATTGAATCCCCAGTCTATGAAAAAATGTCAACCTATACAGAAATTGTGGGACCTAATGTCTACTACAGAGGCTTAGAATATTTCGTTGTAGGTGTGGGAGGATCAAGAATGTATAAGCTCAGGGAGAAAGAAGTGGAATGAAAATAATATGGCATATAAGTTTGTCGAAATGCCTAATATGGTTGGGGAGTAATATTAATAATTAGATATAAGAAATATAGGTTAGGCTCAGGTGAAAATAGAGGCAAAAACAGAGGCGGCCTAAATATCCCAAGTGCCTCTAAAGACATTACGATACTATAAGTTGTAATAGATGGTATGTTGGAAGAAGGGATAGGGTGTGATCAGGGACTCCAAGTGGTTCATGTATCTCTAGTACCCCCCCCCCCCCACAATAAATCTGCCTAAGAAGTGTCACTACTAGACCAGTTGTTGAATAACTTTCTCCTAGGTGGTGGATCCTTATTAAATGTTAAAAACAAAATTAATCACATGAAATTATATATTATTGATATATATATATATATATTAAATAAAATACTCATAACAGAAGTCAAAGTATGGATTTACATTTCTACTTTTCAATGATTATTGTATGGAATCCTTTTACTTCATATCTCTTTAATTATTTTTATTTCCTTCAATTGGAAAAAATTATATAATTAATTTTAAACCCATAACAAATGTGTAATCCACACAATAAAGAAGATGATAGATGACTTAATTTACAAATACCAGTTGTAAAACCAAATAATTGATAAAAAGTGATATAACAAAAAAGTATTTCATATTTAGTGTGAATAATATCAAAATATAAAATAAATCTCATATAAAAATAAATACTTTCAAATTAGCTTGTTTTCCAACTATATGATATAGTTTTATTCCATTTTCAATATGATCCTATTCAATTTTGGTTATGTCATTTTTTTCTTTTTGGTCAACTGATTAGATCATTTGTCTATTTTTATTTGTCATAGTTCATTTATTTCATATTTTTGGTTAGGTCATTTTTTCATTTTTTTGGTTAGTTCATTATTTTCATTTCTTTTTGTTTTCATTTTAATTAGATTAATATGTTTAAATACTATTCTTCTTGTTCTTATTTCAATTTAATTTATTTAGTTTTTTTGTTTTGTAGGTTATAATATAGATTAATTCAATATTATAAAATGAAATTTAAGGAAAAATATAAACATTATATATTGAAAATTCACCAGAATGACAAGTTTGATACATAATATTTGTCATAAATAATAAATTAATTTGAAAAGTACCAACCACAAAAATCCTATTCAAGATAAACTAAAAGAACTAAGAACACAGATGTATGATTCTATATATTTCCCACCATAATATCAAGTTCACAACCAACTCTAAAAATTGAACTATTGGACTCATCATGAGTAATAAATTGATCTTGGAAAATTAGATAAGGGATGGAATCAATTCTATCATCATCATCATCAAAAATACTTCTTGGAATTACTTCAATAATGAAACCAAATTCAGTCCGTGGATGGTCTTTTACTTAAAAAACTTTTTTCCATTGTTGCCAATATATATGGATCATTAGTAAAAAGAGTGTGATCCATGTAAATAACTCGAAATCCAAAACCATGAATAAATGTTTCATCTCGCATCATCGAATCAAAACACATGCATTTCATCATAGTGACTCAACCAAAAAATAATAATCCAATATTAGTATTTTCTCAACAAATCCACAATAAGAAACATTTTCAAATCAAGATATAATATTAGATGCACTAGAATAACAGTTCTTTTTTTACAGTTACCATAAACCAATTATATTTTAATTTCATGTTAATTTCTCTTTTAGTTATAATAAATATGTACCCACGATTCAAAATTGATTTTCATTCAAGAACCACATAATTATGACCATAATCAAAGATATTATTTCCTCATAGAAAAAGTGAGTAGGAAAAATCATTACCTAAAAAATAAATTAAAATTAAAATTAATTAAATATTAATTTTATTAATTATTACTGTAATACTTCTCCATTCAATTTCAACCAAGTAGAAAACTCTTTTCTATGTAAACTCTCTCTCATTCTCAAAAATAAAAAATAATTCTTTTTATTTATCATTTTTTATATTTCCTAACAATAAAATAGATATAGTTTAAATAGATAAGTACAATTACATGATAAATTATAAGACATACATGTTCAATTTAATTACTTGATGTATTCATTGAACAAATCACATTTAAACAAAATTGTTCGATGTGTCGTCTCCTTTTCTTCAAGGATTAATGTGGGCAATGTATATGATTTAGGAATTCCCCCCATTTGGGGAATTCATGGAAAAATAGGTTCAATTTTTTCAAACTTTTCATCTTCATTTCCTAATGGCCTATTAAGCCTCATAGTCACGTCATTAAAATACTATTAAAAGAATTTCATACATTCTTGATTCAAGTTACCTTTCAAGATAAAACTTTTGGGATAACTCCTTTTATGGACATAGGACTTCAACGTGTACATATTTATTTTAGTTGGATACATCAATTGAAAATTAGCAGGTCCACCATGAAGTATCTCGGTTGGAATATGGAGATTTAGATGATGCATGCCTATAAAAAATGAGGGAGGAAATATTTTCTCTGAGTCACACAAAGTTAAGGGCGGATCTGCCAAACTTTTTTTCAAGAAATAATTGGAAGAATTCAGAGGAAAAATATATCTATAAAAATGAAAAAAACAAATTACTAACACTCTTACATTATTGGATAAAAGATGAAGGATTTATATTGGAATCAAATCACATAGAAGTATTTGATAATCATGAGTCTTCTAAGATTTTATATTTAACTCTCTTCTATTGAATCATTTGGATATGTTTTGTTAATATCCATTAGAAAATTTAATAGTCTCTAGTAATTTCAAAAAACTGATTTCTTTTCTGTATGTGTGATCACATAATAAGTACATTAAATGTTCCATTTATTTTGATTCACACAAAGAGGTTGCAATTCTATTCTGATACCCCAATTCACCAAGTCACACTGAGATTGTAAATCATATTGTTTATTTTCCTTGTAATTTAGAATAATTGAACGAATTATTTCACATATATTCTTCTAAATGTGAATTACATCTAAGAAATGATCTAAAACATTGGTTGGATAACAAAAAAACTCAAATAATATACTTTTATTATTCCAATTTTAATTGGTTTCAATGAAAATATTCTTCCACTTTCTAGATTTCATCTAACCCTTCTCGACTAAAAATTGAAATCTGGAAATTCATTAATCACATTAGTTCCATACATAGGCTAAGTTGGATTTTTAGTCTCTATGGTATTTTCATACCTTTGAAGATTATTCCTGTATAGATGGTCCGTTGGAAAGAATCATTAATGTCACATAAAACTAAATGTATAGTGATATTTAGCTCTTCTGGATCGTGTATTCATTATAATAATAGGAAATGATAGTTTTCCCACCATGATTGATCCATAAATCATTTACTAAATGAGAAAATCATTTATCTTCCACATAAACACAACACAGACATGAAATAGTATTTTGAAAATGCATTGTATGTGCACACACCCACATTTAAATGATTTTGAACTCTTTTATTAAAATGTTCATGTATACATCTATATGATTTCAAGGATTATAAATTCAAGATAATTATATACTCATTAAATTGAATGGTTTTTTCATAAACTTCCATAGATGAAGGTTATAAATGTGTTTGAAAACCATCCATGTGTTTAGTAAATTAAGAATATGCCCAAATAGTTTAAAACCATAACATGAAAGACCCAACACCACATTATGAATGTCAACTATGAATTTTATAAATTAAGAATAAAATTCCTTCCATTAAAATCCATCTATAGGATTAACCAACTCATAATTATCCTTCTTTCTCTCAATATCACTCCATCACATTTTTATTGATATATTGTAATGCCCTGACCCCAGTTACCCGGAGTCAGTGCATTATTACATAACATTGGAATTAACACAAAAGATCAAATCTCCAAAGACCGATTAGTTTAGTAGCCTTGGAATCACTAGATACATTCATAAAGTTTACATTACATCATAAAACGAAAACTACAACAACATAGTCTCCATATACTACACTCATAACCCCTTAGAATATCCCTACAGGTCATTCATAAAATACTTCTTCACTTCCTGTGAAAAATAATACATAGAAAGGGGTGAGCTTAGATTCCCAGTAAGGACAACAATATAGCGGACACTTTCATAAATAAGCATAAACATTTAAGGCAATGTATAACTAAAACAAAATCCTTTTAAACATGAACTTCAGCATAATATGGTAGAAATAAAATGAAACAATTCAATTTACTTATTTACATGGATATTCTACTTATCGAATAATCACATGAAATATCAATAACCACTTTCATAATGATGGAATGCATAATGCCAGACTATTATAACCACGTAGCCAAGGCCTCGTGCCAAGACTAAAAATAAGATTTTGTCAAGGCCTAGTTTCAAGACTCTAGTTTGTCTCATGAGACCTACTGATGCATCGAGGAGCTATAGCAGGCTCCACCCCTCACTTATTAAGTCCAATTCATTCCTCATATGAACAGGTTTAAACATAACATAAACATTTATATTAAAACTAGCATACAAAATGTCAATACAATCCCCATAAACCATGAATGGTATAAAAATAACACATCCACTGTCAAACATATCACAAAACCTGCAATATAATATTTAAGTTTTTTATTATAATAAATCAACTTCAAATAAACTTAAAATCCATCAAAGGATGTTGATATAGATGAAATCAAAACTATTTGAGAGAAATTTATCTTTTTTCAAATCATTTAAAAGTCACATAATTATAAAAGAAAACATTTAATTTTAAAAATATTCTTATAAGCTTGTAAGGGAAGCTTTGACGATTTTATAACGGCATAAAATAGCTGCACCTGCCGTATAAGTTAAAAAAACATTCTTACCTTAATTCTGTCGAAAAGGTTAAAAAGAAACTTGTTCGGAAAACGACGGAAAGATTCCTTTATAAACTTCTTATAAAAATTCAAACAAGTGTATAAATGACTTTAACCCATATTCTGTAAAATAACAAGAATGTTTTGAAATACATTTTTAAGAAACATGGATGTGGATGATAAAGAGGTCCTAGTAGATAATTATGTATAAACAACCTCGGATAATGAAGATATTGTGAAATAAACCCTTACCAATTTGGTAAATTACGAAACATATACCCCATGAAAGAGGTATCATACAATGAATATGTAAATACACATAAATTAAAGTGTATTACACAAATAATACAATTATGGGCAGCACATACACCACACAAAAGCTAATAGTGGAAATATGGCATGAATCTCACGAGAATAAGGAGTGAGACGAAAACCCCTTACCTTGTACTCATTATTGGTTGAGGGTAGGTTAACCTACAGTATAATTGTAAAATAACTGTTATTAAATTATAAAATAATCATATACATTAATATGATATCATATATGATCTTTTAACATTGTTTTGTTAGTAATATTTTTATATTATCGTTGTTTCGGGTGTTAACTGACTCGTTTTACTTTATATGCTTTGTCCCATAAGCCGTGTTTGTTATGGATAGGTTGTATCTTATTCATAACCAGAATGATATTAAGTCTTTAAACATTATTTTTAACCATCAAATGAAAATTATTCTTGAATGGATATGATGGGTAGTGAATCTCATCGAGTTCGTGGAGACGGTAGTTCGTAAGTACGCATGAGCGACAATATCATTCTTTTGATATTAAAATAAAATATAATTGGGTGGTATATCATATATAAATAATAATTATCATGTTATATTTATTATTTACCTGAATTTCACATCATTATTATACCCGTGAAAATAATAATGTATTGAATAACAATTACACCACAATGTGGAGACGGTAAGCCGTATGTACGCACGTATGGTGACATGTCATTAAAGGGATGGATAGAATATTGAATATGGTTGTAACATATTTATAATAAAATCACAGTATATATTAGAAAATGGGGTTATTATTTTAGAATTGAAATAACAAAGAAAGAAGGAGTTGAAGAAGAAAGGAACTTGAAAGAGGGTAGTGAAAACATTACCCCTTCTTCGGGTTCTTCCTTTTGATTTGATCAAAAGGGCTCAGTAGGTTGGTTTTCTGATCAAACTAAGGCCTATAGGTTGGAGTGAGGGAAGTTGAGAGAATATTAGGGTAGGGTTTGGCCGAGCCAAAAGGCTTTGATGTTTTTAATTAGAGATATGGAGGAGTGACCTTTTATAAGAGGGGTGAGGGGAACCTTAGGAAAAACTAGAAATATTATTTTATAATAAATTCATATTCAGTTTATAATGGATCCAAAGTGTATTATTTAAATATTATGGTAGGGATGAGTCTAAAATCACCCAACCAATCGGTTTTAGACAGGTTTGGGTCACTATATTAACCTTATCTTTTAGTTTTAACTCTTAGTTAATTAGTTTCACATTTACCATGTCTCTTTTTATTTTTATATTATATGGTTAATAAACATACTATAAACTTCCAATAGACCCCAAGTGGTCCATTAATGACACAACTATCATGATATAAGTATTTTAGTTGATCCGTAGATTTTTAGGAATAGAAAATCAATTAATAATATAATAATTGTTTTAAAAACTCATTTATGTCAATTTTGACACTATTGGGTATTTTGTTTTTGATAAATTAATAACAAAATTATTCCTTCGAAAAAATTTAATATAACCAATACTAATATGTCATATTATCCTATAAAATTAATTTAATTCATAAATAGTTTCAAATTACATTTATTTGGGTATTTATAATATCAATTATCTTAGTATTTCATTAATTAGGTAATTACTGCATCACCATTGTGTCATAAATAAATTGAATTATGTAATGTATAAAAATTATAAATAAAATATAATTATTTAGGAAATATTATTAGCTTTAAAATTAATGATTATAATCAAATTTATCTTATGTTTGACCCTATATTAAAATGTTTTAGTTATTAAACTTTGATTTTAACTCTTTTTACTCTTCTTTGAATTAAATAATAATAAATGTCCTAATCTAATCCAATTGGACCTAAATGATAATATTTTATTCCTAAGGTTTCTTTTGGTCTAGATACACTTGTCCAAGTGAATTCGGACATGTGTCAGAGTAATATTAATATCATTTTTGCGCTTAATTACCCTATTTACTTTTAACCGTGGTAAATAAAAGTAAAAAGTTACTATTCACCAAAAATTATTTTCATCTTATTGAACCAAATTTTACTCCTTGATATTAACCTTGTCTCTCAGAGTTTCAAAATTCCACTCACAGAAGTGGTAAAATTAAGTTTTATTTGAATTTGCAAATTCTCCTAGGAGGTGGGTAAAAGACGGTGAAAAGTTCAATAAAATTTTTATATATCTAAAATCATTCTAAAATAACTCCAATGAATTAAATTGAACTTATATAGGTATTTTGTATCTATTTTTACCTTAATTAAATTTAAATAATTATTTAAATAAAAATTCGTTTTTAAACAATAACTCAATGTTTTTTCAGTATTCATCAAAAATTGAATGTTTTCAGAAAAATACCAAAAAATCATCCTAGGCTAATTTTGATATTCCGAATCCAAATATGAAGTCCATTTTGAAAGATAAAATTTATAAAACTTCAAAAATTGGGTATTACTATTCATAACAGCTAGTTTGATTGGTTGTGGTGTGTGTTAGAACTCGAAGTTGCGTGCAGCACATTCTATTGTATTATTCAAAGAGAAACGTACTGTGGAAGCTTAAGGTTTTACATTCTCCCCTCATTCAACTAATTTTGTCCTTAAAATTTCTAGAAAATTACTGTACAAAAAGACTTGGGTGGTTCTTCATCATACGTTCCTCGGGTTCCCACGTTGCCTCTTCCATCTTATGGTTCCTCGATACAACTTTTACGAGACGAGTCGTCCAGTTTCTCAGAACATGTTCTCTTGTATCAAGAATCAAGATAGGATCTTCGCAATAAGATAGATCGGGTTCCGGTTCTAATTCCTCATAGGTGAGTACATGCGTTGGGTCAGGAATGTATTTTCTCATCAGTGATACGTGGAACACATCGTGAACTTTGGAGATACTTGGAGGAATTTCCAAACAGTATGCTACTCCCCAAATTCATTCTAGAATTTCGAAAGGTCTAATGTACCTGGGACTCAATTTACCCTTCTTACTGAAACGTATAACTCCCTTCCCTGAAGATACCTTCTAAAAAACATGATCTCCTACCTGAAATTCCTAATCATTCCTTCAGTTGTGAGCATAGCTCTTCTGCCTACTTTGAGCTGCTTTCATGTGGTTTTCGACTACCATCATCTTTTCCTACGTTTCCTCCACCAGTTCTAGGCCTACATGTTTTCTTTCCCCAACGTCATCCCAACATGTTGGTGTGCGACATCTATTTCTGTATAACGCTTCATATGGTGCCATCTGAATACTTTAATGGAAGGTATTGTTATAGGAAAATTATACCAGAGGTAAATATTGATCCCACATACCCTGAAAGTCAAGTGAGCATGATCTCGACATGTCTTCTAAGGTTTGAATAGTTCATTCTGATTGTCCATCTGTTTGAGGGTGGTAGGTAGTGCTCAAACGAAATTCAGTATCTAATTCCTTCTGAAGACTCTTCCAGAATCTTGAAGTAAAACGGGGATCAAAATCAGAAACAATCAATAGGGGTACTCCATGAAGTCTCACAACTTCATTAATATATTGTCTTGCTGGACATTCAAGTGGAAAATCATCCCTTATAGTATGAAAATGTGGTGACTTGGTAAGATGATAAAAAATGACACATATTACATCATTCCTTCTAGGAGTCTTAGGTAGTCCCATGACAAAGTCAATTGTGATATTATCCCATTTCCACTTAGGTATGGGATGAGGTTTCAATACTACTCCAGGATGTTGCCTTCCAGCTTTCACTTATTGACAAACCATACATCTTGACACAAAATCAGCAATCTCCCTCTTCATGTTACCCCACCAAAAATGTTCCTTCAAATCTCTATACATTTTAGTGCCCCCATGGTGTATAGAGAAATTGGAACTATAAGCATCATCCAACAATTCTCTTTTTAGATCAGGTATATTGGGAACACAAAGTCTCTTCCCAAACTTTAAATTTCCGTCTTCATACACAATGTCATTCAATCTCCCATCATTCATAGCTTTAATCTTCTTTTGAAACTCTTCATCACCGGTCTGAGAACTCTTTATCCTTTCTAGTAAATATGGTTTGGCAACCATTTGAAAAAGTTTTGATGTTTCACCTTCCATGGAGATTCCCATATCCATCTTTACTAGATTTATGTATATAGGATTCTTTTCTAATCTCATCTTGTTCAAAACTCCATGATCTTTTCTACTTAAAGCATCTTCCACCTTATTTTCCTTCCTCGGGTGGTAGTGTATCATGAAATCATAATCCTTGAGTAGTTCGAGCCATCTCCTTTGCCTCATGTTGTGTTCTTTCTGTGAGAAAATATACTTCAAACTCTTGTGATCGGTATATATCTCACATTTTTCACCATAGAGATAACGTCTCCAAATATTCAAAAAAAAAGATTACAACTACTAACTCGAGATCATGAGTAAGATAGTTTTACTCATGAATTTTCAGCAGTCGTGATGCATAGGCAATAACTCTATCATTCTGCATAAGGACACAACCAAGTCCTTTCTTCGATACATCACTATAAATAACGAACCCATCATTCCCCGATGGTAGGGTCAATATAAGAGCATTGACTAATCTTCTCTTTAGTTCTTTAAAAAATTCTTCACACTCTTTTGTCCAAAAAAATTTAACCCCTTTACGTGTGAGATTCATTAATGGGTTATCCAATCATGAAAAATTTTAGATGAAACGTAGATAATAACCTGCTAAACCAATAAAACTACGTGCCTCGGTTATACTCGTTGGTGCTGGTCATTCTTGGATTGCTCTGGTCTTAGCAGGATCAACAGAGATTCCATCCTTAGAGACAGTATGTCCAAGAAAAGAAATCTCTTGAAGCCAGAATTCACACTTGCTAAACATCCCAAATAATTCATGTCTTCTCAAAGTCTTTAGGATAATACACAGGTGATTTTCATGATCTTCGTAGCTTTTGGAGTATACCAAGATATCATTAATAAAAACCACTACAAAATCATCGAGATATTCCTTGAAAACTCTATTCATTAGATCCATGAAAATAGAGGGTTCATTAGTCAGCCCAAAAGGCATTACTGTAAACTTGTAATTCCCATACCTAAATCGAAATGTTGTCTTCGGAATGTCTTCCTTCTTCACACACAACTGATGGTATCAAGATCGAAGTTTAATTTTTAAAAATTATTGAGCTCCATGTGGTTGGTCAAATAAATGATCAATGCGAGGTAGGGGATACTTGTTCATATTGTTATAACATTGATTCCCCTATAGTCGATACATAACCTCATAGATCCATCATTCTTTTTAACAAAAAGAAAAGGGGCTCCCGATGGAGAAACACTTGTGCGAATAAATCCCTTATTACTCAATTCCTATAGTTATTTCTTTAGTTCAACTAATTCCACAGTTTCTATTCTATAAGGGGTCTTCTATATAGGCCTTGACCCAGGAATTAAATCAATGGAAACTCAACTTCTCATTCTGGAGGATGTCTAGGTTAGTCTTTTGGAAACACATCTACATATTCTTTCACAATAGATACATCCTCTATTTGAACATTCTTTTCCTCACCCACAGTTATTTCATCCTCTTCCTCCCCGATAATTGAATTTATTTCAGCTACTAGGGGTGGAACTAGACAAGAATTAGGTGGTGACGATTATTCTCTAAAGATAAGGTGTTCCTTATCATCATCATCAAAAATTGTAACCTCCTTATTATTACAATAAATCTTCGCATCATGGTCTGAAAGCCAATCCATACCGAGGATAATATCAAACTCAATCATAGGTATGACAATGAGATCAGCGGATAAAAAACATTTATGTGCTCTAATAGGGTCTGATTCACAAAACATTGTTCCAATGATATTTCCCTTAGGAGTTTTAACTGACAACTCCCTTGTTAAATCAAATTAGAAATATCTAATTTTCTTAGAAAACTAAGAAGATCTGAAACAATATGATGATCTAGAATAAAATAAATCATTTGTTAAACTTGAGGAAACCATTAAATTACCTGCCACTATGTCTTTCGAAGCTTCTACCTCAGTAGTAGTGATAACATAAGCTTGGCTTTGATCCCTTGGCCTTTTCTGAGGTAAGTTCCCCTGATGCTTAGGACATTCATTTGCATAATTCCTCATCTCTCTACAATTATAGAATTCCACGTTGACAGCAACTCTCTTTCCCTTACAATCATGATCTTGGTGGCCTTTTTCACCACACTTGTAACAGACTCACATTCCCTTCAAGAAAGTACTGGGGTGTTTCTTCCCAAATTTACTGCAGTATGGATAATCAACTATTCCCTTCTTCTCTTTATTTCTATTTCTAGAGTGGTCAACAGATCTCTTCTTCTCTTTATTTTCCTTAAAGTTGTAAGACTTAGAGAATTCCATTTTTGTCTTGATAGCTCATGAGACAATGTATTCGTATGACGAGAAGGATTGTGATACTAATGCTTGACGAAGAAATGGTTTTAACCCATCAAAGAAATGATCAATATTACTCCTCGGGTTACGTATATAACCTACTGTATGCCTCGCTAACCTTGTAAAGTTAGCTTCTTACTTTGCAACATTCTCATCCTCCTTTTGTCTCAGACTCAGAAATTTTCGTTCAATATATGCTCGATGGTCATGAGGAAAGTATTTTTCTATGAAAATTTCTTTAAACTCCCTCCATTCCATATTTGATACTTCATCATCTTCCTTCATGTTTTCAATCAATGACCACCATTGATCAGCATCTCTAGTGAGGCGATAAACTGCCATGATAACTTTTTCCCTTTCACTACTCCCCAAAGCATGAAATATTTTTTCTAGGGTATATATCCATTGCTCATCTACTAATGGATTTGTACTCACATTGAATATTGGTGGTTTCTGCCTCATTAAGTGATCTAACATTGATCCTGCATGCTACGGATCAGGGTGCTCCATACGGGTAAGGTTATTATTCATAACCTGAGTGAGATGTCCCAGTATGGTGATTAGTTGATCAGCACCAATTGCATCACCATCTCCACTATAATTATCTTGAGTAGGAGGGAAATCCCTACATGGATTTCATGCATTGATACGGTTTCCATTCCTTCTACTAGGCGCCATTTCTAAACAATGGCATAAACTAGATCAATTTATGAATCAAAATACATAATTACATACTTGTAAAACACTTAACATAAATTAAATATTTATGGATATAATCCATAATCACAAAAAAAATTTCTTTAAGGAATTATATACTCATAAACCCTTCATAACGGTTTGAAAAGAAAATTAGAATTATCCTAAGCATATCCCCTAGGAGTGTCGTAACCAAGAGTGCAGCAAGGCCCGTTGTCGTGCACCAGTTCCCATTCAAGTCTCTCTCAAAGCGGTGTTTTCAGGTTTTACCCCAAGGTAAAATTGTGCCAGAGCCTCCTCTACCTACTCGTATCCAGACAGGGATGTATTGCTCGGAAAACTCACAAAATCTCTAAAATATCAAAATTCTAGGAAGTTCTTCTATACCAATCTTCAAAGTCCGTCTTTGGGCTATGTGCTCTAATCAGAGTTTATCTAAATCTAGATTCCAAGGTTTGTACTAAACTTCCTCGGATGCCAACTATAATGCCCCGACCCCCGTTACCCAGAGTCGATGCATTATTACATAACATTTCCACGATCACAAAAGATCAAATCTCGAAATACCGATTAGTTTAGTAGCCTTGTAATCACTAGATACATTCATAAAGTTTACATTACATCATAAAATGAAAACTACAACAACATAGTCTCTATCTTACACACTCATAACCCCTTATACTATCCATACAGGTCATTCATAAAATACTTCTTCACATCCTGGGAAAAAAACATAGAAAGGGGTGAGCTCAGATTCCCAGTAAGGATAACACTATATCAGAAACTTTCATAAATAAGCATAAACATTTAAGACAATGTATAACTAAAACAAAAGCCTTTTAAGCTTGAACTTCAGCATAATATGGCAGAAATAAAATGAAATAATGCCATTTACTTATTCACATAGATATTCTAATAATCGAATAATCACATGCAATATCAATAACCACTTTCATAATGATGGAATGTATAATTCCAGACTATCATAACCACGTAGCCAAGGCCTCGTGCCAAGAATAAAAATTAGATTTTGTCAAGTCCTCATGCCAAGACACTAGTTTGTCTCATGAGACCTACCGATGCATTGAGGAGCTATAGCGGGCTCCACTCATCACTTCTTAAGTCCAATGCATTCCTTATATGAAGAGGTTTAAACATAACATAAACATTTGTTTTAAAACTAGAATTAGAAATGTCAATACTTTCTCCATAAACTATGAATGGTATTAAAATAAAACATCCATAGTCAAACATATCACAAAACCTTATATAAAATATGTATGTTTTGTATCATAATAAATCGACTTCAAATAAACTTAAAATCCATCAAAGGATGTTGACATAGATGAAATCAAAACTATTTGAGATAAATTTCTCTTTTTTGAAATCATTTAAAAGTCACATCATTATAAAATAAAACGTTTACTTTTAAAAATATTCTTATAATCTTGTAAGGGAAGCTTTGATGATTTTATAATGGCGGAAAATAGATACACCCTCTGTATATGTTAAAAAATAATTATTACCTTAATTCTGTCGAAAAGGTTAAAAAGGACCTTGTTTTGAAAACGACAGAAATATTTCTTTATAAACTTCTTATAAAAAGTCAAAAAAGGGTCTAAATGAATTTAACCCATATTCTATAAAATAGTAAGAATGTTTTTAAATACATTTTTAAGAAACATTGATGTGGATGATAAAGAGGTCCCAGATGATAATTATGTATAAACAACCTCGGATAATGAAGAGATTGTGAAATAAACCCTTACCAATTTGGTAACTTACAAAACATATACCCCATGAAAGAGGTATCATGAAATGAATATGTAAATACACATAAATTATAGTTTATTACACAAATAATACAATTATGGGCAGCACATACACCACACAAAAGTTAAAAGTGGCAATATGGCATGAATGTCACGCGAATAAGGAGTGAGATGAAAACCCTTTACCTTGTACTTTTTCTTAGTTCGGGGTAGGTTAACCTCATGTATAATTGTAAAATAACTATTATTAAATTATACAAGAATCATATATATTAATATGATATCATATATGATCTTTTAATATTGCTTTATTAGTAATATTTTTGTATTATCGTTGTTTCGGGTGTTAATTGATTTATTTTCCTTTATATGATTTGTTACGTAAGCCTTGTTTGTTATAGATAGGTAGTATATTATTCATATCCAGAATGATATTAAGTCTTTAAACATTATTTTTAACCATCAAATGAAAATTATTCTTGAATTGATACGATGGGGAATGAATCATATCGCGTTCGTGGAGACGGTAGTCCGTACGTACGCACGAGCGACAATGTCATTCTTTTGAAATTAAAATAATATATAATTGGGTGGTATGTCATATATAAATAATAATTATAATTTTATATTTATTATTTACATGAATTTTACATCATTATTATACCCATCCAAATAATAATGTATTGAATAACAATTACACCACAACGTGGAGACGGTAAGTCGTACGTACACACGTATGGTGACATGTCATTCAAGGGATGGATAGAATACTGAATATGGTTGTAACATATTTATAATAACATCATAGTATATAGGAGATACTGGATTTATTATTTTATAATTTTAATAACAAATACAGAAGAAGTTGAAAAAGAAAGGAACTTGAAAGAGGGTAGTGAAAACATTACCTCTTCTTCGGGTTCTTCCTTTTGATTTGATCAAAAGGGATCCTTAGGTTGCCTTTCTGATGAAAATAAGGCCTATATGGTGGATTTAGGGAAGTTGAGAGAATATTTGGGCAGGGGTTGGATGATCTGAAAGGTTGTGAATTTGTGAATTAGAGAGAAGGGTGAGTGCCCTTTTATAAGAGGGGTGTGGGGCACCTTAGGAAAAGCTAGAAATATTATTTTATAATAAATTCATATTGGGTTTATAATGGCTCCAAAGTGGATTATTTAAAGGTTATGGTTGGTATGAGTCTAAACCACCCAACCAATAAGTTTTAGACAGGTTATTGTCACAATATTAACCTTATATTTTAGTTTTAACTCTTAGTTAATTAGTTTCACATTTACCATGTCTCTTTGTATTTTTATATTATATGATTAATAAACATACTATAAACTTCCAATAGACCCCCAAGTGGTCCATTAATGATTCAAATACAATGATATAAGTCTTTTTTCCGAACCCTAGATTTTTATGAATAGAATATCAATTAATAATATAATATTTGTTTTAAAAACTAATTTATGTCAATTTTGACACTATTGGGAATTTTGTTTTTGATAAATTCATAACAACATTATTACTTCGAAAACAATTCATATAACCAATCATAATATGTCATATTATCCTAGAAAATTAATGTAATTCATAAAAAGTTTAAATTACATTTATTTGGGTATTTATAATATCAATTATCTTAATATTTCATTAATTAGGTAATTATTGTGTCACCATTGTGTCATAATTAAATTAAATTATTTAATATCTAAAAATTATAAATAAAATACCATTATGAAGGAAATATTTTTATCTTTCTAATTAATATTTATAATAGAGTTTATCTTATGTATAACTCTATATTAAAAAGTTTTACTTATTAAACTTTGATTTTAACTCTTTTAACTCTTCTTTGAATTAAATAATAATAAATGTCCTAATCTCATCCAATTGGACCTAAAAGATAATATTTTATTCCTAAGTTTGTTTTTGGTCGAGATAGACTTGTCCAATAGAATTAGGACATGTGTTAGGGTAATATTAATATCCTTTTTACCCTTAATTACCCTATTTACTTTTAACAGTGGTAAATAAAACTAAAAATTTACTATTCACCAAAAATTATTTTCATCTTATTTAACCACATTTTACACATTGATATTAACCGTGTCTCTCTTATTTTATAAATTCCACTCACAGAAGTGGTAAAATTAAGTTTTATGTGAATTTCCAAATTCTCCTAGGAGGTGGGTAAAAGATGGTGAAAAGTTCAATAAAATTTTTATACATCTAAAATAATTCTAAACTAAATCCAATGAATTAAATTGAACTTATATAGGTATTATGTATCTATTTTTACCTAAATTACATTTAAATAATTATTTAAATAAAAATTCGTTTTTAAACTATAACTCAGTGCTTTTTCACTATTCATCAAAAATTGAAAGTTTTCAAAAAAAATACCAAAAAGTCACCCTAGGATAATTTAGATATTCTAATTCCAAATATGAAGTCCATTTGGAAAGATAAAATTCATAAAATTTCAAAAAGTGGGTATTACTATTCATAACGGCTAGTTTGATTGGTTGTGGTGTGTGTTAGAACTCAAAGTTGCGTACAACACACGCTATTGTATTATTCAAAGAGAAACATATCATGGAAGCTTGGGGTGTTACATATATCATCATACATGAAAAGATTATGGAGTATTGGGATTGATGGAAAGTGAAAAATTACTTTCTATATCATACGATATAGTGTTATATCAATATTTGGTTTCTATCAGAATATGTGACATTTTATTCAGTCTTTTGGTTCAAAAGTTTTATCCCAAATTAAGCTGTAATCCTTTAGGAAATAGTGATTTTTTTTGAAAATCCAATTTCCTAAACTAACTATCATAAGATATAATTGTTTAAGGGACAAAATGAATCATCTAAAAGTTAGTCCTTCTGAAAGTTATGAATTTAATAGATGGTGGTATTATAAATCCCATAAAATAGTTTTCCGATGAAATAGTCAGATTAAAAATTCTAACTTTTTCATTTTACCACATTGCGTATATACTAGACTCGTGATAGCATGATTCAATTTTTTCACCCTATCAACATCATCATTTTCATTACATGAATCATGTGTGATAATATCAAAGACTTCTTGGGCCTGGATCCCTTCCTTATCATGATGATGAATAAACGGAAACTGGTCATCTAATAAATTCTTCAATCCAGTCCTCTCAATTAGATCATGAACATTCTAAGATCGTAGTTTCTCTCCATTATGATTCCACAAATAGTAGTTTTTTTGAAAACCATATTTGGTTATATGGTAGATAATTTTTTCATAAATCCACCAAGATCTTCCAACACAATTATAACATGGGAAGTGTATGTGACCACTCTCCAAACCATTGATAAATGTAGAATCAAAAAAACTCTCCAACCTGTTTTGAAAATAACTTGATATCATATCAGTTTCATAAATTCAACATATATCCATTCTATAAAAAAATTAATATTTTATGTCATAAAATAAATTAAATAAGATTTAACTAAAATTGAAAATATATTTAAGAAAATGATAATAGTTCACTTTATATGAAACCATAATTGAAACACTATTCAATATGAGAATCATAATATAAATGAAAAAAATTCTATATATATAATAAAATACTATAAATATAAAACCATGATATTGAATTAAATTATATCAATGAGTAATAACTATATATAATACTACATAAAATTGTTTTTATAATTGTTGTTTTTATTTTCTTCTCTTAATATATAACATTTTAACAAATGTCAGTCTTATTCAATAAATTCATTTATAAAATATTACAATTTCTAGGTAACCATATTATATGTATTATGGCCCCTCAGTGAATTAATTAGTACTTAAAACAATTTAAAATAAATTGATTAGTTATAATAAATGTTCTAATTAGTTTTTCACTAGTTATTGGCCTGAGATAGGGCCCCATTCATGACGTAAATAACCAATACACATAGAAAAACCTAAAAAGAAATGTCTAATTGGTTCTTGAAGAGGAATTACATATCTTATAATATAAGTAGTCCTAGAAAATATACACCTTATTTTTATACATGTTTTTATGTTGATTTTGATATGTGT
The DNA here is from genome assembly GCA_963277665.1 of Viscum album. Lineage (NCBI taxonomy): Eukaryota > Viridiplantae > Streptophyta > Magnoliopsida > Santalales > Viscaceae > Viscum > Viscum album. The sequence continues at coordinate 2,029,343,443 of OY728133.1, forward strand.
GGTATCTCCACATTGTGCAATTGACCCTTTTTAAAATTAATTAATTCTATATTTTATGATGATATATTTGGTGTTGAATAGAATAATGTGCCAAATACATCAAGGGTAAAGGATTTAATTATGATAATGTGTTTTAAAAAATATAAATACATAAGGGTATTTTTTAAATGAGATATAATTGAGTGAATACATTGATTTGCAATCAGTACCTTCTGATAGGTTCCTTAGTGACTCTCTCATTAAATTTGGCCCATTTCTGGTTCATTTGACTCAATTTAGTTTTGTTTTGGTTAATTTTATTTAATTAAATTTACATAAATTCTGTTTTAGTCGGGTTAGGTTAGGTCAGTTTTAATTGATTTGGTCTAGTTTCATTATTTTGGGGTTGTGTATATATATTTCAAGTGCATATGGTTTAGTTTAATTTCATTTTTTAATTTGGAATAGTTTTATTCTAATAGGATTAGTTTGGTTCAAAAAAGTTCTATTTTTTTCTTCAAATCAATTCAATTTGATTTGGTTCAAATTAATTCTATTTGGTTTGGTTTGATATTTTTATATATGGTTCAATTCAATTTGGTATAACTTGGTTCTATTCAAGTTGGGTCATTTTGGATTAGTTTGTCTCAAATATTTTCCTTTATAGTTTTTTTGATTGGTCTGGTTTAGTTTAAATATATAATATATGATAATGATGATGGATAATATGAGTCTAATATTGGATATTTTTACAAGTTAGCAGACTAAATGTACAATTCATTAGGCACCTTCAAAAAATGCAATTAGACACAATGAGTTATCTATGTTTGACTGATTTAATGTTGTATATGATTCATTAATGTTACATTTGATTAATATCTGCATATATTATTTAATTTTTTATTCAAGTAATATAAACTACCATATGATTCATCCCTTTATGAAATTTTTGTAATTCTAAAGTTGAAAGGCCATGTATCTAGAATTTAAATTCTAAATATAGAATTCATATAAAATGATTCTTATGTCATGCTTCCAAGATAAAAATATCATTATTCCTTTTATATCCATTATATAAACTATAATTCAATGATGCCGACATGAGATGATGTGTATGATGTAATAATTTTATTGAACTATGATTTTCAAATGAAAATATATAAACATCAACATTTGTGAACAATGTCTATAAAAATTCAATCGATTCCTAATATGTTCTAACGTGTTTTTAATATCAAAAAATGATATTTGATTCTATATAGAAGAATGATAAATATTATCTTCACCTAGAGAAAATGAGTATTAATTATGGAGGAACAGTTTAGAAATATATAAATCATAAAATTATGAAATTATTGATTAACAGAATCTAGAAATTAAATTTTGATATGATTGTGTGGTTATTAACATAATTAAATATCACAATGTATTTTTTATCCATATTGAAAATGAAATAAAATTTTTTTGAGGTGTTATCTAAGTGTTATAGTCCTATGATTTGAATATGTAGTAATTTTTTGGGTTATTTCAAGCAATAAGGGGATGTATCATACCTAATAATGTCGAAGCTATATGAATTTAAAATAGAAATATACATATTGGAATAATCTAATTGAAACCAAACTGAACCAAAATGAAGAATAACAAACAATAATGAAGTAATCCAAAATTGAACAGAAAAAACCCAAACCAAACTAAACTAGTCTGAACTAACCAAAACAAACTTGAATCGAATATAAGAAATCATAAATCAAACAATATTAATTAGGATCAAAAGAAATTAAATGTCCCTGAAAAAATATTTATGGCATGTTATTTTCGACCGAAAATGAAAATTAAATGGAAGGTTGATAGAATACTTGAATGATTTGGAACCCACATTTTTAGCACTGAAGAATAATGAAATGAAATCAGGAAGAGATGATAGATTTTTGTGTCGTGGGTTGGGAAGAAAGTTGAATGCCAACGCTGCTACTTGGGATCGGGATTAAAACTTGATGGGAGGAGGTAAGGGGTATCCGCATTTTGTATTTAGGGAAGATCTAGGAAAACAATTTCTTAAAACTATTGGCATATATTTAAGCTATCCCAATAGTTTTATAATATAATTGGGATTAACTTCATATAAATAGCCTCTCCCAATAGTTTTCCAAATTATTGGGATAGGGCAGGCTAAACAAATGGTTATTGAAAACAGTTGGTATAGACTCACGAGTATAGACCACATTTCTAGTAGTGGATAATTTTTAATCAAAATTAACTAATGAAATATTAAATTTAATGTAAAATGAAATGGTACCTCGTACATACTTGAATGGGAAAGACAATTTTCTATAAAATCATTATTTTTTCAATATTTTCTAGAAAGATAAGTTTTCCAAGAAAATATAAAAATTTAATCTTATGTTACTTTTCATATGATTAATTAAGAAATAATATCCTTTTTTAAATAAAATTTATAATTTTTTTAGAAATTAATTATAATATGCATGCACAAAATTAAATAAAATCATTTTTGAAGAAAATGTATTTTTGAAGTAGAAAATCACGGTATTATCATTCCCTTCCAAATAAAAATAATTAAATTAATGTTAATTAATTAAATTAAAAATATAATCTACTTATATTTTTAGAATAATTATTCAATAGTAAAAAATTTAATCTATTAAGATAAAAATTCATTGTTCATATTTTTATACCCTAGAACACCTAAAGAGGGGAGGGTGAATCAAGGTGTCAAATATTTCTTTTAAAGATACGGATCTTGTTCTCATGTTGGTAGGATCCTGTAAGATCTATATGATATAATCTTGAAGTGATTAAAGATCCTAATGTAGAGACACAATATAACAGTTTTACTTGGTTCACCACTAAGGGCTAGTCTAAGCATCATATGATGACAGTGTGTCAGTCATACCTGAATCGACTAGGATTTACTATTTATTGGGATTTATAGAACCTAAAAAGTAGTAACTCTATTCCAGGAACAATTCCTTTACAATAATTTTAGGACTAGAACACTGCCATTCTTGAAACACTTCTAATGACTCCCCCAATATCATTTCCTTTGGTGAAGTCTTACTCAGTTTATTTAACTAAAGGTAACCTCGGTAGATTGGGAATTTAATTATTTGTGCCAAGTTATCATGATACTCTACTTTCACTATAGTCTAGAGTTCATGCACTTGAAATCACTATTCTCTTACACCAAAGGTTCCACATTTCTATTATTAAAGCTCCAAGACTTCAAAAAAACACCATTTTGTTTCAAAGATAATTCAGTGTTCTTGAACCCATAAAATTTCACAAAGATATTAACCATCATCAAACCCACACCTTTGAAAATCTCTCATCCTTCGTGGAACTCTATGTCTTTTTGTAACTCTCAGTAATTGTAAAATTCACTTTTCAGAAATTCCTTAGCATTGGTTAGGTCTTATCCAACCATTTTACTATGCTTTTACTCATGAAGGGTACCTAATTCATGAAGTTTCCAACCTTCATAAATTCGGTGAAATTCACCCTATTATCAAATTCTCTTAGTATCTCAAATGAGGGGTGTCCACCAATTAATATACTCATCCCTTCCCTAAGATCACAAGCTCCCAACTTCCTTTTTGTGAACCTCTTCATTCATTCTCGAGAATCTCCTTTATTCAAAAATCTCTAGATAGATTATTATATTCATGAAACATATCAAATTCATGAAGATCTCAATATTTTTATATCATGATTAGAAATCTCCGCACCTTTAAAAAGTTCCAACATTCACAAAATAAAACCTTTTAAAAACTCATGCCTTTCCCATATCTTGAAGTGTCAAATCTAAAAAAACCATATCTCGTGATGCTTATACCTTCCTCTAGATTTTGAGCTCCAAAAATTTGTAAAAATAGGGGAAAAGGAACCACCATAAAAAATGAATCAATCTTCTATATAATATCACTTTTCTTGCTAACTCCTTGATCAGCCTAGTATGGATTGAGAATAAACACAAAAGCCAACTGTTTCTATCAGTGAATGGTATTTGTTCCAAAAATCTCCCCCTTTGGTTTTGTTGGAAATCTGTAGATAAAGACAATAAAGAACCATCCATGATCAATAACATAATATGATTAAAATATCTCATATGACACTCTAACTCTATGTGAGTTGATATCATTATAGAAAACAATATTGGAAAAAGATAATTTCACGCCTTGACAGAACACTTATCAATCCTGAAAACCAACTAATCATTGAATTTCACTTATCTTATAATTCAGAATCAAACTCGAAGAATGTGTATCTTTACTTATAGTTCCCAAAACAAACTCCCCTTATATCATATATCCCCTATATATATTCATCAGATTCACAAAAAAACAAATTAGTTAACACAAATGGGGAGATGGAAAACTATAACCTCTTCATTGAATGGGAGGTGGTTGGACACCAAGGTTCAACCAGTGTTTCTCAAACAATGGTCCTGCCAAATACATAGTTAGGATGTTAACCACTTGGTCATTAGAATCAACATGAACTATTTTAATCACACCTTATATCAATTTTTCTTCAATGAAGTGATATCTGATATCAATATGTTTGGAATAAGATTTTTAAAAAAATATTATTTATAATATCAATTATTTTCTTGTGGTCACAGTGTATCACCATCATTTTCACCTAATCACCAATATCATAAAGTTTTTTCTTCATCCATAATAAATGAGTTCATTCCTTTCTTCAAAGATATGTACACTGATTTATTCGTACTGGGATATGTGCTTTTATGTATATTGCTCAACCATCCCACACATTTGTTTCCTATTGATAATGCTCCACCACTTGGGGAACTTAGGTCCACCACATTTACATATTTTTTATCCTCAAAAAATGATGATAATTATTTCTCTCTTCCTACTGTAATGAATAATCCAAAATTGAGAGTACCTAGAATATACCTCAGGATTATTTTAACAGCTTCAAAATGATCTTCCTTGAGATTAATTTGGAAGAAAACTGTAAAGCATATTGAAATTATGATATATGTATTTGTTACAATAAAATATAATAAGCTTCCAATTATCCTTCTATACAGGTTGGGATCCATAGATGTCTCATCCTAATACTTTCCTAGTTTTTTCCCAACTAAAATCGAAGTCAACATTGGTTTGGATTCATTCATATTGAATTTATTAAGAATATATCTTTCATATTTTTCTTGATAAATGAAGGTATAATCCTTCTTTTAAATCACCTAAATCCTAAAAAAGTATATGAGTTCACAAATAATGGAAATTTCAAATTCCTATTTCCTATGATTAGAAAATTCTTCCACTGATCCTTGCCTTTTTCCAACAAAAATAATGTCATCCATAAACACAAGAACCATAAATTGGTCTTCTTGATAATTTTTCACATTGAGATTACTGTTAACACATCCTATTTTGATTTATGTCTTCTTTAGATGTGCCTCTAGTCCAAAATACCAAACTTTTGGTTTCTTATTCAGACCAAATAAAGCATTCTTTAATATAAAAACCTTTTTTGTCATTTCTAATCATAAATATCACTATTTGGTCAATATAGACTTATTATTCAAGAATTCCATTTAAGAAATCAATATTGAAATCCATCTGGTAACCTTTTTACCTGGTTTTAATTCCAATGGAAAGGAAGATCCTGATCACCTCCAGTCGAGCTTATAGAGAAAATGTTTATTCAAAATCAATGCCTTCAATTTTTACATAGCCTTTACACACCAAGTGTGAATTTTTCTATCACATTTCCATGATCATAGAATTTATTTTTGAAGATTCACATTTTTTCTATCACATTCTTTATTTTTTGGTCTCTTAACTAGATCTCAAGTCTGATACCTGTTAATCTGATCTAATACTTCATTCATGGCCTTAACTCAAGATTCATCATTTATTGCATCTTCAAATGAGGGCTATTTTAAAATTTATAGGAATAAATGATGTTATTTACTCCTCATTCTCCATGTCTATGTAGATCTCGTCCAATACCCAATAATGTTGGACTGATCTACTTCTAGTTTACTATTTCTCCTATGAGGTTCAGATAAATTTTCTTCTAAAATGGTTTCCTCTTCTGATTCTTCTACTAAAAGGTCATTATTTTGAGATCCCTGAATGTTTTTCAAGCCTTCCACTATTTGTGTATTTTAATTTTCCCTTATCTGCATTATTCTTCATCTTCAATCATATCATGTTATGACCTTTTATTTGGTATTTATGGTTCTATCCACAATGATATTGAAATAATTTCTTTCCAAAATATTTGTAAGACAATTATTGTAACATTGGTAGAATTTAACCTTCATTGAATATCCAAGTAACATTACATTATCTATAACATCATCATACATTACTCTATTTCCTTCTCTATTTTAGATGAAAAATTTACTTTCAAAACCATTACAATACTTTATAGAGGACTTCCTTTTATTCCATATCTCATATTGTGTCCTTGTCTCTCCTATAAATATCCCTATTTAATTTTGAGTGTACACCTCTACTTGAACATCCACATCCTAGTAATGAAGAGAAACACAACTCTCAATCTGCATAGTTCCATCCATATTATTCAGAAATATATTCTTTCATTAAATGACCCAATTTTATTGAGTTTTTCTCACTAAAAAACCTCATGATTTTTCCATTTTTTGAGGAAATTTTAAAATTCAATAGATGTGTATTCTATTCCATTTTCTAGTCAAAAAATGTTGATTATGCGTTAGATTTCATTCTCAACTCTTTGATGACAACTCTTCATAAAATAAATAACTTTCTATTTACTATACATAAAAACCATACAATCAATTATACAGTAATAATAAATAAAAAAATAAAACACCTCTCTCCATATGTTCCAAAAACAATTATTGGACCACATGTATCTGTGTATATGACATCAAGCAGATCCAATACCCTTTTTTTATTTTCCAAATATGAACTCTAAGTCATATATACTCAAATTCAAGAATCAAATTTATTTTCTTGATAATTATTTAGATTGGGAATGTCAAAAACAGTCTTTATCTTGGATCTATATTCCATGATCTGTTGATTAATTTGACCCAACCACCAGTGCCCTTGTTTTTTTTTCTTCCTCAATTGTTACGAAACAATTGTTTTTTTACTGAAAACCAGGCATAAATTTCTATTTTTTATGTATCCTTACATGATATAACTATATATATTTTATTTGATAGTGATCCCCTTCTAATTTAACAAAACAACCAAACTTGAGTTGCATATTTGACACACACTCAAGAGATTGTGACACAAATTTTCCATATAAAGAACATATGTTTTCATTATCTTTTCATTTGTAAGTTATGTAATTCTACTATATTTGATATTTAAGGCACCTTCATTGTCAAATATCACCATTCCATCAACCCATGTCTTAAAATTTTTAAATATATATACATTTCTTGTCATGTGGTATGAGCATCTGTTGTCAAGAATCCAAGTGCTACTATTCTTTGTAGCATGGAGAGCAATTTATGGAAGGTGGGATTTCTCGATCTTCTTATTTTCTTTCAGTGAGATACCTGATGGAGTGGAATCAAAAGATGGAATTTTCAATATCTTTTAAATATGAATGCTCTCATCATACTAATATTCTTCTTCTTCTAGAGGAGAATAACTATTTTCTAGAGTAGTTCTTCCTAGTTGATGGGTATTAACTTGTCTAAGATTTCTACAGTTATTGTTCACACCTTTCCTCTACCTATAATAAATAGTTTTATGGCCATATTTTTAACAGTGAATACCGAATCCACAAGAAACCATTTCTTCTATTTGATGAATGTTATGGTCTCACTCTTACCTTTGGACATCCAAACACTTAAATATTAAAAAAGATCACTTCTTCTTCACTATAAGATCTGGTATGGCCTAAAAATCCATATAATTAACTTTTCATAAGGGGTAATATCTTATCACATTCATTCCTCCATAACTCCCCTTCTTTTGTAAAGGTATTTGACCAATGATATTATATGTATACATGACAATTATTTTTAGCTCTATTTTATTTTTGGTTAATAGCTGTATTTGTTTGGAAATCAGGTTCCCTTGTGATATGTCCAATAATCTACTTCCATTTTTTTGGATCATCCTATTTCCAGCCTTTGACGTCTCTTTATCACAAAAAATTAAACATTTCCCCATAAATGTGAATCTATGATCATTCAATTCCATCTCTACTCCATCAAAACCACATTTATATCTTTCCAACAGCTCTATATCTGAAAATATTCTGAACTATAATTTTTTCTTCATTTGGCTCGATTTTCATTTTGTTCCCATTCTACTACTTAAAGAATAAAGTTTTTCCTCAAGTACCTGAACTATCTTATCCATTTCCTCTAGTATCAATTTAAGGTAATTGATGAAATTTTTCTCTTTAAACCTGATTTTAAATTCCACAACCACTGTGGATCATTCAAGAGTTGTTAAATGTTCTTCTGCCTCCCCTTTCAGATGATGAATTTCTACTTCAAAATTAACCCCATACACAATAATTCCTTAAGCCATGCTATTATCTTTAAATTTTCTTTGTTTTTATTTAAATATCATCAAGACAACCCTCAAGTTATTCATTAATATCAACAACACAAATAAACTGATTTTATTTATCTATTTTAGGTTCTACATTTTCAATTAATGCCATATTGGAGGCTTCGGGATAAAGTTTGAATTCTAATTCTACATCTTCCAAAAATTCATTACCAACTTGTTCCTCTTTGAAAATTAACCGACTTCTCTATATTTTCTCTCTATATGTGAAGACTCCCTTTTGATGGAACATATTCTGAGCCTTTTTCATGATTTCTTTTTCATTTTCTACATCATCGAATTTCCTTGAGCATCGAGCGGAAATGTACCCTACTCTACCAAACTAAAAACAATCCAATGAGAGATTTCCTTCCAATATCCATTTCCCTCTCTTGAAATTATTGGAAAAACAAGAAATAATTTAATCATACACATAACTTCCATCATAACTATCCTTTTAAATTTCAAGTTTCTCCATGGATTTCAATGAAATTTCTATGCTTACTCAATTATTTCCATCTTCTGGTTTGAGGTTCATTTCATAAGGCACCAGAATACCTAGTATTTCATGAAGAGAGATCTTATATAGATATATTTCCTCAAGGTATGACACTTTTGGATTGTAAATTGATTGGATTCTTCTCAGGATTTTCTTCATGATTTCAATATACTTAATTTCTTCAACAAGACCTCGAATAACCCCAATAACATTAGTAATACTATTAAAAAATTATCTACATTTTTATCTGGATGCATTTTCAGATCATCTAACTTATTCTGAAACACTTTAAGTTTGTCCTAGTTCACTTTTTTATTTCCTTCATTCATATTTTATAGTTTCTCTCACAAGGTCATATATATAATGAAACTCATCACCCTCAAATAGATCTGATCAGATAGAGAAGTGGTAAGAGAATTTTGGGCTTTGGAATCGACATCAAGAACTTTTAGGTATGTTTCAGTCCTAGAGAGGCCTATCATATCACTAACCTAAGTCCCTTGAGTTATGGAATAGAGAACATCCATTCCAAGATACTGTAGGTGAGATCACATTTTATTCTTAAAAATCATGAATTTTATCACATAAAATAGGGGAACTCCCCAAACATTCACTAAATTATCAATGAATACAATATAAGATAGATTTAACCATTATAACCTATTCATTATGATACCACTTGTAAGACCCTAAAACACCCTGAGGGGGGATGGGTGAATTAGGGTTTCAACATTTTCTTTTAAAAACTTGTATCACATTCCCATGTTGTTAGGAATTTTTAAAACATATCTGATAAAGTCATAAAATTATTAAACATCCATATATAGAGACATAAAACAACATTATTACTTGGTTCACCACTGAAGGCTAATCCAAGGATCATATGGTGATAGTGTGTATGTCTTACCTTTATGAACTAAGAATCCCTAGTTATTGTGGAATACATAAGATCATACAAAGTCATTTTATTCCAGGAACACTACCTTTACAATAATTTTATATGTAATGGACTAAATCCCTTGAAAAACTTTAATCTCCTCCCCTAATCTTGTTTCCATGGGTGAATTCATACTCGATTTATTCACTGGAAGGTCGCCTCAGTTGATTGGGAATTTTAGTCTTTGTACCAAATTATAATGATACACTTCTGGCATTGTATTCTTGAGTTGATTCACAAGAAATCAATGTTCACTTAAAACAAATGTTCAACATTTCTATACAGGAAGATCCCAATCTTCCTGGACCCCCCATTTTGTTTCAAAGATAAATCAGCATTCCTGAATCCACAGACTTTCACAAAGCTACCAACCTATATAAAGCTCGTGCCTTATTAAAGCTCCCTAACATCATGGAACTTAAGGCTTCATGAAACTACCAGTCTTTGTGAAAAAGCTTCTTTCTAAAATTCCTTAGCATCAGTTAGTTCTTATCCTAAACTTTGGTGATTCTTATACTCATGAATTTTTCATGATTCTAAAATCTCCCAACCTTCAAAAATTTAGATCGATTAACCCTTTTTTCAAATTCACTTGGTATATAAAATGAGGGGAAGCTTCTTATTTATAGACTCATCCCTTCATGAAGATCCAAATCATTCATTGGCCTTTTCGTGAACCTCTCCATTCATGCCCGTAAAGCGCCATTATTTTCAAATCTAGAGAGAAATTTTCCCATTCATAAAGCTTATCACATTCATAATGATCATCATATTTCCATTGTGTGTTTGTTAAGATCCATACATTCACAAAATCTAACCATCCAAAAATTCAACCTTCATGAAACTCATGCTTTTTCCATTTCTTGAAGAGTAAAATATAGAAAACCATATTTTGTGATTATTTTTCCTTTTTATGGATTTTGATCACCAAAAATTGGAAAACACTAAGGAAATATTCCACCATCAATGTAGAATCCATATGCACCATAAGATCACTTATATTGAAATCTCCTTGATCAGTCTAATCTGGATTGATAATAGACCACTAAAGAACAAACTATTTCCATCAATTAAATGTCTTGGTTCCAATACATATTAAATTAGTTTAATAAAAAAACATCTATTTTACCTTCATAATATTTTATCTTTATTTCCATCCAACAGATAATCAATACAATATTAATTATTCATCTAATGATGTTAAAAATTTTACATATATTTCATAATATGTATTTTCATATCTATCCTCTAAATCAAATGACTATGTAATAATGGTCATATTTAAATAATATTATCATATCATAGTTTGTGTTGAGATTAATATTCTGTATACCACATCTTTTCATATACATTACAATAAAAAATTTAATTCCTAGGGTGCTATAATATTTTGTTACATGGGAATATTATTTATAAATATGTTATAATTAGTGATGATATTAAAACAAATTTAGTAGAAGACTGAAAAGACCTAAAAATTTCATTAATATATGATGTTTTCTTAGATTAGTGGGTTAATTCCAATGGTTGTTTGAAAATATTTCATAGTTATCGATACCACTAGCTAATTTAACACAAAAAGAAGTTAAATTCATATTTACAAAACAGTCTGATGAATTTTTCAAAAGATTGAAAATAATATTAGATAATGTGCCATTGTTATCCTTGTCATTTAGAAATAAATATTTAGATATGTATAGAGATGCATATATGAAGGAACCTGGTTGTGTATTGATGAAAGATTATATGGTAACTGCATATGCTTCACAACTAATGAAAATCTATTACCCAAATTACACTAAACATTGTTTTGAACAAGCTTTAATATTTTATCATTAAAAATATAAATACTTATTTTATACTATGTAAAATGCAGAATATATACTAATCATAAATGTTTGGTGTATATATTCACTCACAAAGAGTTGAACGTGAGGTAGAGAATATGGTTGGAAATGATGAAGGATTTTGATTTCATGATCCACTATCATTAAACGAAAGAAAATAAGGTATCCAATTTCTTAATTGGAAAGTTTAATACATCATTATCTATGATAAATTTGGTACCTGGTCCTTTGGATAATGATCAAATGAATATTGGCCAGGAAATTATAAATGTAGGAACCCTCACTTTTTTGGTTCAAATGACAGTGCATCCAACCTTGTAAGACAAAATTTATCACTCTCATAAGGGAGATTGACATTTTTAAGGAAGAGTAGATTTGGTTAATAATAAAAAAATAATTATTTTAACGTTGATAAATAAGAAGTTACGATATTTGGAAATATGTAGTGCACCAAGTGATTTCCATTTGAAAATGTAATTTTTTATTGAATCATATAGCTCTCCATTTTCAATTCATCTTGGAATAACTAAGAGGTATAGAGTATATTAAGAATATTATTGGTAGGGAGGAATTAAGAATTATTTTTTTTACTTTTACCATAAATTTTTTTACTTATCAATATGTTAAAGCCGACAGAAAACTATTGAAGGTGATGCTTTAACCTTTCCCAGTGTCTGGATTGAAATAGGAGAATATATACAAGGATTTCATGGTGGGAAAGAAAAATACATCTCAAGTTAATAATATGATTTGGTTTATTGTTGATCATTTGACTAAATATCTTCATTTTATTCTTATTCAAGATACTATGCCTTTTGTTCATCTTTATATACTCTAAATTAAAAAATATTAATATTATATACAGTTCCACTATCATGACATAACCTCTTTAGGCCATGAATCAGGTCATCTGACCCTATGGGTCTCCTATAATACAATGGTTGTATTCTTAGTACACCAAAAAATGTTACCCATATGGTTTACCTATCAGACTAATAAATTTTCTTATATTCTAGTACATTTCTTTGAGTGTGATTTATCTTTACACACATTCTCCTTAGGAAATTAAAGAATATGGATCTTCATTGTGGTATGAATTTTTTATTTTCCTAAAATTCTCAATTTAAATGTTTAAATGTGGCCTAATATGAATTATATTTGAGTTAATAGAGGGTTTGCGGGTGTTTGGGGATGGTTCAAAGCCTGGAAAACAATATTTAGGGTGAAAATAGCCAAGTGCACCATTAGAACAACTAGTGTGGGGAAGATCACACAGTTAGTACAAATATGCCAGGATGGACTGTGGGGGTGCACATACAACACAGTTTGAGTAAATTGTGTGGGTGTAGGTATAATTCCATGTCATCAGCTCTGCTATTTTTTAGTGGAGAATCTCATGGTTAGAGCACGGTTAGTAAACCGTGCGAGTAAACTGTTCTCTATTCCCTATGATATAGGTTTTAGTGCAATGTTTTTTCAAGTTTTGGAAAATCATGCTCATAAACTATGAAACCCCTTAAATTTTGGAATTTTTACAATTTTTAGTTTAATTAAAAAACATTTTAAAAACCTAAGTTGGGTTATTCTTCTATTCACATCATCCCACCCACTCAAAAATCTCTCAACATTGGATATTCTAAGAAATAAGTTTTCATATCCATATGAACTCTGATTCAAGCGTGGTTTTTCTCACCGGATCTATAATGGTAAGACCTCAATTCATTTTAATCCATTCTCTATTTTTCTTGATATTAGTTGTGCTATTTTAGTGTAAGAATATATACCCTAATTTTAGGTTCTTCATCTTTTCTTTAAATTTCTCCTAATCTAATCCAAATCAGGACCTGATACTGGATGATCTATCAATCATGTACTGACAGTAGGTGTTCTTGTTCCTTTTTCTTAAATATGGGATTTTTATATATGCCATCATACAATGTTCCCCATTTTTGAGAAAATACTTAAAATTAAGATGAAAACTATAATTTCTAATCATGATATGGGTGATTAATGAACATTATTTATATTTGATATAGGTTTAATACCTTGAATTTAAATCACATCTTGGGTGTTGAATAATAAATAGACCATTTTGATGGATTTTAACCCTCAAATGCCTTTTAGGTGTGGCTTTTCCCTTACTATGGGATTTAAATGCATAAATAGAATTATAAAACAAATGGAGAATTAATTGTTTTATTAATTTAAATTGAAATGTCCAATGGGATGAGATGATCGAACCGGACCCTTTCCCCATTAATGTTTAATGGATTGTTTAATCTTGAATTTCTTCTATAAATGAATTTTCTTTTGTATTGATATTCCCGTGTGATTTAGAAAATGACCATTCTGTGTGATGGTTTATTCAAGCTTGAGAATCTTGTTATATAGTTTAGCCTATGTGACTTAAATTATGTTAATTCTATGTAGTAGCTTTTTATGCATGCGATGCTTATTAAATTGATAATCCCCATGTGATTAATTGAATGAAAGTATCTCTAATATAAGCCAATGGTTGAGTCAACATTGAGGTGATTTTGAATTGGATGTTCTTGGTTTTGACCTTGAAATATATAAATGACATTTTTTAAATGGTATTAAAGTTATTAAATGGTTATGTTCCTTGGATGATATGTGTATTCGTATTAGAATTCCACAGAAAAAAATCAGTGGATGAAATCTTTCTTATCACATGGGTGATACATGGATCCAAATGAGGGATTCCATGGAAGGACTCATTGAGGCTTGACTTATATGTCAAGTGATAAATAGATTCTTATGAGAATTCTAGAGATAGAATCAAAAGGGAGTTTGATTATTTAGTCCATGGGTGATACTTTTTCTCCCTTAGTGGACCACTGAGAACATACTCGAATGATAATGACGTTATACCTCACCTAGAGCTATACCCAGTTCTTAAGAGGTTCTCCAAGGATGGGCTTGTTGGGTGATAGTTGATGTTAAACCTTGAGTGACACATGAATTCCAACTTAGTCATTTCAATGAAGGAAATCCATTCTGAATTTAATTAATAATGAGATAACACTTTTGATGTGTCTCCCAAGCCAAAGCACAATCTTGGATTTAGTGTTATCTTATAAATTTTAAATGGATTTTTTAGGAATCCACTATGCTTGTGACTGTACGGGGGATGTCAGGATTACACAGGATCTCAATAATAATAAATTCAATGAGATTGAAATGTTAAATTATTTGTATAAATGAAGGAGTCATTAAAAGAGAACCTAATTTTATCGGTTGTTTAATTCTGAGTAATTAATTTCTTTATTATTACACTGCATGCACACTTGTTATATATTTTTAATGGATCATTAGCATAGACCTGGGTGGATTCCTACTAGAATTATATCGCACACCCTATCTGGATCACATTTTTGGGCCCAAACTGACTATATGGTTTCAAGTGTTTATAAGGGAAAGTTACATCCTATACGTACCTGACTACTGCTTAGGAGTATGGGATCATGGGACTAAGATGAGGCTTCTGATTGTACTAGGATACTTTTTAGTCTTTTTATACCTTTGTTATCTATATATTATATCAACCTTGTATTTCTATTTTGTATGCTTCCTAAGAGACATATGACATGTATCATCATTTTTGGATATGACATGACTTCTGATATTTTTTAATTATCAGACTTCCATTATTTAATTCTATTTGTATGGTTTACTACTTCCATATCGTGTATGATATTTCTGTTTTGTTACACTACGGTATTTAGGTTATAGTCTACTCATAGACTCATATAGGCCTTCACTGCTAGTCGGTAGCCTTTAGAGTTTGGTGAGATTAACTTGAGGCCTTGTGGCCAACTAGGCTTAGAGCACTGTTGAGTAGAATCTGAGTCTGGGATGTTACAAAGTGGTATCAAAGTGTTATTTTTTGTTTTCATTATTACTTGGTGACAGTAGAAAGGGATAGGAATGAATATGGATTTGGTAATGAGTTTTTCTAGGGTGTGGATAACCAACATACAGGAGAAATCCAAATTACCTCGAATTGAATTGTTATTTCCAAGAATTTGACTATTACAATTTATTTGATTCCACCATTGGGTGATGCACTTGACTTATATTGTTATTATTGATATGATTTCGGGTTACAATGATTTTAAAGGAAATGAGATGTGGGTGTTCCATCTCATTCATCATACCAGTAACTTTCTAGAAATCACATGCCATGATTTTTCATGACATTTAGGATGCATTACTTATTGTGTGTTATTATAATAGATTTCGTGATTGATATGATTTTTCTTGTGATAGGTATATTGAGATTTATTATGATGTGGATTGTATGGACATCAATATTTGTCCCATGGGAAGTATCGGCCCTCATGGATTGTAATTTGGAAACCATGATAAAACTTTAAATTTGAATTGTGATATAAATGAGAAACGATCTTGAGTTCAAATGTTAAATTAAAATGAATTAAAGTAAAATTAAATGGAAACATGAGTTAAATATACAAGAGAACTTGACCATACTTGACCTTGGTAGGGGGAGTTTGGTAATATCTCTTACTTATACAATATTTGTACGTCACCAAGACCTAACTCTTGAAGCAGGTAGAGGAGTGCGTTCTTTTAGAGGAAGAAATTTACCTATCCTACATAAATAATTTTACTTTTGAGTAGTGAACCTTGATAATGATCTTGAAATACATTTTTTGTTTATAATTGTATAGCCATGCCACCAAAAATTTCTCCAGTGGTATGCCCGGAGGGTAATGATGATCATACCCTAGAGATTCTAGTCCATGGGCTATCAGTGGATCCTCCAGTGGTGGATGTTTTGGCACCAGCTTTTATACTGGATGAAGGTGTTGAGGCGTATTTCCTGTAAGTAATTATGTGGTTTATACTGACCTTCCATGGATCACCACAACTAGACTTGATTATGGTAGAGTTTATGCGAGAGTTTCAATAACAACATCCACCTGTGTTTTCAGGGGATGGAAGACCATAGGCTACAGAGTCATGGCGAGCATCTAGAGACTTCTCTTGAGAGGAGGGTCAAGAACACTATGTATATGTTCTGTGATTCTGAGAAGATATGGTGGGATGTTATAAATCATATGGATCATCATCGCTAAATGTCCTGGAGTTATTTCCATCTGGAATTCAATTATTATTTTAACCCCATTCATTAAGAGCTGATAGAGATCTGAAGTTCTTGCATCTAAAGTTGGGCAAGCTATCCGAAATGGATTACTCATTCCATTTTACTTATATATATCACTTCACACTTATTTAGATGGGTTATGATCCTTCTAAATCGAGGAAATACATGGATGGTATCAGGGATTAAATTCGATCATAGGTGAATGTATTTTGGATGCCTATCATTTTTGGAATAGTGATTCATGATTTGATCATAGAGTGTGACCTTAGGAAGTCCAGAGTTGTGAGCCAGGGCAGTTCAACATATAGATCTAGTACTAAATCGACTAATAGTTGGAAGCATCATTTGGAGATTACACATGATGATACTAGCAGTTAGAACACATCTCCAAATAGCCAGGTGAGTTGATACCAGTGCAGTAGGCTGGGACATACAAGTCCACAATGTACGAGGGGCCCAGTTGAGTGCCTATATTGTAAAAATATAGACCATCAACAACACTTTTTTAGAACTTTTCCACCATCATCTAGTGAGAGAGGGTCTTCACTGACTCCATGTTCAAGAGTATAGTCGATAGCATCTCATTAGGTAGAGAGATGGGGTACATTTGTCCAATCAGACTGAGGTGGTGGTTGTGGATGTGGTGGTCAGAACCTAGTTTTACAAGGATATTATGGTAGATCATCTTAGGGTATCTAGTAAGTGTCATAGGGTTGCAGTATAGGCCAAGAATATACAGTGCAACAGAACAATCAGGAGAAGGGTTCAGAACCTTTTACTCTCAAAGGTACTATTCTAGTGGCCTCCACTTTAGCTTTTGCACTTGTGATATAGGGGTTCTCATAGATTTATATAAATGTCCATTTTAGAAAGCCTTGGCTCTGGGTTTTTATTTTTGATAGTGTCTTGATGCTAGACCATCCATTGGGGATCCGAATTGAAGATGTGTGTCAATTCTAGGAGTGCCCTCTTGAGGTTGGTGGGTGTCACTTAATATGGGACCCCTTTTCATTGAGATAACATGATTTTATATCATTCTCAAGATGGACTGGTTTTTCCCATTCATGATATATTTTATTTATATCACCACAGGGTGAGTTTCACATCACCATAGGGTGTAATGTTTATTCAAAAGGGTTAATGGGATGTCCAGGTGAGATGAGAAGGACCCGAGCATCATGGCTTGGGTAGGATGAGAGATCAGATTGTGAGTTTTTATCTGGATGACTAAGGAACATGTCATACTGATTTCCCTCTAGTGGTTGATCATTTCGAGTACTTTTTCTATAAAAACATTTAGGATTACCTCTAGTAAAAGTGGTAGAGTTCTCTATAGAGCTAGTTTTAAGAGCTTCACTAGTTTCCATTCCTCTTTAAATGATGTCTTTGACAGAGTTACAAGAGGTCAGGATGAAGCTATGGGATTTAAAGGAAAATGGTTTCATCTGACCTAGTACTTCTCTGTGGGGTTCAGTAGTCCTTTTTCTCAAAAAATATGGACTAAAACTCAGGATATGTTTGTATTTTCATAAATTGAACCAGTTCACAGTTATGAATGGGTATCCTCTACCACATAGATATTATAACTTTATCCATATCCAAGGATATCGGGTATAATCAGAGATTTATTTGAGATCTGGTTACTATGAAGTGCCTTTTAGACTATCATACATACCTCTCATAGCTTTTTTGTAGCAGGTATGGTCTGTATGAGTATTTGGTTATGTCATTTGTTCTCATGAGAATACCAGTGGTCTTCATGGAACTAATAAACCAAGTATTACATCCTTATCTTGATTTGTTTTTTCTTTGTGGTTTTCATGGATGGTATCTTCATGTATTCTCACAATTGACATGATCATTCCAAACACCTTGAGTTCATTTTGAATACACTTAGAGAGCTTCAATTACATGATGACCACACAAATTGATACATATGGATGGATCAATTTCACTTATGGAGTCACATTATCCTAGAGGGAGGGGTATCAATAGACCCTGACCTGGTGAGATTTATAGTTTCTTAGAAGCATCCCACAAACTTCTTTTAATTGTGGTGTTTCTTATTGTTGTATGGTTACTACTGGTGTTTCATATAGAACTTCTCACAATAAGGATTACAACTAATGGGCTTGACTGAGAAGGGTTTAAAGTAGGTATGGGTAGATTCTTATGAGACAGCCCTTCAGGAGATGAAAGGGATATTAACTTTAGTGATGATACTTATTCTTCCAAAGATAGGAAGAAGTGATACTATCTACTGTAATGCATTAGGTATCGGTATAAGAGCATTTCTTATGCAATGATAAAGTGTTGTGGTTTATGGGTCTCAACAGTTGAGGCCACATGAGAGGAATTATCTGGCGCCTGATCTTTGTAATGTCCCAAACCTAAACAGTTCTACCAGGCCAAGTGTTACTGACCTTAGGAACACCTTTCCAAATTAAAAATGCTTCTGACTAGTAATGAGGGTTTAAATAGGTATAGTGTGGAGGATACACCCTCTTAGAGGAAGATAGAGGTACTGGTCTGAGCAAAACAACATAACATGAAATGGAAAATAAATTACTCATCAAACTTGAACCAGACCTGCAAAGATAAAGAACATCCAAAAGTAGATAAATAGTGAAAACAATATAGAAACAACTGCAACGGAAAGTAAATAGAACAACATGCTAAACACCACTAGTAAATACTACAAAAACAACCAGACATACATCCATAGCAGGTCATAAATGTCAATATACAAAAGGTGTCCCATGGCTAACCACTATAGCTACATATAAATAAGCATGTTGATATAGGAAATAAACATAAAAAAAAAGTAAAACTCTTACAAGGCATGACCTTAAGGTCCGTACAAACCTCAATGAAAAATAGTACTATGCTTCAGCTCTTGAGGTTGATCCCTTACATGTACCTAAAACCATAGAGTCTACTTGCATCATTAAGGTCTTGTGTAGGGTGTGAGATGAATCACAGTAGGTTACAAACCAAATGTTTATAATTATTATAAGTTTTTAAGCATACAATAACACTAATCAAGGTAAATATTTCAATAAAGGAATAAATACCACCTTTTCTTCTGCTCAGTAGACACCAAGGAGAGTAGCCTACTTTGGCTAAAGCTAGAATCTCGGAAGCAAGGAAATTCCTTGGACCATTGAAGAAGGTACTCCTGTAGACACAAAGTATTGGTAAACCCTTATGTTCCATCCCAATCATATAGCCTAGAACCATGTCCCTCCAGACACTATGTGTCTCAAATTACTAACATCCCGAAGGCATGCCAATCAATAGTATCCTGAACCCAAGGACCCCAGCTCGTAAGCTCACATTATCCCATGGCATTACAATTGGAGGAAAAATTACGTCTTTCCTCAAATAAATATCTAGGACCATGTTCTAAAGTATGGATAGCCTCATCCACAACCCAATAGTCCCATTACTAACAACAAAAGTCTCCCCACATTCCACTGGATTTCAATGGCACACACCCATAAACCACAAATACCTAAGCCATAACAAATATGGGCCTCTTCCAACAAAATTTGTCAAAAACAACTAATCACAAAGTTTGTCTATTTTCACATAACTCAATTGGAGCTTTGGACATCACGGGTGAGCGGAAATAACCAAAAGGAACCTAAGACACAACATCACTGGCACCTCATGCCCCTATGACCATGTCGCTCAAATCCAATGGCCATTCCATCTAACTATCATGGGTCATGCCCAACCTGATAGTCACACTACCACAAACCGATGTCCATGGTTCCCAATCCTATGGTCAAAACCACCCCAAGAAAATATGGGCCAAGACCAACCAGTGATCAGCACCGCTCAATCCTGATGGGCATGTCATCCCAACCTTGAGTTATGCCTGTCACAACCCCAAGGGTAACAACATATTTAATATCAATCGTTACATATTTATATAACACAATTAATCACTTAAAACTAGAAATTCAATTTAAAAAGTTGAATTTCACTAGCTATCAGATATAACATATAAGCACTAAGGTCTTCAATGCCTCTAACAAGCCTAATCATGTTTAACAATTTAGACATACTAGTTTGAAATAAGGAAAAGTAATTGTAACATTTTTTGGCACCCCTAGACAAAATGTCCCAAGGAGAGATGGCCTCTAACCTAGCCTCGCTCGCATAATCAATATAAGGTAATTTCCAACAACATCCCACAAGACATACAATCCATTTGAAATGCAATAACAGGGGTCTCACTCAAAATAATCGAATATGCGCCAAAAGAAATTCCACCCAAAGACCGTAAGAATATAAAAAAAAGGTATGCACCACCCACCTCCAACACATATGACACTTCTCGTCCAGCATCGGCCTCTAACTTGGACTAGAACATGGTATATTTACAAAATAATCATAAATTCTCAAGGTCTGATAACTAGTTTTATAAGTGAAATCATGAATAACGTCTCAAGATGAATCAAGAGCTTACCAATGGGGTTCCAATGGATCTAATGATGTTGAAATTGGTGTTATATGAAGTATTGGGAGAAAAAATAAGTTTTGGTCGACTGGTTTGCGAACCTAGGTGAGCACTACTACCTCTCTACCATAAAATGAGGCTAATTCACATTTTATCCAAAAATTTGAAAGTACATGGGGTTTAATTAAATATATATTCCATGTATGTGGTCAAGTTTCCCATTTTTACTGACTTAATTCCCAGGTCATTAAAAAGTCATGCTGACATGACTACATGATGTGTATTGGGAAGTACATGATGTGTACTTGGTAAAGCCTCTCTACCTTTCTGACATCCCTACCCGCCATGCGTGGATAGCTCACAATGCCACACTACACGACATGAACTTAGGATTACACGGTGTGTAACCCTAATCCTAGTATTGCAACAATTTCTCAGCCAGTACTTGGCCTGTTTTCCCCCTTTTCTCAAAAACAACCCGAAAAATAAAGAAACTCGTACCTAAAAGGATGAATTGAGTTCTTACAAAATTCACCACATAAAAAAAATTCAACCCTGAATTTCCCTTACAATGGTGGTGAAGGAACATTACATTACAACTCTTTCCCATATCTCAAATCAATCAAGGTCTAATGACATATTTCTGGACTCATGGTCCTCTCGTGATGCATCTTCACCAATGCACCCCATCAAGTGATCCTTTGTCACTTATGACACCCAATTACATCTTGAACCACATTGATATCCACCTCAAGCCCATATAACCCATGGAACAATGTGGTCCCACATCCCTAGGATGACCAAAACAACTTGGTACCTTGCACATCAATAAAAAATGCATCCTTGATGCCCTGATGACTAAGACACCTCATGTAACTTGCGTCCAATGATGCCCTGGTGCCTCAGAACCTCATGTAACCCACATCCCATGGATTCCCCAATGCCTCAGCCCCCCAAAACATGCATCCTATGATTCTATTGATGCCAATCCCCTTATATATTTATAATCATGAACCCGAGATGATGCCAACCTACTGAATAGTGTCTGGTCAGTCCATATAAATATTTTTCACCTCGTGCACTAAAAATGGACATGCCTCAGTAGTCCATTCCTAATAAAATAAAAAATCACAACAGTCTCACCTGTGGTGTACATCTATCTGTCATCATCTCACCAACCTGCTCAACCCATAGTATCTACATGGAATGCACTTGGGCTGACATATGTCTAACTGAAGCATTTTTTCCTTGTGGTGCTCCACCAGTCACCAACTAATGGCCCCATGGATGGGTTCCAGTATCTCGGCCACATCCCCCACGTGCAGGTAAACCTCGACTACCCTCACCTAGTACCAACCATGAACCGATTTATGAAGCTTTTTCCTACCTCAATCCCTGTCTGTCGACTGTCTAAGAAGGCTGCCTTCAAAACTCTCAAGATGCCCAACTAGTCCACATGCCAGACACTCATTTGGAGGCCTACCACACAGAGTCAGGACATGACTTGGCTGACCACACTATAATAAAACCACGGATGAACTACCCCGAGGTGGTCTATCTGTGTCCTTGTCCGGATTTCCATACTAAAACTCATCCTGCCATTGTTTCCTACCATCTGGACCACCACCTGAATTTGTAGCCCGGCCCAAGTGAGACATGTCCTTCAGGTTTCCATCAGCTATGAGTATCTAATTCACCACCTCTGAGAACAAAGTCAACCTAAAGATGATTATTTACACCTATATGGTGTGCCATAATCCATATTCTAAGTTCCTCACCCACAAGGTGACATTGCATACCATATCTCATTTAAATTGAAACAGCTCAGTGAAAGTAGTTCTATACTCCCTGACGGACCTGTCACCCTACTGAAGGCTCAAGAACTCTTTAACTCTCTCTTCTCTCAGTGCCTCTATGAAAAAGTTCTTGAATAATCTATCTTCAAAGTCCTTATAGGACAGTCCCTCATGTTTGTACGCTTGACACTATACATCCTATCAGTGCTTCTCTAGTCCTCTAAGAATGTAAGTCTCCATATTTACCCTCCACACTGGAGGCATCTCTAGCTTCTCAAAGATCATCTTCATGATTTTATCCAATTCTTAGCCACTTGTGGACCACCCTTACCCTACATAAATGATGGGTGATACAACTGGAACTCCAAAGTAAGATAGGCCATAGAGGGATCGGTTCCCTGAGTGCCTCTATCGATCCCCTACAAGACACGTACCAAGATAGTTCAGAGCTGCTCATCGAGCCACAGCTCGAATGCTATCAAGCCTGGTAGTTTTCATGCTTGGACTAGGATTCGAACCTGATCCTATCACGGAACATGTACTTGAGGCTCATGCTCTACCTGACCATCAGGGGTCTAAAATTGATGGTGCTCTTATGGAACTATAACATCACCCTCTTGGTGTTACATCTGAGCTATCTAAGAGGAACCCATTTAATGCCATTAATGGTCAGACAACCCACATATATAACAACATATATAATTAAAATAGGTAAATTATTAAAGAGTCACCACATAACAACTACCTTTACTATCCACCATCGCAACCATTCCACATGGAATCTTAGCATCACGGCCTCCTAACCCTACCCTCATATACCCATGTATCACAAAATCCCTTGGTTATGCCCATATTAACAACCAACGTTGCCTCAAACTGATGACCCAGTCACCCAATCCTGATGATCAAAATCACCTCAACCATAGTACATGCCTGCTCGTATAAGATCCAGGCCCAAATCCATTTCCATATGCAATTCTAAAAAAATATACATCATAGAATATCCCATTGTATAAAACAAGTAATTCAATTAGTCATTTCCCCTTTCACATTTCAAAATCATGTCATTTGATATTATTCACATGTTATTATCACTTTACAAATCATAGGTGCATATATGAAATAGAAATACCCTAAAATGTGCCAATTAAAATACAAACAACAATTCCTTGTCTTGCTAGGCCTAGGTCTAATTCTCCCTTACCGAACTGGATCAAGGGTCACTTGTCACAATCAATAATAATGACAACCCAAGTGGGGAACCATGGTAGAAACATATAAACAATAATCTGAGAAAAAGAAAAAAAGAAATTCCCAACCAAGGAATCATGGTATGTCCCTCATACCTAGGGTTGTACGAACCCAAGAACAAGCTAGAAACCTAGTTCCAATAACAACTGATCTCCAGTCTACCATATACCAAATAGTAAAACCATCATAAAAGAAAGGTAGTATCGATATTAATATTATCCAGGGAAACACTACAACTAAATATGAGTCAAGAAAAACTCTTAATACCACTTCTTAACGTCCCAAACCCGAACAGTGCAATCGGGTCAAGTATTACTGACCTTAAGAACACCTCCCCAAATTCCAAAGACTTTTGAATCATAGCAAGGCTGTAAACATGTATAGTGGGGAGGCTATACCCTTTTGGAGGAAGATAAAGGTATTAGTCTAAGCATAATAGAATAAAATGCAGTGGAAAATAAACGAATCAGTAGACTTGAACCAGACCTGCAGAGAAGAATCACATCCAATAGCAGATAAACAGAGTAAGTAATATAGAAACAACTGAAGCAGAAATTAAACATAATAGAAATCCAAACACCACTTGTAACCACTACTAAAACAACAAGGCATGAATCCATAGTAGGTCATACCTGACAATATACAAAAGGTTGCCCATGGATAACCATTATAGTTACATATAAATAAGAATGCTGATATAGGAATGAAAGATAAAAAAACGTACAACTCCAACTAGTCATGACATCAGGGTCCTTACCAGTCTCCATTCCAAATAGTATAATAATCCATATCTTGAAGCTGATCCTTTATATGTACGTAAAAACATAATATATATACGTGTCTCGAAGGGCCTGTGTATGGTGTGAGATGAATCTCAATAGGATACCACAGAATGGTGCATACCTAGTATAAGTGTTTAAGAAAACAATTTCACTAATCAAGGTAAATATTTCCACATAGTAATAAATACCTTCTTTATATGTTTTTAGTAGCCACTAGGGGGTGTCACCTGCTTCGGTCTATGACAGAATATCAGAAGCAAGGAGAGTTCTTCACCCATGGACCAAGGTACTCCTTTAGTCACAACTTCCCAATGAACCCCCAGGTTCCACCCCAATCATATAGCATGTCACCATGTGCTTCCAGACACTGTGTATCTTAAAGTAATGATGTAACGATGGCACACCAATCAATATTATCTGAGTCCCAAGGAACCTTGCTCGTAATCTCACATCGGCCCATTGCATGAAAACTAGAGTAACAATGATGTTTTTCCTCTAATAAATATCTAGGCCCATTACCTCAAGCCTCGTGAGCCTTATACCCCAACCTGATAGTCCCATTACTATCAACCTAAGGCTCCTCACCTTCCAATGGATTTCTATGGCAAGAAACCCAAACCATAAATACCCAAATAACAACTATCATGGTCCTCTACCCACATAGGTGGTCAAAACCACCTAATCATGGAGTCTACCTATGTACACAAGACTAAATTAGCACTTTTGCCATCATGGGTGAGAAGTAATCACCAAGAAGAACCTAAGACATAACATCTCTTGCACCTTGTTCCCCTTTGACCATGTCGCTCAAATTTGATGTCCATTCCATCCAAGTATCCTAGGTCAGGCCCAACTTGACAGTCACACTGCCTCAAACTGACATCCACGATGCCCAATCCCATGGTCAAAACCCGCAATCAAATATGGGTCAAGACAAACCAGTGATCAGCACTACTCAATCCTAATGGCCATGTCATCCCAACCTCAGTTTGTGCCATTCAGAACCCCAAGGGTCACAAAATATGTATTATCAAGCATTACATATTTATATAAAACTATTAATAAATTTAAACAAAAAATTAAATTTAAACAATTGAATTGAACTAGCTATCAGATATAACATATTAGCACTAAGGTCTTGAATGCCTCTAATAAGCATAATCATGCTTTAAAAAATAAAACATACCATTTTAAAAAAAGACAAAATAACTGTAACCATTTTGGCACCCCCGGCCAAAATTTCCCAATGAGCGACAGCCTCTAACCTAACCTTTCTCGCATAATCAAGGTAAGGTAATGCCCAGTGGCATAACACAAGATATATGGTCCATTAAAAGTGCAACAAAAGGGGTATCACTCAAAATAATTGAATATACTCCAAAGTATACACCACCCAAAAGACTTAAAATGCACAAAACAAGGTATTCTCCACCTACCTTGTACATGTACGACATTACTCATCAAGCATCGGCCTCTAATTTGGAACAAAACATGGTAGATCTACAAAATGATCATAGATACTCAAGGTCCAATAACTATTTTGAGAAAAGAAATAATG
Organism: Viscum album; assembly: GCA_963277665.1. NCBI lineage: Eukaryota > Viridiplantae > Streptophyta > Magnoliopsida > Santalales > Viscaceae > Viscum > Viscum album. The sequence goes on from OY728133.1 coordinate 2,029,370,282, forward strand.
AATAAATGCTCAATAGGAATCAAGAGCTTACTGATGGGGTTCCAATGGATCTGATGATGTTCAAATCGGGGTTCGGATGAAGGATTTGGATAAAAAATGAATCTCGGTCGATTAGCTCACGAACTCAGGTGAGACCTACTATATATCTACCATAAAACGAGGCTAATTCCCATTTTAACCAAAAATTAGAAAGTACACAACATGTACTTAAATATAAATTCCATGTATATGGTCATGTTTCCAATTTTAACTAACTTTCTAGGTCATTAAACAATTCTTCCAACAAGACTACATGGCATGTACTCGGAAGTACACGGTGTGTACTTGGTAAAACCTATCTCCCTTGACAACATCCCTACACACAATGTTTTACCATCATAAAAAGCCACACTACATAATGTGTACTTAAAATTAGATGGCGTGTAACCCTAATCCATACCGTGTAACATTTTTGTAGCTAGTATTAGGCTAGTTTTAACCCTTTTTTCTCAAAAACACCACACACAAAAAAAGAAACCCGAAACTCAAAGGGTAAAATGGGTTATTAAAATCTTTAGTTAGATACAGTTGTTCATGTGTTGCACTATTATAGGAATTATTTATAGGGAGATAACTTTATGGTGTTCACGAACCACAAAATCCTCTAGAACATATTCACATAGTGTGATCTAAATATGAGCCTATTAAGGTGGGTGGAAAACCATCAGTCCTTCATCTTTAATCTTTTTTTATACACCTAGTAAAAGAAACATAGTGGTTGATGCACTGAGTATGAGGACATATAAATAGTCATTGTAGTAGAAAACTATTGAGTGGAAACATATGGATTTCTTCTCTATGATGCACTTGGAGGTCTACTATAGTTACGGGTAGACTTTTCTATCATCTTTAGTTTTCACCTCTACACCTCTGGATAGATTAAGAATGAGAAAGTTATCAGACTTTGAAGGCCTAGTTCTATAGGATAGTGTGTCCGTTGAGGACCCTCAACCTATTTGGACTGTAGGTAAGGATGAGATCGTGTGATTACATTGTCGTGTATGGGTTTCAGAAGACATACATAAGTATCTGAATCAAGATTTTCATCCTTCATCTTGGGTAGTTCACCTGGGATTCATGAAAATGTGTTGGGATTTACATCGACAATATTGGTGGTTGGGTATGAAAATGGATGAAGCTAGATTTTTTCATGAGGTGTTCAACCTCTCAACAGGTGAAGGTGGAACATCATCGACCATATGGACTTATACAGTAGCTACTAATCCCTGAGTGGGAATGTAATGAAATTGTGATGGATTTCATGACAAGTTTACAAAGGCACCTCAAGGTAATGATTATGTATGAGTAGTTGTTGATAGGCTCGTGAAGATTTCTCATTTGATACTGATCAAGGATACCACTAGTGTTTCTGATCTTGGAAGGTTGTATATCTATGAGATAGTATGACTTCATGGGGTCCACCGTACTATAGTTTCATATAGGGATGTCTAGTTTACTTCACGATTCTAGAAAAAAGATATAGATTGAATTAGTCACACATGTTCTTTTGAGCACAACATACCACACCAAAACATATGGTTAGTTAGAATACAAAATTCTAGTGCTTGAGGACATGTTGCGGCCTCGCATCCAAGATTTTCAGGGCTCTTGGGAGAGGCATATACCCTGGGTTAAATTTTCCTACAATAATAGTTTTTGGGATACTATTCATATAGTTCTATATGAGGCTTTGTGTGGTAGGCCATGCCAATCACCCTTGTGTTGGTGAGAAATAGGAGAGGTAGCTATGTTTGAACCTTATATTGTTTAGGATACCATATATCATGTGTAGATGAATTAGAAGTAAATTTCTACTGCATAGTCTCATCATAAATTATACACCGATCACCGTAGATGACCACTAGATTCTAAGGTGGGGGTCAGGTTTTCCTAGGTGTTTCGCCGAGGTTGGGACATAAGAGGATCATGATACAGGGTAAGCTTTCACTGCAGTATATCGGGATGTTCGAGATTCTAGAGAGAGTCAGGCTGATAGCCTATCAGTTGTAGTTACCTCAGTGGTACTAGTATATACATTACATCTTCCATGTTTCTAAACTATGATGTTACTATTTAGATATATCTCATGCCTTTCATCCTAAGGATGTTGAGTTATAGGTAGATGTGTACTTCAATAACCATCCCATATGTATTATGGATCATAGCACGAAATCTCTCTATGTTTGGTCTATTCTTTTAGTACAACTAGTATGGAAGCATGGCCGGGTGCGAGACAAGACATGTATAATGACCCATACTTTACATACATTTTTAATACTTCAAAAATTGAAGCACACTTATTACAACATATGATAAAACCACAAAGGACCGTATAGTTATAGTGTCTTTAGAAACTGGGAAACATAAACAACTGGTTCTTAAATCTTCTACAGTGTCTCCCATTTATTTCATCATATCTAGGGTCCCTTTTAGCATATTCTACTTAATATCCATCTTCCTGGCCTGGGGAAAAGAAAACATAAAAGGGTGAGCTCAAATGCTCAGCAAGGTCAAATAAAGGAAATAAAAATCATATCATATCTTTATGAAAATCAAAACCTGCAAAAGAGATCATAATATCTTAACATGGAATAAATCATAGAAGTGAAAATGAGATCCCCATAATCATAACATAAAACTTGAAACTTTGTGGCATGCACACATAATCATGGAAAATCATTTCTTGTTAGTCATGACTCATTGCCAAGACTATCTTAGTGGACAAAGTCCCTTTCTGAACCGAGTTCACTCCTCGTTTCAGTCCTGTATCACTGAACCGAAATAACCTTCCATTCCAGCCATGTCTATCTCATGAGATATAAAATCTTTACCCAATGCATTGGAGGGAGATATAGGTCCCACCCATCTTATAATGAATCCTTTCTTATGTGTGCCACATAATCATAAATCATACATCATCGCATAACACATGTAACAAAAATGGGATTCTTGAAACATCATGACATCATAAAACAAACCATATAAGGTAAATGACTTAATAAAAATAATCCCTCACAACATAATCAAATAAATGTAATAATAGGGATAAAAACAGAACCCTATATTATCTTAGATGGAAAATAATTTTGATAAAACATTTGAACTCCATTCTTGAGGAAAATATCCTTTCTTCTTCAAAAAAACATTTTTCCTTTCATAACATGTCATACATCTTTAAAATAAAAGAAGTTGATTACAAATAAACTTGAAAACTTGTAAAGTAATCATCTTGGAAAAAATGTTTTAAAAATCCATTCATGTCGTATAAGTTAAAAAAAACATTCTTCGTACTTTTGCCAGAAAAGTCAAAAAGTACCTCGTACGAAAAACGACAAAAGATTCCTTTCATACATATTACTAAAAACTCACCGAAGGGTAAAAATGGATTTAAACAATTGTAGGTGGATGTAAATAATATTACATATTGATGAAACATGGATGTGGATGATAAAATACACCCCAGTAATTACCAAAGTAAAAACAATCTCGGATAAAAGTGAGATTGTGATATTTCCCTTACCTTAGGTCCGATTTGCTTTGTTCGTGTCCGAAGCTCCTGTATAATGGTTTAAATAATGTTATTGACTTATTCCAGAATCATACATATTGATATGATATCATATATGGTCATATTATTAGCTTCTTGTTAGTAATATTTCATTGTTACTTGTTACTCGGGTCTTTATAACTTTTTGTTCTTATGCGTGTTTTGTCGAATAAATTCTTATTCTTATCTTTAGGTTATAGTTAATTCATTTACAGAATGGTATTAGTGTAGTATATACCATATTCATTCATTCAATTCATTTATATAATCATTATGAAATGAAGATCATGTAGAACAAGTCGCATCACATCGTGGAGACGGTATTCCGTACGTACGCACGAGTGATGATATCGTTCCTATGATCGTGGAATTGTATTGGAGTATATATATATTATTTCAGTATCAATATTACTTCATAATAATCATATATAGTTACTCATTACACCATTATACCCATCCTTGTAAGGTGATGGTGGAAAATAGATTACACCACGGCGTGGAGACGGTAATCCGTACGTACGCACGCGCGGTGATTTCATTTTTCCGTAGGATGGATAGAAGGTGAATTAGGGTTGTTTCATATTTATAATAACATATCAGTATGTAAGTAATACTGATGTTATTACTTTATCATGAAACAACTAAAGAAGAAGAAGTTGAAGAAGAAAGAAATTGAAAAGATCGGTAATGGATATTACCTCTTCTTTGGAACGCCTCTTTGAATCCTCCACTTAAGGAACTAATATTGGTCTTTGGAGAAGACCAGGACCTATAGGATTATTCTAGGGAAGTGGGGAGGAGAAAATGGCAGGGGTTGGCCGAGCTTGAGTGCTCAATTTGGTGTGAGGAGGAGGAGGAGGAGGTGCCCTTTTATAAGGGAGGAGAGGGGCACCTTAGGAATATCTCAAAATATTATTTTATATTAAAGTCAAAATCGGTTTATAATGGTTCCAAAGGGTCTTATTTAGAATCTAAAGTGGGGATGGGTCGAAATACTATAAACCAATAAGATTTAGACAAGTTTAGGGTATTATTTTAACCTTATCAATTAGATTTAACTCTAAGTTAATTAATTTAACTTTTACCGTGTCTTTTTGTTTTCTTTCACTATATGGTTAATACACTTACTATAACATGCCAAACGAACCCCAAATTGTTTATTATTAATATATATATCCTTATATAAGTCATTTGGCCGAACCTTAGATTTTTAGGAATAAAATAACAATTAATAATATAATATTTGATTTAAAAACTATTTTGTGTCAATTTTGACACTATTTGATATATGATTTTTGTGAAAGTCATAACAGAATTATATGTTCGAACCAAGTTGATTAAATAAACATTAATATATCATAGTAACCTAGAAAATTAGTGGAATTCATAAAAAGTCTCAAATTACATTTATTTTTGTGTTTATAACATCAATTATGTCAATATTTCATTAATAAGATAATTACTGCATCATCATTGTGTCATAAATAAATTAAATTATTTAATGTCTAAAAATTACAATTAAAATACCCTTATGTAGTAAATCTTTTTAGCTTTCTAATGAATATTTATAGTCGAATTTATCTTATGTATAACCCCGTATTAAAAATGATTTACTTATTAAACTTTGATTTTAACTATTTTAACCCTTCTTTAAATAAATTAATAATAAATGTCCTAATCTAATCCAAGTGGGCCTAAATGGTCATATTTTATTCCTAAGTTTGTTTTTGGTCGAATTACACTTGTCCAATAGAATTAGGACATGTGTTAGGGTAATATTGATATCATATTTACCCTTAGTTACCCTATTTACTATTAACCGCGGTAAAAATAGTAAAAAGTTACTATTCACCAAAAAAATATTTTCATCTCATTGAACCACATTTTAGTCCTTGATATTAACCGTGTCTCTCGGATTTTTGAAATTCCATTCACAGAAGCGGTAAAATTAAGTTTTATGCAAAATTCAGTTTTTAACCTACCACTTAGTGGTTTCACAATTCATCAAAAATTTAAAGTTTTCAGAAAAATACCAAAATTTTACCCTAGGCTAATTTCGATATTCTGAGTCCAAAAATGAAGTCCATTTTGAAAAATAAAATTTATAAAATTTCAAATAGTGGTTATTACTATTCATAACGGCTAGTTTTAATAGCATATTGTTGTTTAGTGAAACTCGGTATTGCGTACGACGCAAGCTATCGAGGAAGGTCGCGATTGCGTGTAAAGCAAGCCAAGCAAGTGTTGTGTAGAAAAAGATCCCTTTGATGATTTATATAACATAAAAGTCTCGGGTGTTACATTCTACCCCCCTTAAAAATAATTTCACCCTCGAAATTCGTCACTTTGTAACAAACAGATGAGGATACTTCTCCCTCATCATATCCTCAAGCTCCCATGTAGCTTCTTCAAGTTGGTGGTTCCTCCATAAAACTTTCACCAATCGAGTGGTCTTGTTTCGTAGGACTTTTTCACTACGATCCAGAATCTCTATCGGCTGTTCTTCATAAGAAAGATCTTGCTCCAGCGGTACCACTTCTGAGCTGAGTACATGTGAAGGATCTGGTATGTACTTTCTCAGGAGAGATACGTGGAACACATCGTGAACTTGAGAGAGATTCGGTGGAAGCGCCAATCGGTAAGCTACCTTCCCAACACGATCCAGTATTTCGAAAGGACCGATATATCTAGGGCTCAACTTCCCCTTCTTTCCAAATCTCATAACTTTCTTCCAGGGAGATATTCGTAAGAACACTTTATCACCCACTTCAAACTCTAGGTCTTTTCTTCGGTTGTCGGCATAAATTTTCTGTCGAATCTGAGCTGTTCTTATGTGTTGTTGAATAGATCTGACCTTTTCTGCCATTTCATCAACGAGATCAGGTCCTAATAGCTTTCTTTCCCCAACTTCATCCCAGCAAGTTGGAGTCCTGCATTTCTTTCCATAGAGAGCTTCATAAGGAGCCATCTTAATACTGGAGTGAAAGCTATTATTATAAGAATATTCCACCAAAGGTAGGTGTTGATCCCAACCTCCTTTGAAATCCATAGAGCAAACTCTCAACATATCTTCTAGGGTTTGAATTGTTCTCTCAGACTGACCGTCTGTCTGGGGATGATAAGCAGTGCTGAAACTCAACTCTGTATCCAGAGTATGCTGAAGACTTTGCCAGAACTTCGAGGTAAATCTCAGATCTCGATCAGATATAATAGAAAGTGGTACTCCATGCAATCTTACCACTTCCTTTACATATATCCTGGCAAGCTGATCTAGAGAGAAATCCTCTCTAATAGCAATGAAGTGTGCAGACTTTGTAAGACGATCAACTATGACCCAGATAGCATTATTGCCTTTGGATGTTTTAGGAAGTCCTGTGACAAAGTCCATAGTGATGTTTTCCCATTTCCATTCGGGTATGGGTAATGGTTGTAACATCCCCTTAGACTTCTGTCTCTCAGCTTTAACTTGTTGACAAACCAAGCATCGAGAGACATATTCAGCAACATCTCTTTTCATGCCATCCCACCAGAAGTACTCTTTCAGGTCCCTATACATCTTCGTGCTTCCAGGATGAATTGAGAATGAAGAACTATGAGCCTCATCCAGTAGCTCCTTCTTTAATTCGGGGATGGAAGGAACACAAACCCGATTCCTGAACTTTATTATCCCATCACAATCAAGGTTGAATTCAGGAACATTTCTTACCTTCTTTTGTAACTCGAAATCTTCTTTCTGTGCCTCTTTAATCTTCACATGTATAGAGGGTTGAACATTCATTTGAGAAAGATAAGATTTTTCCCCTTCCATTATAATTCCAAGATCCATCCTTTGTAAATCCATAAATATTGGATCCTTTGTGATCCTCATCATGGATAAACTAGCATGGTCTTGTCGACTTAATGCATCCGCCACCTTGTTTGCTTTCCCAGGGTGGTAATGGATTGAGCAGTCATAATCCTTAATCAGCTCCAACCATCTTCTTTGACGCATATTCAGCTCCTTTTGTATGAAAATATACTTTAAACTTTTATGGTCAGTATAAATATCACACCTTTCACCATAAAGGTAATGCCTCCGAGTTTTTAATGCAAAGATTACCGCAGCCAACTCCAAATCATGTGTTGGGTAATTTTGCTCATGGATTTTCAACTGTTGTGAGGCATAAGCTATCACCATATCATTTTGCATAAGAACACACCCCAATCCCTTCTTGGATGCATCACTGTAGATCACAAACCTTTCTCCACTACAAGGCAGTGTGAGCACAGGTGCACTGGATAACCTTCTTTTCAACTCCTTGAAATTCTCTTCACATTCCTCTGTCCAGACAAACTTAACTCCTTTCCGAGTCAACATGGTGAGTGGATTAGATAATCGTGAAAAATCTTTTACAAAACGTCGATAATATCCAGCCAAACCAAGAAAACTTCGGATCTCAGTTACTGTTGTTGGTCTTGACCATCTTTCGATAACCTCTGTTTTTGCTGGATCCACAGATATCCCCTCTTTTGAGATTATATGACCCAAAAATGCAACTTTTTGAAGCCAAAATTCACACTTGGTAAATTTGGCATAAAGCTTCTCCTTTCTCAGGGTCTTCAATATAATTCTAAAGTGATCTTCATGCTCTTCCTTGCTCTTTGAATAGACAAGAATATCGTCTATAAAGACTACCACAAATTGATCAAGATAGTCTCTAAAGACTCTATTCATTAGATCCATGAAGATAGCAGGGGCATTAGTAAGACCAAATGGCATCACTATAAATTCATAGTGTCCATACCTTGTACGGAAAGCCGTCTTTGGTATATCCTCCCTTTTGACCCTTAATTGATGATACCCTGAACGAAGATCAATCTTGGAAAAGTATTGAGCTCCGCGTAGTTGGTCAAATAAGTCATCAATGCGTGGGAGAGGATATTTGTTCTTGATAGTGATCTTGTTAAGTTCTCGATAATCAATGCAAAGTCTCATTGATCCATCTTTCTTCTTAACAAATAGAACAGGTGCTCCCCAAGGTGACGCACTAGGGCGTATGAATCCCTTATCAAGATTCTCTTGGAGTTGCTTCTTCAATTCCTGCAACTCAATTGGGGCCATTCTATAAGGTTTCTTTGAAATAGGCAAAGCACCCGGTATGAGTTCTATTGAAAACTCAACTTCACGATTTGGTGGAAGACCCGGCAATTCCTCCGGAAAGACATCATCAAACTCCCGTACAATGGGAATATTCTTAATCGTGAGTTTCTCACCAACCATTTGAGATAAATAACCTTCATTTAGTGGAATCAATACCCATAAGATGGAAGAAATTTCCACTGGAAGGTTATGTTCATCCTTGCATTGATAGACGATCATAGATTGATCTGGAATATGAAATGTGACTTCCCTTCTTTGGCAATCGATATGATATCCATGTAGAGAAAGCCAATCCATGCCAAGAATCACATCAAATTGCACTAAATAAAGTATCACAAGATTTGCAGGAAGCACTTTCCCACAAACTTCGATCGGAGAAGAATTATAAACTTTTGATGCGATTGATGTGCCATTAGGTGTTGTCACAGCTAACTCAACATCTAATTGTTGAGGTAATACGGTGATACCCTTAGAAAAGTCTTCAGAAATAAAAGAGTGGGTGGATCCAGAATCAAATAAAACATTTGCTACTTTAGAGTGGATGGTAAGTGTACCTTTCACCACATCGTTATCATACTCCACATCACTGATAGAAATTGCATGTGACTTTCCTTTGTCTTTAGCCTTAAGATTTTGTTGACGTCGACCATCATCATCAACCCTTGGATTTGGGCATTGATTGGCATAATGCCCCATCTCCTTGCACTTGAAACATTGAAGTGTAGTAGGTTCATTCTGTGTATCCCTTCCTTTGTTTGCGTCATTTGACATCTTCTTCCCATTATCACGGCATTCAAATGCCCGATGACCTTCTTTTTCACATTTAAAACATTTACTTGTCCCTTTAAGACAACTCCCTCCATGTTTCTTTCCACACTTTGAGCATAAGGAAAAGCTCATCTTCTTTTCCGTGTGCTCTTTAGATTTTTCTTTGAATTCCATCTTCCTCTTCTTATCAAACCCATGTGACTGATGGGTTACTCCAATCTCCATCTCGACTTTGAGAGCACATCGAACGATTTCCTCGTAGCTATTGAAGTCCCTTATGGCTAACGCCCTTCGAAGACTTGGTTTTAAGCCACTAAAGAATCGATCGATCTTACTCTCAGGTTGGATAATAATACCAGAAGCGTACCTTGCAAGTCTTGTAAAATTTGCTTCATAGGTACCAACAGATTCATCATCCCTTTGCTTCAGTTCAAGAAACTCTTTCTCCATATTTGTTCGGAGAATACGAGGGAAGTACTTATTGAAAAATAAGTTCTTGAACTCGTCCCATTCCATAGACTCAATTTCATCCCTTTGCCTCGTATTCTTAACAAGATTCCACCATTGATCAGCATCTCCTTCCAAACGATACACTGCTAGGATGACTTTATCATGTTCAGAACATTGAAGAACTGAAAATATCTTTTCAGTAGTACTAATCCATTGTTCAGCAACTAATGGATCAGTAGACCCGCTGAAAGAAGGTGGACGCTGCCTCATGAAGGATTCAACAGAATGTTGCTCCCTCCTTTGCTCATTTGGAAATCCTGCATGATTCATAGCTTGAGAAAGTTGTGTGAGCATGGCTACAAGATTTTGCATTCCAGCTCCCATATCGTTTGGTTGCTCAGGGGGACAATCATTGCATTGCCCATCACATTCCGCATTAACACGGTTCCTTCGGGTTCCAGCCATTGACTAAAACCAAGAAGAATAGTGTGAGCAACACTAATTATAATAGGAAACCACATAATTCAAGAATAAAATTTTCATGCTTAAGGTCTTATCCTAGGTTATTCAAGGCCATTTCTAAAACACTAAGATTGTGTTCTATGCTTAGACTTATCCTTAGGGTTCTTACTAAGGCTTTCACATCCTAGTTTCCAAAGGTTGACTATACCTTTCCTCTGATACCAACTATAACGACCCATACTTTACATACATTTTTAATACTTCAAAAATTGAAGCACACTTATTACAACATATGATAAAACCACAAAGGACCGTATAGGTATAGTGTCTTTAGAAACTGGGAAACATAAACAACTGGTTCTTAAATCTTCTACAGTGTCTCCCATTTATTTCATCATATCTAGGGTCCCTTTTAGCATATTCTACTTAATATCCATCTTCCTGGCCTGGGGAAAAGGAAACATAAAAGGGTGAGCTCAAATGCTCAGCAAGGGAAAATAAAGGAAATAAAAATCATATCATATCTTTATGAAAATAAAAACCTGCAAAAGAGATCATAATATCTTAACATGGAATAAATCATAGAAGTGAAAATGAGATCCCCATAATCATAACATAAAACTTGAAACTTTGTGGCATGCACACATAATCATGGAAAATCATTTCTTGTTAGTCATGACTCATTGCCAAGACTATCTTAGTGGACAAAGTCCCTTTCTGAACCGAGTTCACTCCTCGTTTCAGTCCTGTATCACTGAACCGAAATAACCTTCCATTCCAGCCATGTCTATCTCATGAGATATAAAATCTTTACCCAATGCATTGGAGGGAGATATAGGTCCCACCCATCTTATAATGAATCCTTTCTTATGTGTGCCACATAATCATAAATCATACATCATCGCATAACACATGTAACAAAAATGGGATTCTTGAAACATCATGACATCATAAAACAAACCATATAAGCTAAATGACTTAATAAAAATAATCCCTCACAACATAATCAAATCAATGTAATAATATGGATAAAAACAGAACCCTATATTATCTTAGATGGAAAATAATTTTGATAAAACATTTGAACTCCATTCTTGAGGAAAATATCCTTTCTTCTTCAAAAAAACATTTTTCCTTTCATAACATGTCATACATATTTAAAATAAAAGAAGTTGATTACAAATAAACTTGAAAACTTGTAAAGGAAGCATCTTGGAAACAATGTTTTAAAAATCCATTCATGCCGTATAAGTTAAAAAAACATTCTTCGTACTTTTGTCGGAAAAGTCAAAAAGTACCTCGTACGAAAAACGACAAAAGATTCCTTTCATACATATTACTAAAAACTCACCGAAGGGTAAAAATGGATTTAAACAATTTTAGGTGGATGGAAATAATATTACATATTGATGAAACATGGATGTGGATGATAAAATACACCCCAGTAATTACTAAAGTAAAAACAATCTCGGATAAAAGTGAGATTGTGATATTTCCCTTACCTTAGGTCCGATTTGCTTTGTTCGTGTCCGAAGCTCCTGTATAATGGTTTAAATAATGTTATTGACTTATTCCAGAATCATACATATTGATATGATATCATATATGGTCATATTATTAGCTTCTTGTTAGTAATATTTCATTGTTACTTGTTACTCGGGTCTTTATAACTTTTTGTTCTTATGCGTGTTTTGTCGAATAAATTCTTATTCTTATATTTAGGTTATAGATAATTCATTTACAGAATGATATTAGTGTATTATATACCATATTCATTCATTCAATTCATTTATATAATCATTATGAAATGAATATCATGTAGAACAAGTCGCATCACATCGTGGAGACGGTATTCCGTACGTACGCACGAGTGATGATATCGTTCCTATGATCGTGGAATTGTATTGGAGTATATATATATTATTTCAGTATCAATATTACTTCATAATAATCATATATAGTTACTCATTACACCATTATACCCATCCTTGTAAGGTGATGGTGGAAAATAGATTAAACCACGGCGTGGAGACGGTATTCCGTACGCACGCACGGGCGGTGATTTCATTTTTCCGTAGGATGGATAGAAGGTGAATTAGGGTTGTTTCATATTTATAATAACATATCAGTATGTAATTAATACTGATGTTATTACTTTATCATGAAACAACTAAAGAAGAAGAAGTTGAAGAAGAAAGAAATTGAAAAGATCGGTAATGGATATTACCTCTTCTTTGGAACGCCTCTTTGAATCCTCCACTTAAGGAACTAAGATTGGTCTTTGGAGAATACCAGGACCTCTAGGATTATTCTAGGGAAGTGGAGAGGATAAAATGGCAGGGGTTGGCCGAGCTTGAGTGCTCAATTTGGTGTGAGGAGGAGGGGGAGGAGGTGCCCTTTTATAAGGGAGGAGAGGGGCACCTTAGGAATATCTCAAAATATTATTTTATATTAAAGTCAAAATCGGTTTATAATGGTTCCAAAGGGTCTTACTTCGAAGCTAAAGTGGGGATGGGTCGAAATCCTATAAACCAATAAGATTTATACAAGTTTAGGGTATTATTTTAACCTTATCAATTAGATTTAACTCTAAGTTAATTAATTTAACTTTTACCGTGTCTTTTTGTTTTCTTTCACTATATGGTTAATACACTTACTATAACATGCCAAACGAACCCAAAATTGTTTATTATTAATATATATATCCTTATCTAAGTCCTTTGGCCGAACCATAGATTTTTAGGAATAAAATAACAATTAATAATATAATATTTGATTTAAAAACTATTTTGTGTCAATTTTGACACTATTTGATATATGATTTTTGTGAAAGTCATAACAGAATTATATGTTCGAAACAAGTTGATTAAATCAACATTAATATATCATAGTAACCTAGAAAATTAGTGGAATTCATAAAAAGTCTCAAATTACATTTATTTTTGTGTTTATAACATCAATTATGTCAATATTTCATTAATAAGATAATTACTGCATCATCATTGTGTCATAAATAAATTAAATTATTTAATGTCTAAAAATTACAAATAAAATACCCTTATGGAGGAAATCTTTTTATCTTTCTAATTAATATTTATAGTCGAATTTATCTTATGTATAAACCCATATTAAAAATGATTTACTTATTAAACTTTGATTTTAACTATTTTAACCCTTCTTTAAATAAATTAATAATAAATGTCCTAATCTAATCCAAGTGGGCCTAAATGGTCATATTTTATTCCTAAGTTTGTTTTTGGTCGAATTACACTTGTCCAATAGAATTAGGACATGTTTTAGGGTAATATTGATATCATATTTACCCTTAGTTACCCTATTTACTATTAACCGCGGTAAAAATAGTAAAAAGTTATTATTCACCAAAAAATTATTTTCATCTCATTGAACCACATTTTAGTCCTTGATATTAACCGTGTCTCTCGGATTTTTGAAATTCCATTCACAGAAGTGGTAAAATTAAGTTTTATGCAAAATTCAGTTTTTAACCTACCACTTAGTGGTTTCACTATTCATCAAAAATTGAAAGTTTTCAGAAAAATACCAAAATTTCACCCTAGGCTAATTTCGATATTCTGAGTCCAAAAATGAAGTCCATTTTGAAAAATAAAATTTATAAAATTTCAAAAAGTGGTTATTACTATTCATAACGGCTAGTTTTAATAGCATATTGTTGTTTAGTGAAACTCGGTATTGCGTACGATGCAAGCTATCGAGGAAGGTCGCGATTGCGTGTAAAGCAAGCCAAGCAAGTGTTGTGTAGAAAAAGATCCCTTTGATGATTTATATAACATAAAAGTCTCGGGTGTTACAACATGGGACTGGGAGGTCGATATACGATTGCAGTACCCGGAGTTATTCTCATATAATGATTCACCAACCTTAGGAAGTCAATTTCTGGATGAATTGTTTTCAGGGGGAATTTTGTTAGAACCTAGTTCTTATTTGAGGTATGGATTTATTGTTTTCCATCAATTCTCAATTTAATGGTTTGAATATATTCTAATGTGAGTGTGTGTTGAGGTCACAAAGGGTTTGGGCTGTCTAGGGATGGTTTGGAACCCATGACCCATGTTTTGGGGTTGCAATGGCCTGGTTCATGTTTCATAAAAACCATGTGGGGTAGGCCTAATGGTTAGTACAAACCAGGAGAGTCATGATAGTGGGTGTGTAAAAGCTACAAGGTTTTAGGAAGCTATGTAAGAAGTGGCACACAACCATACTATCAACTCCGTATTTTGGACAGTAGATAATCACATGGTTATTAAACCATATAGGTAAATCGTGTGCTATGCCCCTATGCAATTGGTTCTAGTACACATTTTACGCATGGTTCGGGAAAACCATATACATAAACAATGAAAACCCTTAAATTTGTGTAATTTTAAATTTTTTAATTAAATTAAAAATCAGTATTAAAACATAATTTAGGTTCTTCTTATCTGAATAGTAGCCCACCCCCCTTGGAAAGCTCTCAACCATGGCTACTCTTGAAATTGAGGCATCATCTCCATCTAAACTCTGATTCAAGCATGATTTGTCTTGTTGGATCCATAATGGTAATTCCTTGATTCCTTTTTAGCCATTATCAATTTTTATAGATATTAGTTGCACTATTAATGTTCAAGAAAATATTTCCTAATTTCAGGTTCTTTATCATTTCTTGAGATTTATCCAAATATGAGTTGAATCGTGACCTGATATTGGACAATATATCAAGCATAGACCAACAGTAGGTGGTCTCATGCCTTTCTCTTAAATTTCAGATGTTTATATATTATGTTGTGCACCCAATTTCTGGTCATTCCCTTAAATTTAAATTTAACCCCAGAATTACAAGTCTTATTCTAGGTGATTAAATAACATTGTTAATGTTTTTTATAGGTTGAATACCTTGATTTTAAATAACCCCTTGGGTGTTGAATATTAAATGGACCATCTTGATGGATTTTGACCCTTAAATGCCTCTAAGGTGTGATTTTTTCATTTCCAAGGGTTTTAAATGGATGAATTGGATTATAAAACAAAATAATAATTCATTATTTTATGAATTAAAATTGAAATGAGCAATGATATGCGATGATTCAACAAGTCCCTTTCACCTTGGCTTTTGAATGGCTGGTTTAAGCTTTAATTTCATATCTAAATAAATTTCCCTTTTTATTATTATGCCCATGTCAGTTATACATAGACTATGACATGTGATAGTTTATTAAAGATTGAGAATCATGTTATATTGTTTATCACACACGAGTTAAATAATGTTAATGCTACGTAGTATCTTCTTAACATGTGATTCTTGTTAATTTAAAAATTCCCGTGTAAGTAATTGAATAGAAATCCATCTAATCTTATCTAATGACAGAGTCACATTTGAGGTAAGTTTGAATTGGATATTCTTTTTTTTTTAACTTTACATGTATAAATTGAATTTTATAAATGGTATTAAAGTGATCAAATGGTTATGTGACTTGGATGATAATGAATTCATATTATAATTCCATTGATGGATTCAATGGATTGAACCTTTATTATGGCATGGGTGATACATGGATCTAAAACAAGGGATTCCATGGAGGGACTCATTGAGGCTAGAATTATATGTCAAGTGATACATGGTTTTTTATTAGAATTCCATGGATGGTATCAAAAGGGCATTAGACTATTTATTCCATTGGTGATACTCATGCTCCCTTAGTGGACCATCGAGGATGGACTTGAATGGAAATGACAGTATACCTCACCTAGAGTGATACCAGGTTCCTGAAAGATTCTCTGGGGATGGGAATGTAGGGTGTTGGTAGATATTACACCAATAGTGATTATTTAATTCCAACATAGTAATGTCAATGATAGACTCAAGTTGTAAATTGAATTATGAATGAGATGACTCTTTTGATGTGTCTTCCATGACAAAGCAAGAGAATGGATTTGGTCTTGTATTATACCTTTTATATGGCCTATATAGGAATATGTTGTGCTTGTGACTATATGGGGGGTGTTAGGAATATTTCGGATCTCAAAAATTCAAAGATATTGAATTTTTAAATGAGTTGAATAAATGAAATGGATATTAAAATAGAACCTGATTTTATAGGTTTTTTACTTCAAAGTACTTCCATAATTTATTATTTTCTACCTAGAAATTTGTTATATACATTCACTGGCTAATTAAAATAGGCCTTTAGTGGTTTCCAACTCGGATTATATTCCACACCCTATTTGGGTCACCTTTTTTACCTAAATAGAAAATATGATTGTAGGTGTTGATAAGGGAAGGAACCCTCATATAGGAACTTGACTTATGATTGGGAGCAGGGGAGCGTAGGACCAATCTGGGGCTTGAAATGCATTGGTATACTTTTTTTCCTTTTTTACTTTTGTTATCTGTATAGTAAATCTATGTTATACAATTGTTTTCGATTATTTCTTAGAGTCATATGACATATATCATCATTTTGGATATCACATGACTTCTAGTATTGTTTATTTATCAATATTCCATTGTTTTCTTCTTTTTGTATGGTTTACTGCTTCTACTACTTGTATGATATTTATGTTGTTTGACTCTTTGGTATTGAGGGAATATACTTCCCATAGACTCACCTAGGTCCTCACTGCTTGTAGGTTTCCTATATAATTTGGGGATATGCACTTGAGTCAATGTGTCTAATGGGATCGGGGTACTGTTGAGTGGAATCTAGGTCTGAATGTTATAGGTAACTTCCGAGGAGGTCACCCATCCTATAACTACTCTAGAAAAATCATGCATAACTGTAGAGTTTCGATTAGTTAGGATCTCATAAATTAAAGTGTTACTTGATGAAATGGGTTGTAACATTTATGCTATTAAGTATCACTTTTCTAGTGTTGTTATAATCTCTACCCCTTTAAGTCACAACACCATTGTTATGAACCCCACACATGAAACTTAGGCAATTATACTACACTTTTGGTTGGATATTGGCTCTGATAACATTTTTCAGGACCCAAACACCTTGGGTAATGAACACAGTCATCTAACCCCATGAGTCTCCTATAAAATCTTGATTTTCTTCCCACCAAACCATAGGATATTACCCGTTATGTTCACTTATCATACTAATGAAACTCCACATATAAATAAATGTTCTTTTAGTGTGATTTTACCTCACTCAAACACACTCTATGAAACATTATAAGAGTTCACCCATCATGTAACTACTCTAGACCAAGCACACTTAATTGTGGAGTTCTGATCAAGTAGGCTCTAGAAAAAAAAATTGCACCTTGTTAATAGATTTAGTAACATTTAGTTTAGTCCCACTTTTATAGGGGTTATATACCCTCTCTATGTTGAATTAGATCGTGACATAGTATTTTCATCAAATTTTTTGAAGGGACTTCAGGATTCATTGGGTATTGATTTGATTTTTAGTATAACTTTTTATCCTCAATATGATGGAATGTAAGAGAAAAAAAAGGTTGATGAAATGCTTCTAGATTTCAAATTGGATTCTTAGGGATTTTGGGATTAACATATTTATTTGGTTTAAATTTCCAATAATAAAACATTTATTCTATTATACAAGTGGCACATTTTGAGGCATCGTATGGAAAGTGTTGTTGGACTCCATCATCTAGGCATGAAGCCATTGAAGGAATGTTTTTGGAACCATAACTAGTTGAAAAAATGGTTAAGGTGGAAAATATGATTCAACAACCTACGAGGTCATCTCAAAGTAGGTAAAAGATTTATTCATATAATAGGAGGATAGATCATTAATTTTAGATAGGATTCCATGTATTTATTAGAATATCTCCTTGGAAATGTGTAATGAAATTTTGTAAAAATTGAAAGTTAAGCACAAGTATTATTGGTATATATGAAGTACTAGAAATAGTGGGGTTAAATGATTATTGAGTAGCTTTACCTCTGAGTTCATCTACGTTACACGGTGTTTTTCAAGTTTTTTTGTTAAGTAAATATTTTCATGAGGAATCCCATGTTTTGATCCTTGAAGTAGCATAGTTGGAAGAGAATATTTCTTCTGAGAAAAAAGACATTGTAGATTCTATACCATAGATAGAGAGTGGTAAAAAATAAGGACAACTAACATAGTTAATGTTTTCTGGAAAAAAAATATATGATGGAATATGAAACATCGGAACCTGAAAACACTATGAGGGAAAACTATCCATACCTATTTAACTGAGTAATAAAATTGTGACAATGTAATTTATTTAAGAGAAGAATAATGCAACAACCTATGTAATGCTAATATTAAAAAAATTCCTGGATTATTAACCTTCATTATTATATTTTACGGATTCATATTCACTATAATAATTTAAAGTAATTTTTTAATAAAAAACTATATTGTTTTATTCTAACTAATCTATTTTATATGTATTTTATGATTTCATTGAAAAGATAGATTAATAAATTTTAAAAACATAACTTGATAAAATTTAACTCATTTTCTATATCACTTTATAAAATCTATATATGGGTGAATGTTTCAGATTTTTTTGAAATGATTTATTTTTTATTGAATGGTGGAATTGTAAATATTCGTAAAACTATCATTATTTTCTTCAAATAAATTAATTAAAAAGTTCCATTATATTTTGGGTTTGGTTTTTAAGTAATATAACATACCTTTGATTTAAAAAAATTAATTTAATCCATAGGAATAAATATTATATTATATTTTCTTTAAATTAATTTGTTTTCTTAAAACAAGTTTTTAGAATAAGAGAAATTTTTTTTCATTGTGTTTTATGTTTTTTCTATTAAAATTAATATTCTACACTTCTAAAAATTTAATCATAAAAAATGCATTTCATATTTGGAATCAGGAGGTTAAAAACAAGTAATTAGTTGAATTTCATTTTTTATTATATAAATAGTAACCATAGTAAAAGGTTTTCACCATGGTAAAGGATAAAATGTGTTAATTAAGGTTAAAACTAAGTGATAATGTCAAAAAAATATCATATTTAATAGTATTTTATGAGATTACATCAAATATAATAACGTTATAGTCAAATTTATATATTTTAGGTTCCACTTTTCCGTAGATAATAATTTATATTATTTTAAAACATTGAATAGTTACAAGAGTGTCACTCCCCTCACTTATAAAAGGTCACCCCCTCTCCTCTCTTATTCACATCACTTTATCATTTTATATTGACCAATACCTACCCCTATACCTTCCAAACATCCCTCCTCACATCCTATAGGTACTATTATCACTAATGTACCAAACCAAGAATACTTAATGTGTATAACAAAGGTGTTTTTCAGAGAAAATATATTACTATTAACCGAGTGATTTCATGATTATTTATTCTTATAAAACATTAAAATATTCTTTAACCATGCCAATATAATAATAGAAATATATTTAATAAACTTAAATTTTATTATGTTTATGTAAAAAATCTTTTTCATCTCTTTTTCTATCCTATGGAAAATAAAAACCTTACTCGTGTGTACATGTTGACTACCACCTCCTCAAAGCGATAAGTTTTTTCCATCACCACCAAAAAAGCTACTTGTTTTGATGGATTTAATGAATATATATGATATTAATTAAATAATTATTATTATATAAAAATGTGATATTATTTAAATTCTTACTCTTCTATGTATTGGAAAATGATTACGTCGTTTGCGCGTACTTGTGGACGACCACCTCAACAAAGAGAAGCATTTCATATTTCATGTCCACTTTTCATTAATGGTTCTAAAATTGTATTTTAGGTAAAATAATTATAATTATTTTCTTATTAATATTTATGAGATATTGAAATAATGATCTTTTTTATCATGGTCAACTTTCTGAATTTGTTTTGGGATTACAAACCGAACATCCTCAAAATGTTTGACATAAACATAACTGCTTTAGTAACTATATAAGAATTGGTGAAAATAAAAAAATGAATAATAATAAAGTAAGAAACCAAAAAAATGTCCTAAAAATTATAAAATTAATATAATTTCATTATACATGATCTATAGTATGTACCTGGTGAGTCAAACTCGAGTTAAGAGATTTTTCTTTAAAATATTATTTTAAAAGTTTTAAAGATTTTTCTTCAATTTTTCCTCCAAATCCATGTTATTTAAAATATTTCGGTTATGTTATTAATTTAATAATATGTATTTTAAAACAATTTTTAAACAATTTTTTATATTCTCTAGGAATATTTGATACTTTTATACATTTTGCAAAGGGGTTATTTTTTGTAATTTTTACAAAAGTGTAAAAGGAATATTTGTTTAATATATTTAGAATCTGCCTGATTTATTACTGTCATAACCATTATTATTTAATAATATTGGTCTATAGGTTTTAATGTTTTTTCAAAATAATATTATATTTCCTATTCTTCTAGGAATTTTTGTTTAAAGAGTTTTCAAATAAAATGTATTCTTATCATTATTTTTAAATGAAGCCTGAAAGTTATTCTGAATGTGTTTTAAATGAAATAAATTATGATATTTTATGATTGAAATTTAATATTATACATCCATGTAAATTTTTCATGATTATGGGTGATCCTGATATGGAACTTCAATGCATTGGTTAATGATTTCGTTCTCTGGGTAATATATGTTGGAATTAACTGAGTAGGTTATTCCGTTTGTAAAAGTGGTAAAAAGAGTGATATGAAGATGATGACCCAAGGTAACCAAATGAATATTTTATGCTTGAAAATGAGTTTTCATAAAATTATTTTGATTTCATAAGGAGATATAATTATTTAATATTAAAAGGAAAGTGTGTTCCCCTTTTAAGGGTGAAAAGTGTTGTTTTCAATGAAATTTTTCTCAAGAGTACCCATGTTTTACAAGAAACCCTAGTGATTATTATTTTTCATTTAGGATTTCTTATGATATTTTAATAAAAGTATTTGGAAATTAATCATATTTCCAAATTAAGAAAATAAATATTTTATTTTAATGTTTACTATGTAAAAAGGTAAAAATTTATTTTGGGATTTCATGGTTTTCAAAATAGACTAACGTGTTTCTTTCTTTTTTCCATACTGAAATTTTTGAGCTCATCCTAGAATTTTTTTATTTTTTAAAAAAAATCAATATAGATGAGTGGGAACTATATTAAGGTCTCTCTCTCTTTGATATGAGTGTTCTCTTTAATATAAGTGAACCTATTTTGAATGAAACAAGAGTTTAAATTAAAAAACATATTTTTGTTGAAAAGTCGATATTTAGTGGAAGTGTCCATTTTGTTTTGTAAGGTTTTTATTTGTAAGATTTTTTATTAATTACATACAACTCTAAACCTAAAATATTATTGAAATGTATGAAAATTAAATCCTTCCCAACAAACTCATAATTATGGATTATTGAAAGTATGATCTGTTATAAAAGAGGACTTGTATTATTTAGAAGTAAACACATCTATCGTGGTAGTACCATACAATGATAGAATACCATTGGATCATCAAGGAGAATGTGTCAGATGAGGTAGTAACGAATTACATGGATAAAGGACTCGTGCCTTTAGTATTGAGGAGAGTGTTGAACTCAATCATTTATGTGTCAGGGAAAAGGAACTCATCATTTGTTGATGGAGTATGAACATCATACCAATATAGAGTACCCATTACCCTAATATATAGGGGATTATCTAAATTTCGGATGAATATAAGGAACTCGTGCATTGTATAACATGTTATGATAAGAGTACCTCACCCCATGTCTTCTCTAATTATATTGCTTTAACCTAGCTATTGGCCTTTTGAATATGAAGCCTAAAACTACATAATTCATTATGTGGGTGACCTCGAGTGTCCAAAAGGATCAATCCATAAGGACCTAGTAGGATAAATAGTCATCACATGTTATAACCCTGCCATAATCCAACACATGGATGAAAAGGTATTTAAATTACCATGAATGTATCTTGTCTGGTATTTCTTTCTAGGGTTTTCTGTTGTTTTAGTGTTAGATATATTGTCACATCATAATTCTTATCCCACTATGCCCATACTTTAATAGAAACACACCACACTATAGTATTTGGATATTTTTTCCTTCATCATGCCATAATCTGCACATTCACACCACAAAATCCTTCTTCACTTCATATCCAGGACCACCAGGATGTGGCTTACCTCATGTATGATAAAAATCATAATACATGGCTTCTAAGTATAATTAACTCAAATATAATATACACACCACTGAAATGGGGTTTTCATGATGAAATGAAGATTATTGAAGCCTGATTCTTTGTATAATCCTTAATTCATGGTGGAAAAATTATTTTCAAAACACAATGAGATACCTCACAGCATAGTCTCGATGCTCTCATAACATCCATTATATGTTATCATATCTATGCTACACCTCTACTACCAAGAAACAGTTCCACAAACCATCATCGTAAGAGTCTATAACTTCTTATCAATCAAGATATAGAAATAAATAGGGGGTTCAAGCAAATTTTTTTACAATACAATATTATATTCAATAGACACAAAAACAAGAATTAAATATGAAAGGGTAATTTCTCACAGTGTTCAATAAGGCATAAAAACACAAATATCATATGGGAAACAATGAATAAGTGTCATGAATATTCACATATATAGCTTGTGATAATGGATAATTACATGAGAAAAAGGTCCTACATCAAATTATGTTTGTAAATATCACACAAATATATACTCTAGATGTGCTAGGGATCACCAAGAATTCTCCATCGTTAGAGAGATCCTATAATATTTCAAGGGTTCCAAGACACCATAATTTGAGAGGACAAGAAGAGAATAGGAAAATTAAAGAGAGATCTAGATAATTTTTGGAAACTTTATATAATGAAACTCTGGTTCTACCCCTTCATGGTGAACTACTAATGGTTGTGATGTGATTTCTCAAAGAAAACCCAAAATCACACTACAACATAAATCTTCATGCCATAAAGGCCCTTGATAAATTTAAGATATGTAAATTAAAATGTGATAAAATACACTAATAACTCCATATATATCTTGGTTAAATATCTTAACAACACATGAATCCTCCCCACCGTATTGAAACACAAGCTTCCACAGCAGAAATCAGGCTTCACATCTCATTATAGACCATCATGGTGTAGTACCTACCATAAAAGATAAAACTATGGCTACCATACTCCTCTCACTTCTTGCATGATATTAACTTGAGGGAACAACAATTTCCAAGACATAATTTATGCACCATTATGAAAAGGAAAAACCATGTAAATGAAAACACACATCACTATAATAAAATTTCCAATATAAACATAATAAAGGATTCAAGAAACAATCTTGTTCATTACACCCCCCCCCCACCTTCAATTCCTTTTATCCCAAAAAGAATTACCAACCAAAATATGTGTGTGAATTTATTCCTTGTTTTAATCTTTTATTACCTTGATCTATTCTAAAATTTATCATGCTTCCATATCACTCACCCCAAAGGTATCACCTGACCTCGAATAGCCCTCTCCTATCGATCCTTGATCAAAACGAGGTACTTGGAGAAGGTGTCAACGTTATCAATTTCCATCTCCCCCTACTCAATGATATTTAAGGATTCATAAAATTATCTCTTAACTTATGGGACATAGAATTCATTGTTCACTCGGTTCAGCTATTGGTTTAACACCGGGTAGTAGGAAACGTTGCCTAACCAGTACAGAATCTGGAATGCCCCACTAAATATTTTGGATATATTTCTTCCCTGAGTAAATATCTAGAACCCACCCCATAGAGAGACCTTCTAGAACATGTTATATCCCTCATATAAATCCAAATCCACCTATTGTTGATCTATGTTTCAATTTTAATGGCTCTGATCTATCATAATCCACTCCTGGAACACCTTTAATTTCTTTATCATCATCTAGAACAACTATGGTACAACAAGTGATGAATCTATAATCTAAATCCATTATAGGAGTGACCTATAGGGTATCCCATATAGTACCTCAATATAAAACATGCTAATAGTGGATTGATAACAACTATTGTATAAAAAATACACTAAGGTAGAGTGATTCTCCAATCTCCAACAAAAATCAAACCTATAATCCCTTGATATAACCTCAAGAACATAAATGGATCTCTTAGTATAACCATCCATCTAAGGGTGGAATGTTGTATATATCTTCAATTGAATCCAAAATTCCTCCTACAAGATCCTCTATAACTAGGACATGATTCACAGTTGAAAATGATCATCAAATGTCTGTAATGAAACCAGATGATCCCATCTATGTATAAGTATCCCAATATTTCCACAAAACTCAAATTTTAAATATAAAGTAAGTGGTTCATCTTGGTTAGTGACCACTTAAATAAAATCATGACTCATTACCAAATTTGGAAGACCTATCACAAATTCCATCCCTTAGGGTTTATTCAACCTGGTAGGAGCCTTGTGCTTGGTTTTTACTTACTAATAGGTGAGGTACATTGAGATAAACTCAAAAACATTTTTCTTTACACCTAGCCACCAAACCTAATTCCTGAGATCATGCTACATCTTCCTTAATCTAAAATAAACATATACGGGGGTGTATGGAACTCCCTCAACATTTCATCATGTAGTGAAATCAACTCCAATATTCGTTCTCAAAAGAGGATAATACCTACCCCAAATTTGAAGAACACATATGGTGCATCTATTGAGGATATATACCCCTGAAGGACCACACAATAAGTGTCCCTCAACTAGGAATATCTCATAATTTTTGAAAGGGGAGGTCCCACCACTATTTTACAACAATTGGTCACTTATCCATGGTCCACAAAAGACAATTACATCACCACCAACAACCAAAATTCATTCTCCAATAGATGGCCATGGGAACTCCTACAAAGGATATCTTCCACTACATTTATCTTTCCTAGAGTAAAGATAATATTGAATATATATTCTTCTAAGAACTTTAACCAACCCCTCTGCCTCAGGTCAATATCTCTTGAGGTGAATTTGTATCTAAGTATATTATGCTCTGTGTAGACTAAAAACATTCCAACAAGAAAGTAGTGTCTCTATGTCGTTAATGAAAACACTTATACCATTAGCTCAAAATCATGGGTTATATAGTTCTACTCCTAATATCCATACTATCGGGACCGCTAAGAAATCATATGTTGTAAATAAATTATAAAAATATAATTATAACTATAAAAGAGTCACATAACACCACATAATCCATTCCTTCCTCTATAAACCTTAGAAAAATTGCACTTCCAACCTCTACTTTAGATTCTAAAAATAACTCTGACCCATCTCAATAAAAATGGGGGATTTCCCCTTCCAAGTAACAGTATTTATAGATGTTTTAATACTGGATAATCCCACCAAAAATCTTTATTTATAACTTTCAAAGCTAAAGAAACTTCATAGATTTAACACACTCTTGGGTGGATCCAAAGAAAAAACTTCCTCAATCATTGTCGGTTCAATAAGTTCTCCACCCTCCATGATGACATGACCCTAGAAGAGGACATATCGAATAACAAACTGACACTCTAAGAGATTATTTTATATATTGTACTCTAGAATCTTGTCAAACACAATCCTAATATACTCAGTGTGTTTATCCTATATATTAGAATAGACAAGGATGACAATAGTGAAGATCATTACAAATAGGTCCAACAAAGGAAAAAAAGTTCTAGTTCATAGGGATCATGATCATAGATGGGTAATTCTTCATATCGAAGGGAATCACAAAAAATACATAATGGTAATAGTTGAATCAAAGTTATATCATTAGAACTCATTCACATAAAACTAAATCTGGCGACAATTGGTTCTAATATCAATATTCAAGAACCATTTCACTCCATTCATCTAGTCTTAGAGGTGATCAATCCTCATGTAGGTCTTTGTTTTCACTATTTCCTCTGATATAAGGATTCATTTAATACCTAACTTCCCTTTATTGAATGACAAGTCTATAATTAATGTTATATAAAACCCCATCCAAAACAACTATATAAAATCTTTTCTTCATCCTAGATAAAGCATTCCATGACTCCTATGCTATATATCATTGAGTCTAGGATTGTGTGTTGGTTTTCCTCAAAATTTTTAATTTCAATTCTTTCTGATGTTTTAGTATGGACGATGAATCCACCCCTTGATAACCAACTCTATCTCCATGTACCTTATACTCTTATAATAAAAATATCTTATCCCTTTATTATTCTAATAAAACCTCAGAATACATGTACATATAGGGGTGTAAAAGTTTTTCATGGATCTCTCTATGAAATTCATGATAAAAATTCTTTCACAAAATAATCTATCATAAATCATGTTGGGGGAGTACTTCCGGAGGTCAATTAATCTCGATCCATAGTCTAAAAATGACATGCTTCCCTATTATATTTCCTTGATAGTGTGGTAACTGAAACTCTCAAAATTATTTATTTATAAATCTACTTAATATTATTATTATGGTAAGTAAGGTAGAACCATTAAAAAGTAATATTATGAATCGAAGAAAAATAATAAAAAATAATAAAAAATATTATCAATAAAAATTAAAGACAAAAAAATTCAATAATTTTGTATAATGAATGTATAGAAATCAGTGAGAGAAACAATGTGAAAGGGGTGAAAATTATAATGAATAAAATATATAGAACAGTGAAGAATATGAAAACAAAATAAAATAAGGAAAACTAGGCTGATCATAGATGATAGAATTTATTTCAAATACAACTTCAAATTTTTTTAGAATTTTGAGAAATATGTGAAAGAATGACTTTAATTCACCACACTATATATTGATGATCAATTTTTTTTAATTCACTCTAGGAACTGATATTTTACTCAATATTCAAGGAAAAAAAGTAATTCTAACATAGAGAAGATAATCCAAAACCTTTTTCAAAGTAATTAATTTGATTTAAACTTGAATGAAATGAATCTATTTTCATCCCCTATCGATATTTATAATAGTGTTGAAATAATTCAAAATGAGAATAAATTTTTAAAAACAGAATTAAATGTTCACATTTTCCCTCTTCCTAATAAATCTCAAAAGAACATTTCATTTAAAAATCGATGAGTGAATTAAATTTAAAAAAAATAAAATGATTATCTCTAATTTATTTTGTTGAAACATCTTTATAGAATTGGAATAAAAGGAAGTGAAAGAAAAACTTAGAATACCAAAACTCCATGTCTATCCTACCTAAAAAATTCAGTCCATCTAGTAAGAAACAATCAATATCAATATTTATTTCCCTTGTCCACACCGTCATCCACATAATATGCTCGAATACTAAATAGTGTCCAGAACAGGGTGTTAGTTTAACTCAGCAGTTCAAACCCACCGTGTCTAAACTAACTAGTTTGATAAGAAGTGTATGTAACAAAGCAATAAAAAGTGTTTTAATTAATTTAAAAGTTAATAAAATAAAAAAAAACCTACTTCAACTTTGTGTTGGAATATATTTTAGCATGTTTTACAACTCTGATAACCAAAACCATATAAGCATGGTATAAAAACCTCCTTCAGTTCCATGCTATAATATTTAAAATCATGTCTTACAACCATGTCAACCACAATTATATAACCATGATATAGTCAAAATAATCCTCCTTAAATCCTTATAGGAATTAAAACATCTGGGACAAATCTCAATAAGCATTATAGCATGGTACTGGGTAGGGCCTGATCACTATAAGAATTATAGGGTGGGATTGGGATGATCCCTCTCAATATCAATATTACTACATATAACTGTAAATGTTCTAGGGCCAAGAACAATATATAAGCATTTTAGAATGGAACAAAAGTCCTATAATACAACATGTATATCACAATATAACATTATAAATATCAATGTTTAATTATGTGAATTACCATTTGTCTTCCACATACCACTTGCATTTATATCACAATTGATAAATAGTTGGAACAAAAAAAATAAATAAACCAAAACTTAGGAATTATATATAAATAAGTCACCTATGGTATCATTTCATGATAAAAATGATTTAATCCATTATCCAATTCAATTATTTTCATGGTTTTCTCACCCAACGGGTATCTATAAGCTACGTAAGTAAAAAATTGAATATAATAGACTTCAAATAATAATCCAATTCATTATTTATTCTATTCAGGTCCATGTTACATTGTCATAATATTAATATTGTATATACTTTTAAAATATCAAACCATAGGGTTAGGATTTATACCCCTACCATTAACTGAAAAAATAATAAATCTTTCAACAGAAAACGCCAAAGAAGAAGAAGGTTCAGATGATTGCATAGAGGTTCCTGGATCATAACAGATCAATATCAAAACAAACAATGCACACGATCAAAGCCTTTCACCATAACAGTTGGAGAGCCAAGGGAAATAAGTTAAAACCTAACCAAAATGTCTTACAAAGATTTACTATGTTATTGGGACATCTTAAAGGTAGGTTGGAACTCCAAAATCACTAGGAATGTGCCTGAGGGTTGAGAGGATAAGGTTGTAGTGAATTAAAATAAAAATTAAACCACACATCATACATTAGAATACTAGTTCAGGTAATTATATGTTGTGTAATTTATTTACACATTGTGTAAATAATTTTAATGGAATAAACCAAAAACCCCATCACCTGATATTGTCTTATTAAAAAAACCCAAACATTACATGACTTGTAATCCATTTACACAACATGAAAATGTTCTATAGATGGTTTTTATCCCATTTTCCATAAATGAAACCTGGACCCACTTTAGGGATTCTAAACTAACCCAGATCCCATGAAACACTTAACCCATTAACCCGAAATCAATTAATTCATATAAACATACACCTCTGGACTTTAAGTCATTTCCCCCAATAAAGGATCTATACATGGATCCCATCAAGTTTTCCTCAGGTTTAGTCATAACCCAAGACTATGTTTATTCAAATGACATACATCCATAATAGAAACAAAACCACCAGTGTTTTAAATCAGTAAAAAACTCAAATGAAATAATTTTAATGAAAAAATCAGAGAGAGATGTGCCTGGAAAAATATGGTATCTTAAAACCTCCCAACCATATAACAACTCATCACCAAGATACTCCAAGTGTAACACCCTAGGTAAATAAAGAATATGAAATTTTTATATTTATCCATATTTGTGAATAAAATATTAATATAACTTTAAAGGAGATGTTATGCTCAATGGTGTACCCAACAGGCAATAACGAGTTTCATGAGAATCTTACATTGCACTCTAATAATAAAATAATATTCTTTTAAATGGTACTTAATGCCTATCTGTTGTGATGGCGGGAATGAATAGAACTAACTAAAAAATGATTACATATGTTTTTCAAATATTTTTTCTTTTTACAATAAATGGTAGAGGATTAAAAATGCGAATGAATCCAATTTTAAGCGTAAACATTCTAATATTCTTTAAAAGGCCGATTAGCCGCCTTTTGATGGAGAACCTCTTTTAAATCCACTTTTTGATAATTTTATGTGTTATATTTGACAAAATAAAATTCTTCTTTAGAATCGGGACATCAAAATTTACTTTGTGTAAATGTTTGGTATTTTTCCGATAAAGTACTTTTTTTAATGAATAGTGAAAAATGTTGTATTTTAATTCAAATCCTCTTTTTAATCTAATTTATTTATATGATTATATTATCTATTAAATTGGTTTTAAAGATAAATTATAATATATTTTTACCATTAAATCCAATGGTGGTCATTGGAATTAATTTCACTTTGAAATTGGACTTAAACTAGTGTCAATCTTTTAATAGATATTGTTTCTTAAAAACACACTATTTGTTTTGACAGCAGGAATTAATTATTAAATTAATTAATGAAACTTATATGTTTTGAATTTTGTAAAATAGGCATCATTTTTGAATTCGGAATATCAAATATATCCTAGGGTGAATTTCTGGTAATTTTCTGAAAAACATCAATTTTTGATGAATAGTGAAACCACTAAGAGGTACTTATAAAAAACTGATTTTCCGTTTAAATAAAATTTTCCACCTTTGTGTTTTGAATTTCAAAAATCCGGAATACATGGTTGTCATTAAGAAGTAAAATGTGGTTCAATGGGATTAAAATAATTTTTTGGTGAATAGTAACTTATTATGTTTTTAATAACGATTAGAGGTTATTAGTGTAGTTTAACGTAAAAATAATGTTTTAATAATATGAAATGACCTAGACACATGTCCTACCTTCATTGGATGAGTCATGGCCGACCAAGACAATCCATGGGTCAACTTGGGGACCCCATGGAGCCACTTTGGTTGGGAAATGACATAAATAACCTTTTATTTAATGTTAATGTAAAAATGACACAAAGATGAGTTGTTTTACTAAAACAATTTTTAAATGGGATTATACAAGTCATATTTTTGACTATAAATAGTAATTGGATATCTAAAAAGATTTCCTACATCATAGTATTTTTTTTATAATTTTTAGACATTAAATAAATTAAATTATTTATGACATCATGATGATGCAGCGATGACCTCATTATTTAACGAATTAAATAAAATGGAAATATAATGTAAACTCTAAGACCTAAATATGTCCAAAACCTATTGTATGGGTGGATTTAGAAACCTTATCACCTTACCCTCGAAACACATCAATGTGGGACCATTATAATCCAAAACTAATTCTAAAATAAAGTAACATTTCTTTACTTTCCAAGAGTGCCCCTCCTCTCCTCTTATAAAAGGCCCCCACCTCTACCTCTTTACCCACACATCAAAAGCCTTTGGCTTGGCCAACCCCTGCCCATTTTGTATCTCCACATTCCTCTATAACTCCTTGAAGCCTCACTTTGGGCAGAAGTCTTCCCATTGAAGCCTTTGACCTCAAACCAAAGGGAGTTACCCGATTTTAAGGTAATGTCTTCACTTGAGTCCTTTTGTTTTATTTTGATTCTACAACACCCTAAAATCTTTTTATTTATTTTTATGTAACAACTCCAATATCTTCAATATACTAGGATGTTTTTATAAGAAGTATTTGAGCTACACATACACACACCTACCTCTAATGGTTAAAGAACATACAGTTACCGTGGATGGTGAATTTCTGCCTCACGAAACGATGATTGTTCAACACTCATATATCACCTTCAAAGGTGGCCATTAAGATGTAAATATATTTATATATTATATATAATATGTTTATGTTTTACTTAAGATTATTTATTTTTCATTTATGGCATATCTTTATGGTTTCCATTATGGGTAAACACGGTATCTTCATTTAAGGAAGTGAGGACTACCGCCCCCTCAAAGTGATTTGATTCGTTAAAACCATATGTGGGACGTATAAAGGATGGAGTTATGATATTATATATGATACTATACTGGAATTATAATATTCCTTTATATCATTATTATTACATTACATAAAATATTAAATAGAAATGAAAGTAGCGTTCATGCGTACGTACGGCTTACCGTCTCCATGAACGGTGCATTTCATTTATTACCTCTAAATGATTATGTAAAATTATAAATGGCTGTATATAATGGATATATATGAAATATATGGCATCTAAATCATGAATATAATTATTTCTATAAGGGATATTTGACTATGTGAACAACTTGTAAATATAAGAAGTCCACTTTTGACTCAAGTACCAATGATCAACAAAACGACCATTATTAACTTAAATAATTACATAATGTTCATAACATGGTAATAAGAGATATAAAAGGAATATTGAACTTGAAAAAAGTTCTTAATCAAGTTGAAATTAACTCAAGTTTATTATTCAGGAATATAAAGAAACGAACAAGACAAGTCGGACTTGAGGTAAGGGATCTTACGCCTCTCTTTCTTTTACACTCTTTTATGTCATTCCTTTTAAGCTCATATTTCTTATGATTGGGATGTTATTATATATTACTCTTACTGTAATTTTTATGTTCATATGATGAGAGACCCTATTCTCTCTCATCAATCCATTTTGGAGGTTTTGAGTGGCGCTGTTAGGCTGCCAAATTTTCGTAAGAGATCTAACCTCTCTCTTTCTTTTTATGTACTCTCCTTTATGTTACTTATTTTAAGCTCATCTTTGTTATGATGGGGGATGTTATTTTATATTCCTCTTTCTGTAAATTTTATTTTAATATTATGAGAGACCCTATTTTATCTCATCAATCCATTTTTGGAAGTTTTAAGTGGCGCTGTTAGGCTGCCGAGTTTTCGTAAGGGATTTTTCATCTCACTTATATTCCCGTGGGATTTATGCTACATTTTCCACAATTTCATTTTAGTGCTGTATGTACTGCCCATTATTTTACTCATTGTGTAATATAATTTCATTTATGAGTATTTACATCAATGTTGTATTGTCTTTCTTTCACAGGGTGTACGTTTCGAAAGTTACCCAAGTCGGTAAGGGAACCTTTCACCCTCCTCTTTTTAAAAGACTTATTTTGTTGTGTCTTTTAATTCACATAATATTATGTTGGGATATGTTCTTCTATATCCTTATTGATGTAAATTTTATGTCCAAGTGATGACATTCCATTTTTATCTCTCATCAACTCATTTTCTGAATTTTGAAGTGACGCTGTTAGGCTGTCGAATTTTACCAAGGGAACTTTTTAACCCAATTTCGATTTCTTTGGGTTCAACATGTAGTTATTGAATATGTCATCCTTTGAATACGTGTGAATGTACTTTGATTGTTTTACACTTAATATCTACTTATATTGGGTGTATTAATATTTTTCACACATAATTATGAGATTGATTTATCCTTAATTTAAGGATACCTTCTTTATAATAGATTTCATCTCATTTTACATTTCTATTGAGACTTCATTATTGTTATGCACCAGTTCACTCTTATATGGTGTATATACTGTCCTTTGGAATATTATATCATGAATACCTCTATTCTCATGATATTATAAAGTTCTGACTAAATGTTATTCCTCAATTATTGTATTCAAGTGTCTCTCATTTTGTTACAAAACACTTTAACTAAAATATTGTTTTAAATGTTTTAATGATTTATTCTTATAAATATTTCTCATTAATATCCATGTTTTCAAAATGTTTTTAATCATTTATTTATATGGATATTAATGTTTTAAAATTTTAAAAGCTTCAAAGTGGTATAGGAGACTTTGATTCAAAAATCTCTTTATTAAATGTTTTAAATGGTTTTGAAAATGGTTTTTTAGAATGGATTCATTATTTAAATGTTAAATTGTTATTACAATGTGGGAATGTTATGTTTCTTTTGTGATTAAGTTATGTTCTATGATTATGTTATGGTTCTTGGGAATTGTTTATGAATACGGGTGGTTCTGTGATAAACAAAGGGCGGGTGAGCCCGATATAGCTCTCCAATGCATTGGGTAACACGAAGGGGTTAAACGTTAAGGTTTCTCCGAAGAGATTTAGGGAATATACTGTGGTGGGTATTCCAAACATAACCAAGAGGGTTACTCCCTACGTGAGAATGTTATGAATGCCTCAAGTTTCCTTTATGCCTTATGATTTCTACGATTTATTCATGTTTTTATGAGGTATGTTAAAGTGCTTATATTTTATGGGTGAAGTATGATTTCATTCTCATGTATATATGAACTCATGTTTCTTTTACATATTTTGATAACCCTTACTGAGCTTTTTATGCTCATCCCAAGTTTTTTTGAAATGTTTTTCACAAGTCAAGGGAATGGTTCATGATATGATGATAGTGTCAAGGAAGTGTCAAGAAAAAATCCATGTTTTATTTTTAAATATGTTTCCGTTTATGGAAAAAATGAATGCTATCTTTTATGTAACCACTTTGTTTAAATGTGGAATGTAATGCAAGTTTTATGATCTAATTCTCTAAAACTCTAAACCTGAAAAGATCCTCAATGTGAATTATTCATTAAATTCAATATTAAGTATGGTTTAAGGCTAGGGCCTTATACCAAGCATCACTATGTGGTCTTAGTGAACAGGTCTAGCAACTGTGTTTGCTTGTCATACACCCTCTCCCAAGTGTCCTCCTAAACTCACTCATGCTGCCACTACAATAGAACCAACAGTATAGTCTGACCCTAATGATATTTATCACTACGATTCACAACCGATATATAATTCTCCTCCAAGGATTAATTATTACAAATCTCAACATCTACTATGTTTATCATATGGTAAGTCTCTAAATGATATCTCTCAAGCTACAACATCTGAAATATATCATGCATAGAACTGTATCATAGTGGAAGGTCTAAATGGTATGCCACTAGATCGACCATTACCACTACATCAAAAGGCCTCACAAACTTGGGTGCTTGTATTCCCTTCTTCTTAATATAGAGTTTCCTCAATATAAGATACACAAGAAGGAAAAAATGATGACCAAACACTAATTCCAGAGGTCATCTCTGTTGATTGGAATACTATTTCTATTTTCTTGGAACAGTCACCAATCGTTATTTAATCAACTAAACATGTTCAGATGTCTCATTCATGAGACTTGGCCCAACAAGTGATGACTCACCTAACTCCATCCAATAAAAAGGTGAATAGAATGAACTTCAATACAAATCCTCAAAATGTTCTATTTGAATCGATGCTTGTAAA
The DNA here is from genome assembly GCA_963277665.1 of Viscum album. NCBI lineage: Eukaryota > Viridiplantae > Streptophyta > Magnoliopsida > Santalales > Viscaceae > Viscum > Viscum album. The sequence goes on from OY728133.1 coordinate 2,029,405,318, forward strand.
ATATTATAATATGAAAACTCCTTGAGTGATAAATGATTCTCCCACAAACCACTAAAATATAAATCATAGTCTCATAACATATCCTCCAGAACCTAAATAGTCTGTTCTGATTGACCATCAGTTTGATGATGATAGGTTGTGCTCAAAAGAACCTATTTTCCAAGATCCATCTGAATTCCCTTCCACAAACGCGATGTGAAATGATTATATCTATTAAAAATGATACTCCTCAGAACACCATGAAACCAAACTACCTTATGCACATAAATACCGCCGATATCATCAACCGTCATGTTCTCCCTAATAGGTAAGAATTGGGATATATTTGTTTTTTGATCAACAATCACCCATACAGCATCATTCTTATTGGTTGTTTTGGGTAATCCTGTCATAAAATCCATTGTGACATCATCCCATTACCACTCAAGAATGGTTAAAGGCTGCAAAAACTTAGCTATCCTATAATGCATGGATTTCACCTTTTGAAAAGTGAGTCATATGTCCATGAATCTTGACTCCAACTTATTAATTTCTTACCACTCGTACTATCTATGAAAGTCATGATACATCTTTTTCAAACCTGGATGCACTACCCATCTATAATCATGAAACTATTTTATCAACTTCTCGTGTAATCTCATAGGAACCCATACTCAACCATGGAAAATAAAAGAATATTTGCAACCAAGAGACCATCCGGATGGTGTATACCCACCATATAATTTTTCTCTATGAACTGATCCATATATATTAGACAACTACTCAGTTTTAATAGGGTCCAAAATCATGGGTATAACAGATGTCAAGGTCATATCTACCAATCTATGAGACTCATTAATGTCCAGTTTCATGTCTTAAAAGAGGGTCATTATCCACCACTCATCGTAAAACTCTCATACTACCTACGTCTATGTCTTTCTGCTCAATATTTTGGCGATGATGTTTCCCTTTCCTAGTATATAAGAAAATCCAAAGTCAAAGGACTCTAGATACTTGACACACCTCTTATTATAAAGGCTCGGGTCTAAGTGAGAAAATATGTGTATGAGGCTCTTGTGGTATTTGTATAACACAAACCTATCACATATTAAATAGTGTGTCCAATATCTCAGAGCATGTACCAATTCTAAAAACTATATATCATGAGAAAGGTAATTTTTCTTATGTTGTTTCAACTGCCTAGAGCCATAACCAACCACTCAATCCTCTTACATGAGAACTGTTCTGAATCCAACATGGGTAAAGTGAGGATAGGTGTTGAGGTCATCAAACACTTCATCTTCTAAAAATATCTATTTCATTCATCATACAAAACAATATTCACCCTTTTCTTGGTCATCCCATACATTAGTGCTTCTAAATAAGATAAATCATTGATAAAGTGCCGATAATAACCAGCTATACCCAGAAATCTCTATATCTAAAATATATTCTCTGGTTTTTTCCAATATAACAAGGATACAACTTTCTTTGGGTCCACTAACACTCCTACCTCTGAGATTACATGGCCCAAGATGTTCACTTTATTAATCCAAATACTACATTTAGTTATAATGGTGTTAAGTCGATGCGCTCTCAATGTACTCTGGATGATGTTAATATGTTTAGCAAGATCGTCTACTGAATGGGAGTACACTAAGATTTCATCAACAAAAACCACTAAAAATAATACTAAAAATAATTAAATATCATATTCATCAAGTCCATGAATATTATTAGTGCATTAATCAACCCAAATGGAATCAGTAAAAAATCATCCAATCCATATAGACTCCTGAAATTAGTCTGAGGTACTTTTGATGGTATCACTCTCAACTGATGGTATCATAACATCAAACCAATATTGGAGAACATCAATGCACTACTCACTTGATTTAAGATATCATGAATGCATAGTTGTGATATCAGTTCTTCACCTTCATCTAGTACAACCTCCAATAATTCAAAAAAACTCTAAATACCCATCATCCTTCTTGGTGAAGAGAATTGGAAAAACCAAAGGAGAAATACTAGGCCATATGAATACTTTGAATTCCAGAACAACAAGCTGAACTTTCAAATCCTTAATCTCTACTAGTGTCATTTAGTAAGGCATGTTAGTAACTGGCTCTCCCCCTGGAACCAACTCAATCTCTTGATCGAATGGTAAGTTATATTACTCCTTAGAAAAAACATCTTGAAAACAATATACTACTAGAGGAAAATTATCCTACAACAATTCACTATCATCTAGATCAAGACATGATTTCTGATCCATAAAACAATATAATCTACACTAAATTGGACCTTCACAACCAACCTAAAGATCCCACACACCATGGTGAAAAACTCTACCTCCTTTGGGAGATTGAATGGTAACTCTCTTATTATAATATTTGATATGATCATGGTATGGAACAAACCAATCCATACCATGAATAAATTATAATATTTTCATTTCTAATATTAATGTTTCCCAAAATAAATAGAAATCACCAATTTTTAGTGAACACAACTTGAAACATTTGATATTCTTTGATCGCACTCCCAACGGTGTGTTATTGGTCAAATTACCATCCAATATTTCCACATACAAGCTCAAAACATTTTCAAAAATAGAAAATAGAAAATAATTTGACTCTCTAGTATCAAATAAATAAATAATCTAAGATAGATGATACAAAATCGTACCTTTAATAGTTGACGATCCTCCATCCATGTTAATTGGAGTAGTCTTCACAATGTGCATCTAACTTGTCCCTTTATCCTAGGCTTCATCCTAACTACCCTGAGGAATTTTTCCTACATGGTAATGTTGCTCACGCACTGGGTACCATATCCCCTACCACCATATAAATATTTAGTGGAACTCTAACAACCATCCTCCAGAGGGGTAGTTGAACCCTTCCTGAATCAGGTGCTTGTCTTGATCCCCTGTCACTGGTATTTTGTGGAAATTTTTCACAAACCTTTAAATATGACCAAGTATTCCATAGATATAAAAATAGACTATGGGTTAAGGAAACTACATGCATTGGTGGAAAAACCTTCCACACTAATAGAAATGAACAAAAACATTGTCCTGATACAACTATCCACTACCATGACTACTCTTCCCACTAATACCTTGGTTAAAAGTGTCATAGTGGTGCATTTTTTCACTTGAAGAAGATGTTCCAGTTTTTCATGCTAAAATAGTTTGGGTACTTCATGGGGCCTCTCTTGGATTCCCTTATATGATGAGTGTTAGTTTTATTACATCCTAAAATCTTATTAAGAGAAAAACATTCACCTACAAGCTGATCTCATATAGAAGACCATCCTAAAAATGTCTTTCCCTGGAGATCTCATCTATATCCAAAGATAGAACAAAGCGTTATAGGTCGGGGAAGCTTCCATCATAGTCTAGCAGTAACATGACCTCCTACATTAGATTCATAAACTCCTAATATTTTTTAACCCTCAACTTCTTATGAAATAAATGCCTCAAGAGCTTCATCTCAAATTCTTTCCAAGTTAGATCATCATGTTTCCAATCTTCCTCTAGAATATCACACCAATGCTTCACGGGTCCATGAAAAATATATACAGAAATATTTACCATATTATCTGTGGGTGTATCAATATTATTAAAGATCGTATGGAATGACTCAATCTATAACATGGCTACCTGGGGTCATCCTTCCCCAGTAAATGTATGCTGATGTTAAATATAAAACACTATTTTCAACTCAGACATCGAAGAAATGGTACTAACTATCTCCCTTTCCATAGATCACATGGCCCATATAAATCTATCATGGTGATGAACAACTATCTAATCCTCATAAACTATTGGAGGCCCTAATTAAACTGTGTTATTAACATACTGATTTCCATTCTCCTGATACTAAAGATGAATTTAACAAGGAGTAATTTTCTCTTCAAGACAAACACATGCCTTATGGAATTGTTTAATAACAAGGTAAACTTCAACATGTGACTATAATAGAGAACCAATAACTCCTGGTCTCACTAAAAAATTATTATGAGTGTTTCGTCATGACATGTTAATTCATTTCAATTATCCAGTTAAATTGATATATTATATTACAGTTCAACAAGCAAGTATATATCACATGTAAAAAATATATATTTCCATATAATGAACAATTCATGTCAATATATCCCCATGTTTCTATTATGATGAATATATCCTCATCTAATGCCATACCAGTCCATGAGAACAAATATCAACAAAATAGTAACATCATAAAACAATAACCTCATACAACATTAGAATCATCTAAGATGGTGTAACATCAATTCTAACAAGAAAATAGAATGAACAAAAATCTCATCCCTAGGCACTCATATTTTACCTCATACATGGGTTAGATACTCCCATCGACAAGCTCATTACAGCCCCAAGAACATCCTAGTATATTTTATACCAATCCCAAATAGTGAAGAAATAAAATAAAAAAATAATACATTCTCATTTGACACCACGTTGTAACATCCCCCGATCTGGTACTCTCTTGAATGGCCAAAAAGGATGGGTTTTGAGACCTCAAGTGTGCCTCCCAGTATGCCAGAGCTTAACAACTTGTAGCGAGGGTGTAAAATGTATAGTGGGGAGATATACCCCTTGGTATGAAATGTCATAGCCATAAAAATAATCCATATAAATGAAATCAATCAAATTATAGACACATCATAAACTAATAATAAAATCAAAAAGAATAATCCAATAAATAATAAAGGAATAATGTACTGATGTTCTAGGATGTAACTAAATGTCATGAAAGAAACAGTACAAGTAAAAGACTAGCAGACTCAAATAAAGACACAAAAGTCCCCAATCCCAATCCCCATGTCAATCCCACCTCCAAAATCCAACCCATCCAATAATAAAAAATCAAAATCAATGTCCCTTTCCCTTATCAAAACCTTAATCCACATAATCTGCTTTGCTACGAAATGGTAGCCCAAATAGTGTTTGAGTATAACTTAGTAGGTAGAAACCTCCATTTATAAACTAACTAGTATGATAAGTAGTTTATGAAATAAAGTAATATATATGTGTTTTAATTAACACAAAAAAATTAAAATACAACAACAACCGGCATCAGCTCCAAGATGGAATATCTCCGAGCATGTCTAATAGCTATGCCAACCATAACCATATAACCATGGTAAAATAATCTAATTCAGTGACATGTTTTAAAATCTCAAATCATGTCTTACGAACATTTCAACCACAACCATATAAAAATTGTATAGTCACAAAAATCCTGATCAAATCCCAATAAGAATTACAAACATCTGGTTCAAATCCCTATAAGAATATACGTGTTAGGATTATAGAATATATGTTTTCTTGTCCATGATACAGGGCCAAGCTAGATATAAGTGTGAATGTTCTAGGTATAATCGTGATATATAATCATTTCATCATGGAAAACAAGTCATTTCATATAGCATGTATATCATAATATCAAATCATAAATCTCAGTGGTTAATTATATGAATTACCATTTTTTTATATACCAATTCCATCTATATCATAATTGATCAACAATTACAAACATAATAGATAAGCCACAATTTGGGGATTCTATATCAATAAATCACTTAAGGCCCCATGTAATACTAAATACACTTTAATATATTAACTAATTAAATTATATTCATGGTTCACTCACCCAATGGGTATATATAAGTTGTTGAAATTGTGGGTTCCCTTGACCCAACTATGTTGTACTTTTGATTGCCATATCGTGTGTACAGTTAGCTAAACATGATGTATTATTACCATTATAGTGTCGATATTTTTGTATCCACTATATAATGGTAATATCCAAAGATTAATTATCTTGTCAAAAGGTTATAGAAGATCCCAGACTATAATGATAACCTCAATATAAAATTACAATAATCTCAGTTAAATATATGTTCTATAGTCTAGATACATCTTACTGATCAGACATAGTAGATTTTTGACTATCAGGTGTTGGGGGATCATAATAATTGAGACTTCTTCTCATGAAGTTCTCACTTAGCGATCTCTAGTAGAGAGATCATAAGGACAAACCTAACAATAGAAACACCACATGTTTTGGGTTTAATTGTTCTTTCATATCTACATACATGTGTATTGATCTCCTGACTTAAGACCATTACTAATGTTTATCATTTGATTGCATACTTTTATGCAAGGAAAAAACCATGGTATTGAAATCATGGAGAGGTAGCTTGAGTTGGGTGTGTCATTGGTGGTATGAAATTGGTTAAATGGTCAAGAAAGGATTTTTCGCTTCCATGTTTAGGAAGTTGTATATATCAGGTCTCGTTGATCGGGATGATGATGCCTTTATAACTCTTTGGATAAAGTAGTACTAAGGTAAATCCATCCAGATAGATCAAAAAATAATAAATCAATAAAGTAAAATGACACAATTGGGTGTCCTGCGTTATGAGATATTTAATGACAAAGAGATTATAGCACACGGTCAGTGTTTGTAGGTTGGTTGTCATTGCTATGACAATCCTTATCTCTTTTGGGGCTGTGATGGGTTGCTAGACTCCTATCTTGGTATGTGAATTTTATTCACTATTATTGAGATAGGGGCCTAGAGGGTCACACACAATATCCTATTCATGAATCCTCCCAATCCAATTGAATAAGTATATGGACATGGTGGGCCCCACCATGGGGTTTGAGTGTGGTCCAAGTTTTCAATCAACAAAAGAATGAAATAAATTTCTTATTATTCATTTTATGAATAATTGGGATTGAATTTATTTAATTTATTTAAAATTTATGTAAATACGAGAAAATATTAATTGAACGAATATTATATTTATATTCATGGTTTGTTTAATATTAAGAGGGATAGCGACTCGAGTTAAATGGCTTGGCTTTTATCACATAATATATTTTATATATATTACAGGTATGTAATAAAATCATAAATAGTTTTGGTATAGTTTAGTACGTCATTATTATATATTTAGTGGACATTGAAATAAACGGGGTTCGGGGAACCCAACTGGGTATTTTACCAACTCCACTATAAATACATGGTAGGATCTCTCTCTATGGTACTGTTCATTCATTTCCTGGAATGAAATTCAGATCCTCTATCTCCTCCCACTCTCTAGAGAGAGAATCTCTCGATCTAAGAAGTGTGGATCAAGATCTCTCTTAAGCATCGAAGGCATCTCAATGCGGTGATTGTTGGGATGTCGAAGGCATCATCGGATCTCCATGCTAGCACCTGTAATTTGACAACTGATCCTCCCGTGAGTTTTTTAAGACCGTGTGGATGGTATAGAGGGATCCTCTTTTATATCCTTTGAGAAATGATCAACACCGACAAGTTATAGTCTACTGCGACTTCATATTTGAAATAGGTACGTTTTTAGTTTTATTTTGTTCTTTGTATAATTTACACTAGATCCTAAAACATTACCAAGCCTCAGATCGTTAGCATCAACAAGTCTCGTTAACCCATCGATGAAAATTTTTAAAATCCCCGGCCTACCAGCTTCATTTTTGGGCCTTGTAACCTATCATAAGCAAGATAATTGACCAATTGAAGCCAACAGACTCCAAATAACAATCCCATTAATTATTTAATCAATTCAGGAACACGTTATGTTAGCACAATCATAATATTTTATATACATGGAATATATCAAACAATAGGTTTTATATTTGGACCTCATACCTTTAACTAACTATACAGTAAGGCTTTTAATAGGAAACACACGAGATTAAGATGTTGAAGATGACCATAAATATGTTCCCAAATCAAAAATGATCATGATCAAAAACAAAAAACTCACACGGTCAAAGGATTTCACTGCAATGGTTGGATAACATAATGAGATGGGGGGAAACCTAACAAAAATGAGTTAACTGGGATTGACTATGTTATCAGGATGTCCATAAGGTATGTTGGCACTCCAAAATCACCTAAAAGGTTACCTAGGGTCTAGTGGAGAAGGTTATAGTGAATTAGAATGAAAATTAAAACACGCATAATACTTTAAAATAAAAGATAGTGAAATTACATGATGTGTAATATAGTTACATGTTGTCCAAATAGATTTATTGGAATATGAAAAAACCCATAGGCTCAGATTACTTTATTAAAAATACCTAAGCATTAAATAATGTATAATCCATTTAAACAGTGTGTAAATGCTATGTAGACGGTTTTTCATCCCAATTTCCACATAAACAACCCAAACCCCTTTTGAATCCTCTTAATTTACCCAGAACCCATACAAACTTAACCCATTTACCCAGAATCCATTAATTCAGATAAACATACATCTATGGACTTTATGTAATCTTACCCAACAAAGGATCTCTACTTAGATCCCCTCTGGTTTTTCTCAAGTTTCCTCACAACCAAAGATTTCATTTATTAAAATAACATCCATCAAAAATAAAAACACATCCACCAGGGTTTTAAAATTAGTAAAAACTAAAACCAGATAAGTTTAATGAAAAAATCATAGAGAGATGTAACTGGAAAAAGAATGGATCTTACAGGATCTTTGGTATGAGTTTGAGGAAGGGATGGAAGGAGATAGAGTCAAATTTGAAACTACAGGTGCTGATTAATGGAGTTAATAACTAATTCACAGAATGTAATGTTTCATAGGGTGGATTCAGGGCTTGTTCTGGAATTTCTTATTAGTTTTATTCAAGCAATGAAATTTTATTCATGTTCTGAATTTTCATGGTGTAGTTTTTTGTTGCTCTATATTTTAAGGTTTCATAGTTTGGAAGGATATACTCATGATGTGAATTTTGTTGAGTTTATTGGATCATGAACCTTTTTTTTGTGGATGTGAATCATGTGAGTTTGATGATGTGAACTATCCATTCGTGCTATGAACAAGATGATTTTCAAGCTATATACAAATCTCAACCTCCATTATATCTCCCTCATTCCTCTATTATTAATCTAAACCAATAGGTGATTTGTAGGAAATTTTTTAATCTTTAATATCCATTGGTCTTTAAAGTTCATCCTCAGATTCTATAGACTCAATTATGGTGATTCTAGGTGATTTGATTATCTCTTTACCTCTAATTTATTCCCTATTTCATTGGAGGTTTTTCATAAATAGTACTTTTTAGCCTTGTGTAGTTTTCATATTTTATATTTTTAATACATAATTATGTTTCGTATTGATCTGAGGATCCATTATTTGGTTTTTTCCCTATGGTTCATCATCTCTACATTTGGATTTTCATAGTGAATTTGAAATATTCCTCTAATGTATGGAATTAATGTTCTCTCCCTTCTATATTAATTTGAGGTATTATCATGATTTTTCTTTTTGTAGGGTGAGTTGTATGAATTGGAATAATAATGGTAATAAACCAGACTATTAAAATTAAAATGGGATGGTGTGATGTGTATATTTTTACTACTTTATCTTGATATTATTATTGTTGTTTTATTTGTTTCATTATATATATTTGTTATACAATAATTCCTTATAGTAATGGCCTAATTTGAGAATACCCATTAAATGATTAAATACATAAATCCACTAAATGAAAAGACTATGTTGGGTATTCTAGATTTATGCTTGATTTATTATCTATGTCTTAGTGGACTAGGTTGTTACAGCTTGTTGTATTTGGTTATTATGAATTGGTGGCCATAACTATTATGACATAGTGTCATTGGTGGTTATGATTTTGTGTATTTTTTTGTCTTTGTCTAGGTGACCTTGGTTGTGATGTGTCAGTTTGGCATGGTGGTTACCCGATACTTACTCAATGCCAAAAGAATAATAATAAAATTGGTAAACATTAATGTATTTATGGATAAATAATGCATGGGTTTGAATTTAAACTAATAAACAAATGAATAAATCATAGTGGATGATATCTAAATAAAACATTGAAAACTGAACTCAAGTTGTGGCTCTTTATGGGAAGCTTATGGTGGTTTTCTTGGTATTATAAGTAGTTCTTCATGTTGCGATATTAGTAGTGTTCTGGTGATGGTTTTTTTGGTGTTACATTTGTAATCCCATAGTTGTGGTCTTATGTGATATTATTATATACCTATATTTTCTTGTGTTTTCATATACACCCCACCTAAGTCGGCTAACCTCTGGTGATGGTTTTGGTGGTGTTATATTTGTAATCCCATAGTCGTAGTCTTATTTGATATTATTATACACCTATGTTAGATTTTGAAAATTATTACTTTGAAAATAGAAATTTAGAAAATAACCATACCTTATAACTGTTTTCATGAAAGACTCATTCGTTAACACTATAGTGAATTTCTTCTAATCATCAACACTCACAAAAAAAAGTTGTAAAGACTCCCTCCTCTTGTAGTCTCCCTCACCAGACCACCTTGCAAGACTACCTCACCAGTCTCCCATTACACAAAGGGTGAATCACCTAGAATAGGCTATAATCAAAGAGAAGTGATGATTATGTAGTCAGTTCATGCATATTTTATAATCATCATTTTATTGTTTTTAAAATATATATATATATATATAATTGAATAATGATGAAGAAAAAATATGGAGAAATGTGGTTTGGGTTTCATGCTTATCAAGAAATATTATATATCTATATGTTATATTTCCTTATTTTTATAGGTTTTAATTTAAGGAATAAATGGATGAAGGATAATTTAAAATTGGGTGAAAATAGTTTATATAGACCAATTTTGATCAATTTTGTGGATGATTCTTCATGAATCTTTGGATTATAACCAATTGGTATAATAAACGGGTAAAAAAAGAAAAAAATTCTTTCGATCCATTCTCAAATTGGGCATAAATATCAAATGGTACAAAAACTATAAATTGGTAAATGATGAACAGATAATCTATGATGATCAATGAAGAAAAACGAAAATGATTAGTGTCACACTATTAACCAGAAAATGATTCTTGGAAAAAACATTGGACACCTAAAAACAATAAAAATAAACACCATACTCACTTTGAATAAGATCTGAGATCAAAACCATCATTATTTCTCAAATATGGTGCTTACTTCAAAACCCCTAATTGTGGTCCAATCCTTTCAACATCACTTGGCCTCTTGAATCCCTCTCTAGTGGCCGAAACCTATACTGCTTTAGGATCTCCTTCATTAGCAGGTAATCCTTTATTTGAGCTTGGACATGATTATTTGGCCTCCCAAAAATCGATTCCCTCATACTCGATTTATTTCTCCGCATAGGGTTCTTCCCAAGACCCAATACTGTTCTTGAGCATGAGCCCTACATGTTCGTTTGTCCCCAAATGGGTTCGAACAACCCTTATTTGGTGTTTTCATTTTTTTATTCATTTTTTTAATAAAATTATATTCATTTAACAATTTTAATAAGAAATTATTTCATAATTATAAAAGTCTGTATTTTAAGTAAATATAATTTCATATATTTTACAAAAACTATGTTTTAAATTTTTGAAATTAGGTACATAAAAAATATATATATATATTCTATATATACTACTTCATTTTTTAAAGTATTATGTCACATAATCATAAATTTTTAGTTATAAATTTTTTATACAAATACTTTCTTGTTAAAAAAAATCATTTTCTATGTTTTAATTTCATTAAAATAGTCTTTATATTCTTTAAAAGAATTATTTCATGAAAATTATTTTTTCAAAGTTTATATGTTAATCAATACTAATAATTAATTAATGATAGCCATTTTATTTTCAAAAGAGACTTATCAAAACATATATATTTATTTTATTTTATTACAAAAAAAATTAAATACTAATTTATATTAAAAATATTGAAAACTATAAAAATTGTATTGAAAATTTATAAATTCATATGAATATATATATTAAAGATTTAATATATCACCAGCTATATTTTTTAGTAAAAACATTTTTTTTTTGAAAGTATAAATTCAAAAAGTTTATTTGTATTTTTATATAAATTTTAATATTTTTAATCTAAAACTTATAATCAAAATTTATTTTTATTTAATTAAATTATAAAACAAAGAAATTATTAAAATATGGTATGCTACAATCTTACCCCCTTAAATGAATTGTGCCCCCACAATTTGTTCATCACACTTAAGAAAATTCTTAATTTTCAACTTTATAATTAAGAAAAACTAAAAATTCTATGGGAAATTAATTATCTATAAGTTTCGAAGAAAATTATATCGTGTAATTTTTGTTCTAATTAAATGAAAATACATAATCTCTAAAGTTTTATAGACCATTCCTCTAGTACCAAATGTAATGACTCCAAACCCACACTTCCAGATTCATTGCTAAAAATACTGTGTCTTTTTCTTATAAAAGATAACTGAATAATTCATAGTACTTTATAAAATTGAGGTCCTTTTTCAATCTAGGTTATGGAAATGTAGAATAATACATTACACTTTATCATAGTTTACAAAAAACAACTAATTCTATTCATGTGTACAAACTCCTTAAGCTAATTTATCCCTCTGAGAACATCTAAAAGACCTGGGAGAAATATTTCAAACATAGGGTGAGCAATAAATTTCCCAATAAAGGGTTTTAAAAACTAGTGAAAAACAAATTTTTAAAAAAGTCATTTAAAAACTCTTTAAAAAATTTTATATCAAATATTAATATATTATATATATATATTAACAATATTTTCCAAAAAACTTTAAAATACTTATCATTTTGAAAGTTTATTTCAAAACTATTATTTGAAAAATAATTAGATTTCTCGTAGAAAATATTTTGAAAATAATATTTCTCTTATGGATTAAAATGATACTCAGTAGATCTTATAAAATCCAAGAGTACACTTAGAAATATCACTTTTAGGATAGCCTCCCCTTGAGGTAGTGGGTTTACTCCCCACCCCTAATCATTTTATTCGATATGTTAGTGTCGAAATTAATTTAAAAAAACATTTTTACTAGAGGTCCACCTTTCTCATTCACAATACATTAAAACATTTCAAAATCATACATAAATTAATTTTATAAAATAAAACAATTAAATAACTTCTCCAAATGACATGAACATCATATTTTGAGAAATCCCTCTTTTCAAAAAAAACACTTCTAATCAACACTCATAAATATAAATACTATAAAAGTAAAACAAAAGATTATAAGTGTGCTTCATGGATAACAGTGTCATATATTATATGTCCATACTTATATGATTTTCATTCTTATATCAATGGTATCACATAAAATGATCATTTTATTCAAGATAATTTGTATATAAAATAATTACTTTTCTTAGTAGAATTATGAACATTGAAATTTTAATAACAAAAAAATCCTTTAAAATAAAATTTAAAAAACATGATTTTATTATTGTTTCACATTATAGATTAAAATAGGTGTATTTAATATAAATTCTTGTATACAAAAATAGAATAATTAATATCCTTATTACGGGTTTAAAATGAAACATTATATATATATATACACATATAGTGGAATTTTTGGAAAATAAATAAATATTTAAAATTTCAGAACATATCCCTTACTGCCAAGAGTTTAAACATAAGTATGAAATCAGAATTTATTTTTCAATAACAGAAAATCATAGTGAAATATAATTTAAAAAATATATAAACATCCATTACGAAATAATTTTTTTTAATTAATTATAAACATGAAAACATAAATATTAAAACTAAAAACATGTTAGATTTTCAAATTAATTCTTTAAAAAAATAACTTTAGAAAATACAATTACCTTATAATAGTTCACATGAAATACTCGTTCTTTGAAAATTGAGTGAATTTATTTTATTCAGTAATAGAGAAAAAAAGATGCAAAGATCCCCTCCTCCTGTAGTCCACCTCACTAGACCACCTCACAAGACTGCCTCGCCAGTCTCTCACTATAAAAAGGGTGCAACACATAGAATAGGTTTTAATTGGAGGGAAGTGTATATTATATAGTTAGTTCATGAATATTTTATATTCATCATTTTACTCCTATAAAAATATATATATCCATATATTTCATCAGATATAGATAAAGAATAAATCTGGAGAATTTTATTTTGTGTTTTAGGTTTATTGGGAAAGATTATATATATATATATCCAATTTCATGAAGTTTATAGGTCCAAATTTAAGCGAGAAATCAACAAAGTATAATTTAAAATTAGTTGTGAAATAGTTGAAATATACTTGATTTGATCAATTTAGTGGAAGCCTCTTTGAAAATATTCTAATTACAACCAAATAATATAAGTAAATAGTCAACAATAAGAAAAAAAATTACACCGTTCTTAAATAGGGTATAAACAATGAATGGTCCAAAAAATAGAGACAAATAAACAATGAACATACAATTTATGATGATCGATGAAGATAAAAGGAAATGATGATCATGAAACTGTTAACCTGAAAATGATTATTGGAAAACAAATACAGACAACTAAAAAGAAAACAAACAAACACCTAACTTGATTTGAGGAATATTTGAGAGAAAAACCCTCATTGTTTCTCAAATATACAACTTATTATGAAACCCCTAATAGTGGTCACACCCCTTTGACATTGTCTGGCCCTCAGAATCCCTCGACAGCTGTTGAACCCTATACCGCATTTAGATCTCCTTCACTAGGAGTCGATCCTTCATCCACGCTCGAATGAGATTGTTCGACCTCCCAAAAACTAATTTCCTCAAACTCTATCTCTTCCTCCATGCTCAGTTCTTCTTAAGACACAACACCTTTCTCAAGCTCGAGCCATATGGTCTAGTTTCCCCCAAATGGGGTTAGCCGACCGTTATCCATCATTCTCATATATTTATAATTTTTTTCAATAAAATTATATTGATTTATAAAATTTTAATAATATATGTTTTCATATTTATAAAAATCTAGTTTTTAAGTAAATGTAATTTCATATATTTTATAAAAAAACGTGTTTTAAATTTTCAAATTTGGTACATAAAAATATTTATATTATATATATTAATTAATTTTTCTAAAATATTATGTCACATAATCATAAATGTTTAGTTATAAATTTTTTATAAGAATATTTTCTTATTAAAATAAATCTTTATTTAAATTATTAAATTATAATTCTTTTTTATTTATTTATTTTCATTAAAATCGCTTTTATATGCTTTACAAGCATTAATTAATGAAAAAATATTTTTTTTGTATTTATATGTTAACCAATATTTATCCTTAATTAATGATAATCATTTAATTTTGAAATAGGGTTTATTAAAACCTTTATTTTTTTTTCAAAAATAATCAAATAATAATTTAAATTAAAAATATTGAAAACAAAAATTGTTAGTCTTGATAATTTATAAATTCATATTAATATATATATATATATATATTATCAGCATCTATATTACTCAATAAAATACTATTCATTGAAAATATCAAGTAAAAATATTTCTAAGGGTTGTTATATAGATTTAAATATTTTTAATCTTCACTTATGATACAAATTTAGTTTGATTTATTTAAATTATAAAATAAAATGCTTATTAATATCCAAGATGTTACATTATATAATTTTTTTTATATTACTTTACAACTCTTGGAAGCCTTATTTTGGATAGATAGCCTTGGTGAGGCTGAGGGAAAACCAGTTGACCTATTTAGGTACTAGTTGGTTATATTGTTTGTTTATTGGGGTGTTAGTATGGTATTTCTTCATTTTCATTAGATACTTTGGGTATGATACTACAAAGTATAGATTTTATTCTTAACCCATGTATATATAAACATTGTTTTAGGTTTAAATGAGGGCTTTGGTGATTGAGTTGGACATTACTGGCTTGGAGCTCGGGTTTTTATGGTTGTTACCACATGTTTTTATTTTGGTGTTTTTTTATATTTATAGAATTTTATATCCTTTTATATTCATGAATTAGGTGATATTTCTTGTGTGGGATTTTATTTATTTATTTTATGGAATGTTGTATTGTTTAGTGTTAGAGGTTAATTCCTCTCATTATGTGCATTTATACCCTCGACACTAGTCACCAACCCAGTGCCTACTATAGTTAAGATTCAGATGTAACTCATTATATTCACTAAAAGCCTAAGAGGGTAACCAATGGAGATTAGTTGTGAGATAGTGGTATCATAGGTGTTGGTTAAGATATAGGATAGTTTGGAGTTACACACTGGTGAGAAATGCATGCCTTTCTAAGGAAATAGTGTTAGCCAAACATATTATGTAATGACAATGAGGTAGAATGACTAGGAAATAATGTTTTATTAACCCATTTGATATAAAGAAATGACCATAATATCTTCCAATATAATATATAAGGTTATGATTCTTATAGGGTAGATACCTAAGTGAGGTACATGCATCATACATACTTGAGTTCTATTTTAAAAGGGTTTGTTGTAGGAATGATCAAGTAAATTAATTAAATGAATCTTAATAAATCCATTACTACAAAAAAAAATAGGTTTTTATCCCTTCTTTACTTGTAGAAATTCCAACTGTTATCCACACATGTATGTTATGATTTGCAGAGGTTAAACAAGATAACCCTATTGATCGTCATATGATCAATCCTGATCAGATTAATGAGTAGTGGTAGAAGACATTCCATGCCTTTCCACATTAGAGATTGATAAGTTGTGAGGGAAGCATCTCTAATCAAGAGATTAAGCACCATATATAGGATTTATAGAATTATTTCATCTTTATTCAAGCCCAACCTAAGTATTGGGTTCTCCAATAAATATCCAATTGATTGTAGAAGCACGTTGATGGTGTATATTATATCTCAGGGATGAAAGGAGACCAATGTATCATAAGACAACCTATAGTGAGTGTTTATGGACAATTTATTATCTATGATGTTGAAGGAAGAAAAGAGGCAGGAGTTTGTCTCCCTTCAAAAATGGTGTATGATCATTTGGGGAATGGGTATTATGTTTAAGGACCTTCTATGATTTTCCCCTAATGTATTTCCAAATGAGGAAACTAAAGTATGTCACATAGAGGAGGCATTATTCCCTAACCTTTATTTTGTGGTTACCTCATTTACATTACCTATATATTTATATGTGCATTATAATTTAGGGTTGATAGAGAGTGTGCATGATTTGGATGGAATACCCCTGGTTGAGAGTTAGTAGGGACCTTAAAAGAGAAGGATGTCTTATTGAGGGTTATTAATGATGGGTTATTTGAGATTTTGAATAGCTGGGAAATTACCCCAATAATCAGTATCATGTTTCTCATGGGATTTTGGTTCTCATGTGTCTAAAAAGATATCTCAAATTTTTTTTCTTTGGTTTTGGAGGTCATGTTCATTACTAATGGTAGTGGCCTTTACCATTGCAGATTTGGTATAGCTTGGGGTGGTTATTCCCCCTTCCAACAGTAGTAGAAGTTACCCCAATTTAGTTTCAGTAGTAGGGTCTTCTAACTTATTCACATCATCTTGCTTAGTAGACATATGATTATCCAAGAGGATGTGTATTTGGTAGAGTGAATCATATAGATGTTCTTCACTATTAAGTACCTAGGCCAAATCATGGATGTGGATGTCCTTTTCAGTGAGGTAAAGGATACGGTCGAGGACATATTCATGTGATAGGGGCATCGATGCCAGAGGGGACATAGATTATAATAGGTTCAATCTATTTATCATCTATCCTAGTTTATTCTTTTTTTGATTCTAAATATTTTCAATACTTTATCTCACCCACATTTTTCTAATCACTTGGAATAAATGTAGAGTGGATTTCGATTCCCATAGTGTTATCCATGTCATCCAAAAGGAAATAATTTTTTTTACGTTTATTGGGAATGTAAACTTATGAGGGTGAAACATAAATCCTTGGTAGATTTTTTATTGTAAATAAAATCGTACGATGTCATTATTGGTATGGATTGATTCTATTTTGTTCATGTTATGGTTGAATATTTATAAAAAAGAGTTTTTTTATTATGTGTAAGGATTATTTGTGGTGTTATTTGGTGAGTAAGGATTTTAGATGGACGGTAGGTGAGTGGATACAACTATTTCTTTGATGTCTAATAAATCACTAGAGCTAGTGAGGGATTAAGTTATAGATACACCTATAGTTTTGTATAATTTCTACATTATTTCCCAAAGAAGGTTGTGACACTACCCCTTAATATGATATATAGTTTGAAATAGAGTTATAGATGGGTGATACACTAATTTGAATGGTTATTTATTGTATGGAACCCTTATAGTTTAGGATCTATGAATCCAAATTGATTACCAAAAGAAGAAAGGCTTTATCAGACCTATTATATCAATATGGGGAGATCTAGTATTGGTTTCCAAGAAGGAATAGAGTATTATGAGTTTGTGTATAGACTATCATAGGAATAATAAAGCAATGATCATGAATTGTTACCATATTTCGAGAATTTATGATCTCTTTAACTAGTTTATGGGATCTATCTGGTTTTCTATGATCAATTTGTTGTCATGATATCACCAGCTAAGGGGGAAGAATTATATATTAAAAAAGTACAATTTTTATTATAGATATAGACACTTAAAGTATGTAGTCATTAATTTCAGTGTCATGAATTCACTATTTTTTCATAGGGATCATGAACTCTTTATTTCCTGAGTTCTTGGACTAATTCATAGTGGTGTTCAGTGAATACATTATCATATACTCAAGATTATGGGAGGAGTATACTGAAATCCTAAGGATCATTTTGAAGACTATTTGACACCACTAGCTTTGCGGAGAGTTATCCAAGTGTAATTTAGGGATATGATAGTTAAATTTACATACTCATGTGGTCTTTAAATAGTGAGTGATGGAGGATCTGGTAAAGGTTTAGGTAGTTGTTTCTTGGTACATACCCAAGAATATGGCAGAGGTCCATATATTGGGATCATGGATTATTATTAAATTTTTGTGTGCAATTTCTCTCAGGTTGAATCCACATTAATATATCTAACCTATAAGTGAAAACAAAAGTTTTTTAGAATGATCAGTTCTTGGTACTATTTGATTACCTAAACAACCAATTGGTCTGCACCCTAGATCTTTGGTTACCAAAGGAGGTTGTGATGTTTTATGTGTTATGTGATAATTTCCGACTTGGATTTAAGAAGTATCTTGATGAAACAATGGTTAGTGATCTCATATGGGTCCATTAATTTACAACCCAATGAGAAAAACTATATTATCCATGATCTAGATATGGAAATATTTGTTTTTCCCCAAAGTTTTGTAACCATTACCTTATTCTGGAACACTTTGTAGTTTTCCCAGGTTAGAAAATTCTAAGGTTTGTTTTCTTACTTTATGACTTTAATAGATGAAAATGAAGGTGGATGGAGTTCATCCAAGTCTATGAATTTTTGATCTCCTACATACCAAAAAGGGAAATCACATGGTGGATTCACATAGTATAAAGCCATAGAAATCTATTAGAGAATCTGATGATGCTAAGAGTGGAATATAATAGTTATCAAATTTTAATATAAAGGAATTAGAGGTTAATCATAGATGATAACTATTCTAGATGATTATACATCCCTCTTTTAAATAGAATTTGGAGGATTTTCAAGGGAGAAACTCATAATTGTGGGTGATACATGACTAGATCATTCAAGATAATGCCCTAGTGGATGATCAGAGGAAGTTTATCACTAGGTTATGCTCTACGGAAGGATGTATGTCCCATTTTAAATGCATGAGGGAGTCATCCATGATCTTTATAGGTCACCACTAGTGATACAGTCTAGAATTTATAAGATGTATCATACATGTAGAAGTTATATTTGGTGGTCAAGAATGATTCGGTCAATGGTGGAGTTCTGGGAACGATTCTTGGTATGCTAGCAGGTAAAAAAACATTGTGTCCCTAGTGTTTTAATACACCCTTTGGATATCCCTGAGTGGAAGTGGGAGAAAAACTTTATGGATTTATTCAATTGGATACCCTAGGATGAGGGTGGATATGATGTTTTTTGGGTGATCATTGACTAACTAATGAAGTCATCTCACCGTTTTGGTGACCATGCATTTGAGTACCATGGATTTTTTGGTAAGATTATATGTGGATAATGTGGTGGCACTTTATAGAGCTATAAGGACTATAATTTCTAATTGAGATTATAAATTTAATTAATGAGTATTGAGGGTAATTTAGTACACTTTTATCTCTCAGTTATACATGTGCACTAATTTCCACCCCCTAATGGAAGGGCGGATTGAGTAGACCATACAGACGATAGAAAATATATTATGGGCAAGCATCATAGTCTTTGATGGATCCTGGGTATGGAACCTACACTAATTCAAGTTTCTTGAAATAGTAGCTATCATTCATCCATCATTAAGTAACCATTTGAAACATTCTATGGGGGTCCATGTCGATCCCCATTGAGCCAGATTGAGATTATAGAGGAAGGGGATCTTCATCCCAATATGGTGTAGAGAAATACATAGAAGAACCAAGTAGTTAGTGAGATATTGAGGGTAGTGTAGGACATCCAGAAGTCTTATATCGATAGGTTTAGGAGTCCTTTGGATTTTTATTTTTACACAATGTTTTACAAAAGGTTTCACCATGACATAGTCATTAGAGGTTTGGTTGGGGAACCAATATCTCAACATAGTTTATTGGACCCTTTGAGGTGTTGACGCACAACAGCATGGTGGATTATCAGTTGTAGTTACCTCCATAGTTGGACACATTTCATGATCTCTTCCACATATCCTAGATCATTCGGTAGCTTCAAAATGATTCCCACATCATCAAAATGGCGGACTTGGATATTGAGGAAAATGGGACTTTCATTGAATAATCAATAAAAATTCATGATCATTGGGAGAAGGTGTTGTGATGGCATGTTATCCCCTCAGTTGAGGTTCTATAAAGTAACATTGGTCTATAGGTTAGTTCTTGGGAGGAGGAGACATAGTTGTGAACCCTTTCCTGGAGTTTTTTTTCACTAATATTTTTGTTATTTCATTGTCAGAATTTTTATGGTTTTTTGACATCTTGTTATTATTCTTCAAAATCCTATTGTTATGTTTTGAGACATGGTTTCAACTTTTTTTAGAGGTATCTTCTGGGGGAGTGTTTAGTGGTTTTTAGTGGCTAGTGATGCCTTTCCATTTAATGAGTGGTTTTGATTCTTGGGTACGATAATCATTTTATAGGTATCCAATGTAATGTCACATACCTCTTTGGCTCATTATATTGTGATTTTAAGGTGTTGGGATCCATGGTTTGTGTTTATGGAAGATAAGGGATGAGATGTAGTAAAATATGAATCAACAAGTGGTGATTCATTTCATGAATCACCAATTCATGGTGTGAAATGTTTATCAAGGTGGATTCATGACTTGTTCTAGAATATCTGCACAATCTGATACATGATGTTAAATGTTTTTTAAATCATGAATGTTTATGGTAGAGTCATGGTGGCTCTATATTTAAGGTTTCATGTAATTAAATCATATACTCATGATGTGAAATTCCTTTGGGCTTCTTCGATCAAGAACATAATTTTTTGGAGGATGTGAACTATATGAAATTGAAAATATGAACCATCCATTCATGTTGTAAATGGGGTAATTTCTTTAATGTCCATAAATCCTAGACTTTCTCTGATCTGTTTCATTCTCCCATCATTCCTCTTTAACTTTTGGAAATTACCAAGTGATTTTGGGTCCCTAATAGCCACTTATCATTAACTCTCACCCTCATCTTTGGGTGATTAGATATTAGAGATTGATGTGGGATCTATTTCATGTCTTTTAACACATTATTTTCATTGTATTTTCTATTTTTCAAATGCTTAAATTATATTTTAAATGGTTATTTATATTTTTGTGACTAATTTATAGAATATTTTTAAATTAATTTAAATTATAATGTTCATGATTTTTTTTCTATTAATACATAAAATATTCCTTTTATTATATTTGAGTTTGGTGATTTTAATGTTTAATTACTTTTTTTTATTTTAATCTATTTATTAAATTTTCTATGAAAAGATAATTCATTTAGTATGTGATTTTTTTCAAGTGTGGTTGATCCATGTATAGTATTTCAAATTAAGGCACTTGTGTTTGTCAAATTTTTGGATAGTTGAAAGAGGGAATAAGTGACTGAACCCAGTGGGAATATTTAATGTAATTTGGTCCCCACATTTAAGTGAAAGGTTAGGTTTAAGAAACTAACATTTTTAAGATAAACCCTATATTTGTAAGATGATCCTATCATTGGTTAATCCCACATTGGTGAAGTCTATCCCCATGTTTTTAGGATAAAAATCACACTACATAATCATTTCATTATTATTTTCATGTACCCAACTCCACGAAAGCATTGAATAGGTTCAAGATCAAGAGGGATTTTCTGCTATAGTTTTCTCTCAAACATGATGTGGGAATTTTTCTAGAGCT
This sequence comes from Viscum album, assembly GCA_963277665.1. Classification (NCBI taxonomy): domain Eukaryota; kingdom Viridiplantae; phylum Streptophyta; class Magnoliopsida; order Santalales; family Viscaceae; genus Viscum; species Viscum album. Next base: position 2,029,427,693 of record OY728133.1, read on the forward strand.
CAAATATAATGAAGTTTTTTTATTGTAAAACATTGAATTTTTAAGTTGATAGTACATTGGGATAAGTCCAGGCTTGGGATCAAGAAACAGAGAGAAGCACTAGAACAAAATTGGGGGTATTACGGTTTCATATTATAGCTTTTAGAATTTTTTATAGTAACTAATGAAGATATAATCGAGTCAATGTTACAACAAAAATCACCATACATTATGAATAAATAAATTTCACATTTATATATTATGTTAATTTGATGGGGGAATTTTTATCACATAACCATTACAAAAATAGAGTTGAAGGACCAACCAATAATTTCTTCCAAGGAAATCAGGTGCGAAGTAGGAGATTATTGGAAATTTTTTATTTTGTAAAGTAAATTTTTGATTAATTGGGGATATGTGATAAAAAAGAATGGTAAACACTAAAAAAGAGTAATAAAAAGAGAGAGAAAACATAAGATCATATAGAGGGATTTAAGATGATCTATTATTGATAATTCTAATGGAGATGAAGATTGGTGTCCACTTCTAAACCTATATTATGAATGGATAGATTTTCAATGGTTGTAACTAGAGGATTAAAATGTTGAAATCCTTCTCAATTTTTACGCGTTTATTTATCATGTTTTAATTCTCTCCGATTTTTTGAATATTGAAATTCAGTCATTTATTAATATTCAATTCTTCTATCACTTAATTAATCTTTTTCTTCTATTTTGAGAATGGAACATCACTTATTAAAGTGTGTTGATCTTTTAAGGTATATTGTAAGTTCAATATGAGTAATAGTTTGAAGTCGATCATATTTATTTAAATTTTCCAATCCCCAATTGACTATTGTGATTATAGACGGAGTTGAATATTTCATTTTCCTTGGTGATCATTAAGTGCACTAATCAACTCTAACTAAAGGTAGTTCAACAATTGAGATTTTGATCATTGCCCTCAATTTAATAAGCTGAATAAGATGAATTATTTTATATTTTAATAAATGTATTTATGTACTTATAATTGTGAAATTATTTTCAAATTATGAATAGAGATTGATCCATGAGAATTGATTGCTTTTTACACTTTTTTTCATTCTGTTAAATTATTTTCTCTCCATGTTATTCCATTTTATTAAATACACTACTGATTTTTACTATTTTTTCATCATTAGTTTATAAAATTAGTTTAGTTTAATATAAGTAATGAAATTACCCTAGAAATATAAAAGCAAAAAAAATATTAAAAAAATGTGACAGTAATATACTCCACAAAGGTAGTATCATTGGAGACAACTCCAGGATCTTCTAAATTTTATAACCTAGGGGGAAAACCTGATGTATGTTTTAAAATGACTGGTATGAAATGAGAAACTTCCTTGATTATTCAGGGTTCCTTCCTCCCATTATCTCTATGTTATTCCTTGTTTATTTAGAGGATTCATAGAGACTATGATTATTGGATTTTGGATTTTAGTGTGTTGTGATTTTGATGAGATGTTACTTTTTTATATTGATTAGAAGATATTTTGGGTGGTTGTGGTTTGATGATCCATCCTCCCTTTATTTGGATTCACATAGTGAATTTTAGAGCTTCCTATGAGGTAGGGTATTCATATTATCTCCATTTTATATGAATTTATTGGATTATAATTATTTTTATTTCTATTTGGCTAGTTTAATGAATTTTAAAAATGAAAAGAATAAATAAAACTATTGAAATTGAAAGGAGATCGTGTGATACATATGCGGTTACCATTTTTAATTGATATTGTTGTTGTTTTTATTATTTCTATTATATTTTTTTTATAGAATTATTATTTATTGTAATGGATGGATTTGAGATTACCATATAAATTTTTAAATAATTAAGGTCAGAAAATGAGAAGATTAATTTGATTATTCCTATTTTATGCATGAATTTTTTTGTGGTTTGTGACCTTTCTTGTAGTAGATTGGTGGTATTGGATATTGCAGATTGGTGATGTTATTTGTTGTGTATTAGTGTCCATGGTTACTACATCACGATATATATGGTTGTTTGTGTCTTGGTATAATTTTTAGTGATTTGATGGTGATGTTTGGTGGTTGTTTGATAGAGATTCAATGGAAATAGAATAATAATAATATTGATATACATAAAAAATTATGGAAAAAGAATTCATGGGTATGAATTTAAACTAATAAAATAATGAATAAAGTTTAGTGTCTGATCATTGAATTAAAAATGTAAAACATGAATCTGGTTGTGGAATTTTATGTTAGTCTTGTAGTTTGTTGTTCTGCATTAGGGGAAGCACTTGGTGGTGTGATATTAATAGTGTTTTTACAATGGTTGTTATGGTTTTTATTATGTGAACCAATTAGTGTGGTATTGTGTGAGATTACCATAAAACTATATTTTCTTTTGTAGTCCTATGCACACCACAAAAATAAAGTAACTTAAACAAACACAAATAGAACCTTGGGTGTTTTTACCAAACATCTAGGATGTGGAAGATACAGATGATTAACTAGCCCCTCTCCTACACTCTCTCTTCATAAGAATCTTCTAGTGATGTTATTGATGGATGGTGAGATTTATGATGAGGTTCATGTGTATTTTTGGGTGGGAAAGAATTTGATTTCCTATGTGGTTTTGATACCCTAATTCTTATATTAAATAATACAATATGTGAAGATTGGGACATAGGATATGATATGTACTTGGTGTTGTAAGATATTTTATAAGGTTGGTTCCATCATTCATAGATATAAAATGAATTTTAAAAAAGGATGTATTTGGATTTGGTGAGAGTGGAAAACCATTAGGAAATTGGTTTTAGGGAACCATAATCTATATTATTATATTTATATTTAATTTCTTCTCTTAGATGAATTAATTAGTGAGAGAGTCTTGGTGAGGCTGCGAGGAAACTAGTTAACCTATGTTGGTGTTGGTTAGTTATATTTCTTGTTCATCTAGGTGTTTTTATTCATTATCCACAACTACATAAGAGACATATGGTATGATCTTACTGAGTATATATATTATGATCACACCATGTATATGTAAACTATTTTTTAGGTTTCCAATAGGTATTTCTTGATCAATTTCTACATTAATAGATTAGATATTGGGTTATCTTACTTTATTTCATAGGATTTTAATTTGTTATTGTTTTAACTTTGGAGATGTTTGGATCTATTTTATATTCATATATTTTAAGATATTTCTTTTATGGTATTTTTTTAATTAATTTTATAGTTTGGTGGATTTTTTGTGTTTTTATGTTATGATCTAGGGATATTAAAGGATAATTACAACCATTATCTGATTTTATACCCCTGGTTCTAGTCTCAACCCTGAGGCCTACCAGAGGTGGTGATCAAGGTTTCACTCCTTCTCATAACTTTTTTCCTACGAAGGATACTAGTAAAAGGGGCCATGAAAAGTAAAACTTATCTTTCCTCTCTAGTAGAATTATTTTATTTTAACTCCAAGTAACTAACGTAATGCCATATCTCATTTCTTTGACATTCAAGTGGGAGTACTAATTCGTTGAAATTATATCACTACAACATTAATTTTAGAAAAACTCATTAAAACAATTTCACACCACTTACACAAAAAATTAAATGATCCAGTTGGAAATTGTTTCATCATGAAATAACTTTATTTCCTAGTTGAATTCATCATCTTTATTTAATCACAATATGACACTCCTTTACCATGAGGACCTACTAGAGTAGAGCTTTAAATCTTCCTTCAATTGAACTCAAACTAACATCAACAGATAGTATGCATGGAATCTTTAGAAAGCTCTAGCATATCCAACACTTTTTTCTTCATCTTAAATTGAGCTAACTCATCCTTAAAACAGAACCCTCAAATGGGATACTTCGATTTGAACCATCATGATTTATATATGAATTATTATCAAGCCTTGAGGTAACCTTCATGATCCTAGCTTGACATGAGGATTCGACTAAGCATTGATCATTAAACAAGCGGTCATTATCCAATCATCTGATCTCTCTCCATCTCATATGAGGCCTTATATTTCATATTTTTCTCTATACTGGTGAGATAAATAGATTCAAGGGACTCAAAAACATTGAATTAAATATTGAAAGACTAATAATTTTCAAATTAATTTTATCAATAATATTGTGTGTACAACATTTCCTCTTCACATCCAAAACATTGGGGATGACTAAGGCCCCCATCATCTTATAATTGAACCTTTATAGAAAACCAAAACTATTGAATGAATGTATTCAAAATCAGATCAAATTCATCCTAATATCCTTTATAAACAAAACTCATTATCTCCTCTTCGACTAACATCAATAGCGGCATCAAAATGCTTAGTTAATATTCACCATCAGTGAGCTCAAAGTTATAGCTTCTCAAATATCCGGTATTCTTTTGAAAATGTCCCTCTACCTCAATCCCAAACTATTGAACTCGTTCATCTTTATAATCCAATCTAATGAGCGCATCATTTTTTATAAAAATATATACTTTGATTTGAGTTTCATCCCAATTCATATTCTTAGGCTTCTCAAGTTTACATAGGCATATATCTGCATGAATTCTACAATAGGGATGTAAATCTTGTTTTCATATCATCACCATCTTCAATCAGAGTTCATCATATTCAACAACTCCTTCACTCATTGGGTTCTCCCATCATAGATCTATGCAAGCCTCTTCATTCAAGTTCTTCATCAGTAGGCATGGGCTAGTATTGGTCGAGTCATCCATGTCACATCTTGGTTCTCATATTGAATGGATAATTTCAAGATACCTCCATGTTAGTATTCCTTCATAGGTTTGAAGATCTTGGTTTTTTGTGGTAATTGAAGGTGATTTTGTGTTAATATTAGAATTCAACACACAAAAATTATTCAAAAAAAATACTTTAATTTTAATTTAGCACAATTTTTTTTTGAAATTTATACATCCAACAAGAGAATTATATATCACACAAAATTAAACCCTAAAATAATATTTCTATCAAATTTTATCAAAATACATAAAAATATTTATTCTTAAAATATATATAAATTAAAACCAATAACATTAATCAATTTATAATTAAAAACAAATATTTTCAAATAAAAATATAATGGATTATAATTCCCATTGAATATGGTCGAAAACCAAATATTCGCCATTATAAAAATATTTTAGTATCAAAATTAAAAAAATATCATAAAAGGGATATCATAAACATATATACAAATACATCCAAATCCAATTCTCCTAGGCATGACTCTTTTATTTTCCTCAAGAAATAAATTTATTAAAATAAATGGAAGTCGATTAATCTTAAAGATAATATATTTTCAATGATAAGAAATAAATTGTTTTTAGAAATAATTCCCCTCGCATACTCTCTCATGTAACTTGACTAATTAATATTCAAAAAATAAAATGGTTTAGAAAAAAATTGGTTTCTATTTTTACAAAAATTATTGAATTTGAAAATTTTGAAAGTAATTAAACAAACTTCACCTTGCATTAAAATATTATTCAAAGTTATCATTTTTTCAGGGTGAGAAAACACATGTATTTTAGCATAGAATAATTAGACACAACTAAATGGATCGGTGATTTTAATAATAAAAAAATAATCCTAATTTACACATCTAAAAGTTTTATATTAAATATTAAAATGCCCAAAAATTATTAGGAGTTCATTATCAGATCAATTTTTTATAAGGATTATTAGTTGAAATTCAAATAATAAGTTCAAACTCAATAAAATTTGTAAGAATTTCAAAAAAAAGTAACTTAAAGAAAATTTTATTAATAAAGCCTTGAAATGATATTACAAGATTTAATCCATGGTTTAATAAAGATGAATAATTTCTAAAAGTAGAAAAACAACCAAAATACTTTTGAAAAAATATAACCCATTGAAATTTCTAATTAAAAATTGAAAATAGTCAATTTAAAAAAAGGACTATTTCGATATGTATTTAATGAAATATAGTTAATCACATTTAAAGACCCCTACCCCAAACTTAGAACTCTCCATTATCCCCAATTTTGAATTTTAATGTGAGAGAAAAAATTAAAATAGTTCATTTTAAACATATTTTCAAATCAATAATAATAAGAATTGATCAAGGGTCCTTACAAGAGTCAATAAAAATGTTTAAAACTAATTCCAACATATATTTCCACACCATTTTTTAATGAATGTATTTTTTATAGATTTCATGGATTTTAGATGTATCTAATAAAACCATCAAGTTTAGTAATGACTCCATCTCATATAGTGACACTTTCAAAAAGTTCCAAAAAATAAAATAATTTTATGGGTGCTAAGGAAAGATTTAAAAATTCAATAGAATTATTTTCAATGGTTTAGATACAAGTAATCATTACACCTAGATAAAAAATATAATCTTAAAAATGATTAGTTTTCTGTTAAGAACCCCCCCCCCCAAACACACACACACACAAACACACACAACACACACTTAATTTATCAACATGGGAAAATATAAAATAAAGATTCACATATGAGATTTATGAATACTTCTTTAGGAATTTTAAAATAGTTTAAGACAGACTGAAAAATTCAAATCAGAATAAAGGAATTCAAAAAGTTATTCCCCTGATAGTTGTTTTTAAACTTATGCTCCGGCCCAAAATTGATATCTTTATAATATGTTTAGATCCACTTGTTAACTTCATTAAGATTATTATAGAAATCATAAAGTACAATATTAGATTACAATCATTTATAATAAAAATATGAAACTAAGAAAAAGGATAGATCATGGAAATGAGACTCCAAGATGTTATTATTCAAAATAAACTAATGTAAGGGCTGGGTAGAAAAAATGGGTGGTGATGGAAAAAATAAGGAGAGGAAAATTTATTTGAAAATAAAACAACACGAAAAAATATAAAAACCATGGGATTCCTCCCATTTGGATCTATACTTAAACTATTCATCAATAATTTCTCACTAAAATTTTTACAGATGATTATTTAGAGGATATGAATTATTGATTATTGTTGCTTAACTATTTTTTAGGGAAAAATAATCATGTTCTCTCAAAATATATCAACCACCAACGTCAATAAATATTTTACTCAATTCATATGAGGCTATAAGACTGAGGTTTCTATCTATTAGTGTTTCAAAGCATAAAATTTCACAAATAGAACCAAAAATGGAAGACAACAACCTTATAAAGCCATATGGTTAGCTATAAATAGCATTAGAGTTTTCCCAAACACGTAAGGAATCTAAATAATAAGATTTATATGGAGATAATTCTACAACCATATCAATTATTTATAAATAAAAACCTTCACTTCCATAATATTCTTACTTATTAGAAATTGGATAATCATATTAAAGTTCTACAAATAATTTTTTTAAGCACAGAAATAGAGAATTAATAGTCTAAATATATCATATTATCAATAATATAAATGTTATAATTTTCTATAAAACAATATATAATATCATTTTTAACATTCTAAATAGGATGGAGAGATTTTATTTCAAAATCTAAATAGATAGCACTTGCCTTAGGTTTTTTCCTAGTTTTAAAAAATCCAATTTTTAGCTAAAAATATTACTAAAATGGACTCACTAAGCTCAGGATTAAAAGTTTAAATATCTAAATCTTGTATGGGTTTAGGGGAGAGGGTTTTCTTATAAAAAAGGGTTGTGATAATTGAACCATATTCTAACAAACATTTTCAACCTAGAAATTATGTTAAAGTTGAACCATGCTATTATCCTTTGTGACAAGTTCCCTAATTATTCTCCAAACTATCTTTAGTCTTTTATGATTTTGATTGGATTCATATTCAAAAAATATATATTTAATGTGTTCTTCAACTAATCCATAGATAAATTAATATAAATGACCACGAATATCTCTACTAATATTAATCCAAAAAGGTTTTGTAGCAACATCAATCAGTTTATAACACATCTCTAGTATGGATTCCATAAAAACATTAAATTATTCTTTTTCATCATCAGTATGAAAAAATGTTATTCCCTTAGATACATCTATAATATTACCTCCTGTATCTAATAATGGTCTACCCAAAATTATAGGTACCTTCTTTTCAAACTCTATATAGAGAACTAGAAAATTAGTGTGTAATCTAAGGTTCCCTATATTGGAAAATATGTTATCCACCCTAATAGTTAGTTTATTAGTGGATCTATTAGATAATTTTTGAGACAAATAAGTATACTTAAGCTTATCTAATCCCAATTTCTAAGATAAAGAGTAAGGCATAAAGTTAAAACTAGCTCCATGTCACAAAATCTATTTTTCTTCTCACTTTATCCTATTCCACATGGTATAAAAAAATTTATAGGGTATTTTTATATATGAGGTACCTTATTTTGTAGCACAAAACTGCATTCCTTAGTTATACTAATAGTGTACATCACTTCTAAGTCTCTTTTATTGGCCAAAAAATTGATTAATGTAAAATGGAATGTGATTTTTTTTAACTCGTTAATAAGGGGTATATTCAAGTTTAAAGTTATAAACATATCAGGGAATTTAAAAAAATGGTTCATCATTATTTGTGTTAAATATTTCTATAAAAGAAATGTAATGGGAAAATGAGTATAAAATAGGTGGATCCATCTATTTTTCATCACTTACAATTTTTTTATTCCTTACCTTAACTAATTTTGAATTCATTTTCTATTATAATTTATCTTTTTCAAGTGAATATTTATCAGTAAATTTAGTTTGGACTTTACTATCTAGTTTTATAGATTTATTTTTTCTAGGTTTTGATTATATAATTTAGTTAAATCTTCTATATAACCTTACCTAGGATTAATCATATCTTATTCTTGTGTTTTTTAAACTGGCCTTTTGGATAAACCCATCAAATATTCCTTTAAAAATGTGGTTGTTATCATGCTTAATTTATTTATTTACAAACCTACTTAAGACTAGAACTGTGGTAAGTAGGGTCAAACCACATAGAAGTATTATTATGTATCCAATAAAAATCCAAAAACAATAAAAAATAATGATCAAAATAAAACTAGTCATAAAATGTTAAAATCAATAAATTAGTGTAATGAATGTATGGAAATGAATGAGAGAAATATGGTAAAAAGGGTACAATGAATAAAAGGGGATAACACTAAGAATAAAAAATATTATATGTTTTCAACTAAATAAAAGAAAATTGGTCTAGGTTCATAGAATTAATTTCTAATCTTGCTTGAAATTTTAATAGAACTATGAAAAATCTATGAAATAATGAATTTAAGCCACCAAATTCTAACTCAGTTATTAAATTTTTTCAATTATCCCACTCTAATAATATATTTTTCAATCAATACTCAAAATAAAAAAGAGTTTTTCTATCTTAGAGATGATAATAACAACTATTTCCTAATTAATACCATCATTTTATACTTTAATGAAAATGAATATATTGACGTTACCATTTCGTACTTAGAATAGTGTAGAAACAATGATCAAAAAATAATAAAATTGAAGAAATAGAATTAAAATTTCACAATAATGTTCTTCCAAATAAACCTTAATTAAATTTTTCAATGTATTTTCATGGATTTAATTGAATTTTCACAAAATAAAAATGCTTATCTATAATTTATTCATATGTTTTCAATCCAAATCTTGTGGTGAAAACTATCAATTTTTCCTTTGGACTGGTTTATTTTGGTTTGGGTAGCTTTCCCTTAACCTTAGAACTCAATTATCTAGCTAGGTATCCAATTTTTAATTTCATGTTTTAGATCCTTAAATTTGTATCTATTTCAAGGAAACTAATTTCACCTAGTATAAATCCCTTTAATTCTACAATATAAATTGAATAATAAACCAAATATTGATTTTGAAAAGGTTATCTTGGTTGTGGTGGGAATCGAAGCGTAGTAGATTGTTTAATCCCTCCTTGATCTCTATGGGATAGGTTGGGATGATTCTTATAGCATTGATTAAAATTTTAAGAAAATTGGTCATCTTAAGAATATATTCTTGGGACATAGCTAGCCATTTTTTATTCTCTAGGGTCTAGAAAGGAAAATAGAAGTTGGATAACATGTTATAGAGTACCCAAACATGTCCCATTGTTCAAATTTATCCTTAATAAAAATATCATTGTTTTCACAATAAACTCCAGTAACATAAGGATTGGACTCTCTCTTTTGGATAGTTATCTTCCTATAACTATTATGTTTAGAATTTTGAGTATGTTTATTAAATATTTTTCTGAATCTCCTCAACTATCATGTAAGAAAAATCACCATCTAATGATTTTTCTTCTATGTTTTGATGGTATGGTGTAAGACCATTAAAAATATTTTCATTTAGAGGTGATGAGAAATATGATTTTTGGGACACTACCAAATAATGCCTCTAAATATGTCCCATGATTCACAGAAAAAATATCCCTTATCTTGGAAAAACATAATGATTGTGTTCCTCACCTCATTTTCCATATCTATAGAATATGATTTCATAGAAAATTTATTTAAGACTTGGTCCAAACTATCAATCTTTTATTCATTTATGTGATGGAACAATATTTTATCCTTGCCCTTTAAATAAAAATGAAACACTCTCAACCTCATATCCTCCACAATAAACTAATATAAAGGTATTTTTTGGGCTATAATGCAAAATTATATAATAAACCCAGGAGAATCATCATTGGGAAAAGCACTAAAGGACGTTAACATTGAGAGGTAAGATTTTTTCATTTATTAATTCCTAGACCTGTGGTATAACCATATACAAGATGGGTTATTTGAAATAGGGGTATGTTCTAAATCATTATGTCTAGGCCTCTTAGCATTCTGATTCCAATATTGAATGTTTTATGGCGGTCTCATATTCCTTCCTCGATAACGATTCCCAAAATTAGATAGTTTATTCATTGATGCACTCAAATTTATTTATTTATAAACCTAATTAAGACTATTTTTGTGATGTTAATGTTGGGACTGTAGAGACCCGATGCCTAACGTATATTGACATTACATTACTTTTGTGGAATACTTAGTACATAACAAAAACACACACATAAGGACCGTAATAGTTTAGTGTCTTTGGAAACTCGGAATATAATCTTCTAATCGTGGTGAAAGATCTTCAACACCTCCCATAAAGATATTCTTTTTTTTAAACCTAAATCCTTTCTTTATGTCCTGGGGAAAATAAACCATAAATGGGTGAGCTCAAATGCTCAGTAAGGGTAAACAAAATAAATATCAATCACTTCATATTCATAAGAACATATCTTTTGGAAATCTTAACCTGCAAAAGAGATCATAATTTCATAACATGGGATAAATCATAATAGTGAAATGTAATCCCAATAATCATAACTTAAAACATGAAACTTTGTGTCATACACACATAATCATAGATAATCATTTCTTATTAGTCAAGACTCATTGCCAAGACTATCTTAGTGGACAAAGTCCCTTTCTGAACCGAGTTCACCCCTCGTTTCAGTCCTGTTTCACTGAACCGGTATAACCTAATGTTCCAGCCATGTCTATCTTATGAGATATAAAATCTTTACCCAATGCATTGGAGGGAGATATAGGTCCCACCCATCTCATAATGATACCATTCTTATGTGTTCCACAAAATCATAAACCATACATCATAGCATAACCCATGTAATAAAAATGGGAATCTCAAACATCGTGACATCATAAAACAATTCATATAATATAAAGGAATTCAAAAAAATAATTCCATCACAACATAATCAAATCAATGTAATAATAGGGATAAAAACATAACCCTTTATTATCTTAGATGGAAAATAATTTAGATAAAACACTTGAACTCCATTCTTGAGGAAAATATCCTTTCTATTTCAAAAACATTTTTCCTTTCTTAACATGTCATACAATTTTAAACTAAAATAAGTTGATTAAAAATAAACTTTAAAACATGTAAAGGAAGCTTCTTGGAAATAATGTTTTAAAAATCCATTCATGCCATATAAGTTAAAAAAACATTCTTCTCGTACTTTTGTAGGAAAAGTCAAAAAGTACCTCGTACGAAAAATGACAAAAGGTTCCTTTCATATCTTTTACTAAAAACTCACCGAAGGGTAAAATTGGATTTAAAAAATTGTAGGTGGATGGAAATAATATTACATATTTAGGAAACATGGATTTGGATGATAAAATACCCCCCAGTAAATTCCAAAGTATAAACAATCTCGGATAAAAATGAGATTGTGATATTTCCCTTACCTTAGGTTCAATATGCTTTGTACGTGTCCGAACCTCCTGTATAATGATTTAAATAATGTTATTTACTTATTCCAGAATCATACATATTTTTATGATATCATATATGGTTCACTTTAGACTTTATATTACCGGTTCTTTTGTAAATTTCATGTTAAAGAGCGTTTTGGGTAAAATTGTTTCATTTGTCGTCCGTGTTTTGACTTGTAATAATTCCTATGAATACTTAGATCATGATTAATTAATTCCAGAATATAAAACATGATTTATATATAATATATATTCAGAATATACATATATATAATAAATCAGTAAATGGAAAGAAATACACCGTTAATGCAGACGGTAGGCCGTACATACGCATGAACGCTGTTTTCATTTCCTAATTGAGTTGAATGGAATTAATTAGATGACATACATATATATACACATAAATCCAGTATCATTATTATGTCATATATTTCATTATTACTTATTATATTTACTTTATAATTATTCATGAATGGTTAAAGTGGAGAATGAATCTCATCGCGTCGTGGAGACGGTATTCCGTACGTACGCACGAGCGATGATATCATTCTCAGGATCGTGGAACTATATTGGAGTATATGTATACTATTTCAAAATCAATATAACTTTAAAATAATCATATATAGTTATTATTTACATCATTATACCCATCCAAGTAAGGTGGTGGTGGAAAATAGATTACACCACGGCGTGGAGACGGTATTCCGTACGTACGCATGCGCGGTGATTTCGTTTTCCATAGGATGGATAGATGGTGAAATAGGGTTGTTTCATACTTATAATAACATATCATTATATGAGTGATACTGATGTTATTACTTCATAATGAAACAACCTAATAATAAGAAGTGGAAGAAGAAATAAATTTGAAAGAATCGGTAACTGAAATTACCTCTTCTTTGAAGCACCTCTTTGAGATCTCCCTTTAGGGCACTAAAATTGGTCTTTGAGGAAGACCAGAACCACTAGGATATTTCTATGGAAGTGGAGAAGAGAATTTGGCAGGGTTTGTCCGAGCTTGAAGGCTAAAAGTTGTGTGAGGAAGAGAGGGAGGAGGTTCCCTTTTATAAGGGAGGAGAGGGGTACCTTTGGAAAAACTAAAACTATTATTTTATTATAAAGTCAAATTCGTTTTTAAATAGCTCCAAATTGATTTATTTCGATGTTAAGGTGGGGATGGGTAGAAATCCTCTCATCCAATAGAATTTAGACAAGTTTAGGTCATTATATTAACCTTATCATTTAGTTTTAACTCTTAGTTAATTAGATTGACATTTACCATGTCACTTTGTATTTTTATATTATATAGTTAATAAACTTACCATATACATCCAAGAGACCCCCAAGTTGTGTTTTATTAGTATATATAACCTTATCTAAGTCATTTTGCCGAACCTTAGATTTTTAGGAATAAAATAACAATTAAGAATATAATATTTGTTTTAAAAACTATTTTATGTCAATTTTGACACTATTCAAAAGTTGGTTTTTTTGAAACTCGTAACAGAATGATTACTTCGACAAAAGTTCATTAAATCAATCCTAACATGTCATATTAACCTAGAAAATTAGTTTAATTCATAAAAAGTCTCAAATTATACTTATTTAGGTATTTATAATATCAATTATTCTAATTGTTCACTATTATGGTAATTACTGCATCATCATTGTATCATAAATAAATTAAATTATTTAAAGTCTAAAAATTACAAATAAAATATCCTTATGTTGGAAATCTTTTTAGCTTTCTAATTAATATTTAAAATCGAATTTATCATATGTATAACCTTATATTAAAAATGTTTTAGTAAATAAACTTTGATTTTAACTCTTTTAACTCTTCTTTGAATAAATTAATAATAAATGTCCTAATCTATTCCAAGTGTGCCTAAATGGTCATATTTTATTCCTAAGATTGTTTTTGGTCGAATTACACTTATCCAATAGAATTAGGACATGTTTTAGGGTAATAATATTATTATTTTTACCCTAAATTACCCTATTTACTTTTAACCGTGGTAAAAAAAAGTAAAATGTTACTATTCACAAAAAAATTATTTTCATCTCATTGAACCACATTTTACTTACTGACATCAACTGTGTCTCTCGGATTTTTGAAATTCCACTCACAGAAGCGGTAAAATTAAGTTTTATGAAAAATTCATTTTTCTTAACTACCACTTAGTGGTTTCACTATTCATCAAAAAATGAAAGTTTCCAGAAAAATACCAAAAAATAGATCTAAGCTATATTTGATATTATGAATTCAAAAATGATGTCTATTTTATCAAATTCAAAACATATCAGTTTCATTAATTAATTTAAAAGTTAATTCTCGTCGTCAAAACAAATAGCGTGTTCTTAAGAGATAATAACTATGAAAAGATTGACACTTGTTTATGACTGGTTTAAATGTGAAATTACATCCAATGACCAAAATTGTATTAAATTGTAAAACTATATTCTAAATATACTTTAAAACCACTCAAATTAATAATTTATCACTATTAATTATTTCGATTAAAAAATTTGTTTTTAATTATAATTTACTAATTTTCACTATTCATCAGAATATGAAATTTATCCGAAAAGTACCAAAATTTCACCTTATGCTAAATTCGATACTCCGAATCCAAAAATAAAGTCCATTTTGAGAGCTAAAATTTATAAAATTTTAAAAGGGGGTTATTACTATTCATAACGGCTAGTTTTAATAATATTTTAATAGCATATCGTTGTTTACTGAAACTCGGTATTGCGTACTACACACGCTATCGAGGAAGGTCGCGATTGCGTGTAATGAAAGGCAAGTCAAGGATGTGTGTTGAGCAAGCTCCTTTTGGTGTAGTGTACAACACAATACATTAATGAAATTAAAAAAATATTTTTCATAAAATCTCGGGCTTTTACATTTTACCCCCCTTAAAATGAATTTCACCCTCGAAATTCATCGGGGTTATAAATGGTTTAGTTTTCGAAAGTTTCTTTAATAGAAACCAACATCGTAAAAAGGAATACCAAAACCAATCTTTAAAAACAAAAGTATGAAATGTAAGAGTTACCCAAATAAACTAATCACTGGGTTTCCACATAGGTGAAAATATGGATATGGAAGAGAAATCTAACCATCATGTTCAGATGGAGAGTGGTAGAGAACATGGCTATGGAAAAGACAGCAATCACAGAGCCATAAATTTGTGACGATCTAAGGTAATATCTGATTCATCAGATATAAGAGCACTAGGACAACATTTTTGGTTTTCAAGATCATTTCCCTAAAGTTGATGAAATTGGAATTAGAAGAAATAATTTCATGATTTTGGTATAGTATCACTGTTTGTCATTCTTTGGAAAATTTGCACTTCATCTCTTAAAGAAATGAAGTTGAGTTTTTCATTCGTGATGTGTTAGCAGATCATGTGATAGAATGATGGGTCATTCCATCTGTCTCAAACAAAAGGTTAGAAAAGTTATCAAAAAATACATAAGTCCATCTATAGTGAGAGTAATCATATATGGTTCCTAAAATGGACTTATACTTCATATATCATACTACTTAATATAATAAAACTAGTTTCTACTAAATAGGGACTTCCTGTAGGCCAGTGGTAGGCGATAAAGGCCAGTCGCACTTCGGTTGTGGGTTCGATTCCCACAGCCTTGTCCGACGCGATGGGCTGTCACCTGTCCTGCAGGTTGTCCTTTTTATAAAGCTATATTACTATAACATCCCATCAACAATATCAAAAAAGTTTTATCCTTAAACAATACTAACTTATGTCCAACATAATCCATTCCAATCTTTAGGCTTATCTAAAATACTTCGGTCCAAGCTCATAGTATAAAACAAATGATCACGTGAATGCCATAATTTATCCCCCATATATCATAAGATATATCTTTTTGGTAAAATTACAAATATGTGAATATCTTAATCATGTATTCTCTTGAAGAATGAATATCCATTGAACCTTAGTGAAAACATGAATGCAGTTAAAAGTTAACACTTTCCACATACCAAAATCCTCAAAATTCTATATCTTCAAACCATGATATCACTTAGTCCTTATATCAATCATGAGCTCATGAATACTATCAAACATATTAGATTCTCTTTATCCCTTCATTATGAGCATATCATCTACTTTCCAAAAATATTTCAATCACTTTTCATGGTTACCGATGCCATAAAATTATTGAAAACCACAATAGACCAAAACATAAATATTCCAATATTCCATGATACTATATACAACATTATTCTAGAATCCCATTACATAAACACTTAATCATTCCACCACATCGTTTTCATATTCAACATCGCCAATGGTGATCTCATGCGACTTCCCTTTGTCCTTTGCCTTAAGTGGTTGCTCACGTCGATCATCACTAACCCTTGGATTAGGGAATTTATTAGCATAATGCCCTATTTCCTTGCACTTGAAGCATTGAAGTGTTTTTGGGGCATTCTCTGCAGTCTTTTCATTATTCACATCATTAGAAACCCTTTTTCCATTACTTCGACACTCAGCTGCTCGATGACCTTCTTTTCCACACTTAAAACATTTTCTAGTCCCTTTAAGAAAATCTCCACCATGCTTCTTTCCACACTTTGAGCATAAGGACACATTCATCTTCTTTTCATCATTATTCTGAGATTTCTCCTTGAACTCCATCTTTCATTTCTTTTCAAAACTATTAGATGGATAAGTAACACCAACTTCCATTTCTACCTTGATAGCACAATGCACAATTTCTTCATAGCTACTGAAGTCTCTTATAGCTAATGCCCTTCGAAGATTTTGTTTTAAGCCACTAAAGAATCGATCAACTTTACTTTCAGGTTGGATGATAAATCCATATGCATGCCTTGAAAGCCTTGTAAAATTCGCTTCGTATACACCAACAGATTCATCATCTTTTTTCTTTAGTTCAAGAAACTCCTTCTCCATCTTTGTTCGAAGAATACGAGGGAAGTACTTATTGAAAAATAAGTTCTTGAACTCGTCCCATTCCATGGACTCAATTTCATCTCTTTGCCTCGTATTATTGAAAATATTCCACCATTGATCAGCTTCACCTTCCAAACGATGTACTGCTAAGATGACTTTATCATGTTCAGAACATTGAAGAACTAAAAATATATTTTCAGTGGTACTGATCCATTGTTCAGCAACAAGTGGATCATAAGATCCACTAAAAGAAGGTGGGCATTGCCTCATGAAGGACTCAATAGAATATTGTTCCCTTATTTGATCATGTGGAAGTCCAGAATGATTCAAAGCTTGTGTAAGTATAGCAATAAGATTTTTCACTCCATCTCCCATAACATTTGTTTGTTCAGGAGGACAATCATTGCATTTTACATTGTATTTATCAACACGGTTCCTTCGGGTTCCAACCATCATCTAAAACCCAAAAAGAATAGTGTGAGGGGAAAAAATCATAATAAATGGGGAGTAACTTCAATATCTAACATCTTTGGTTTAATCTAATATCGTTACCATAGTTTTAGGACTATATCCTATACGTATACTTATCCTTAGGGACATCCCTAAACATACCTTAGAAATATCTCTAGGGATCTCACTAACATTTTCGCATCCTAGTTTCCTAAGGTTGACTAAACCTTTCCTCTGATACCAACTGTAGAGACCTTATGCCTGACGTACATTGACATTACATTACTTTTGCGGAATACGTAGTACATAACAAAAACACACACACAAGGACCGTAATAGTTTAGTGTCTTTGGAAACTCGGAATATAATCTTCTAATCGTGGTGAAAGATCATAAACATATCCCATAAAGATCTTATTTTTTATTAAACCTAAATCCTTTCTTTATGTCCTGGGGAAAAGAAAACATAAATGGGTGAGCTCAAATGCTCAGTAAGGGTAAACAAAAGAAATATCAATCACGTCATATTCATAAGAACAAATATTTTGGAAATCTTAACCTGCAAAAGAGATCATAATTTCATAACATGGGATAAATCATAGTAGTGAAATGTAATCCCAATAATCATATCTTAAAATATGAAACTTTGTGGCATACACATATAATCATAGAGAATCATTTCTTATTAGTCAAGACTCGTTTCCAAGACTATCTTAGTGGACAAAGTCCCTTTCTGAACGGAGTTCACCCCTCGTTTCAGTCCTGTTTCACTGAACTGGTATAACCTACCGTTCCAGCCATGTCTATCTCATGAGATATAAAATCTTTACCCAATTCATTTGAGGGAGATATAGGTCCTACCCATCTCATAATTATACCATTCTTATGTGTGCCACAAAATCATAAACCATACATCATAGCATAAGCCATGTAATAAAAATGGGAATCTTAAACATCATGACATCATACAACAATTCATATAATATAAAGGAATTCATAAAAATAATTCCATCACAACATAATCAAATCAATGTAATAATAGGGATAAAAACATAACCCTTTATTATCTTAGATGGAAAATAATTTTGATAAAACACTTGAACTCCATTTTTGAGGAAAATATCCTTTCTATTTCAAAAACATTTTTCTTTTCTTAACATGTCATACAATTTTAAACTAAAAGAAGTTGATTAAAAATAAACTTGAAAACATTTAAAGTAATCATCTTGGAAATAATGTTTTAAAAATCCATTCATGCCGTATAAGTTAAAAAAACATTCTTCTCGTACTTTTGTCGGAAAAGTCAAAAAGTAACTCGTACGAAAAATGACAAAATATTCCTTTCATATATTTTACTAAAAACTCACCGAAGGGTAAAATTGGATTTAAACAATTGTATGTGGATTTAAATAATATTACATATTGAGGAAACATGGATTTTGATGATAAAATACCCCCAGTAAATTCCAAAGTATAAACAATCTCGGATAAAAATGTGATTGTGAAATTTCCCTTACCTTAGGTCCAATATGCTTTGTACGTGTACGAACCTCCTGTATAATGATTTAAATAATGTTATTGACTTATTCCAGAATCATACTTATTTTTATGATATCATATATGGTTCACTTATGTCTTTATATTACCCGTTCTTTTGTAAAATCCATGTTAAAGAGCGTTTTGGGTAAAATTGTTTCATTTGTCGTCCGTGTATTGACTTGTAATTATTCATATGATTACTTAGATCATGATTACTTAATTCCAGATTATAAAACATGATTTATATATAATATATATTCAGAATATACATATATATAATAAATTAGTAAATGGAAAGAAATACACCGTTCATGGATACGGTAGGCCGTACGTACGCATGAACGCTGTTTTCATTTCCTTATTGAGTTGAATGGAATTAATTAGATGACATACATATATATACACATAAATCAAGTATCATTATTATGTCATATATTTCATGATTACTTTTTATATGTACTTTATAATTATTCATTAATGGTTAAAGTGGAGAATGAATCTCATCGCATCGTGGAGACAGTATTCCGTACGTACGCACGAGCGATGATATCGTTTTCAAGATCGTGGAACTATATTGGAGTGTATGTATACTATTTTACAATCAATATAACTTTAAAATAATCATATATAGTTATTATTTAAATCATTATACCCATCCAAGTAAGGTGGTGGTGGAAAATAGATTACACCACGGCGTGGAGACGGTATTCCGTACGTACGCACGCGCAGTGATTTTGTTTTCCATAGGATGGATAGATGGTGAAATAGGGTTTTTTCATACTTATAATAACATATCAGTATATGAGTGATACTGATGTTATTACTTCATAATTAAACAACCTAAGAAGAATAAGTGGAAGAAGAAATAAAGTTGAAAGAATCGGTAACGGAAATTACCTCTTCTTTGAAGCGCCTCTTTGAGATCTCCCTTTAGGGCACTAAAATTGGTATTTTAGGAAGACCAGAACCTCTAGGATATTTCTAGGGAAGTGGAGAAGAGAATTTGGCAGGGGTTGTCCGAGCTTGAAGACTCAAAGTTGTGTGAGGAAGAGAGGGAGGAGGTTCCCTTTTATAAGGGAGGAGAGGGGTACCTTTGGAATAACAAAAACTATTATTTTATTATAAAGTCAAATTCGTTTTTAAATATCTCCAAATTGATTTATTTCGAAGATAAGGTGGGGATGGGTCGAAATACTCTCATCCAATAGCATTTATACAAGTTTATGTCATTATATTAACCTTATCTGTTAGTTTTAACTCTTAGTTAATTAGATTGACATTTACCATGTCACTTTGTATTTTTATATGATATAGTTAATAAACTTACCATATACATCCAAGAGACCCCCAAGTTGTGTTTTATTAATATATATAACCTTATATAAGTCATTTGGCCGAACCTTAGATTTTTAGGAATAAAATAACAATTAATAATATAATATTTGTTTTAAAAACTATTTTATGTCAATTTTGACACTATTCAAAAGTTGATTTTTTTGAAACTCATAACTAAATTATTAATTCAACAAAAGTTACTTAAATAAATCCTAACATGTCATATTAACCTATAAAATTAGTTTTATTCATAAAAAGTCTCAAATTACACTTATTTAGGTATTTATAATATTAATTATTCTAATTTTTCACTATTATGGTAATTACTGCATCATCATTGTGTCATAAATAAATTAAATTATTTAAAGTCTAAAAATTACAAATAAAATATCCTTATGTAGGGAATATTTTTAGCTTTCTAATTAATATTTACAATCGAATTTATATTATGTATAACTTTATATTTAAAATGTTTTAGTAAATAAACTTTGATTTTAACTCTTTTAACTCTTCTTTGAATAAATTAATAATAAATGTCCTAATCTAATCCAAGTGTGCCTAAATGGTCATATTTTATTCCTAAGGCTGTTTTTGGTCGAATTACACTTATCCAATAGAATTAGGACATGTGTTAGGGTAATAATAATATCATTTTTACCCTAAATTACTCTATTTACTTTTAACTATGGTAAAAAAAAGTAAAAAGTTACTATTCACCAAAAATTATTTTCATCTCATTGAACCACATTTTACTTACTGACATCAACCGTGTCTCTCGGATTTTTGAAATTCCACTCACAGAAGCGGTAAAATTATGTTTTATGAAAAATTCATTTTTCTTAACTACCACTTAGTGGTTTCACTATTCATCAAAAAATGAAAGTTTCCAGAAAAATACAAAAAATTAGATCTAAGCTATATTTGATATTATGAATTCAAAAATGATGTCTATTTTATCAAATTCAAAACATATCAGTTTCATTAATTAATTTAAAAATTAATTCTCGTCGTCAAAACAAATAGTGTGTTCTTAAGAGATAATAATTATCAAAAGATTGACACTTGTTTATGACTGGTTTAAATGTGAAATTACATCCAATGACCAACATTGTATTAAATTGTAAAAAATTATTCTAAATATACTTTAAAACCACTCATATTAATAATTTATCACTATTTATTATTTTGATTAAAAAATTTGTTTTTAATTATAATTTAGTAATTTTCACTATTCATCAGAAGATAAAAGTTATCCGAAAAGTACCAAAATTTCACCTTATGCTAAATTCGATACTCCGAATCCAAAAATAAAGTCCATTTTGAGAGCTAAAATTTCTAAAATTTTAAAAGGTGGTTATTACTATTCATAACGGCTAGTTTTAATAATATTTTAATAGCATATCGTTGTTTACTGAAATTCGGTATTGCGTACTACACACGCTATTGAGGAAGGTCGTGATTGTGTGTAATGCAAGGAAAGTCAAGGATGCGTGTTGAGCAAGCTCCTTTTTGTGTAGCGTACAACACAAGACATTAATGAAATTAAAAAGAATATTTTTCATAAAATCTCGGGCTGTTACAGGGACCATATAGAAAGATTATTATGTATCCAATAAAAATAAAAAAACTATAAAGAAAACAAAACTAAACACAAAATAGTAAACTCAAGAAGTTTTCATAACGGATTTATGGAAATGAATGAGAGAAAAAATGTAAAATGGAATAAAATAATAGTGAATATATTAATACATCTATGAGAAGAAAAATTAAAACATACTTTGAACTAGGGAAAACTGAAACAATTTGAGTTTATAGAATTCATTTCTTCACAGGCTTCAAAGATGAAGAGAACTGTTAGAAGATATGAAAGAATAAAAATAAACCACATAGTTTTCATTTAGTGATCAACTTTTTTCCATTATATCACTCTATGAAATAATTTTTCAATTAATACTCAATAAAAAAATAGTGATTATATCTTGGAGAATATGAGATATAACCATTTTCAAGTTAAGTACATCAGTTGTAACATTAAATGAAATGAATCAATTTTCATCACTTTTTGGCACCCATAACAATATATAAATAATGAATAAGATGAATAAAATTTATAAAATATAACTAAATAGTCACATTTCTTATCTTCCTAATAAACCACAGTTCAATTTTTTAATTTATTAGAAAGGTGTTAATTGAATTTTCATGGCACTAAAATGTATATCTATAATTACATTCATTGATAAATCTTTAGAAAATATTAACAAAAGTAATATAATGAAAACCCAGGAATAAAATTATGAAATAATGAATCCCTGAGATTGAACAATTGAAATTTCAACTCATTTAAAATAGTTTATCTAAGCAAATTACCTACACATGTTTATCTCATAAATAATTTGCAATAAATTCTTCTCAAAATAATAGAAATACAAGAAATAAAGAAAGATAAAAGAGTATTCTCTATAAATATATCCCTTATTATTCTACTATGGATTCCTCAATTCTCCTTCCCTCAAGCAATGATGTGGGTGCTCCCTTGGGAAGATAAAGGATTGAGGTTCAAAAGTCCAAATTTGACATAGGAAAGGCCCCATTTTTTCACCAAAAACCAAGGGGTGTTTCTAAGTCACTTCACATATGGTCCTCTATATGAACCCAAGATACCACAAAGTTGTAGTCTTGTGTAAACAACCATATCTCCCAAGTTTACTTGATCAATCCACCTATATGCACCACCATGGAATGAAAACTCCATGCATCTATGTTATCTTTTTTTTCAATAAAAATATATATTTAACATTAGCATTTGAATGATATTATCACCTTCTGGAAGATATATAGATATACTTGGATCTATTTTCACCTAGGTCACTAAAACTTCCCATAGGTAGCATATGGACCTTAAAACCTAAGGTAATTAACCTAGGCGAATGGTAGTTGATTCATCTAAGAGAAAAAAAAATTCATGAAATACCATTTTTTCCCAAATCCTCTTGCACTAGGTCTAAGTAATCATCTTTTCAAACATAAAATCCCGTCATTAACCCAATGGTTTCCATGAAAACTCCTAACCACTAATCTGAACCCATGCTAAAGTTATCATACTAGGACAACCCTTTGCCCAAGGATCTTCACTTGGATGGACCTTCTCCCAATACCCTTATCTTGGGTGACCCTTCACCCAAGTTCATTCACTAGATATACCCCTTTCCTAAGGCCTTACATCAGAATGACCCCTAAACTAAGGACTTTCACTAGGTTGAATCAACCCCTAGAACATATAATTAGGAAAATCACCCTCAGTAATCCTTCAATATAAAGAAGCCACACACAAGACTCCACTATGGTAAACAAGCCCTATTTTCTCCCAAAATAGGGTATCATGTTCACCATAGTGTAAATGGTAGAAAACATCTTCACCCAAGTCTATAACTTTGGAATCCAATTATCAAGGTATCCTACAAATCCACCAGAAACACCATATCATGGCATTCATGTCAGTATGAACCCCTTTGATCATGTATTTCCTTAGTAAAAGGAGGGTCAGGAACTATCCTACCAAATAGGTAGAACCCTTTGGGATATCACAATCAGGGATTCCCTTGATAATCAATGTCCTTGTTAGAAGGATGCTATAGAAATTTATCCTAGATCCAAATGGTCATCTTGCCTCATGATTTCAATCAATGAGTCTTATAAGGATGGGCTTCTGTTTTAGTTGTAAGACCCAATATGGTTCCCATTGATTTTTTCATCACCTTAAATCATCAATGAGACAGCATTATCCATATCTGGGTAACACGTGTTCAAACAAAATCCCCAATTATTCTCTCCAAGAACTCGAGTAGCACTGGGGCCTCCCTTTAGTCATAACATTAAACCAAGAAATAAAAAAGGGAAACCACCTCAGTTCACCCAATGAGCCATGCACTCAAAGGTAATACCTTATATGTAAGCCCCAATTCTTCTTCATGGAGCCTTATCCTCCATGAAAACCCTCCTTCAAATTGTCATTTTCCCAAATAATTATATATAAGGGTAACATTAATGTGTAATACCCAAAAAATCCTATGTATTCTCCACTTCCATGATATATATTACCTAGTCATATGATGTAAAACTAGATGAAAACATCCTTATATCATTACATTAAAATATATGGTATGATCCCATACATTACCTTAAACTATGAAACTTAAGCTGTGTTGTAACGCCCCAAGATTTTATGAGAATTATTCTTTTTAATTTATTTTATTTCTTTTTTTATGCTTCACCAAGATTAGCATGTTCTATACACAAAAATGTTTTATCTTGTAGCATACACAACACTATTCTTGTCTTATGATGCACAAAATTTCAAGTTCTTTCGAATAAAATTCATTTTACACAACACCAATTATAGATTTTGATCAATGTATAACTGAAATATATTTTTATTATGTTATAAAAAACACCAAAAGAAGCTTTCCTTACAAGAAACCCTGACTTGGCTTGCATTACACGCAAAAGCGACCTTCCTCGATATCTTGCGTTGTATATAATACTGAGTTTCACTAAACAATGATATATTATTATAATTTTATGAACTAGATGTTATGAATAGTATTAACCAAATTTTAAATTTCAAAACATTATAATTCATCTTAAACATTTTCTTGAATGAGATATGAAAACAAAATCAATTTTTCGATAAAAGAAGTATTTTTACAAAAAAATGCAGTTTTACCACATTTTGATGGCGCACCCACTTTAAATATAGTTTTTTTGACACGTTTATAAGTTAAATTAGACAAAATAAACTTATTCATTGCATTAAGGATATAAAAATTTACTTTGGATAAATTTTTTATATTTTTATAGTTAACTTTCATATTTTGATGAATAGTAAAAATACGCTAAATTTTAATTAAAAACAACTTTTTTCATCAAGATAATTTATATGGTAAAATTATAATATTGAATGGTTTTAAAGTATAAATAGAATATATTTTTACAATTTAATATAATTCTAGTAATTTCCATTAATTTTACATTGAATTCAAAGGTAAAAACATTTCAATCTTTGACAATGTTTTAACTTTTAAAACCCACTTTCTTAACAACGTGATTAATTTTAAATTAATTACTGCATCTTCTGCATTTTATATTCTGAAAAATGGATTGCATATTTGGATTCATTGGTTACAAATTATGTTAATAGGTTACTTTTATTTTTTTTATTATGAATAGTAACTACGATAATTTTTATTTACTACAATTAAAGGTAAATCAGGTAATTAAGGGTAACAATAAGATTATAAAATTACCCTAAAACCTTCCAAAATTAAATTGGATGAATAAAAGTATACCCATATCACCTAAGGGTATTAATAGAGTCATTTAATGGACTTTTGACCATGAAAATGATGTAATTATTATTAAAACCAATGAAAGTGACAACATGTCACTCTCTTATATCGTATAAGTGTAATAATTTTAATTTAGTGATAAACATATTAAAACATCTAACATAAATAGTCACCCAAAATATAATAAAATTATCCACATCATGTGAATTTATATATAATTTTTAGGGATTAAATAAGTATCATTAATGGTGACACAACAGTGATGCAGAAATTGTTTATTTAGTTAAAAATCAATAATACAGTTTTTATTATACTAATAGTGACCATAAAAGGCACAAAAACCTGACCAAAACTAATTTATCGTGTACATGTAAACAATAAGCATCCAATGGTCGAATATGTGACCATTTGGAGCCTTATAAAAGCGATTATGATACTTATATTATTTTATTTTAAATGATGTCAAAGTTCTCACCTTCATGATTTAATAAATATAACAATTTAAATGTTGTGATTTTAAGATGATAAATAAGAGAAAAAAGTATTATTATGGAAGATATTAGATTTATATGAATCATAGTATTTTATTTTAAATTTTTATGCAACAAATAAGAATATTAAATAATTATGAAAAAGTGTTGTAGTAAATATTTTATTAAAGGGAAATATCAAATAAATGATTTTAAAAATATTAAAATAAATATTATATGAAAAAATTAATGTTCTCCATGATTTTTTTAGATGAATATGATATGTTATGAATCAATTATAAATATTTTTTTGAATATATCCTCTGTGTGTATTTTATTTAAATTAAAATAAATGAATAGTATCAAAATTGACACTCTTGTAATTTTATAAAAATAAAATATTATTAAATAGTTTAAAAATCACAAAAATATTTAAAAATTATAAATTGAAATTTATATGGTCTAAAATTTCATAAAGTATCCAAATATGGAAAATTCACAACACATAAGTAATTATTTATAACAATTTAAAATTTAGAATATTATTACCACAAACAAAATTAAATAGATTAAATAAGGATAAATCAAGTTGATAAGGTTTAAAATAATTACCCAACATGTCTAAATTTTATTGGTTGATGAGATTACAAACCTATCTCATCTAATATTTTTATTTGAGTCATTTTTGGTGTTTTTAAGTGGGGTTTTAATTTATTATAAATTAATATTTCTTATGTTTCCAAAGGTGCCCATATCCTGCCTTATAAAAAGAAACCTCCTCCCTCTCCTCCTTAGACCACTTTGAGCCTTAAAGATCGGCCAACCCCAGCCCATTTCTATTCTCCACTTCCCTAGAAACATACTAGAGGTCCTGGTCTTCTTCAAAGACTAACTTTAGTGCCCTAAGATGAGGTTCAGAAGAGGTGCGTTGAAGAAGAGGAGTCTCGAACACATACGGAAGAAATTGGAAAAAAGGTAAGGGGTAATTTTGAAAATCTAACTTTTATCTGAGATTTCTTATACGTGAGTATTTACTAGGGTTATATTTATCATCTATATCTGTGTTTTATAAAAATGTTTTCATAAAGTGTTTACTATTCTTCCATGTATGTTTAAAGTCATGTTTACCCCCTTTTGACTTTTACTATATGGTATGGAAGGAATATTTATTATGTTTACCATACGAGGTACTTTTTGAATTCTCTGGAAAAAGTACAAGAAGATTGTTTTTTTAACTTATATGGCATGAATGGATTTTTAATTTTTCATAATGCCTTATTTTCCTAAAGATTCCTGTACAATATTTCAGGATTATTTTCAACAAAATTATTTTCTTTTGAAATTGCATGGAATTTTGTGAAAAGAAATTGATTTTGAAGAAGAAAGGATATTTTCATCAAAAATTCATTTCAAGTGTTTTATCAAAACTATTTTCCATATAAGATAGCATTATTTGGTATATTTATGTTTCAAGTATAAAACCTCTATTATTTACATGGTTTGATTTTTCTTTTGATGAAATGATATCCATTTGTTTTTTATGGATTATGTTAATATGGGATGATGTTTATGAAACCCATTTTATTCCTTGGGTTATGATGAATGATTTATGATTGCTTTGTGGTGCACATGTGAATGATTTCAATATGAGATGGGTGGGACCTATATCTCCCTCCAATGCATTAGGTAATGATTTATATCTCATGAGATAGACATGGCTGGAATGACAAGTAAATCTGGTTCAGTAATATAGGGCTAGAACGGCAAGTAAACCCAGTTCAGTAATGGACTTTTTCCACTATGATGGTCTTGGAAGAAATGCCTTGGTTACTATGGAAATAATATCATGTGCTTAATGGTTTTCCACAATTACATGTTTTATTCCCATGCTATTTTATCATGATGGGTGTTCCTTTATGATCTATGCCTTACGTACTGCCAAGATTTATTTCCCAACTCAAGATTTTGATGTTTTAACTTTATGTTCATGTTTTTAAGTTCAAATGTATATGGTTTGTTTTATTCACTCCATGCATACCCTTACTGATCATTTGATATCACCCTTTATATGTTTTCTTTTCCCTAGGATATAAATAAAGGATTTAGGTAAGAAAACAAAAGGGGAATTCCTTTATGGGAGATATTGAAGATATTTCACCATGATTAGAAGATTATGTTCCAAGTTTCCAAATACACTAAACTATTACGGTCTTTGGGTGTCGATTTTTTGTTATTTATTAAGTATTCCTCAAAATTAATTTAACATCCATGTATATCAAGATTTGGGTCTCTACAGTTGGTATTAGAGGAAAGTCTTAGTTAACCTTTGGAAACTAGTTTGCGAAAACTTTAGTGAGATCCCTAGAGATATTTTTAAGGTATTTCTAGGGATGTCCCTAAGGTTAAGTATAAGTATAGGTTATAGTCCTAAAATTTCGGTAATGATATTATAATTAAACCTAAGATGTTAGATATTGAAGGTAAATCCCCCTTTATTATGTTGTTTTCCTATTATGATTTTTTCCTCTCACACTATGCTTTTTGGGTTTTAGAAAATGGTTGGAAACAGGAAGATTCACGATAATGGAGGATATAATGGAAAATGGAATGATATTATTCATAAGAAACCAAATTAAATAGGAATTGGAAGTCTAAACATCGTTATTATGCCTAATAAGCAATCTCATAATATGATCAATAATATAAACTTTGGTAAGTTTCCTAACTCAGCTAATAAGAGAAAGATGGAGTTTCATGATGATCATAGTGGAAAGAAAGTTAAATTTCCATCATGTAAATCATGTGGTAAGAGGAATCCTGGAGAATGTTTCAAATGAACTGGGAGATGTTTTGGGTGTGGAAAAGAAGGACACAAAGCCAGTAATTTCAATGGAAAAGATTCAGTTAACACAATGGACAAGGATGATGGTATTTCTAAGACATAAACAAAGGTTAAATGTTTTAAATGTGGAATGTACAGGCATTATGCAAACCAATGACTTAAGGGAAAATCTCATGAAGAGAACTAGCATGGCCGTATGGGTAGTATTTATGTTGTTGATGATGATGATACTAAAAATGATATATGAGATGAAAGAAGTGTTGAGGAATAAAATGATGAAGCTTGTTCAATGGTTTAAGAAGGTAGTGGATTGACTGTATGTTTATCAAGAGTTATGTTGTCTAGGTAATTTAATGGTACCATGGAATAAAGAAACATCTAAGGATTGTTACACTATTTTTTCCTAAAGTATTTGAAAGTATATGTTAAATGGTACCAGTAACCATGAAAGGTTATTCAGAAATTTTTTGACAGAAGATAATATGCGTATAATGAAGGCATAAGGAGAAAATAATATGTTTGATAGTATTAATGATCTCATGACTGATGTAAGGACAAAGTGATATCATTGTTTGAATATATAGAAATTTTGGGATTTTGTTATGTGGAAAGAGTTAACTTTTGATAGCATTCATGGTTTCATTAAGGTTCAATGGGTATTAATTTTTCAATAGAATACATGATTAAGGTATTCACATGTTTGGAATGTGACCAAAAATATTTATCTTATGATATATAGGGGATAAATGATGGTATTCACATGATCGATAGATGACATTTAAAGTAGTCATTTTCTATATACTATGACATTGGATAGAAGTATTTTGGATAATCCTAAGAATGGAATGGATTAAGTTGGACATCATATAGTATTGTTTAAGACTAGAACCTTTTTTTGATATTATTTCTGGAATGTTATAATGGAGAAGTTTTAGAAAAAGGACAACCTTCAGGACGGATGACAACCCATCGCGTTGGACAAGGTTGTGGGAGTCGAACCCACAACTGAAGTGAAATAGGACTTTATCACCTACCACTAGCCTACAGGAAGTCCTTGGTTAGTAGAAACTAGTTTTATTTTATTAACTATTATGATAGATAAATTATAAGTCCATTTTTGAAACCATATACGATTAATCTCACCATAAGATACACTTATGTATATAACTTTTTCTAACCTTATGTTTGAGACATATGGAATGACCTATCATTCTATCACATGATTTGATAACACTTCACGGAAGATAAATTCCGCTTCATTTCTTTAATAGATTAAGTGGAAATTGTTCAAGTCACAAACAACACTAAGATTGTACCAAAATCATGTAAGTTTTTCTTTTAATTCAAAAATTCTTCAACATAAGGGAAATTATCTTGAAAACCAAAGATTTTATCCTAGTTCCCTCATATCAGATTAATCAAATGGTACCTTATATCATCACAAATTTATGGCTTTGTGATTTTTGGTTTTTTCATAGCCATGTTCTCTACCACTCTTCATCCAAACATGATGGTTAGATTTCTCTTCCATATCCATATTTTAACCTATATTGTCCTATGTGGAAACCCAGTGCTAAGTTACTTTTTGTGACCATTATGTTTCTAACTTTCCTTTTTAAAATTAAGTTTTAGTATTCCTTTTTACGATATGGGTTTCTATGAATGAAACTTTCATGTAGAAAACCATTTATAACCCCGGTGAATTTTGAGGGCGAAATTAATTTTAAGGGGGGTAGAATGTAACCCAACCAAGATTTTATGAGAATTATTATTTTTAATTTATTTTATGTCTTTTGTTGTATGCTTCACCATGATTATCTTGCACTATACGCAACACTGTATTAGCTTGTAGTATACACATCACTATTCTTGGCTTGTGATGCACACAATTTCAAGTTCCTTCGAATAAAATTCATTTTACACAACAGCAAGTATAGATTTTTATCAATTTATAACTGAAATATATTTTGATTATGTTATACGCAACACAAAAGGATGATTTCCTTATAATAAACCCTGACTTGTCTTACATTACATGCAAGAGCAACATCCCTCGATAGCGTTCGTTGTACGCAATACCGAGTTTTACTAAACAATGATATATTATTATAATATTATGAACTAGACTTTATGAATAAAATTAACCAAATTTTAAATTTTATAACATTATAATTCATCTTAAAAATTTTCTAGAATGAGATATGAAAACAAAAGTAATTTTTCGATAAAAGAAGAATTGTTTCAAAAAAAAATGCAGTTTTACCGCCTTTTGATGGTGCACCCACTTTAAATCTAGTATTTTGACATGTTTATAAGATCAATTAGACAAAATAAACTTATTAATTACAATAAGGATATAAAAATTTACTTTTATTAAATTTATTATATTTTTATGTTAACTTGCATATTTTGATGAATAGTAAAAATATGTTAAATTTTAATTAAAAACAACTTTTTTCATCAAGATAATATATATGGTTAAATTATTATTTTGAATGGTTTTAAAGTATAAATAGAATATATTTTTACCGTTTAATATAATTCAATTCATTTCCATTAATATTACATTGAATTTATAGGTAAAAACATTTCAACCTTTGATAAAGTTTTAACTTTTAAAACCAATTTTCTTAACAACGGGATTTATTTTAAATTAATTACTCCAACTTCTGTGTTTTGAATTTTGAAAATGGATTACATATTTTTATTCATTGGGTAAAAAATATTTTAATAGTTTACTTTTATTTTTTTGATATTATGAATATTAACTATAGTAATTTTTATTTACTACTGTTAAAGGTAAATCGGGTAATTAAGGGTAACAATAAGATTATAAAATTACCCTAAAACCATCCAAAATTCTATTGGATGAATAAAAGTCGACCCATATCAGATAAGGGTCTGAATAGATTCATTTCATGGACTTTTGAACCTGAAAATGATGTTATTATTATTAAAACCAATGAAAGTGACAACATGTCACTCTCTTATATCTTATAAGTGTAATAATTTTAATTTGGTGATAAAAATCTTAAAACTTCGAAAATAAATAGTCACCAGAAATCTAATAAAATTATCTACACCATGTGAATTTATTTATAATTTTTAGTGATTAAATAAGTGTCATTAATGGTGACACAATAGTGATGCAGAAATTGTTCATTTAGTGAAAAATCAATAATACAGTTTTTATTAAAATAATAGTGACCATAAAAGGAACAAAAACCTAACCAGAACTAATTGGTCGTGTACATGTAAATCATAAGCATCCAATGGTCGGATATTTGACCATTTGGAGCCTTATAAAAGAGATTATGACACTTATATTATTTTATTTTAAATGATGTCAAAGTTGTCACCATCATGATTTATTAAATATAACAATTTAAATGTTGTGATTTTAAGATGATAAATTCGAGAAAAAGAATTATTATATAAGATATTATATTTATCTTCATCATAGTATTTTATTTTTAATTTTTATGCAACAAAGAAGTATATTAAATAATTATAAAATGTTTTGTAGTAATTATTTTATTAAAGGGAAATATCAAATAAATGGTTTTAAAAATATTAAAATAAATTTTATATGAACAAATTAATGTTCTCCATAAATTTTTTAGATTAATATGATATGTTAGAAATCTATTAAATATATTTTTTTGAATAAATCTTCTCTGTGTATTTTATTTAAATTTAAATAAATGAATAGTATCAAAATTGACACTATTGTTATTTTATGAAAATAACATATTATTAAATTTTTTAAAAATAAAAAAAATATTTAGAAATTATAAATTGAAATTTATATGGTCTAAAATGTCATTAAGTATCCAATTGTGGACAATTCACAACACATAAGTAATTATTTATAACAATTTAAAATTTAGAATTTTATTACCACAAATAAAATTAAATCGATTAAATAAGGATAAATCAAGTTGATAAGGTTTAAAATAATTACCCAACATGTCTAAATTTTATTGTTTGATGAGATTACAACCCTGTATCATCTAATATTCGTATTTGAGTCATTTTTAGAGGTTTTTAAGTGGGGTTTGAATTTATTATAAATTAATATTTCTTATGTTTCCAAAGGTGCCCCTCTCCTGCCTTATAAAAGGGAACTTCCTCCATCTCCTCCTCACACCACTTCAAGTCTTCAAGCTCAACCAACCCCTGCCCATTTCTCTTCTCCACTTCCCAAGAAATATACTAGAGGTCCTGGTCTTCTTCAAATACCATCTTTAGTGCCCTAAGAGGAGGTTTAGAAGAGGCGCTTTGGAGAAGAGGAGTCTCGGACACATACGGATGAAATTGGAGATAAGGTAAGGGATAAATTTGCAAATCTCATTTTTATCCGAGATTTCTTATCTGTGAGTATTTACTAGGGTTATATTTATCATCCATATACATGTTTTATAAAAATGTTTTCATAATGTTTTTACTATTCTTCCATGTATGTTTAAAGTCATGTTTACCACTTTGTGACTTTTACTATGTGGTATGGGAGGAATATTTCTTTTGTTTACCATATGAGGTACTTTTTGAATTTTTTGGAAAAAGTAAGAGAAGATTGATTTTTTAACTTATATGGAATGAATGGACATATAAGGTTTCATAACGCCATATTTTCATAAAGCTTCCATAAAATATTTCGAGATTATTTTAAACAAAATTATTTTCTTTTAAAATTGCATAGCATTTTTTGAAAAGAAAATGATTTTGAAGAAGAAATGATATTTTCCTCAAAAATTAATTTCAAGTGTTTTTTCAAAACTATTTTCCATCTAAGATGAAATTATGTAGTATGTTTATGTTTCAATTATAAAACCTCTATTATTTACATGGTTTGATTTTTCTTATGATGAAATTATATCCATTTGTTTTATATGGATTATGTTAAGATGGGATTATATTTATGAAACCCATTTTATTCCTTGGGTTATGATGAATGATTTATGATTGTTTTATGGAACACGTAATAATGACATCAATATGAGATGGGTGGGACCTATATCTCACTGCAATTCATTGGGTAAAAATTTATATCTCATGATATAGACATGGCTAGAACGACAAGTAAATTCGGTTCAGTAATATACGGCTGGAATGGAAAGTAAACCTGGCTTAGTAATGGACTTTGTCCACTATGATGGTCCTGGTAGAAATTACTTGGATGCTATGGAAATAATATCATGTGCTTAATGGTTTTCCACAATTACATGTTTTATTCCCATGCTATTTTATCATGATTGATGTTCCTTTATGATCTATGCCTTACGTACTGCCAAGATTCATTTCCCAACTCAAGATTTTGATGTTTAAACTTTATGTTCATGTTTTTAAGTTCCAATGTATTTGGTTTGTTATATTTTTACCATGGTTACCCATACTGAGTATTTGAGCTCACACTTTATATGTTTTCATTTCCCCAGGATATAAAGAAAGGTTTTAGGTAAGAAAACAAAAGGGTAATATCTTTATGGGAGATATTGAAGATCTATCACCATGATTAGAAGATTATGTTCCAAGTTTCCAAAGACACAAAACTATTACGGTCCTTGGGTGTCTGTTTTTTGTTATGTATTAAGTATTCTTAAAAAGTAATGCAACATCCATTTATGTCAAGATTTGGGTCTCTACATGTGTAGTGTTTGATTACTGTCAATCAGGATATATAGGACGCCTCTTTGAACATAAAAACTGACATCATCTTCTATACCCATTGTCAGGACTATATATTTCCCTAGATATAGTAGCTTTATCCCTCACTAATATATATTTCCTAGAACCTTGGATGTCTAATTATTTAGGATATATTCAATGGTGATCCATATATAAGAGGAAATATTAATGTTCAATCCATTTGAATCCTCCCGTGTTAATATATATTTCCTATAATCCTATACATCCTTTCACTGGGGATATAATCCCAAGAAAATTATCCCCAACAAGTCATATTTCTATTGAGGCCATATCCTACTCAATGGTATGTATTCCAACAATCCCAATCAACTATCTCATTTAAATATATTTTCAATGAAATTATGACCCCACATAAAAGGATATAATCCCTTTGGGTAATTTCAAAATCCATCCTCATTTAGGATATATTCACTTTGAGGGAAATAAAATAGGGCTTCCTATACATAAGTCACTGACTAACTATTTCAAAAAATATTTTCCTTGACAATCAATCCAACATGATGTTAAACCACATGGAAGTGGTCCTTATCTCACATCCTTAAAAGGTATGATGTGTCTCTTTAAGTATAATTGAAATACATAGGTAATTGTTCCACTACTGGAATTTAGTCTTTTCCCAACGGCAGTATACCAACAGTTTGATTAAACTGTTGGTATAGTGAGCCTTTGCCAACGGTTTAAGAAAACCGTTGGAAAAGAGAATTTCGGTGGACCCTTTCCCAATGGTTCACTGGAACCGTTGGGAAAGGGTTCAAAAATCACACATTTCCCAACGGTTCACTGGAACCGTTGGGAAAGGGGTGCTAAACTCACACATTTCCCAACGGTTCCAGTGTACCATTGGGAAATGTGTGCCTTTGCCAACGGTTTTTATAAACCGTTGGCAAAGGTTTCCCCCAAATTGCAGATCCCGATCTCCTCTCCCCATTTGGACAGAGCCCTAATCTATTCGCTCCAGTGCTCTCGCGAACCCAATCCAACTCCACTGCTCTCACGAATCCGAACACCAGCACCCCCCATCCCAACAGGTACACCCCCATACGAATAGGTAAAATTTGATCTCAACCATATTGTTGTAGTTGTTTTAATGAATAGATTTTTTCCAGGTGTTGGTGGTTTAATTGATTATTGAAATTAATATCTAAATAGGATATTGTTTGTGTTTGTGAATACTTCTTTAATGTTTTTGTATTCTATGTTTGGAAGGAGAGTGTTCAAAACATGTAAATCCGAGTTGGGACGTTTACATGTTTTGGATAATGGATTGTGGGAATTATGGACTGTGTTCAAACCAATTTGATATGTTTTGGATAATGGATTGTGGGGGTAGGGGGTGTCCACGGGGGTGGGTGGGTTGTCCACGGGGGTGGGCGGGGGTGTCCACGGGGGTGGGAAAGGCTGTCCACTAGGTGGGCGGTGCTGTCTAGGGGGTGTGGGCTGTCCTGGGGGTCTGGGTGGGGTGTCCTGGTGGGGGAGGGGTGTGTGGGGTGTCCAGGGGGTGGTATGTCTAGGTGGTGGTGGTGGGGTTGCAGGGGAGGGGGGTGTGGGCTGTTTGGGAGGGTGGGCGGGGCTATCCAGGGGGGTACGTGGTGTCTAGGGGGGTACGGGGGTGGCGGGATGTCCACAAGGGTGGACGGGCTGTCCACGGGGGTGGTCGGGCTGTCAAGGAGGGGTGGGCGGGCTGTCCAGGGGGGGTGGGTGGGCTGGCCACGGGGGGTAGGGGTGTCTAGGGGGGTGGGCGGGCTATCCAAGGGGGTGGGGGCTATCCATAGGGAGAAGGGGTGTCGAGGGGGGTGGGTGGGCTGTCCACGGGGGTGGTTGGGCTGTCTAGGGGGTAGGGGGTGTCCACGGGGGTGGGCGGGGCTGTCCAGGGGGTGTGGGATGTCCTGGGGGTCTGGGTGGGGTGTCCTGGTGCGGGAGGGGTGTGTGGGGTGTCCAGGTGGGATGGTATGTCTAGGTGGTGGTGGTGGGGTTGCAGGGAAGGGGGTGTGGGCTGTTTGGGAGGGTGGGTGGGGCTATCCAAGGGGGGTACGGGGGTGGGCGGGCTCTCCACAAGGGTGGACGGGCTGTCCATGGGGGTGGCCGGGCTGTCAAGGAGGGGTGGGCGGGCTGTCCAGGGGGGGGTGGGTGGGCTGGCCACATGCGGTAGGGGTGTCCAGGGGGGTGGGCGGGCTATCCAAGGGGGTGGGGGGCTGTCCATAGGGAGAAGGGGTGTCGAGGGGGGTGGGTGGGCTGTCCACGGGGGTGGTTGGGCTGTCTAGGGGGTAGGGGCGTCCACGGGGGTGGGTGGGTTGTCCACGGGGGTGGGCGGGGTTGTCCACGGGGGTGGGAAAGGTTGTCCACGGGGGTGGGCAGGGCTGTCCTGGGGGTGTGGGCTGTCCTGGGGGTCTGGGTGGGGTGTCCTGATGGGGGAGGGGTGTGTGGGGTGTCCAAGGGGGTTGGTATGTCTAGGTGGTGGTGGTGGGGTTGCAGGGGAGGGGGGTGTGGACTGTTTGGGAGGGTGGGTGGGGCTATCCCGGGGGGTACGGGGTGTCCAGGGGGGTACGGGGGTGGGCGGGCTGTCCACAAGGGTGGACGGGCTGTCCACGGGGGTGGTCGGGCTGTCAAGGAGGGGTGGGCGGGCTGTCCAGGGGGGTGGGTGGGCTGGCCACAGGGGGTGGTCGTGCTCTCGCGAACCCCCCATCCGAACATCATCGACCCCCGTGGACAACCCACCTTTTATCCCAAATTCTATAGATTTATACATTATTTTATTATATTATGTCTCAAATTATCTAAAATTTGTGTTTGATGTTCTTCACGTGACCTATCATAATTCCTTCTCATAATCTATAGTGATCATGGGAAGATCCCATGCATGATTCATGATCACTCAAATTATTCTGTAGATCATACATAATGGAAGCCTTACAGGATGTGAGATGATTATATCTTTGAAATCTACTCAGGTACCTGGTGAGGAAGTTCATATTAATTCAAAAAGGTAAATCGCATATGAGGATACCCTACTAATATGGTTATGGGATGAGGCATGCTCTGATGTGATAACACATTAAGTTCTTGTTGGTTTTACATTTTTTCAATAACACATTAGTATGTTTTTTTCACATGTGTAGTTGATACCATGATTATTTTCTTCCTTTATCATTTACATAAATGTATTTTCTATTAAAGTTCAATCCTATTTAATTGTTTATGACAAAATGACTTATATGAATTCTTTTTAAAGAATGGACAGAAGTTGGATGTATGAAACCGATCGTATCTAAAGCGATTTTGAAAACAATTTGGAGAGCTTTATAGATTTTGCATTTCACAGTGCTTCAGATAGTGGTCGCATACACTGCACATGTTCCAATTGTGTTGGTAGACCTTGGTTGAGTCGTGAAGAAGTCAGCTACCACATAACCAAAAATGGTTTTCAAGCAAACTACTTTGTGTGGTATCACAATGGGGAGAAAATGAAATCTCAAATTGGTGATGATCAAAATGAAAGGACTGGAATGGAGAATTTGTTAGATGATCAGTTTCCCTTTATTCGTCATCATGAAAAATAAAGGATTTCGACTCAAGAAGACATTGATATGAGGACATCTGATGCATCTAGTGAAAATGATGATATTGATAGGGTGAAAAAATTGAATGATGCTGCCACGACTCCAGTATATCGACAATGCGATAAAATGAAAAGGCTGGAATTTTTAATCCGATTGTTTCATGGAAAAACTATGTATGGGATTTCTAATACAGCAATCGATTACATTCTTACCCTCTTGAAGGATTTACTTCCAGATGATGCAGATATTCCCTCAAACCACTATATGGCATGGAAGTTAGTCGAAGAACTTGGATTTTCCAGAAACAAAATTCATGCTTGCCCGAAAGATTGCAGTTTATTCTGGGAAGAAACCGCTGAACGAAATGAATGTATAAAATGTGGCACATCCCGCTGGAAGTCAAAATCTGATGGAACACCATCCCGCGTTCCATAGAAAGTAATGTGGCACTTTCCATTGATCCCCAGACTCCAGAATCTTTTTATGCCTGATGACATATCAATAAAAATGAGATGGCATGATACCGAGAGAAAGAAGACTAATGATGAGTTGGTTCATCCTGCAGATGGATTTGCATGGCAGAGATTTGATGCTCGACATCCTGATTTTGCAGCTGGCGTGCGTAATGTGAGGCTGGGTCTTTCATGCGACGGTTTTAATCCGTTTGGGAAGATGCTTACTTCGCACAGCACATGGCCAGTTTTTATACACATTTATAATCTTCCCCCATGGTTGTGTATGAAAAAATCTTTCACTTTCATGAGTATACTCATATCTGGTCCTTCTGATCCCGGCATTGATATTGATGTATACATGCAACCTTTAATAAAAGAGTTGAAATTTCTTTGGGATGTGGGTGTGCGCACATACGATGCATGTTCGAAAGACATATTTCAGATGCGTGCTGCGCTTATGTGGACAATAAATGATTTTCCGGCTTATGCAATGATGTCTGGATGGAGCATGAAGGTAAAACTGTCATGTCCAGTTTGTATGAAGAATACACGATCCAGAAGACTGAAACATCGTTGTAGTTTCAGTTTTATGGGACATTGACGATTTTTTCCAAAGGATCATCCAAATAGAATGAATCGTCAAAGATTTGATAATACTATAGAGACCGATGATCCACCTCAGTGTATTTCTGGAACTGATGTGCTTAATGAATTGAAAGATTTCAGTTTTTCATTCGGGAAGGGTCAAATGAAATCTGGAAAGAGAAATAATGTTTCCATAGAAACCTGTTACAATTGGAGGAAGAGGAGTATCTTTTTTGATTTGCCTTATTGGTCAACCAATTTGCTACGTCATTGCTTAGACATAATGCATATTGAAAAGAATATATGTGAAATGTTGCTTTCAGTTCTTCTAAATGTCAAGGGGAAGACAAAAGATGATTTACGATCTCGACGTGACTTGGTTGATTGGGGAATCATACCAGAATTGCATCCTGTGCGTATCAGTGAAAATAAATGGCAACTTCCATGTGCTTCTTATGTGATGAAACCTACTGAAAAAAAACAATTTTTGGAAGTATTAGAGACTATTAGAGTTCCTGATGGATATTCAAGCAACATATCTAAACGGGTCAACAGAAGAGAGTTGAAGCTAAAATCTTTGAAGACTCATGATTATCACGTTCTACTGCATGAGTTGCTTCCAATAGCAATCCATCATCTTTTGTCCAATAATGTAAGGGTGGGTGTTATTCGATTGTGCCATTTGTTTAGAGATCTTTGTGCTAAGAAGTTTTCCAAGTCTTTCTTGCAAAAAATGTTGACAGATGCCCCATTAATTTTGTGTGAGTTGAAGAAAATATTTCCCCCATCATTTTTCACATGCATGCTGCATTTGACTGTCCATATTCCAACTGAAATACTTCTCGGAGGACCTGTTTCTTTTCGTTGGATGTATCCAACTGAAAGAAATATGTTCACATTAAAGTCTTATGTTCGAAACAATAATCATCCCGAAGGTTCTATCGTGAACGGTTACTTAGCTCAAGAATGTATGGATTTCTGTTCAATGTATTTGTCTGATATTACTACAAGAATGAACAGACCAATGAGAAATGAAGAAGAACAATATGAGCAAATTGAACCCAGTTTTCCATCACTTCCTCAAACAGGAGGAATTCCTGGATCATATACATTGAATACATTAAGCCATGAAGAGCGGGAGATGGCACATCGCACAGTTTTGTTCAACTGTGATTTGTTCGATGACTATATCAGGTAACAAAATTGAATATTTATATCTTACATATATATCTGTTAAACTATTCATATTTTTTTATCTACAGGGAACATAAAACAATGATAAATAGGAAGCATCGTTCTTTATCTTTGAGAATGAGAGAGACTTTGTAGAGCAAATAGTTTTCTGCTTGGTTAAAATTGAAGGTAAAAATATTACTGTTAAAAATTAATTATTTCAATATTTACTTAAGTTTAAATGTCATTTATATTGTAGGTATTGAGTTTGTCTGCTGACTCTGTCTCTGAGGAAATAAGAGCTTTGGCTTTTGGTCCTAATACCGTGGTTCGTGACTGTAAATCAATTGTTATCAATGGGTACAGATTTATTGTCAATGAATGAGCCAAAAACATAAGAACACAACATGATGGTATTATGGTTACTGCCACAACATATTGTTATGCCAGTGCATCAGATAGTAGACCGCGACTTGAAAATGTGGGTTATTATGGAGTTGTTTAGAAAATAATAATATTGTATTATTACTCTCATGGACGAGTCACAATGATGAAATGCCATTGGTTTGATTCGATGACGAGACATGGCACATTTATTGATGATTGTGGATTTCGAGTAATTAATATGACCCGCACTCTTGCTACTGAAGAACCATATGTGTTGGCATCAATGGCTAAACAAGTTTTTTATGTCAAAGATCAACTTCAACCTGAATTTGGTGTCATAGTTGAAGTAATTCCAAGACATATTTTTGATGATGCTGATGATGGAATTGACACTGTCCCTATTGCCATTGGAACCAATCCATTTATTTCTTTTGATGACTCTAATAGCTCAATTGTCAGATTTGATTGTGAACCTGAAGTTGTGGTTGGAAATATATAGAATCATTCATCCATGTTCTCAATTCTTTTGGTTTACCTCGAGTTGGGTTGTTAAGGTTGGTAATATTCATATTTATTTAGTATTGATCACAAATATGTTTTAGCTGACTTGACCGTTATGTGAATTTTCAATGTTTATTGGTTGCTGTTTTATTTGAATTGCATTTTCTAATTTGGAATTGAACTGTATTCAAACCAAATCAAACAATATTTATAACTTGGTGAACATTACAACTTGTATGTTTTATTAAATTCATTCAAGCTCTTCTAAAACAATTGATAGCTAAATTACCAATGAATCCCCTCATTCCCTCATATATTTAGTTTTTTGGTTTACACATTAATTTTCTTTTTCTAATTAATTACATATTTGTTTTCAAATGCAGGAAATGCAGCCAATTGAAGAGAGACGAAGATAAAAAAATGGCGGAGAACAATCGTCGGATGGAGGAGATGGGCATTCCACCATTAGTGTCTACAGTGAGTACTTTATTTCAAATATATATATATATATATATATATATATATATATTTACAGAATATATAATGTCATGTG
This sequence comes from Viscum album, assembly GCA_963277665.1. Taxonomy (NCBI): domain Eukaryota; kingdom Viridiplantae; phylum Streptophyta; class Magnoliopsida; order Santalales; family Viscaceae; genus Viscum; species Viscum album. The sequence continues at coordinate 2,029,469,807 of OY728133.1, forward strand.
ATTAATTTTTTTTGTAAACTTTTTTGTAGGATCCACCATTACGTCGACAGTTATTCGACAAGAAGCCTAGTACTGGTCCTAGTACTCAGGCCGGTGGTACGAGGAGGGTTCATACCAGAGGTGGACGTAGAGCTACGCGTGCCCGAATAGACCCTGCCTCTCCCACTGACATTTCAGCCTTCCCACATTCTGATCCCGGTGTGTCGTTAGGGACACACGGGGTATTTAGGCCTCCCATGTTTTCGCTACCTTCTGCATCTTCTACCCCATCATTTTCACATCCCATGATGATTCCCACTCCCCAGTCCGCATCAGGTCATACAGCTGTTCCATCTTCTTTTCCTTCTACTTCTGTCTCTCTGAGCTTTTATATTCCATCGTCTTCGACTCCTGTTCCACCAGAGGGTGTTCCATCAGTTTCTGTGGATCCAGCGCCACTCATTTATCAGACTAGCGCAGGTATATTTATAAAACCCTAACAAATTTTTATAGCAATATTTATTTTAATTATAACATGTTTTGATAAAAATATTTGTTTTTCTTTCATGACAGATACATCTACTGATAGGAGGCGGGGGTGGGGCCGTACACGCATGCGTTCGGTGTGGAACCGTCGCACACAGGTTATGGTGGAATATAATGAAGACAATCAGATGGTTGAGAAAACAGGGCAGCAATGTCGGAGTTTTCTGGCGACGCTTGCCAAATACTCCGACATCATTCCCGTCAGCCCGCTATTGTGGAGACATTTGCCACATGAGGTCAAAGATAGAGCTTGGGTAGAGATATGGGTAAAAAATCTGTTGTATTTAATGCCATGAATTATTTTTGTATTTATATGAATTAATATTTTGATTTCAGATTCGATTTAATTTTCCTGATGGTGAGGGTGCACGACTGGAACGTCTAAAGGATTTAGGTGAGCTTTGGAGAGCCTACAAGAATGAGTTGTATATTGGCTGGCGTGCTAGAGTTGGCACTGAGTTAGAGGTGGTACCAGTCGTGGATGAATTGTCCTATAGAGCAGTATCGTCAGATGATTACTCATTGGACGAGTACCCAGTTTAAGGTATGAATTACATTTGATGTATTTAAATAATAACTTTCAAGTTTTTCATTAATATTATCCTTTGAATTATCGAATTTTATTTAGGAATCATCTGGAAAAAATAAGAAAAACATTGATGCAAAAAAATACCTCCATACACTCGGACGCACGACGATGCCGGATCATGAGAGGCAGCAGGTATGACAATTGTTTATAAGTTTTCTTTACGACATACATTTTCTTTTGTTTCCTCAATTATTTAATCATTTGCTAAAGTTTTTATATAACTTTTGTTTTCAATGTCATTGTAGAGGCAAGTACAAAATATTGAAGGACGTGTGCCTCGAGCAAAACTGTTTTGCTCGAGTAGACGAAAAAAGGATGGAAGTGCTATCAACGAAGTGACTCAGCAGCAGATTGTAAGTTTTAATCTGTTGATTTTATATTTTAATATCTATTTCGTAACTTAATAATATATTTATATTTGTAACAGGATGCTTTAGAGGCCCTCGATGCCCAAGAAGCAGACAATTTTGGGCCATCTGATCACTTACATCAGGTGTTGGGAGAGGATCATTCTGGCAGAGTACGTTTCCGACCTAGGATAGCCCCGAAGAGGTATTGGCCTGCCTCAGGTACGAGTTGTAGTGCCACCGAGCTGCAGCAAGTTAGGGCACAGGCAGAACAGGCTGAGAAAAGGGCCACAGAGACGGCAGAACAGTCTGCTAGGGCAAACAGTGCATTTATGAAATTTATTGAAGTTCTACGTCCAACACTTCCAGCAGAGGCCAGCCCAGCGATTGATGAATACATTTCGTCAATACATTCTATATATGGTGCACCAGGTGGTAGTTCCAGTGGTGGTCAGGCCGATGTCCAGCTTGAAGATGATGATGGTGAGGAGTCTGATGCGGAAGAGGAGGAGATGAGGAGGGTGAGGAGGAGGGCGAAGGCGAGGAGGAAGGCGCTGTGGAGGGTGAGGACGATGAGGAGGACGATGATGAGGGTCATGATGATGATGATGATGGTGATGCTGATGCTGATGTGGGACATATTAATCCGTTACATTTTTGACTTATATTACTGAGATTTGATGTTTAATCTATTCTAGTTGTTGGTTTTATCTAGACTCGTAGTATAGTATTGGAGTTGAGTTATTTTTATATACTGTCTGTTTTTATGGATGTTGTTGTCTTTTAGTGGTTGTGTGTTTGAGAACTCCCTGGACAACCCCCCTCATTCTTGGACCCTGGACAACCCCCCCCCCCTCCCCCTTGGACCTCGAACACCCCCCAAACACCCCCCGGATAGCCCCGTGGACAGCCCCCTGGACAGCCCCCCGTACAGCCCCCAACCCTCCACCCTGGACCCCGGATAGCCCCCCGGACAGCCCACCGGACAACCCCCCCCCCCCACCCACCCTCCCCCTTGGACCCCGGACAACCCCCCGGACAGCCCCCTGAACAACCCCGGACAACCCCCTAAACAACCCCTGAACAACCCCCTGAACAACCCTCGGACAGCCCCCTGAACAACCCCGGACAACCCCCTGAACAACCCCCAAACACCCCCCGGACAGACCCCGCACAGCCCCCCCACCCTCCTCCATGGTCCCCGGACAGCCCCCCGGACACCCACCGGACAGCCCCCCCGGACAGCCCCCACGGACAGCCCCCTGGACAGCCCCCCGTACAGCCCCCAACCCTCCACCCTGGACCCTGAATAGCCCCCCGGACAGCCCCCCGGACAACCCCCCCCCCCCCCCACCCTCCCCCTTGGACCCCGGACAACCCCCCAAACACCCCCCGGACATCCCCCTGAACAACCCCGGAAAACCCCCTGAACAACCCCTGAACAACCCCTGAACAACCCCCTGAACAACCCCCAGACAACCCCCTGAACATCCCCGGACAACCCCCTGAACAACCCCCAAACACCCCCCGGACAGACCCCGCACAGCCCCCCCCCCCCCCCCCACCCTCCTCCTTGGTCCCCGGACAGCCCCCCGGACACCCACCGGACAGCCCCCCCCGGACAGCCCCCCGGACAGCCCCTCCACCTTCCTTAATTTCATTAGCTCTAAAATGATTCATAGCACGATCAACTAAAATCTAATCCATACTAAATATGATATAAAAATATTCTATATGAATTTCCATAAGATTTTAAGTGAAAACAAAAAGTGACATACGAAAAACTGACCAAACGCATTCGAAATGTGTTGATGCTTTAGGAAAACGATCCAAGGGTCATATGTGACGTGTACGAATCAACCCCGCCTCAATCCGAGGCGCGGTGTGGTCGGAACAACTCAAAGCGTATGTCTTTTGTTTCCAAAGGACATCATTTTAAGTGAATAACATCAACTGGCATACGGAAAACCGGCCAAACGCATTCGGATTGTGTTGATACTTTAAGACAACGATCCATGGGTCATTTGAGACGTGTACGAGTCAACCCCGCCTAAATCCGAGATGTTGTGTGGTCGGTACCACTCTAAGTGACTTTCTTTTGTTTAAAATGGACAGTATTTTAAGTACATACGGAAAACCGACCAAACGCATTCGGTTTCTGTTGAAACTTTCGGAGAAAGATCCATGGGTCATATGTGACGTGTACGAGTCAACGCCACCTCAATCCGAGTCGCGGTGTGGCCGACACCACTCAAAGTGTCTCTATTTTGTTTAAAATGGACTTCATTTTTAGTGAAAACAAAAAATGACATACGGAAAACCGACCAAACGCATTCGGTTTCTGTTGAAACTTTGGGAGAACGATACATGGGTCATATGTGACGTGTACGAGTCAACGCCACCTCAATCCGAGGCGCGGTGTGGCCGACACCACTCAAAGTGTCTCTATTTTGTTTAAAATGGACAGTATTTTGGCCGTTAATGGGACCAGAACTGCGTTGTCGGTCATCGCAGGCACATGGCACGTCCGATTGACGTTCCATCTGCGCGTACACATCACGAATAATAATTAGAATGTTTCACGGTGGTTTCCGGTCAATCCGAGGTCGTCCGCTATGAATTTGACCGTTGGACGCCCGTTTTGGCCGTTTATGACACCAGAACTGCGTTGTCGGTCACCGCGGGCACACGGCACGTCTGATTGACGTGTCGTCTGCTCGACCACTTCATAAATCACTCTCCCGTATTTTTCGTCTGATTTCAGGCCATTCCGACTTCGTTCGGCCCGTTTGGACCCCCCTCACGCGCGTTTACGAAGCGCACGCATCACTTAAAACACGAATATTGAGCCGTACCGCGCAAACCGCACGTCCGATTGACGTTCCGTCTATGCGTACAAGTTACGAATAATAATTAGAATGTTGCACGGTGGATTCAGGTCAATCCGAAGTCATCTTCTATGAATTTGACCGTTGGACGCCCGTTTTGGCCGTTTATGACACCAGAACTGCGTTGTCGGTCACCGAGGGCACACGGCACGTCCAATTGACGTGTCGTCTCCTCGACCACTTCAGAAATCACTCACCCGTATTTTTTGTCTGATTTCAGGCCATTCTAAAATCATTCGGCCCGTTTGGACCACCCTCACGCGCGTTTATGAAGCGCGCGCATCACTTAAAACACGAATATTGAGCAGTACCGCGCAAACTGCACGTCCGATTGATGTTCCATCTACGCGTACACGTCACGAATAATAATTAGAATGTTTCACGGTGGTTTCAGCTCAATCTGAGGTCGTCCGCTATGAATTTGACCATTTGACGCCCGTTTTGGCCGTTTATGACACCAGAACTGCGTTGTCGGTCACCGCGGGCACACGGCACGTCCGATTGACGTGACGTCTGCTCGACCACTTCAAAAATTACTCTCCCGTATTTGTCGTCTGATTTCAGGCCATTCCGACTTCGTTCGGCCCATTTGGACCCCCCTCACACGCGTTTACGAAGCGCGCGCATGACTTAAAACACGAATATTGAGCCGTACCGCGCAAACTACTCGTCTGATTGACGTTCCTTCTACGTGTATAGGTCACGAATAATAATTAGAATTTTACACGGTGGTTTCAGGTCAATACGAGGTCGTCCGCTATGAATTTGACCGTTAGACGCCCGTTTTGGCCGTTTATGACACCAGAACTGCGTTGTCGGTCACCGCGGGCACACGGCACGTCCGATTGATGTGCCGTCTGTTCGACCACTTCATAAATCACTCTCCCATATTTTTCATCTGATTTCAGGCCATTCCGACTTTGTTCGGCCCGTTTGGCCCCCCTCACGCGCGTTTACGAAGCGCACGCATCACTTAAAACATGAATATTGAGCCGTACAGCGCAAACCGCACGACCGATTGATGTGCCGTCTATGCGTACACGTCACGAATAATAATTAGAATGTTGCACGGTGGTTTCAGGTCAATCCGAGGTCGTCCGCTATGAATTTGACCATTGGACGCCCGTTTTGGCCGTTTATGACACCAGAACTACGCTGTCGGTCACCGCGGGCACACGGCACGTCCGATTGACGTTCCGTCTGCTCGACCACTTCATAAATCACTCACCCGTATTTGTCTTCTGATTTCAGGCCATTCCTAAATCGTTCGGCCCGTTTGGACCACCCTCACGCGCGTTTACGAAGCGCGCGCATCACTTAAAACACGAATATTGAGCCGTACCGCGCAAACCGCACGTCCGATTGACGTGTCGTCTGCGTGTACACGTCCCGAATAATAATTAGAATGTTTCACGGTGGTTTCAGCTCATTCTGAGGTCGTCCTCTATGAATTTGACCGTTTGACGCCCGTTTTGGCCGTTTATGACACCAGAACTGCGTTGTCGGTCACCGCGGGCACACGGCACGTCCGATTGACGTTCCGTCTGCTCGACCACTTCATAAATCACTCTCCCGAATTTTTCGTCTGATTTCAGGCCATTCCGACTTCGTTCGGCCCGTTTGGACCCCCCTCACGCGCGTTTACGAAGCGCGCACATCACTTAAAACATGAATATTGAGCCGTACCGCGCAAACCGCACGTCCGATTGACGTTCCGTCTACGCATACAAGTCACGAATAATAATTAGAATGTTTCACGTTGGTTTCAGGTCAATCCGAGGTCGTCCGCTATGAATTTGACCGTTGGACGCCCGTTTTGGCCGTTTATGACACCAGAACTACGTTGTCGGTCACCGTGGGCACACGGCACGTCCGATTGACGTTCCGTCTGCTCGACCACTTCATAAATCACTCACCCGTATTTGTCGTCTGATTTCAGGCCATTTCGAAATCGTTCGGCCCATTTGGACCACCCTCACGCGCGTTTACGAAGCGCGCGCATCACTTAAAACACGAATATTGAGTTGTACCGCGCAAACCGCACATCCGATTGATGTGCCGTCTGCGCGTACACATCACGAATAATAATTAGAATGTTTCACGGTGGTTTCAGCTCAATCTGAGGTTGTCCGCTATGAATTTGACCGTTTGACGCCCGTTTTGGCCGTTTATGACACCAGAACTGCGTTGTCAGTCACCGCGGGCACACGGCACGTCCGATTGACGTGACTTCTGATCAAACACTTCAGAAATCAATCACCCGTATTTGTCGTCTGATTTCAGGCCATTCCGACTTCGTTCGTCTCGTTTGGACCCCCCTCACGCGCGTTTACGAAGCGCGCGCATCACTTAAAAGACGAATATTGAGGCGTACCGCGCAAACCGCACATCCGATTGACGTGCCGTCTGCGCGTACACGTCACGAATAATAATTAGAATGTTTCACGGTGATTTCAGCTCAATATGAGGTCGTCCGCTATGAATTTGACCGTTGGACGCCCGTTTTGGCCGTTTATGACACAAGAACTGCGTTGTCGGTCACCGCGGGCACATGGCACGTCCGATTGACGTGCTGTCTGCTCGACCACTTTATAAATCACTCTCCCGTATTTGTATTCTTATTTCAGGCCATTCCGACTTCGTTCGGCCCGTTTGGACCCCCCTCACGCGCGTTTACGAAGCGCGCGCATCACTTAAAACACGAATATTGAGTCGTACCGCGCAAACCGCACGTCTAATTAACGTGCCGTCTACGCGTACACGTCAAAAATAATAATTAGAATGTTGCACGGTGGTTTCAGCTCAATCCGGAGACGTGGTGTGGCGGCACCACTCAAAGTGTCCGTCTTTTGTTTCAAAATGACGTCATTTTAAGTGAAAATCATCAACTGACATACGGAAAACCGACCAAACGCATTCCGAATCTGTTGATAATTTATCCCAACAATCCATGGGTCATATGTGATGTGTACGAGCCAACCCGGGATTAATTTGAGTCACGGTGTGGCCAGGATAAGTCTAAGTGACTCTCTTTTGTTTAAAATGGACACCATTTTAAGTACATACGGAAAAATGACCAAACGGATTCGGTTTCCGTTGAAACATTAGGAGAACGATCCATGGGTCATATGTGATGTGTACGAATCATCCCCGCCTCAATCCGACATGCGGTGTAGCTGACACGACTCAAAGTGTCCGTCTTTTGTTTCAAAAGGACGTCATTTTAAGTGAAAGGCATCAACTGACATACGGAAGAATGACCAAATGCATTCGGATTCTATCGATACTTTAGCACAACTATCCATGAGTCATATGTGACGTGTACAAGTCAACCCCGTCTTAATCCGAGATGTGGTGTGGCTGACACCGCTCTAACTCTGTCTCTTTTGTTTAAAATGGACATGATTATAAATGAAAAGAACAACTGGCATACGCAAAACCGACCAAACGCATTCATAATCTTTTTATAATTTATCACAACGATCCATGGGTCATATGTGACATGTATGAGCCAACCCGAGATGAATCTGAGTCGCAGTGTGGTCAGGATTAGTCTAAGTGTCACTCTATTGTTTAAAATGGACAATATTTTAAGTACATATGGAAAACCGACCAAACGCATTCGGTTTCCATTTAAACTTTAGGAGAACGATACATGGGTCATATGTGACGTGTACGAATCAACCCCGCCTCAATTGGAGACGCAGTGTGGTCGGCACCACTCATAGTGTCCGTCTTTTGTTTCAAAAGGACGTCATTTTAAGTGAAAAACATCAACTGGCATACGGAAAACCGACCAAACGCATTCGGATTGTGTCGATACTTTAGCACAACGATCCATGGGTCAAATGTGACGTGTACGAGTCAACCCCGCCCCAATCTGAGGTGCAGTGTGGCCGGTATCACTTAAGGTGTATGTATTTTGTTTAAAATGGACATCATTTGAGGTAAAAATATATGGTATAGAAAAAACCGATCAAATTATGAATTGAATTTCGGATTCCACATATAATTGTCATCTAAATTTTAAATTGAATTCTATATGAATTATGTACATTTATAATTAAGTTGTGAATTCTAATTTAATTTTCATCTAAGTGTGGTCGGTACCACTCTAAGTGACTTTATGTTGTTTAAAATGGACAACATTTTAAGTACATACGGAAAACTGACCAAATGCATTCGGTTTCCATTGAAACTTTAGGAGAACGATCCATGGGTTATATGTTATGTGTACGAGTCAACGCCAACTCAATCTGAGGCATGATGTGGCCGGCACAACTCAAAGTGTATGTCTTTTGTTTCAAAAGGACATCATTTTAAGTGAAAAACATCAACTGACATACGGAAAACCGGCCAAACGCATTCGGATTGTGTTGATACTTTAGGAAAATGATCCATGGGTCATTTGAGACGTGTAAGAGTCAGCCCCGTCTAAATTCGAGATGCGGTGTGGCCGGTACCACTCTGACTGTGTCTCTTTTGTTTAAAATGGACAAGATTATAAGTGAAATAAACAACTGACATATGAAAAACTGACCAAACGCATTCGGAATCTGTTGAAAATTTAGGACAACGATTCATGGGTCATATGTTACGTGTGCGAGTCAACCACGCCTCAATCCGAGTCACATTTTGGCCGAGACCACTCTAAGTGTATCTCTTTTCTTTAAAATGGACTACATTTTAAATTCATACGGAAAACCAACCAAACGCATTCTGATTGTGTTTATATTTTAGCACAACAATCCATGGGTCATTTGTGATGTGTACGAGTTAACCCCGCCTCAATACGAGGCGCGGTGTGGCCGACACCATTCAAAGTGTCTCTCTTTTATTTAAAAAACACTTCATTTTAAGTGAAAACAACAACTAACATACGGAAAACCGACCAAACGATTTCAGAATATGTTGATACTTTAGGAAAACGATCAATGAGTCATTTGTGACGTGTACGAGTTAACCTCACCTCAATCTGAGGCACAGTGTGACCGGTATCAATCCAGATGTATGTATTTTGTTTAAAATGGATATCATTTCTATTAAAAATATATGGTATATGAAAAACCAATCAAATTATGAATTGAATTCCGGATTCCACATATGATTGTCATCTAAATTTTAAAATGAATTCTAAATGAATTATGTATGTTTATAACTATGTTATGAATTCTACTTTAATCATGGATGTGTATATTTTCAGGATGCATTATATGTGTTGGTTGGTTGGTTTGCATTATTTGTATGTGTTGGTTTGTTCTCTATATGTATGCATTATATGTGTTACAGGTACAATAATTGGATTGAAAAATGAATTGAAAACGAGGGAATAATTGGATTGAAAATTGAATTGAAACCGAGACCTGCTGTGCAAATTGCAGGCTGTTGTGCAATTTGCACAGCAAAGCCTATGCCAACGGTTTGAAAACCGTTGGCATAGGCTCTATGTAGCTGTTTTTACCAACGGTTCAAGGAACTGTTGGTAAAAACAACCTATCCCAACGGTTTGAAACCGTTGGGATATCCTGTTGAATGATTATTTTTTCCAACGGTTCTAAGAACCGTTGGTAAAAACCTTTCCCAACGGTTTGTAAACCGTTGGGAAAGAATTTCTCTGTTGATTTCCCAACAGTCCAAACCGTTGGGAAAGGCCTTTCCCAACGGTTTGGCAGAACCATTGGGATAGGTTTATTTTTTCTAACCTATCCCAACGGTTCTCTGTAAACCGTTGGGAAAAGCCTTTCCCAACGGCTTACTTCCCCACGGTTTGCATAACCGTTGGTATAACATATACCAACGGTTCTGCAGCCTTTCCCAATGGTTCTAAACCGTTGGGAAATGCTGGATTTCCAGTAGTGTTCCTTCTAAGATGATACCTGGGAATCCTTTCTTATAGTCATGATCATGATACCACCAACACTTACCACCACCCTGGACAGTGATAACCTTTAAAGTGCCCATCTATTTTTCATTAAACCGAAATACCATAAGAATAAGCATCACTAGTTATTATATAACAATATGGAGATCCTCCAATACATATATTTGGTTTCATCGATAGAGAGCCTCTAATATATATATATATATATTTAAATTAATTAAATACCTCTTATATTTAGTAGATATTCACACTAATGAATGTGAGCGACCGATTACTAGAATGAGGGTAGCTAGTCCCATATTGAGATTTGAGATGGATACATGAATGCATATTAGATCTATAAGATACTCACAAAGAATTGAATAATTCCCCCTAATATGGTGAGATGAGTCTGGCCTCTCATCCTCTAGACCAAACGACATTCCAAAGTGTCACAAGAAAATTCCAATTGGGTTTCTACCTTTGAAAAGCAGGTCATTAATGAGTCAAAATATTGAGACAAAGTTGCATCAGAATTTTCCATTTATAATAAAAAATGCAAAAAATAGTAAACCCAATATAAATCTTTAAATAACCAGGATAACTAAGTTTCCTAGAGTTTCAGTCGATTTTTCTTTGTGGGTTTCATGTAGAAAATGGTAAAAAAAACATTTATCCTTTAAAAATGAAATGGGTTGGTCAAAAATGTGAATGCTTACAGTACTACACTTATGATTTCTTTTCTTTTCTGTGTTCTTTTATTTTAGGTTCACTTTAAAATGCTTTAATTTTATCAAATTAAATGCAATCATTATGTAGTAGAAGCTCTTATGCATTATATTCCACAAAATATGTGGCCCTCTTAACTCAAAGGACATTTTCACCCACCAATGCCTCTAGAACAAAGTGGTGAATGCATTGGTGATAGAATGTCATCATAATGGTACAATTCTAGTCTCAGAGGTTTCACACAAGTAACTCTAGGAACTGAAGCCTCACATTTTATCCCACTAAAGGAATTTTGTGGTGAAGCTAGTGGTGCCCATCGTCACCTCAAATTTTTTGGGATCCTTTACCAAGAGTTGAAAATACATATTTCTCCCATATTAGTAAAAAATAAAGAGGTTAGCCACAACCATACCATTATATATATATATATATATTTAGGAGTGATCCTACCACTCACCATCTCTATCAGAAATGTTGTAAAACCCTAGATCCGTATAGTTACATTAAGAAGGCTTCTCATGGGATCTTCATCTTGAACACTCAGACCTAGTAACTTTGAATTCGGTTTCACCCCAGAAATGAAACTTATGGATAGTGTAAAATCAAAAATATTTCTTCCCTTAGGATGAGATTTGTTAGCATGTCTTAGAGGAAGAGTAAGAACATAACCCTTCTCATTCCAACCAAGGTTTCTAGTGAACTCTACTGGCGTCAGGTGTATAAAATCAGATCATGGAAGTGACTATGGGTAGTCCAATATACCTGACCCTACATATGAATTCTATTAGTATATACCAAAAAATATTGGAGGAAATGAGTGTGTACATATTCCCACTAACACTTAATAATAGACCTATATTATTATTCCTATTACAAAAGCCCATAAAAACGTCTTGGGGGAAATGGATTAATAGGATTATGTTATTTCCCATTACCTAATTTTTTTACCATATCCTAGAAATGAAAATAAAAGATGGTGGTCATCATATCCCAGTGATTACCCAAGAGTGTCCCCATATACCAACACATTATAATATGGAATATATTTTTAGTATATATAGGAAACAACTCTAGAGAATTATCATATACTAACTCCAATTTAGAAGGACCATTGGAATATTCTGATAGGAACATAGTAGTGGGATCATATTTACACATATTTTGAAGAGGTATTTCATTAAATTCTAGTATAGGCTCATAACTAGTTTCATATTCCTACTCACTTTTATCTTATGGAAGATCAAAGTTGGGTCTTAAAAAATACTGAAACGTGAGAACATATTCTTGCTTGATCTGAAGGAACCTATCCTCATATTCTTGTGGAAAAATAATAAATAGACCCATATTACTATATCATCTTAAGGATATCATCAGCTGTCTTCATCAAGGACATTTGGATCACCCAAGAAGTCTCTGATCCAAGAATTTTTCCAATCTTCACCAAAGAGTGAAACTAAAAGGAGACCTCTCCAAAGTCAAATAATAATCCCAAGAGTAGGTACATATTCCTTCAATTATCTAAACTGATATTCTTCATTACCTAAAACACATGTCTATAGTATCCTGAGAGTCTACTAACTCATCACTATAAAATGAGAGATCCTTAGATGGTGAGGTAAACCCTATAATATTCTGATCAATGGTTTTGGAGGTCCTCCCAGATCACTTTATATGAAGTTTATCCCCATAACACTTTCCACAAAGGTCCTCCTTGTCATGAATGCTCGTGGGATTTAGAAAAGTTTCTAGTTATTTCTTATTTTACACACCAAACATGACTCACGTTATCTTAGAGGTCCTAGTAAATCACTTTAACTATCATTTTTGAGGTGAAACATATTTATATAATATAAAATCACATCCAAGTTTCGGGATTTTGAATTAAATTACATATGTCTAATGTATATGACTCCTTTTAGACATTTGAGGGGACCTATTAGTGATACCCCTTCCTTTACGTGATATCAATATTTATGTAAGAGTTTATTGGTGTATTGATAGATTTTCTAAAAAAATTCCCTTAATCAATAACTATGAGTGACTTGATTCCCATCATTAAAGGACACATAGTGATTCTTATATCTCTAATCCTAAACCTAGATGAAAATATTATCAACTATGAATGCCTAATTTAACCTTAAGTTGTAGGTCCCCCATATTTATTGAGCCTTCTTAATGGACCTCTCATGTGGTTAAACATGATTCTATCCTCCTAAACTTGAGTTTAATCTATGTAGAAGAGTCCTGATAAATAAATTTGTGTTTCTTGATTCCTCTTATTATTGGATATGTAGTAAATCCAAGAATTATTTCAAAAAAAATGACCATCTCTTATGTATGATCCAAATCTAATAAATATCCCACTCAAGAACTGTGCATGTATTTATTCCTACCTTTGTAGGATATGTAGTGATAATCGAATCCCTTAACTTAAGAATAGTCACAACTTCAAATCAAACCCTAGCTTGTCCTTGTCTTTATTACAATGATTTATCTCTTCTACTGACAAGTGTTCAAACTAATTGTATTTTTTCTTATGTTTGGCCAAACAAAAGGATCATATTATACGATTAGTCACTAGAGACATGTTTCTATAAAAAATAATCATATCTTCAGATGTGTCATCTTTTACCCATACCTTACAAACTTGACATTGAGATGAGGCTTTTTTTATTATGCACAAGTCATTTAATTTTTAATGTGAACTATATTTATGTCCCTATGGTATGATATTAAAATATTTTATGTGAGAACTTATCGCATGATTTTAAATTATGTGACACCCGAGTCCTCGTCACGTGACATTAAATTTCATGACATATGGTCTATAATGCATGAATGTTAAATTCCCCAAAGTGGACTATGTTACACAACCTAATGTTTTTATATGAGAGTATGATTCATCTAGGAGATCAATAGCTGCTAGTTCCATATCCATGGCCCCATGGTGATATGAAAATTCATCCTTCTTTTCTCTAGAATGAGTTCATTTCCCATGTCATATTTTGTCTAATAGACCTCTACCAAAATGATTTTATTTTCAATTTCATGTGACCTATATCTGTTTGAGAGTGAATTGTATAATCAAGAACTATTTGTGGCTTGATTTTTATTATTTCAAGAAACTTAGTGACTATTGAATCATAAATTCTAGACTCAACCATAGACCATCACCCATTTTTAGTCTTTCCCAATGAGATATTGTATCCTAACCATGTTCAACTTAGGTCTATAATTTTACCGTTTCTGTTTTTGAATATCCCCTTCCATATGTCACACTTCATGTCTCAAGTTTCAAGAATTTCCATAAATCTTTAACGGTCATCAGTAATGTGTGTATCCATCTTCAAAGTGAACCTCTGATTGCCTCTACATACATACCCCAATATGGGCCCTACAGAGGTTCCCCCAATATGGAATTTCAATAGAGGCATGTTTTCTCCCTAATAAAAAGATCTTATAATATTAATGAATTTTATGTATCATAATGGAACCTATTTTTGGATATGTTCATAGTTCATCCATTGCATACATGTCCAATATTAGCACTCCTAGTTCAGAAACACTGAGTCATGATTTAAAGCTTCATCATTTTTTATTTAAACAGTTTTGGTACATTTTTTACCATTGAAACCTAATTGGTTTATTTCTTCATACTTCCCCATCAAATTTGGTCAAAGAACCATGACCTTAGACTATGTTCACTCACCCTTGACATAATTTATATTATCATTGGGATCTTCATTTACATTGATTTCTATTATGAAATTTCAAGATGAATTATCCCACCTTCAATTTTATCTAGCATCATGAACTTAAACTGGGTATATATGCCTTCATTATAGATAGAATGTTCCAATAGAAATGGTCACCCATTCACATTTTGTTAAATTTTTCCTTAAAACATGTTAGATTGTTTGGCACTTTTATTCAATTATCATGACCTTAAACTCTATACACCACTCTGAGATAGCCTATACTAATTATAATTTGTCATTCATGCAGAGTTTAATTTTATTTTTCCCATGATTAGATTAACTATCTCACCTTTTGGCCAAATATATTTGGGATAAAATGAAAGCCCTCACAAGTTCAAATTAAATGTCCTTAAATGGATAGTGAATGATACATGAAACTTGTCAGGTCAAAACCCTGTAATAGGTGAATTGATAAAAATTCAATCCCCAACTCTCTTAACTTCCCACTATTGGGGATTCCTAAAAAAATAGAGAAAAAATAAAAATGTTATATAGTTCCTAGTACCCACTATGTGGCCCAAGAAAATGACGGTCCATTCTCATTGGACACAATGGTTTAGGAAAAATTTAAAGAAAAAACATATCATATCTCTTCACCTTGATAGTGTATTCAATACACAATGTTGTAACTTTTATAGTACTTAATGTCTCCTTGAATAAGTTATTTTCTACAAAACAGGTGGAGGTACTACTCCTCGTACTCTTGGTGGGTGAATATTATGAACAAGTTCATGGGTATAGGTTTGGTTGCTCAGATGATGGTTGAAAAGAGGATTGATCATCGAAACAAGCATGTTACAACCCAACTCAAATATCCTAGTTTTCTATCTGCATGAAAGAATCCTATATTTTGATAATAATAACTATGATTATTAAATCATATATGGGTATATGAATTTAGAATTACATGAAAATCAGTGACCCATTCATATATGATACAAGAACCTTTTACATTTTCCCTAGAATGAGTGCCTTGAAGCTCTAGTTTAACAAGTTATCAAATTTATGGTGTATGGATATATCAATCATCATACTAACACTCGGATTACTTTCCTAAAATCCAAACTCAAACATCCTTAAAACCATTTCCCCAAATCCCAAAAACAATCCTCAAAGGCACCTAACATCAAATTTCACACCTATGATAAACCTGGATTTGATACCAATATAACATGACCCAACCCACTTAGGCCCCAAATAAAATGGTAGTAAGTGGAGTGTATTACTCCAAGATCAAATACAATAGGTTGAGGGCAGGTTAATATCACTTAGTAAGAATATCACCCAATATGGGTGGCCTTATACTAGTAAACCTATACAAAAACACACATATCCACTGATGATAATGTGACACCCACAGGGTCACCTGTATATGTACTTTCAAGTTTTAATTTTTTTCAGTTATCCTTTGTAATTCCCAGGTTATAGGAGTGAGAAATTAGAGTTTTGATGAATATAGACCATGGTGTATTGTTCGTACACAATTTTTCTAACCGTGGGGATAATATTGTGAGGGGATGGTTTTGGGGACAAAGGGGTTTTTTATGGTTTTATCATAGTTTATCAAACCATGAAATCCCAAGGGGAAACAATGCATCATATTTTGGAGGAGGTAGTAGCTCATGCATGTTTAGTGCATGTTTCTCCCAATCATGTGGCCAAACCAAGCAGTTTCTCTATCTCACACAAAATTTGGTATTTTAGAAAATTTCCTCTATCAAATTTTAGTCCTTTTAGCCTCTTTTCTCCTCCCTTGAATTCATATCCTCTCTCCTTGGCTTGAAATATTTATCCCTACTCTATACAGTGGATTCTTCTTGAATCCTAGGTGATTTTTCTAGAGGTAAGCCCCTTTCATCATATTTTCTTCTTCCCTTCTCCTCCATTTCCATATTACTTGTGTAAGTTTGTAACCCTAAGTGGTAGGGTTGGATGAACCTAGGGTTTTAATGGGGGTTTTGTATTGTTTATTCATTTCATCGGTGTGTTATTACTTCTTATACCTATTTTGAGATGTTTCCATCAAAGGCAATGATTTTTGAACCATTACATAGGTAGGTGTATCTATTTAAGGGTGTTTTACATGGATTAACTTTCAAAATCCTAATTGTTATGTGTTTGTGTTTATCAAATTTCCACATGTATGACCTATGGTTGACTATTATCCCATTCATGGTATTTTTTATGGCTTGGTTTGTAAATTTGGGTGGTTTAAGAGGGTTTTCCAAATTGAAGTGGCTTGTATGCACTCTAATTTTTTTTTCAAATAACTCAAAGAGATTTTATTGTTCTGAATGGATTTCTAAAAAAATAGAAATTTTTTTAACTTGAGAAATGTTTTTTTATTTAAAATGGAAATTATTGTTCATGAACTTTATATATGAAATGGTTTATCATGTATAGAACTCATTGTGTGATTTTTTTTCATTGAGTAGCACATGGGGAACCAAGGAGTGAGTGAGGGTTTTTCTGATGGACAAAGAGATCCTTTAGGGAGCAAGACCATGTGAACATCCATTTTTTTTCAAAGGGACCATAACATTTTTTGGAAGGAATACCATAAGAGTTTCCCCTTCTATCTAAGAGACAAAGAGACCTCTTTGATTTGGGGTCAAAAAAGACCGTGAGAGATTCCATTTTGTTTAGTCATCTATCGAACATTTTTTAGACTTACTCATATTATAAACTTATAATTATAACCCTAGTGTCACATTAGTTATTCCAAATTGATATATATTCTTTCTGAATTTGATTAGTTCCATGTTCATATGGCATCATGTCTCTAATTCCCATTACTATTTATATTGATATATGATGTTGATGTTATGCTCACCCTTATTAAGACTAGTTGGATATCATGATCATGTTGTACCATTGGTCTTATTTCTTTATTTGAATAGTGTTGGATGTTTTTTTGGGAAAACATATTATAACTTTAAAAATAAAACCAAATGGATTCAAAATAATTTTTTAAATAGAACTTTTTCAAAGTGTTTTAGTTTTAAAAATGATTTTCCAAACTAGTTTATTGTTTTCATGGGTAAAATACATAAATAGATTCATAGTGTTATCATTATAGCCCTTGTTCCTCGCACCTTATATACTCCTTAATGAATATTTAGTTTTTTTAGACCTGGGTAAATAAATTGAATCATGTACCTTGGTATATCTTCTAGATTATCATCATTAATTATTTGTGGAGGAGACGTGGTCCAATGAAATTCAATCATGTAGAGTTATTTTGGGATTTTGGTACCTATCGAGATTCAGGTATTGATATTTTCAGTCTTTGGCCCTTTTATTTTGAGTTTTGATCTTTTCCTTATTGTACCATCAATAGGTTCTTTAGGAATGGTTATGTATGTTATTGTTTATGGTATCTTCTATTATTTATTGCGTAATCAAAATTTTTGATTTTATCTTGTTGAATCTAGTGGTATTGGTGTGGTATTCTTATTTCATTGATGGATCATACCATGTTACCATGGTTGAAATAATTCCCAAGTGGATGTTTGTTGTTCCTGATGATTGTCTCCAGCCCTTGGTGATTAGGGACAAGTTTTGGGCTCGGTAAAATTTCATCTCGAGTGTTGGGTCAGGTCAACCCGGGTTAGTTCATTGCAAAATGTTATTAGATTGATTTATATGTGGGAGTTGGTGGTAGAATAGATCTAGGATAGTTGGGACTCAAGATATAGGAGTGAAGGACTACCTAGAAAACTCTTCTTCATGTCAAACCTTTAGTTACCATGGGTGGTTGGGATAGTATTTATATTTTGAGCTTTGTTATAGGTATTTTTATGATATTTTTGGGTTTTTCCCATTGGTGTTGAGTCTTGGGATGATCCCAAGGGTAGTTTTGAGTTTTGGGCTGAAACTAAGAGGTCAGAAGGAGGCGTACGATTAAGGCACATGTTTAGTATTAACCATGTCTATCATGTGAGTCCTTTTCTTTCAACTCTACTGACACCCACATGGTAGGTGCATAGTTTTCTTAACCATGCATGAAGACTATAAAATGTAATAAATTCCTGAAATTTTTTATGTTTTTCCTCTTTTACATTTGCAGTTACTTTTGATAATATTGTTTCTTGTTGATTCCCTTGATAAGCATTCATTTTAGTCTATTTTATATGGTTTGAGATTGAATTGTTCTTGATGGAGCTTAAGTTTTGTGGCTTTTAGATGATGCCTCCCAGAAGGAACTCATCCATACATAAATAGGGTGCTGTAGAGAATACCCCATTGGTGAACCCTCTTTGTGATCCATCTTTGGTGGAGTCTATGATTTGTATGATCTAGTGGGTGGTTGAGATAAAATGTGGATGGTAGACCATTATCATGAATTTATGAGCTAAAATCCACCAGTGTTTTATGGACGTTCTCATTAACAATTTTCTCAAGGATTGATGTTTTGAGATGGGATTGAGGACAGAGATCAGGTCAATACTTATTATTCTCTTTATACAAACTCATTTATATGTGGTTGATAAGGAAGCTATGGTATAGGAATATTTGAATGGAAAGACAAGTCTCAATGGTGATCCTTTAGTAGGTGGTAGAGTGCAATAAAGTAAAGACCAGGACAAATGTCTTAGATACTCTGAGGAAGTGCCACATGTTTTGATGTTTGGGGAATCTTTTGAACTTATATATCAATTTTTCATGGAGCATCAGTGTAGGCTCCATGATATAGAAAGGTTATTAGGAACAATATAATGCTACTTGGGGTAGATCATCTCACCCTTTAGGAAAGGGGGATTCTCACCAGGTTAATAAATCCTAGTATGTTTTAGAGACCACTTATCTTCATACAGCGTAGATTATTCCATGTGATTCGGATTCCAGGTTGACCACTGTGAGAGGTAAGGTATTAATTTCTTCCCCTATAGCACTTATTTTGTTTGATATGTGTGCATCCCATTATTTTATCTCGATGAAGATACATGATTCTTTTGGTATATGTGTGGATTTGATTCTATTTGTGATATATTTTCTAACCCTATTGGGTGGAAAGAAGGATCTAGATTTCATGTTCTTGGAGTGTCATGTTTTAATTTTTGATGTGGGAGTCATTTGAGATTTTATTTTGTTAGACTTGCACATTTTCAACATAACCATTGTTATAGATTTATTGATCAACTTCAAGTCTCTACTTGAATTCTATCACAGTAGGGGTCAGTTTCTTACTCTTGAAATTAGAACTCACATCTTTCAAGGTGAGTGTGATCCATGATCATGGAGATTAGTACCCATTACATTAGATTTAGGGTTATTTTCATGTTATTTGTCTCAGTTGTTTCTTGATTCTCCATAACAAAGTTTAGTGGGTGAGATTATAGTTTACTTTTATAGGTAACCATAAGTTTTCCTTGAGGATTTATTTGGATTTCCTTCCCAATGAGAAGTTGAGTTTACTATCGATCTACTCCTAGGGAAGAGACTGATTTCCTTTTTGTCTTATCATATGGCTCTAACTAAGATAAATGATTTGAATGTTCATATAGAGGACACCAAGGGAAAAAGAATATATCGACCTCAATGTTTCACCATGGGATTCTATAATTATATTTACAAAGAAGGAAGATAGAAGAATCCAAATTTTCATAGACTATCATAATCTTAACCAGGTGAACATTAGTAATAAATAACCCTTTCCTGGAATTGATTATCTATTTGATCAGATCATAAGAGCCTGATGGTTTTCAATGATAGAATTGAAATATAGGTACCACCAATTGAGGTTCAAGGATGAGGATATCCTAAATACCACCTTTTGAATTTTTTATAGACATTGTAATTATTTTGTTATGCCATTGGGATTACCAATTCTCATACAGTATTTTTTCATTGATGAACTAGATCTTCTATCACTTTTTAGAATCCTTTATAGTCATGTTTAATGACATATTATTGAATTCATAGATATTGGTGGACCATGCTAACGATTTGGAGGTTTTTTGGGTATCTTGAGGGGGAAACGTATATATACCAAGTTCTTGAAAGTGCCAGTTTTGGATTCAGAAGGTAAATGTTTTGGGCCACATGATTTATGATGTATGAGTTTTAGTGGATCCAGATAAATTTTTTAGTATTCATACCTTGAGAGAAGCCCAAAAATGTGTTCGAGACTCAGAGCTTAGAGGGTTTTGTTGGGTATTATAGATGTTTCGTTTGATACTTATTTAGTAAAACTTCTCCATTGAAATTTTTTACCAGTAATAGGTTTAATTTAAAGTGGTGTGAGAAGTACCAGAAAACTTTTGAGTAGTTATAGACCCATTTGACATCTTTTCTAGTGTTCATTCCTCTTGACAATGAAAAGGTTATTTCATGTATTTTGATTCTTCAAGTGTGGGTTTGGAATTTGTGTTGATGTAGGTTGATCGTGTGGAGTCCTTTGAATTATGGAATCTATGTCTACATGAGGGGAATTATCCCACCCACAACCGAGAATTGGAAGCAGTGATGCATGAATTGAATATGTGGAGACACTACCTCTTAAAGGAGCATTTTATAGTCTAACCAAATCACAAAATCTTGAATTTTATTTTTACCTAGAGAAACCAGAACCCTATGAAGAGAGTCTAGGTGTAATATATTATAAATTTTGATTTCAATGTTTATTATCCACCAGATAAGTTGAATATAGACATGGATTCATTGAGAGAGAAGCTCCTAATGCAGGTCAACCGAGAATTAGTGTATGAGTAGGGTATAATGAGTTAGTTTTCTTATTTGAGTTAGTAGGTGAAAGAGGATAGAGAGAAGGTGTTATTAGAAAGTGTGTAGGACACACCTTCCCTTATTGATTAGGTTAGAATTGAGTAGGTATACGACCCTAAGTGCCACCATATTATATGTCCATTAAATAGTGGGGAGACTACAAGTGATTTCCCTTGGTCTTCTGATGATTTTATACTTTTCATAAAGTGGTTGGTGGTTCCTTGGAGATAGAGGTAGGGGTGATGGAATAGTTGCATCATTCTACTTGGGTCGTTCACCTCAAGTTATCCAATATATTTAATACCTTGAGAGGAAATTATTGGTGACCTGGGATGATATGTATAGTTGAAATGTTTTTCTCCATATGTTTAACATGTCATAAATTAAAGATGGACATCAGAGACCAGCCGAGTTATTAAAACCACTTCCCATTCCATTAGGGAAGTGGGACAAGATCTCTATATATTTAGTGATTATACTACCTCATACACTTAGTGGTAAAGATTCTAAATTAGTGGTTTTTTCACATTTGATGAAATCAATAAACAGTCTTCCTATCAGGGAGTCAACAAAGGTAGAGGACCTTGGAGACCTGTATATCCGAGAGGTTGTTAGGATTTATGGAGTTCCCTTAGTGAAAGTTTCAATCTAGGATGTTTTTTTACTTCTAATCTTTTGTAAGGGACTCTAGTATTCTTTGGGAACCCCTTTGAAGTTGAGCATCGTGTATCACCTACAACTAGTTGGTCAATATGAGTTTATAATCTTGGATTTTGAGGATCTATGAGAGAATGTTTTCATTATTTCTACAGGTTCATTGGAAATTAACATTTTGATGGCCAAGTATACTTATAAAAATAGTTATCGGGAATTGATCAGGATGGAAATCCCCATTATCTTGGGATAAAGTGGGTGACAAATATTTGGTGGAAACGATTCTCATCTAAGAAATTGTAGATATAATTTGGTTGATTCATAAATGGTTAGTAGTGTCTCAGAGTTTCCAGAAATCTTATTCCCACAACCATCATCACCCATTGGAGTTTTAGGTTGGTGATAAGATTTTTTTTGGTGTATCAATTTGACTAGGAAATCATCTCACTGTAAATAAAGGAAATTTTGTTCCACTTTATGTCGGTATATTTTGTATTGTGGAGAATATTTAGAAGGTATCCTATATTTTGGAGTTTCCACCACTGATTACCTTAATCTATGATTTCATTCATTTATCCTAGTTTAAGAGATACCCTCTAGACCCATCTCATGTGTTAGGGTGGGATGCTTTGGAGGTTGAACTTGACATCACCGTTGTGGAGTACACAGTTCATATCATGGATTATTGTAAAAATGTGCTCCATTGTAAATATAAACAATTAGAATGTGTGATTTAGTATAGTGGTTTCATTCACCATAATATATGATAGTGGGAAGCTATAGTGAGGTAGAGATAGCTTGACATGTTTCCCTCTGAAGTCTTTTGAGGACTTTTGGTGATAGAAAGTTGCATGGTGGGGATTTTTTGACACCTTTTAGGTATCTAATATGTCTAATTTTTTTTTTATAATTTGGCTTACCTTGGAAGTTCTTCTATGTTGAGGGTCGTAAATTGTAGTTTTAAGGAAGACTGGCCAATGCACATAGTTAGCGCACTTTTTTTTTAACAGTGTGGCTAACCATGCAAGGATCTAGTTTTTTGGAAATAAGGTTTTTTCATAGTTTGAGCATATTTTTTCAAACCGTTTATGACCAATGGGTACCCATGTAGCCTATTTTTAGGGATCTAGTAGCTCCTACATGGTTGGATTATATTTTTCATATCCATGTGGCCAAACCATGCGATTTTTCCAACTCACAAAAAAATTTTGAATTATACCAAATTTTCCCTATCATTTTTTATTCCTTTTAGCATAATTTATATTAACTTCTGTGAATGGAACCTATATATAACTTTTCACCTTATGGTGTCTCTTATTTGGTAGATTATTCTAGAATCTAAGGTTATTTGACTTAATGTAATCCCCTTTCTTCATGTTTTCTTCTTCCATTATCCTCCCTTTCATTTCTACTTCTATTTTCTTGGAAGTTTGTAATACAAAGTGGTGGGGGTGGATAAAACTAGGATTTTAATGGGGGTTTTAGATTTTTTTCTTATGGATTAGGTTTGTGAGGCCTTCTTTTGCATGTTATGGGAGGTTTTAATTGAAGGTGATGAGGTTGGAATCATTTCCAAGGTAGGTGTCTCTATTTAATGGAAATTTCCATGGATTTCCTTTAAAAATCATAATCTTTATTGGTTTTTGTTTAACAAATTTCCATTTTTTTATTTATAGTTAACGATTATACTATCCTTGATACGTTTTATGGATTATGTTTTTCAATTTGGGTGTTTTAGGATGTTTTTTAAAATGGAATTAACATGTATGCACTTCAAGTGTTTGTTAAAAAGGATAAAAGAGGTTTATGTTTTTAAATGGATTTCTAAAATGGTTTTTTAAATGATTTTACCTTTTGAAAATTTTTTTATTTTAAATGTGAATATTGTTTTTTGAAATTGTTTTGTGAAATTTGTTTTCATGTATGGAAATCGATGTTTGATTTTTCTGGCATGGAGTAGCACATGGGTGAATAGGGCTGGGATTGAGTGTCTTTATGAGGGGTTGTGAGAACCTTCAAGGATTAAGACCATGAGTGCTTCCTTTTTTTCAAGTTAGCATGAGCACCTTTGTTAGGAAGAATATGAGAGCTTCAAATTGTTAACCAAAATATTGAGAGATCTCTTAGATTTTCACCCAAGGAAGACTATAAAAGATTCCATTTTGCTTATCTGGATAAGAAATATTATTTAAACCCACACACATTAGACCCTTATAGTCAGAAAGCTACGTGAACATTACTCATCATAGATTGATTTATATTATTTTTTCATTTAATTAGTTCCATGTTTATATGAAATCATGTGTGTTATTTCCATTTTCATTTATATGGTTATATGATGTTGATGTTATTCTCGCACTTATTAAGCCTTGTTGGATAAATTTAGCATGTTATTCCTTTGGACTTATTTACTTATTTGATCCATATAGGATTTTTTTTCAAAAAATTATTTTGAATTTATAATGAAAACCATATGAATTTCAAAGGTTTGTTTTAAAGATAAATCTTTCAAAGTTGTTTTTTAATAATATTCCAACTATTTTATTAGTTTTAATGGATAAAGGCCTTAAATAGATTCATAGTGGTATCCTACTAAGATTTTTGACTCACAACCTACATATGCCTTTGGTTGTATGTAGATTTATTTTACAAGACATGGGTAAAGGCATGTTCCCCATGTACCTAGGGGCTCTACTTGATTACCACCATCCAAGGTTTATGGAGGAGACATGGCCTCATGTAGTTGGATCATGTGGACCCATTTTAAGAATTTGGTATTTATTAACATACATGTATTGGTATTATGGTATTTTCAACTTTTATTTTATTTTTTGATATTTGACTTGCGGTACCATGTATATTTTATTTTTTTGATGATTGAATATGTTGTTGTTATTGTATAATACTAGTATTTATTATGTACTATGAATGTTCATTTTATCTAATTGACTCTGATGATATTATTGTGGTCATCTTGTTTCATGGATGGGTCATTACAATTTATAATAGGAAAACTCATTAATAAGTGGATGTTCATTATGCCAAGTTCTTTCCCCCATCCCATTATGATTGAGACCATGCTTCGGGCTATGCAATGAGCTAGATCGAGTGACGGGTCAGGTCGACCAGGTTCGATTTGTTATAGATAAAATAATACAAGTTGTACGATAAGATAAACTAGAATATAGATAATTCATGCGACAAATTTGAATATGTTATAAGGGTAAAATTATAGTATATACCATAAAATTTAAGGGAAGAATACATTTCCAATGACCCAAAGGAAAAATCATAAGAAATAAAGTAGTGTATCTTCATAATGACCATCTCTATACATGATGTTCATCTAGATCCATCACCTTTATGTACCACTAAACTCCAACTATGTCAATACTACATCATCCAAAGTCACCACTGAAATATATTCCATTTTAATAATACATAACACATCTGGGTAAAACTCCCATGTAGGGGTGAGTATAAGAATACCTAGTATGACACCCCAAAAATCAAAAAGGAACAAATAAAGGTCCATACAACTCAAAACCACCAACATAAATGATATTCCATATAGGTAAAACTAATACACAATCATGATAGGTTCCCAAGTTAAATAACTAGGGACACTAAGTCTCACTCATAGACAACCCTATTAATCAAATAATATAGATAAAAAGAGACCTTGAAATACAAGCTACCTAGATAAAATAAATCCATGCCACCTCTCAAAGTACAAAATAGGGGACCCAAACCTTACTAAGGTAAACATGTAATTTGGGGGAGTACCAAACCCTGATGGATGATCTATGCATCATTGAGTTGTATACATCGAACAACAAAGTCCCAAACTACATTGATAGAGGACCCACACCCTAAGTATATAGGTGGTATTAAATTCTATTATTTGTGGGTGGGGGACCCATAGATTATCGGAACCGAGTGAGTACGGACCCCATGTCGATCTAGAGGACATGGGACCCAAGTATGTTTGGAAGTATTTAACTCTTGGAAGAATACGAGGCACTTGAGCCTTGTCTCACATGATATAAAGGGAGAAAAAGACCTCGTATCCTCTCCAATAATCACACATAAACCCTTTTTTAATCCCTATAGATCTAAACCCAAAACCTACTTGATACATTAAATAGATGTACTTGGGCGACCAAAAGGATCATATCATCATACTCTACATAGGAAAATTTATAGGAAATGTGATATCCTAACCCTAAACCTACACAGAGATGAAACTATATATAAATTCCCATGGAATCATGTAGGATCTTTCTCTCTAAGTTTCTCAACCATCATAATGTGAGCTATACTATCACACTGTTACGTTTTAACCACTATCTCCATGCTAGAAAAGAGACTCCAAATGTTGTAATAATTGAATATTATCTCCCTCCTCAAGCCACATCCAATGTTTTCACACCACAAAACCCCCATCACATCAAAGATAAATCCTCTACGTTGTATCCAACCTCACATAAGATTAACATTAGTATTCATAGCACCCATGTAATAATAACTCCAATGTAATATTACACACCACTAGAAGGGAGTGGTCACGACACAATACATAGTGTTGTGTCATTATCCATTTAAAAACATTTTAGTCATGGTAGGAAAATAATTTTCACATTGTAAAAATCCTATAACACCCTAATATTTTTTAATATCACTATATTTGATAGTGTATACAACAAACAACACTGAGCTTTAATTAAACCTAAATATTATTATTTTATGGCCATTATAAAACAAAAATTGAATTATAAATTATGAACATAATTTACTGAATTATGAAATATATATATATAGTTCATAATTAATAAAATTTTATTATTAAATTCTTAATAAATAAACACTAAATTTTCAGTTATGTCATTTTATTATTAAAACTGTGTTTTCTTCAAAAATGGTTTTTATTGAAAAAAAATATATAATAAATATCTAGAATATTTAAAAAACGTATTTGATAAAAATAATATCATTTTTGAAATTAGTATATCAAAATTAGCTTCGGTATAAGTTTTTTGATTTTTCAGAAAAGATTGATTTTCTAGTGAATAGTAAAAAATAATAATTTTTATTGAAAAATATATATTTTTTTAAGAATTTTCAAATAACTAATTTTTTTAAATGGTTTAATGTTAAAATTGGTTATATTATATTATTAATAATACAATTGAGTTAATAAGAATCTATTTTAAGGTTTAATTGCATATAAAACTATTTTTATATATAAAAATACATTTTTTTTAAAAAAACATTTACATTTCGTTCTGCATTTTTATCTTAAATTAATTTTTGTCACTTATAGAAAATTGAATATTGAAAATGGATTTAATATTTTTAATTAGGATCTACAAATTTTTAAAATATTTTCCTTTTATTTTTTCTTATTAGAAATAATAACCATAGAAAATTTTTATTAGCATAGTAAAAGTAAAATGGGTTAATTAGAGATGAACTAATCTAATAAAGATTTAAATTTATTAAAAAAAATTTATTTAATTCATTGTATGAGTATATTTCTACTATAATCATTCAGACTTTTAAAATGTTATCTTTTTTCCCATTTAACATTGATTTTGACCTTTAAAATATTTAAGTAAAATTTAAAGTCAAAAATGTCACATTCATGATTTTAATACCTTTAATATTTTGTGAAAGGGTTAAAAAAAATTATATTTGATTATAAATTTTAATTTTAAATATTAATTAATTTTTTTTCATGGTAGTATATTTTATAATTTTAGTTCTAAAATAATTACCTTAAATTCTTATGCAACATCAATATATCGCTTGTGCGAGTAGTGAAAAAACAAGTAAATAATTTTAAAAACCCTAAAAGAAATATTTTTTGGTTGAGATATAATTTAACATGAATTTTTAAGATAAATATAAAAAAAATTAGTTGTTCAAAAGTTTTATAATTAAATTGCATTATTTTAATGTTTTTTCAATGTCAAATTAGGTTAATAGTTTATAAAATGGCATTAATAGTATTTGAGTTAAATTTATTTTATTAAATTGTATAAAAATAATAAAAATATTTAAATACGACAATTAGGTTAAAAAATTCTCTAGAATTCCACCCTTTTTCTATTTATGATCATTTTTTTTCTTGTAAATAAAATTATGACCCTTTAATATTGAAACATTCATTTCCACATTTATTGTTAAAATTGGTAAAACAAGGGGTTAAATAGAAATATAATGTTTGAAATGATATATAAACATATAAAATTTTGATTTTATAATTATATTTAGACCGTGTTTACCTTATATTAGAATAAATATCATTTGGAAACCATCATAAATTAGTTAGACACCGATTATATTATAATATTTCATTTATTTTTGAAAATGACATTAATGATATATTATAACAAACAATATTTTATAAAAATTATTTAAATTTCATAATAATACTATATTCATATAATATAATAGGATATGGTTTCAAATATAAATCATGGTCTATTTATGGGTCAATTTTCTTTTTATTTAAACTTTTCTTATCCCTAAAGAGTAAAAAACATTGATATCATAGTAATTGTCAAAAGGTTTAACGGGGGATTAAAACTAATATATGAGGCTAAAAATATAAGCAAAACATATCAACATTTATTTTATCAGAGTATTTAGATTAATAATCATCTTATATTCTAATTATTTTTCTTATGATCTATTTTTTAATGAAAATTAATTTATATTAATTTAATACTTTAAGAAATTATTAGAGTGACTCTTCCCTACTTATAAAAGAGTGCTTTCTCTCCATCATTATTCCCAATGTTTGAGCCTTATATATTAGAAAATAAAAACCCTAATATAATACTATATTCTTCAACCACATCCAAGATATTATGTTCTTTCTAAAAAACATCTTTTCAAGGATTAAGGTGTAAGGTAAAAGAGGTTTCTCAATGAAGAAGAATAACTCTTAATCGATCATTTTAAACAACATTTCATCTTATACAACCTATAAATATATAATGGCCATTAAAAATAATGATCTAATTAAATTTAATATACTTAATTGTTTTTATTATGATTTGAGATCCATTATATACCTTCATTCCATCCTGTGGATAGTGAAACCATCACTCAATCCAACGTACAACTTATCATCACCATTAACAGTGTAATTCATTTTTCTATCTCTATCATTTATGGATGACTCTAAATATATATATATATATAATTAAAATTATGGATATTATGGAACCATGATCAAATTACAAGGACCAGAACTACTGAACCAAAATTCTTATAAGAAAATGAAACATTTAACACTTGGAAACAGTGATTTTAATAAATAATTATTAATAAATGGGTGTTGAAATGTTATAATTTGTCATATATGATAGTATATATATTATTATATATCTATATTACATTCATAATAAATCTATATTTACTATATCTGAGGTTTTAATGCATATTAATAAAACAAGACTTGAGGTAAGGGTTTTATATTAAAATGGCATTATTTACTAGGATTGTAAATGATTAAGTTTCTGATGATAAAATTTTATGATATAAATCTCCAAAATATAATAAAAATTCTTATCATATGTTTACATTTGGAGATTATATGTTTTTATTTAATTTTCCTCTATTCAGGTACTCAAGATACAGAACGAATATTTTTAAGTAAATATAATTTTATTTCTCTCTTCGGTCAAAAATCCTTTTCTTCCATATCCATGTTTTCTGAAAATATTTTAAAGAATTTTTTTATATTATAAATTTTTTTTATAAATAAATTTTTACCATTTTTTAAAATTTTACAAAATTCTTTAAAATTATTCTTCTTTCTATTTTTTGAAGGAGTTACTTTTGACTTTTTTACAAAGAAAACTTTAAAGGAATATTTATTTTAATGTATACTGCAAAAATAGAATTTACCACTATCATGACCACTATACTTTAAATATTCCTTTACAAGTTACCAAGTTCATTATTAAATAAAAAAATCCATAATATTTTGGAAAATTTATATTTTAAAGAAGTAATTCAAAAATAAAAAGGGTGTTCCCAACAAGAATTATTCCAATTGAAATTTTAATGGAATCTTCATTTTTTATAACAAACTTTGATGTTAATTATGACTAACTAAGGATATTATCTAATTTTACATTACTTATTATTTCTCTAGATGGTTTATAATTATGATGATGATATTTACTAAAAAAAATTATGGTTTAAACTATGATAAAATGCTGAAATATTTATAAAACCTATTTATTTTCCACAGGTTGTGATATATGATGAATTTTTTATGATCCTTTGGAAGTAATATAAATAGATTATGAATATGTGATATGGGGGGTCAGAATTATATATCCATCCAAATCCAGTGGGTAGATATGGATATCTCATGAGATAATAAGGACTAGAATACGAAGTGAACACAGTTCAGTAAGGGAATTTTTCCACTATAATATCTAGGGGAGTGAAACTTGACTAAGGATATGATAAAATGGTGAGTTAACCCAATATAATATTATTGTCTTGAAAATGATAATTGACTAAGGAAATGATTTTATATTCTTATTTATTTTCTGAAAACATATGTCTTATGCCAAAGTTATGTTATCATGGATCACATTCTTCGATTTCTCTATAATTCATATCTTATGAGCTAACAATATTTATACGATGATTCAAGATTATGATTTATCATATTCTAGGAGTTAATTTTTAAATGTTAATCTCATTTTTTCTTACCCTTATGTTCATGGTATTTTTAATTGATCATTGATATCTACCTTATTTACCTTTACTGGTTATCTCTGCACGCCCTTTCTTATGGTTCCTTTCTCCAGGTTATGAATAAAGGTTTTAAGTAGGGTATGTATATGAAGACTGCTATGTGGGTAGATATTTTTAGGATATGTTTAATATCCATCATGAAATAATAATATTGTGTATCTAATCTCCAATGACACTAAACCTTTACAGTTCTAGTTCAGATCTTAATGTTATGTATTGAATATTCTTATAAAATGATGAAATATTTTTGTATGAAAAGTATATGTCATTATAGTTGGTATCAAATCAAGGTTTAGTAAATATTTGGAGATTAGAAATAGAGAACACTGTGGAAAAATTTTAGGGTAAATCTATGTATAGTATAACACGCTGATTTTTTAGTATGTTAGAAATTATATGGTTTTCCTATCAATAAATCCTTAACCGGATTCTATATGTGGATGTGGTTTAGGAAAAAATGGATCTAGGTTTAATAAAACTAAAAAGATTTGGTCAAGAATATCTCTTATATCATTATAGTGCATAGTGAGTGTGCCCATATTGTGCACCTTGTGTGACACTCCTAGGAGATATGCTTGGGTTAAGTCACATTTTCCTTATAAAATATTATAAAGGATTTGAATATATGATAACCAAGGTTAGCCTTGGTTAATTTTAAGAATTCCAAGATTTAAAATGTGTAATGATTTAGACATCCTATGAATTATTTTTCATGATTATATGATTCATCATTATAACTATTATTTCTCATACTTTTTGTTGTTGTTAGTAAATGGATAAAACTAACATTATTCATGTAAATGACAAATGTGATGGAAAATAGAATGATTTTCATCATGAGAAAAAATAAATTGGGAATTGGATGGTGAACCATTGTGATTGTACCTAATCAGTTATCTTTTTATATTATTAAGAGTCTTATCTTGGGTGAGTTTTCGGACACACCAAATAAGATAAAAATGGAGTTTCATGAAGACTATGAAGGAAAGAATATCTTTCATCTTATATGTCATGTATGTGGGGAGAAGAAGTAAGGGAAATGTCTCAAGGGAATTATAATATGTTTTATGTGTGGAAAATAAGTTCATATAGTAAGTAATTGTTGATTAAAAAATTAAGAGTTTGATGGAGGGATATAATGTTCATCCTAAGGTACTAATTATATTTTAATATATTATTTATGGAGAATATGGGAATTATCCAAGACAATTTTCAAATCTAAGGTTTAACTCATATAATAAGTAAATAACCATGTTATTCAAATCATTGAAGTAAAAGGATTAATGTTTTTATGTATTAGTGTTTAAGAATTATGTTATATAAGTGCTATATCAATTATATTTGGTTCTAAGAATCCTAACACATATAAGGATTATACCACAATAGTTTTTCTTTAAAGGATTAGAAAATAAAACTAACCAAGAAAATTTATTTACTAATAAGGGATATTTTTCTTTAACATGTGATTTAGGAATAGATAACACTCAATACGTACTTGATGTTGAGATAACAATGTTTAGTTTGGATAAAGTTATGATGAAGAAAATTGGATAGTATTTATAAAATTGAAATTTAGTGGTGATTTTATGAGAAAGCGATTTATGTGATCTATAGTGAATTTTATTATATATTTGGATTTATATAGTATATTGGAAATTTTATAATCATTACTATTTTCATTAAGGTTTTATAGGATGATAATTCGAGGTAACTCAAAATTTTCATTGGGTTTTAAGAAGAATGGTCCATTATGGTCTAATTAAACCTTTGGGTTAATATATGATTTAATGTTATGTTAATTATAGTCCATTGGATAGTGGGGTATAGATAATATTGGTCGTTGAAAATAGATTCATTTACAAGGTGAAATTTTAAAAGAAATTTTTGGTAAAGAGAAGGATTTCTATTCAAATTAGTATCTAAATTTTATTCTTGATATTTTTTTGAATTTGAATACATTATTATATTATATAGTGATTTATAATAGCAATTAATTTTATTTTTGGAGATTTTTCTTTGGGATTAGTTATATATAACTTTTTAGTCAAACATAGTATTTAATATGAAATATGTTTTGGGAAGAATATAATTTAATTTTTGGGGATGTATGCTAAAAGGTATGAGATCACATTTTAGGATAAAACATTCTTTAATGTTCTAATTATGGCGTTAATTTGGGATATAGGGTTTTTTATTTATGTAATGATTAAGTGGAATTTTTGTTCTCATTATTGAAATTTTGGAGTAAAATATATTATTTATTGAAATGAAGGATTAGGAATTGTGGATATTATCTTACCTTATGCTAACCATTATTGTTTTTTGTGTTAAACTATAGGAGGAATATCGTGTTATCCTTTTTTTAGGGGATGGGATATGCTAGAAGTTCAAGTTAGTACTTATGGCATGAAAAATATCTTCTTGAATGCGATTGTTATTAAAATAGATTAAAGATTGAAATTATAACTATCAAATAAGCATATTTCCTTATGTTCTTAGTATAAACGGTAAAGGAATTTATCAAATCTATAAAAATTATCTGGAAACAAAAATAAATCTAATCATATTTAATTCATTTTTAGTGAATCGATGGTCTTTTTCACACCTTGTTGATTTATGGTTTTGTGGTCATTAACTTTCTTTTGATCATTCACTTTCTTATGATCAATGTTCTCTATCGTATTACATCATTATTTGGATATTAAATTTTTTCACTATATCCATATTTTCAGTTCCCAATAATGTTATACAATTTAAAAAACGAGATATATTTTATTCCATATGACCTTCATACTCTCATTTCTCTATTTACCATATGAAGTTTTATTAACCTTTTTCCAATACGAGTTTTCAAAAAAGGAATTTTCAAATATCAAACCCTTTATTATAGAGCATAATTTCAAATTTTGATGATGTAATTTATTAAATGGGGTATAATAAAAGAAACTAATATTTTATAATAACACTATGTTTGATAGCATATACAACACGCAACACCAAGTTTTAACAAAACACTAAATGTTATTATTTTATGACCATTAAAGCATAGTCTTTGAATTGGTAGGTATGAATATAATTAATTAAATTTTCATATATTTATATATAGTTCATAATAAGTAACAATTTATAAACAAATGATTACAAAATATGCACTCAAATTTTATTAAAGAGATTTTATTCTTTAAAAGACTTTTTCTTCAAAAAAATATGTTTATTGAGTGAATATTATAATTATCTTATGGATATTTGAAAAAAAATTGATAAAAATAATAAATTTTTTAAACCGTAATATCAAATTTAGAATAGACTTAATATTTTGTGATTTCTTTGAAAAGACGGATTTTTTAGTGAATAGTGAAAAATAATGATTTTTATTGAAAACTATATTTTTTATTTGAAGAATTTACAAAGTACCATTTTATTTTAAAATGGATTCAAAGTAACATAAGTTATATTATATTATTAATAATCAAATTACGTTTTTTGGAATATATTTTAAGGTTTAATTTGGTATAAAAATATTTTTATATAGAAAAATGCAATTTTCTGAAAAACTACTTTTCATTTCATTTTTCATTTTTATCTTAAATTATTTTTTGAAATTTATAGACATTGAATCTTTAAAAATTAATTTTTTTTCTTAATTTTGAAGGAAATTTTTTTAAAACAAGTTTCTTTTTTTATTATTAATAGTAACCATAGTAATTTTTTATTACCACAATAAATGTAAAATGGGTTAATTAGGGTTAAAACTAATGTAATAGGGATTAAAATTAATTCAAACACTTGAATTTATTTCATTGGATGAGTATGTTTCATAAATAATCATCAAAACATAGAAAATACAAAAAAAATTTACATTTTACTTTGATTTTAACCCTTATAATATTTAAGTAAAAAATGAAGAACAAATTTTCACTTCCATGCATTTAAAATATATAATAATTTTTGAAAAGGATAAAAACGTATTATGTTTGGTTATAAAAAATTTAAATGTCAATGAAATGTTTTTATT
This sequence comes from Viscum album, assembly GCA_963277665.1. NCBI lineage: Eukaryota > Viridiplantae > Streptophyta > Magnoliopsida > Santalales > Viscaceae > Viscum > Viscum album. The sequence goes on from OY728133.1 coordinate 2,029,504,685, forward strand.
ATGGTAATTTATTTTTAATTTTGTGTGATGAAATAATTTCCTTAATTCTTGTGCAACATCATCACAATGTATGTGCAAGTAGTAAAAAATCAAGTAAATGATATTAAAATCCCTAAAAGTAATATTTTTTGATGGGTTAAAGTGTCCCATGAATTTTTTATATAACTATAACATATTATATATCCATGGAATATTTATACTCAAACTCAATTTATTTCATATAGTTTTCAAAGTTAAATTATGTGAAAAGTTCATAAAAATGAAATTTATAGTATTTTATGTTAAATATATTTTATTAAATTATATTAAAATCATAATAATATGTAAATAATACAATTAGGATGATAAATTTTCAAAAATTTCATCCCTTGGTCATTTATGTTCTAATTTGTACCTTATTAGTAAAATTATAACCCTTTAATATTGAAAAATTCATTACCATACATAAGATTAATATTGGTTAACCAAGGGGTTAAACTAAACGATAAAGTTTAAAATGATATATAAACCTATAAAAAATAATTTTTATTATTATCTTAAAACCATATATTTATTATATTACAATATATGTCATTTTGGAACCATTTTGCATGAGTTAGACATGTATTATATTATAATATTTCATATATTCCCAAAAATGACATTGATTGTATTTTATAACAAACAATATTTTATTAAATGAATTAAAATTCATAAAAATCACATATTTTGATGATATTATAGTATATGGTTCAAAATATTAACCATTTTCCATTTAAGGATCACTTTTCCTTTTATAGTAACTTTATTGACTCCTAAAGAGTGAAAAACATTAATATCATGGTAACTATCAAAATGGTAAATGCGGGGGTTAAAAATAATAGATAAGGGTAAAAAAATAACAATGACTTGTCCAAATTTTATTATTGAATAATTCTCATATTTTAATCAAATTATTCCAATTTGGAACAATTTTTACATGAAAATTAATTTATATTAATTTAATACTTTAACTAATTCCAAGAGATCATTTCTCCTAACTTATAAAAGGACACCACTTCTATATAATTATTCAAAATAATTAATGCATATATATTTTCAAAATAACTTCCCTAATATAATTATATCTTCCTTATCCAAATATTTTAGATTCTTTTCTTTCTAAAATACCTTCATTTTCAGGCTTAATGTGTAATCAAAAAAATAGTATCTCAATGAAAAGATATAAATCTTAACTAAGAATTTTATATTTTATTTCTTATTATACCAAGACTAAATTTATGGTATACATTATAAAATAATTACTTATGTATATTAAATATACTTACATTTTTTATAATGAATTAAAAATAATTATCCACCTTCTTTTAATCCTATAGAAAGGGAAAACATCGCTCATGCGTACATACGTCTTACCATCTCCATAAATGATGTAATTAATTTTTCTATCTCTTCCTTTTATGTATGACACTAAATATATGTATATTTATATAAGGAATATAAATTATATTTATATCATTTTTAAAATAATAGAGATTATTTAATCATGATAAATTCATATGGACCAAAATTACCGAACCGAAATTCTCAGGAACAAATGAAGAAGTTAACACCAAAAAATAATGATTTTAATAAAGAATTATTAATAAATGGGTCAATAAATGTTATAAACAATAATATCTAGTAGGATATATGTTATCATGGTTATTAAATATATTTATAATAAATATAAATTTATTATGTGTAAGGTTCTAATTTGTACAAAGAAAGATGATATTTGAGGCAAGTGTTTTATTTTACAATCTCATTATTTACCAGGATTGTTTATGATTAAGTTTATACTAACGAAATTCCGTGATATAACATTCAATAATATCATAAATTTTCTTATTATCAAGATATTTCTATAGATTACATGTTTTTTTATCATTTTTCTCTCCATAAATACTTAATATACTGAAAGAATAATTTTAAGGAAATATGACTTTATTCCTCCTTCTGTTCAAAATCAATTTCTTCCATGTCCATGTCTTCTAAAAAAATATTCAATAATATTTTTTAATATTCTCCAATAATTTTTTAATTCCATTTTCTCCAATTTTTTACTTTAAATTTATTATTAAAATGATGCTCATTATTATTTTCATAATGTGCTACTTTTTATTTTTTACCAAAAATGTGAAAGGAATCATTATTCTAATGAATACGGTATAGTCTGAACTTACCACCATCATGACCGATCAATGATTTGAAGCTTACGTTATAAGTTTCCATGTTTATTTTCAAATAACATTTTTTTATATATTTTTAAAATATCTAGATTTTAAATAAGTGGTCTAAAAATGAAAAATATATTTTCCGTAAGAAATATTCCATGCGATCTTTTAATGGAATTTTCAATTATGATAACATCCTTTGATTTTACATACTATTTAATGGGGATATGTTCTAATTATACCTTCTATATTATTTCTATGGAAGTTTTGTTATTATGATGATGAGATTTTTATGAAACTTATTTATTTTCAATGGTATAATCTATGATGAATTATTGAAATGTTTATGAAACTCATTTCATTTCCATGGGTTATGTTATATGATGAATGCTTAATGATCTTGTGAAACACATATGAATGGATTATGATTATATAATGGTTGGAACCGAAATTATATATCATTGCAATTCATTGGGTAAAGATGGATATCTCATGAGATAATAAGAAGTGGGGTGGGGAGTGAACCTAGTTCAGTAAGGTACTATGTCCGCAATGAAAGTCTTAGGAGTGAACCTTAACTAGGGATATAATGGAGTGATGAGTGAACCCAATCCACTATGATAGTCTTTAAAATGATCATTCTCTAAGAAAATTTTTTTTCTATGATTATGTGTATTTGGAAAACTTATGTCTTACACCAATGTTATTCTCTCATGGATCAGGTTATTTTATTTGTTTACGATTAATGTATTATGAAATACCAAGATTTATTCTATGATTAAATAATATGATTTATGGTATGTTGGGTATGTATTTGAAAAATTTTACCTCATTTTCCTATACCCTTATTCTCATGTTATGTTCAATTGATCTTTTATATCTCCTTTGATTACACATACTGAGCATATGATCTCATCCTTTCTTATGTTTCTTTTCCCTAGGTTATGAAGAAAGGTTTTAATTTGGTCATTTATAAGAAGAGTACATCATGGGTAGATATTTTTAGGATATATTGAAGAAATTTCATGAAATAATAATATTGTTTATATGTTCTCCAAAGACATAAAACTATATGGTTGCAGTGTGGATCCTAATATTACATATTGAATATTTTTCTAAAATGATGTGGTATTTATATATAAAAAGAATGGGTCACTATAAAGCTACCTCAAATAATAATATCCCTACTCTATTTATTTTCATTCCATGATATCATATTTATATTTCACCTCTATTATCAACCACTAGCACTACAGCCCATCCTCATAGGGGATGGTGGATTTTTCTCAATCAATATGTAGGATGTAACATGGGATTTTCTAGAAAGGTTTTGTAATTAAATTCTGGACACAATAGACACAAAAATAATTATTCAATCCCAAATGTGAACTTATCATAGTGATCAATTGGGATTCATAGTAGTAGTATCATAAGGTAAATGATGAAGCAACAAGGAGAATATTCACATATGTATATTGAAATAATAAAGCATGATGTGAGAAAAGAGTCCAACCTCTTATTTTTTTCATCTTTTAAAAATTTACACTCTATTAGTGAAAATGAATCACCACACATTATTGCCAACTTAAGGGACCTCTATGCCATTTAGGGTTTCAAAAATAGACCAACATTAGTCAAGAGGTCGTGGGGAGAGAAAACAATTTGAGAGAGAGAGAGGGGGATCAACCATTATTTATAAAAAAACTCTAAGATAGGCCCTTCATGATTAAATGATAATGGTTTCATCTTGATTGATCAAAGAAAAACGAAAATCATAGTGACATATACACTTCCATTCTATAAAGTCCCTTGGTAAATTTTAGATGTAAAAAGTATTACACGATAAAAATTTCATAATAACTCCCTCAAACACTTGGTCATCTCTCTTAACTACAAATGAATATGCCCTAATGTGGTGAAACACATGTTTCAATGACACAAATAAACCTTCACTAAGCAACACAAACAATCACGATGTAGTTACTCTCTTATAATATCAAAACAAGGGTTCCACACAACCCGCACTCCTCACATTACATTAACTTGTGGGCACCACCCTCATTATACCGCAATATTTAAACCATAATTCAAAGGAATAGACATGATGAATGATAGTGCACCATATTTTAATTCACATTATGTCTCAAAATTAATAAATTATTTGACAAAAATCCAGGTCATTACCTAGAACATTATTCTCAACTCAAACTTGTTATAGTAAATGTATTGGAGGTTACACCAACCAAGAACTTGTTTCCCCATGGTTATGTAAACTTTATAAGGAATTCCAACTATAATGTTTAACTTGTTTCTATTTTAATGGTTAATGATTATGATAAAATGTATGAAATTTTATATAAATTGTATATATGGTAGGACTCTATGTCAAAACTTGTTATTATAGGTGGTATCATCAAACTGATACCAACATGGGTCGAAGAATGTTTAGTAACTCACCATGTGGCTCATTTTGAACCAGATGGTGTTACTTATATTATTAATATTATTTTTTAGCATTGGATATTATTATATCATATCGTATATGCACTTATATATTCTATATTTTTTTGGATAAAGCATTGTTGGGGGCCTACCAAGTTGTACACGCACCTTGTACATGCACCTTGGTGGGTGTGAAGACTTCATAATCAAGGGAATAGGAAAGGGAAGGTTCCCTATAGTTTAGTATTGAGAATTTTGTATTGATGTAGTATGAGAAATAATTGTATAGATTATAGGACCTAGTTTTACAGTTTTATTCATTATTTTATGATTTTTGGAAACATCATATACGATCAACCATGTTGTGGTCATATTTTTTTATGTATGATATGTGTGACATTAAAGTGGGCTCCAATTTTTTGTAGTATATTCTATATAACTTTTGAGTCTCTCAAACTAGAAAAACAACAACAAATAAAGTCAGAATCATAAATTTCAAGAATGTAAACACATTAAAGGTGTTCATGAAGAATAATCGAACCTCATGGATCACTTGGAATCATGAGGTCACCAACCTCATTAAATCATCAACCTCATGGATTAGATCTTACAACATAATGAAACTCATGGAATGAGAGTGTATTTTTTTGAAGAACACTACATGTCAATTTCATGGTGAGGAAGAGTCTGAGATCATGGGAACACTTCATGAACTGCTCGTGGCTCACCTCTTGAAGTTACCAACTTCATGAAGATCCTGGCCTCATGGTATTGGGTCTCCTTTTTTGGCATGTTGTGTGGTCCTAATATGAACGTTTCTCACTATCTCGGCTCTCCATATCCATGTGGAACCTCCATGTGTCCACCCTTTTTAAAAAAACAATTACTCAGGGTCACTTATAAAGTCCCATTTCTTTCTCTAAATAGGGACACAAATGAGGGAGATGGGAGAGACTGATAGATGGAGATGACATACAATAGTACATACTTCTCAAAATATCTCTCATGAATCCATGGGTAACCAAGAAATAAATCTTCAAAATGAAAAATTGAAAAAATGAAAATGTAGGTCGGGCTCATGAGACGGCCATGCAATGTCAAGCCTTTGAGGTGACCATAGGAGGTCGATCCTATGACATGACCATGTGAGTTTAATACTATAAGTAGACCATGAAAAGGTTATCCTATTAGGTGACCACTTAAGGTTGATCCCATGAGGAAACCATGTTAGGTCAAGTTTTCAAGATGATTTCACAAGGCCCAACCAATGAGCCTCATCCATGAGTCCAACCTTGTGGAGTCTAGTCTGTGGGCCTAATGAAAGAGAACTGATCCATGAACTCCCCATTTGAAAAATGTCTCCCATTTATGCTACCTACCTCCTTCACATGGAATCTATTTAAAATGACTATTATGTGGGATACCTAATATCTTCCCCCATTATAGGGAAGTACTCAATCGATTATAAAATGGATTCCCCTCATAACCATACTTTCACCAAGATTTATTCTTTGATCCATTCCAATTCAGAAGACCTTCATAGATTCCTACCTCCAAGGTCGAAACCAGGAAAAGAAAAAAGTGATACCTATTCTAAAACCACCCTATGCATATGATCATGGAATGTACCTTAGTGTGAACCCCTTAAATCATGAGTTCCCTTGATAAAATTATTCTCCCTCTTTTCATCCCAAACAAAAAAATATTCTATTGGATTTCTAATTATAAATTCCCTAATAAAAAGTACCATAATCAATGAAATCACATCAAAAACTCTCCAAAAACAAAATTCTCATCCTTGATCATAATTCGAATCAATGATCTATGTGCCTATGGGACTCCTCCTGATGGAAGTCAAAAATTCATGCTCAATGATGTATTTATTCTCCTCATTGAGAAAATTTATCGTAAGGTTAGCCAAAATGAGGAAGCCCTAACTCCTCTTAGCGAGGCCCCACTGTCCATAAAACCCACTTAAAAGGGCCATAACCTCCATATCCTTCTTGAATAATAATTGATCTTATATATCGTTTTTCTAACCCTGATCATGACTCTTATGGGATTATAAATTTTGGTTGATCATTTCAGTATCATGATTGAGGAACATCCAAATGTCATAGTACCATGATGAAAAACTACATTACAATGTTCTTACCACATTAAATTAAATTGCATGATATGGTATTGTAATACAACCTTAAATTGTGTATCTAGAAATATTTGGGATTTGATTCGTATTTTAGTAGGATACGTAAGATACCTTTTTGGGGTCCAAACTTGATATCCCAAACTCTCATCTTTTCATTATTTCATAATCACGATTACATCGTTCCCCCGCCCAAATATCCATATTCCCAATGTATAACCATAATATAATCCTTATCTGGGCCATATTCCCTATGAGTTTCTCAGATGGATATACCATTTAAAAATGATCCAACCATATATCTAATAGGAATATATTTTATATTAAAAAAACTATTTTTAATCAATTACATTCCCTTAAAACCCAATCATAAAGGGTCTATAATATGTAATTCCTACACCAACCATCGCTAGGAATCTTTTCCCTCAAATTCTATTCCACGTGATGTTAAACTACTTAGAGTTGTTCCTTGTCACTTCACCTTAAAATTAAAAACATTCTTTATTAATTGGTATTAAACTATGTGGGTTATGATTCCCTTCATAGGGGGGTATAATAATACCCTTACATGATCCTAGTCCTAACACCATAGAATCCATCACCTCCCTAGATGTCAACAGACTCCAAAGTACCCAGCAGTGTGGATTTAAAACACATCATTTATAAAATTAAGCATCAATAAAAATTAAATTAAATATAGATAACCTTTAATATATCTATTAATTCACATATATGCATATTTTTTATTCATTTATAGCATGACGAGTGACCAGTCTCACACTGAGATTTGGGATGGATTTAAAAATACAAATTTAATCTATAAGGGAGTCCTGGAGTAGGAAAAAATCCATCTCAAAAAAGTGTGGTGACCATGTTCATCAATCCTCATTACTAAATTTCATTCCAAATCATTACTAGCCAATAATTTAAGTGACAAACTACCTTTGGAATGTAGGCTATCATTGATGTTCACATAAAACTATTATAGGTGATGAATCTATTAGAAGTTTCTAAACTCCCATACCCCCAAAATTCCATAAAAATGATGAACCCATCCAAAATTCTATAATAAATTTTTTTTTGTTTCGCACACATTTGGCCATTTGTTTTTCTGAATTATGAAAATACAAAATTTAAACCCATAATAAATCATTCAATAACTAAAATAACGTAGTTATATTTATCATATGAAAGTGATCGATTGAATATGGTCTTACTTGTGGTGGTTCACAAAGGGGTTTTTTTGTTTCTGTTTATTTTTTATTAAAATGGAATCCATGGGTAAAATCCCCCTCCCCTCCAATCCAAATTAATGGTATTATCTAAGTGACAAGAGAATTCCATGTCTACTTCCCAATCTATGGCACCTATAGACAAGAGGATTCTCTCTACCATGAAGTGCCTCCTCTAAAAAGTCACAAATGATATCATGAGGGAGTATCACCTCACTGGTACAATACCAACCCTAGAAGATTTATGAGGGATACTTCAAGCATTCATGCCTCACAGTTCACCTCCCTGATAGAGGAATACCATGATAAATATGGTTCCACCTATGACAACCATGAACCACTTCAAGATCCTTTTTACAAATAGATTCATCGCCTACCTCACTTATCTTAGGAAGGAAAATAGTAGGTCATATAAAAATTACCAACCATCCAAGATTCTCCTATGAGGTATCCCATCAACTGTTGCAACTGTTAATGGTGTATGGCCTGTAATCCTCAGTAACCTAATGAGGGTGCAACCCATGAGGTCTTATCTTCATTCACCCAATCCATAACACCAAGGAGGTATTTCTAATGATTGTAAAATATCATATATAGGGAAAGGGATCATGTAAACATTCATCTAGGATTAGTTAGTAAAAACATAGTAGTGGTGACTAAGGAGTAGGCTGATATTCTTTCCCATGCCAAGAAATTCTTCCAGCATGACTTGATAGCATCTGGAGGAGCAATATGAAATTTCATGATATATATCCAAGGCTAGGATCATACTACATACATCTATATAGAATCCCATCATCATACCCCAGTGGTGAATAAATTATTGGAATGGAGTTATGTCCCCACTATCACGAAGTAATGGGCCTATATCCCCATTCATGCCACGAAATCCCTTCAGTACATCGAGGACACAATGTAGGGGAAGGATCATATTTCAAATCCTGAATTTTTGAGTTTCCAGTGTATCCTAAAAGAATAAGTATAAGAATACTTACATTATAATATTAAGATATCCAATGTGGGAAAGGATTACATTCCTTCTTCTACTAATATTGAATCATCTCACCAAAATATTTTGGGATCTTCCCAGGGGTGGGATCTTATTACAACTCTCATTGGGGAGGATCTTTGGAATTTTCTTATGAAGTACAAAGATTGATATCGGGATAATATTCTAGTTTCAACTAGAGTTGGATAGTATATTATGGAAACCACTTTAGGGTAGGCTTATATTCCTACCACCACATATGTCAGCATACTCTGGAATTTTCTTAGGAGGAGGCCAATATCCATTATCCATAATAATTCAAGGAAAGATGGTGGAATATCACAATTGCATTCAAAAGGTGCGCCCATATCCATTCCTACTCCAAGGATACCTACCAACATATTTTGGAGTCCAACAAAGGGCATGATTATATCACTTTCAGTAAAATTATAGTCATCGACATATTCCATTAGAAAATCAAGAGTTTCCCAATAAGGTTTTTGTCTATAAAGGTCATTTTTTCACAATTCTCTAACTCAACTACCCAACAGAGAATGGCCAGAAGTATATATCACCAAGGAAAATGAACAACTATGGAGAAAACTCATATTCTTACCATGATTGATTTTGGTTATCTTTAGGCTTTGTGACATAATTATTGATAACTCTTCATCATAAATGGCAAGAAGAAATAGTGGATAAGGACCTCTCTATAGTACTGCTATCAATAATTCTAGAGTTCCTCCCCAAAATATATTCCTTGATGGTCCTATAGATGAAATCATATAGATTGGTTATAGGAAGTCTTCATATGATGAGAGTCACAAAAGTCATCATCGTGATCAGAATATCAATCAGTAAGAAGGTCATCCCCTTTCCACTCCATTAGGAACCACTCACCCTATAGTTCCTCCCCATGGAATCCAATGAAATTATCCTCCTAATAATGGCATCTCATCCAAACAAAAAGTTCATACCCATATCAATGATACCCTAAATACTCCTTCGTATTGAGATATGATTTAGTGTTTGAGGCCCCTCACATCAAATTCCTCCTATATAACTTGTTATATTTTATCTCGATCAAGGAATATTTTGATTAAAAGGTTATTATTTATGAAACCATCAGAATGTTTATCCCATAGTATAACAAAAGGCATCATGAACTGTCCCACTCCCTTGGATGAGGTAGCTGGGAAATGATAACTTTGTTCATATGAGGTAGAGGAATCTATTTTTCAATATAAGAATAGTGTTATAATCATGATAAATAAACTAGATGAGAAAAAATAACATTTATGTTCTATCCCAAGGACACTCTTTAGTGTGAAATTATAAAAGCTCTGAAAGAAGAATGCATAAATAATATTGGTCTAAATTTGAGGACAACTTATCACCATTTAAATTAGTAAAATTTTTACTATAGAGAGTACACCAACTATATTAATAAAATTGGATTACTCTACCATTGGATTGGCATGGATGACCTTTCAGTTTCACAAGACCCAAATTATAGAAGATAGCACAGAGACCTCCATCATGCTAAACTCGGTGACTTGAAAGCTTTGTGCTAACTAGTCACATTGACACACCTCCTAATGTATATACCAGAGGCTACAGTAAACATAGATCATTTCATTTCAATACTCTCCCTAATAATAATAGTTCTACCTAATGAGAATCATGAAATTTCATCACTTTAGGTCGAGTGGTAGGACCATGGTCCTCACATGTTGATTGGTCTATTCAATAGAATCCTACCACTAGTCAATCCCAGAAATAGTGCACTTGAAATGAGTATTCAATTGTGATTTTATTATGTCAGGACATAAAAATATTGTAGTATCCTTTATGTTTAAGTAAATAAAAACCTTTAATTGTAGATCATCTATCAATAACAAGTGGTTGAAACTGATGATGAACCGTGCATCTAAATCATTCTTAGAAAAAATCAGGGAAAAACAAAATGTAATATGTGATATCTTCCACTATAAAAATAAGCGAACATCCCCATACTATAGGGATGGGGGTATTTTCTTCATTATAACCACTTCCACCACCAATAAAGACATAAAAACCCAATGAATTTTATAAATAGTGGTGTAAAACTCTAAAAAATACCAGTATGTGGGTATTGGGGTATTAATACCATTAACCTCTCCTCCACCATGTAAATTAAACTTTTCTAGATTGGTAGAATCATCATAGGTGTCTCACTTCAAGTTCCTTCCAATACATGAAATGCCCTCTTTATCAGTAAAATGTTTATTATAGGTTAGTGGGAACTCCTTTATAATCTTACATCCCCATATACCACTTTTAAGGGATCACTTAATATGAAAGGTGAATCCCCATAGAAGCCACAAGGTTAGACATCCCATCAAGAAGGAAAACACAAGGGAGTATTTTAAATATTCATACGATGAATATCTAGAGGATGGAATATCTCTTTATCCCTTAGAAAAATACATGATCATACGACAGAGTATGCATCGATAAATTTCATCATCATTTCTCCTATAGATGGCTTAGAACATGATGTCAAAATAGAATATCATGATGAGAAATCTAATTATCAGAATATAATCCACATCAAAATATTTGAATAAGGTGTGTTTACCCAACACCAGAGATAGAATCTAAATTTGGGAACTCCTCTAATTACAAAATTTTTTCCCACGTGGAAATATTTTACCAAATAAAAGAGGAATGGTGTGGCAGGATCCCACCCACCAAATGAGGAGATTAAAGACCCCACCATGAGTAAATGATTGATCAATATGAGGTTGAGTTTGTATTATTTAGATAGGTCAATGCTAAATTACTCAGGGGTAATATTACAATTGAGTATAACCCAAGGTAGATTTCAATGTTTCCCATATAGTATATATTTAGAAATAGAAATCCACTCAGTTGATGTAGGTATTACTTAACTATACAGTATAATTTGGATCTATAAAATCTGTTTACGTAAGACTAGAAGCCAGAAAGTAGCAAAAATTTCCTCCTCTGGAATTCCATCCAGAGCCTGTTTAAGATAACTACTTGTGTCAAGATTATGTTAGGCATCAATTAAAGACATGTGTGGTTTAACCTTATTAGAACCCAACTATCACCTCGACTTCTGTATCATAGATGATGATACCACTAGAAATTATTGATTGTATTGAGTCTCTAACTACTCAATTGCAGGCCATGGAAGCGCATCAAGAAAAAATGAAACTAGAAAAGGAAGTTGTACTATGGTTGGGTGGATCCAACTCCTCCATCACCCAACTATTATAATCTAACATTTTTTATCTTCAATGTCACTAATGTCCTAGATAAGAACCTCTCACATTTAATATCTTGACGTGGCTCTATGATGGGAACACTCAAGTACTATGAAACATCTAAACTCGGATGTTTTATGCAGACTCTAGTGGGATTGGAATTTTTATGGTACAATGGTTTACCATCTAGGTCCATATATTATGAAGACCTCCATCGAGAGTTTATCTATTAATTTACCTCAATACTAAGGAAGAAAACAGTTTTCAACATATCAAATTAGAAGCAGTGTGAAAATGATAGGGTCTCCGAATTAAACACTACAAGTAAAGTTATAACAGACTCACACAATATATAACTCCCTTGAGAACAACTACTAATTATTTTATATATAATAACCATGATGAGTTGAAAGTAGCAATGATCCTATTGAAATTTCCTAGGGGATTATGAGAGTTAGAAGTAGTTACACAATAGATATAGGATGAACTTCAATTCCCAAAGGTTATGTCTAAGACCAACACCAAAAACTTAGGGAAATAGAACTGGTAAAGCAGAAATGGAAACTGTTACACTCAATATATTACCAATAATAGCTTTGAAACTTGGGATTGTACATCAACATGATACACCTCCACCTAAATTATAAAGATAAAAACAATTTACCTATCATTATGGTAGAAAGGATCAATGATGTTCACCAATTGAGGATCAAAAGAATAAGACCTATTCCTTTTTAAAGGTGAATGTTTTGAGATACTTCTTTACAGTGATGGAAAATAATTTTATAAGGTTTATAGAGCTTATAAATCCCAATGAGATCAATCTCACTAATTATCTAAAATATTCCCCTTTCATCATATGGTGGGGAAAAACATCCTAGAGTGATTTTTCTTCAAAAAAATCCTCCATGGGATCATTGCTTCTAGTAAAGTGAAAATGGGAAAACACCCATAATAGGTACCTCATATTTTTTCTATTTTAAAAATGAAAAGGGTGAATGGATGAAAATATCAAGTAAAAACACAAGAAATTTAGATGATTGGATGACCAAAAAATCAGTCAACTGACCATATGAAATCCACAGGGACTAACTAAACCAATCAATTTCATCCCCAACTCCATATATAATAACAAAATAATCCCCATAGGTGCCAAAATATTCCAAGAGACGATGTAGCTGACATGTTAAAGGAAATTCATGGTAGAAGGAACTCAGAATCGTGCCTAATATAGTCTAAATTTGTCAAGACTTTTTACCCTAAACATTGAGAGGATGGTAAATTCCCCGTAAAACAGAACCTCGTCTAAAAACTAATTGTTATATAACTTTATCAATGTCATTAACTTGGTAGACACATTACTTGATGAAGGAATTTCAATAGAACCTGAAGTCCCTAACCAAAATTAGGGATAGGAAATAGGAGGCCTTGGAGGATGAGGTGATCAGCGGAGAAGAGATCGATAGGAATCTCAGAAATAGTCCAAACAACTTCGATATTTCTCCTGTGAATCTATATATAATCCAAAAATATAGATATATTAACTTTATAATTCTCAATAGTTGAGTCAATACACTCATGAGTTATCTAGAGTTTAGTCAAATCTCGTCATATTAAAGGACTAATTGGCATATTTACCCAAATCCAATCATTATAAAACTATGGAAGGATCATATCAACATAATACTTGAATAATGAACGTCGATGAAAATGTTTTCTAGAGAATGGGATCACAAGTACATCCTATATTTATTTATGATATATGGACCAAATAATAGGCTCTCTATGGAAAATGAATTCCCCTAGACCCAAAGTTTGTAATCTTGAAACTGTTCTCTATCAATGCATACATTCTCTCAATCATGGGATCCCTTTATATTTCAATGGAACTAGGGGTATAACTCATTGAGGCCTTTTTAATCCTTCAATATTTCAAGGCTGAGATAGAAGAAGTTGATGTATCCCATGAAGGTACTTCTCCTATATAGTTCCACGTTATTATCTCATTTCTAGATAAATATGGAGATATTTACATGCAAGGACTCACCATACCCTTCTACATTTTTATAAATCTTGATTTCACTGACATCAATTAATCATTTAGTGATAATTGATCTAGGATCAACAACATACCGAACTGAACCCTCAAATGTTGGGGGAATAGGGACGTTGGCATGTCTCCCTCCAATATATAAATCTAAGGATACGATAATAATGAGAAGAAAACACTTGTCTAAATCAATCTAAGAGGAAAATTCAGGGACATTGTTCTTTACTCTAAATTCATGGTTGTTCATTAGGGAATGTATTTGAATGCCTTATTAGGAGGACCATGGATTCATATCCATATCGTAATTCCTTCCTTGTACCACCAGTGTCTTAAGTATTCTATTGATGGATAATTCATAGAATTGTAGGATGATAATACCCCCTTTAATTCTCTCTAATCCTAGTATATAGATGTGATGATCTATAAAAGGGATGAGAAAAAGCTAATGATTAGCAATGATACTCATATTACTACCCCCAATGGTTTGAAAATGTCTCCCACAAACCCATTGAATAAGCTCTTTGAGAAGTATGTATTATTTCTCAATCATGTTGGGTAAATAATTATAAATATGGAAAATTACTATGATACTCAATTTGTCTCAGTTCTCATGAAATCAATTGTGGAATATAAACATTTATAGACAAAGAGGAGTGAAATTTAGATAATAATTGAAAATATCCTGAGAAATGTTCCCCTCAATTGTTTTCATATTATGAAGATTTCATCATATCATCATGTGTGGGACCCAAAGATATTTCTTATCATCATCAAGGGATGAAAATGCCATCGTTTAATTCTATTAATCTCAAGATATCAATGTATCTTCTACGCCAAATGATAGTTAGTTATAAGGAAATTTTTTTAAAGATGCCTCTAGTGATTAGGTGTCTAGACTAGCCTCTCCTAAACCATGATAAATTTATTTTTTTCTCTCGATAAATGAAAATTTCCACTAAACTCCCACTATCAATACATAATAATTGGAAGTATATGATCTCAAATATTACCTTACAATATTTAAAGAATGTGTCTTTTCTATTATAGATGAGATAACAAAATAAAATCTACATATATTGGAGGAATCATGGCCCACATTGATTAGTTTTTTCATTCCTCTTGAAGAGAAAGAAATGTGTATCTCCTTCCTAAAACAACACCATAATATATTTTCCTATAATTATATATAAATTTATATATTTTATTTTTATTTTTCCATCCAACATCTTGGATATATAGATGATCATCAAGGTTTCAAGTATGAAAACAAGCAGATTCATCCATCCCATGATTATAGGGTTGAATCCAGACTTGACAAGTTCATAAAATCCAAGTTCATTCAGGAAGTTCAATACCTAAAATGGCTCACCAATATCATCTTCAGTAAGAACAAGAATGTGTATATAAGAATTTCCATCAATTTTAGGAATCTGGACCAGAAATTCCCCATGTATAATTTCTCAGTCTTGATTACATAACTTTTGCTAGATGTAAATGAAGGATTCAATACCTTTACTTCATGGATGCATACTCAAGGTACATATAGATTAGAATGCCCCTAATAATGAATAATACGCCAGTTTAATAACACACTAAGGGGTTTTTTGTAGTCACAGAATGATTTTTGGTTTAATAAATGTGCACACCACATATAAATGTTTCATTCAACAAATATTTAAGCCCTTTATTGGAAGGATCATAGAATATTATTTTGATGATCTAGTGGTCACATCTCATCAACGTTGGGATAATCTTAACAACCTTCAGATATTTATCAACAAACTATGGTAGTTCAACTTGAAAAAGAACCCCACAAAATATGATTTTTAGGTTATTTAAGGAAAATTAATCAAATTTATGGAATGACACTGATGAATCAAAATCGTCCCTGAGAAGACTAGGGTGGTGCTTGTAATGTTTCCTCCTTAAAATATTAAATCATAGAGTGGTATTCAAGGATTCCTTACTTAAATCATGTTATTCATAGACAATCATTTCGATTAGTGCCTCACCTTAAAAATGCTAATGAATAATGGAGTCATCAATGGATGAGTTGAAGACTATCAATAATCCTTTGAAAATCTCAAGAAATATGTATTTCACCCACTAGTCCTAATGCTTTTGGAAGAATGGAAACTAATCAGTATATATATTTTCATCATGGAACAATCAATAATCACCCTTATCACATAGAATAAATGATTTAGTGATAGAAAATAGCATCTACTATATTAGTTGAACAATGTTACATAGTGATACTCAATATTCAAACATCTATAAGAACTGTCTCGCACTAATTTTCATAGTATAATATTTGAGGCACTGCTTGAAATACCATGAGGACTGATTGGTCTCTCACATTAATCCACTTAAGTACATCATAAACCATCTGATGTTAATTTTTTTATTGGATCAATTGGTGGTTATCAAATATTAATTTCATATTTAGTTTGTTTCATAAAATTAAATCAAATGGAAAGTTCTAAATGATTTTATCACAATACACTCTACCCTAGAATGTGTACTGGTAAACATAGAGGTCTAAGAAAAATAAATTTTCTATATCCATGACACTCCAAAAACAAGGATTATGTATATTTACAATGCATCTTGAATCCATTATAATAAAATAATGGAAAAAATGAAGCTCTATAAAGTTGTTATGTGTGTTTTCTTCATCTCCCCATCTAAGGCAGTACTACCTTTTTCTTTCATTCTATAGGAATTTTTTACCAATAATGAGGTAGAGTACTAAGATCACATCATAGACTTAAAGTTATCCCTGTAATTATATGTAAACCATTTAAATATTGAGAGTGATTTTTATTTGGTTATTAATTAGATTAATGATTAATATTCTATTAAGAAGGAAGATATGAACCCCCTCATTGATTTCATAAGAGGTTTGATGGAAGAATTAGACTTTTAACTAACCCTAAATCATATAACTCACCCAAAAACACTCATGATAATGTTTTGGTTCATAAGTCCATAGCCTAGGATAATCCTAACTAGGATGAGATAGTCACCAACATCACACACCTTATGGTGGTATCCCCAGTCAGTGTCAATGACATTGAGGAAATCAATGAAGTCAACATGGACCTAGAATATGACAAGATGATATCCTAATTAACTGATTCCAATACCAAGTGGATGTCCCCAATAATGTAATATATCTAAATAAACATCCTTTTATCAGACTAATCTAAAAATAAACAAAACCAATTTCGGGCAGCAAACTTCAACCTATATGATAGTATGAATGCAAAGAAATTCCTCTAAAAATAGGGTTTTGATATTGTACATCCTAGATGAATTAAAGGAGGACAAAACCTCACTGTCATGTAGTGAGTTCAGGTAGGCACATGTGTTTCTCATCAATCAGGGATCAATCTCTCCCATAAAATTAGTATCCTTGGATAGTCCTAACCAAGGATGATAGAAGAGTACATAGAGTTCACCAAGAATTTTTTTGATTATAAAATACATGACAACTTCTTCCATAAACCACCATAGGTTGAACATGTATCCAAATATTTGTGTATATTTTCTATATGATGAGAATATTTCTTGGGGTTATATCCCCCAACTACAACCAAGTAGTAAATGCTTATCCTTACTTCCAATGATTTCTTTTCCAAATGGGTTTAGGATATAACCCACAATGAATTAAGAATAAATAATATCATCAACTTCGTGAAGTTTATCATCATCACATGATTTAGTGTCCTATGCAAAATATAGATAAAAAAACACCAATTTTTGTTCTTTCAAGTTAAAAAAAATTATATCAGGAATATAACATTTAATCCTACCACTTATCCCACAACCATACCGTAAAAAATAGATAAATAGTAGCCTTAATATATCATAGAGAAGATAGTAGATAATAACAATAATATATGTCTGTAAAAACTCACACATGACTTGTGGGATTATCATACCACAACCCATACTTCAACACAAATGGACCTATATTTGTTTATCTATAGGATAGAGGTGGTCTTCCCCTCAAGATTAATTTTCCATCACTTCACATTAATATCCATGGTCTACTCATAGAAGATAAAAAATCCTATTAGAAAGTCAAATAATTATAGTGACTCAAAGAGAAAACTTTGTGCACATTGCACAAGCTGGAAATCTATCAAAATTTCTAGGAGATTTGGTTTTAAATCTCAGAACTTCGATGATCCCTGGAAGGAAGACACAAAAACATGAACCAAAAAAGGAAGGGAGTTATGACATATAGAAGTTATTTTCAAATGTATTTTACTCCCTAATCACCATGTGTGGTGAAAACATCACACCTCCCACCAATGTAAGGTACCTAAAGAAGTACCTTCTATAATTTTCAGGGAAATTCTTATCATTCTCACTACAATATATTATAATGAATAGTTAAATTCTAATCTATGTGATACTAAACTATATAGAATAATATTCTCTCTACATGATGTTAGACACTAAGGTCAACGTCCTGGTCTCATAATGTCAAACTACATGACATTTTTATAGTCGTAAAATGTAAAACATTAGAATATTTTCTATCTTTCACAACATTAAAATGCACAACCATCATCATCATTAGAGGGGATATTCTCCCCTTGGAATTAGAATACATTAATTACCTTATCCAACAACTATGTGTGGCTTGATTCTGGCTCTCATAGGATTTGTAATAATTCCCATCCTCCTTACCTTGTGACAGCCACAATTCCACCACTACCAAGTTCATTTTGATACTAGGGTACTCTGTATGGTCTATTCATTTGGGTTTTTGTTCACAAATCATGAAAATTTGACTCTCTGGAACTTGATCCAGATCCACATAATATTCTTAAGAATAATATTGTTTATCCATAAACATATTCTTAGGAAAATTCCGTTCTTCCCATGTATATGATCGAGATATATATATATATATTCTTAAAGAACTACATGTGGCTTGATTCTTACACTTCAAGGATATGTAGTAATGTCTGAGATCACCTATCCTAAACCCATTCATATATTTTATCTTATATAAATTCCTTTCTATTTGGAACAATGTTATAATGGACCTTCCTTGTGTAACCCAAAATAGTAAAAAAGTTCCCCCAAACACATATCACTCCATTTGGGAGTTCCCCAGTCTTAGCTACAAGACATTAAACTATATAAAATTTCATCCTTTTCATGTTATTATAAACTAAATGAAATCATATTATAAATTTTATTTTAATCTGTAGATATTTCATTTCACCCAGTAAGTTATTTAACAACTCAGAAAAACCCACCTTTTATGGCTTGAATCCCTTATACAAGATCCATATTCATGTAAGAATTCTTTTTGTATGTCATATAATTATCATAATCCTACATCAAATTGAAAATACATCCATTTGAAAATAATTTAAGTTTGGAATTTTTATTTACCTCGTGGGATACATAGTAATGCCTAAATTATATATCTTGGGCTCAACCTTAATTTTCCAACACTCTTAACATCTTCATCCCCACAAGAGAAACAGATCCATGTAAGTGTTCATGGTTGAAAATGAAAATTTCAAAAAAAAAGGTGAAAGTAAAATGATCCTTATATTTTTACTTTTTGACTACTATGAACTCTCAGGAAACATGGATGATCTATCAGTCATCACTTTTTTCACACACTAAGCATGACTCATGTGATCTTATAGAACTAGCTGAATAACTTTAGTTATCATGATTTAGGCACACCATGTTTAAAAGGAAATGATTTACATCTTGGTCACATGATATTAAACCACGATACATAATTCTATCATATGTGACTTGTTAGACCATTTGGGATGGTTTGATGGTAATATCATTTTCTTACATGAGCTCTAGATCTATGTAAGATATTTTGGCTTATTAATATATATTATAAAAAATACATGTTACCCATAAGAACTTTACAAGGATAGATTATTATCATCATGGGATATATATTGATTCTTGGATATCTAATAATAGGACCATCCACAAATCCCAACAAAAAGAATAAGAATAATTTCTCCTTTCCTTTAATATGATCTTGATCTATGTAGGGAATTTCTCTTAAAGAACTATATTTGGATTGATTCTTATTGTCGTGGGACACATAGTGATGCATGAATACCTTATTCAAGTCCCATCCATGAAACAAAAAAACCATTTTTTAAGTGGTTTGTCCCCTTCAATTATTCTGGGTTTCCCTTCACAGGTCCATCACTGAGCTGGATCCACACGAGTCCTTATTGCATGAAATTAGACTATATAGAATTTGAGTCCTTATTGCATGAAATTAAACATCACAACATTTTATTCCTATCAAATTACATTAAACCATATTATATCTAATTATTTATCACATGATGTCAAATTTTATGATGCATGGCCCATCATGTATGAAAAAAAACTACCTAAGGAATCCTATACTAGAAACCTAACTATCCTAAATGAGAGACAGATCCATGTGGTAGTTCATGACATAAGATATCATGCACTGGGGTAAGACACTTCTTTATGTTCAAAGAACCCAATTTTTGAGCCTCCTATAACCTTCATCTATTCTCACTCTTTTCCAAAGGACCTTAATACCCTCTATATGGTAATATCCAGAAAAGAATACACAAACCACCTTTCCTGGACATCCCCCTTTCATAAACCTTCTTCTCTTATCAAGTTTCTTGGATTGACAAAAATCATTCATGGTTATCGATAATTATTGTATTAAAATTTAAAGGGAACCAATCTTTTCCTATACACACATACCCCTCATATGGTCCCTTCATATCCACCCCTAATATGGCCTTCCAACTTGATAAAGGTTTTTATCCTAGGAAGAGGTACACTAATATCTATATGACATTACAGTATCATAGTGGAACATATCACTTGAAAATAATTGGTGGTTATATTTTGTGTACCTGTCCCATGTCACAACTACTAATCTAAAAACTTTGAGTTGTGATTTACATTGCCAATTATTCTTGTTCGAAGGGTGTTGGAGGGATTTTTACCTTTGATCACCATTCAGGTTTTCTGTTCTAGCATCCCCTTCACATAACATTCCAGATATCCAAACCTTAAACCATGTATACACTCTTGGGGTTAGTTCATGTTAGAAATGGTCCCTTCATTCATGTCTAGTTTAACATTTTCCTTATTTTATGGATCACCCCACTATTGATCAATGTTATACAACCTTAAACTCAACAACTTTGGTAAAATTTGTGTGGCCTTAAAGTCAATCTACACTTGTCCAAATTGAAATACCTTTAAACTAATATTAAAAATAAAAAAACATCTCAAGAAAAAAACCCTCAAATGAAACATAAGAAAATAAATTCTATTTTTATTGGGATCTACGCTTAGAGATAGTAAGAAAAAGTCATTGCATAAGTATAAAAATAGCACAAAACTTGTGGGTCCCACTTTGCAACCCTAAAAAATGTAGAGTTGTTCTATCTATACCCATTGGTCAAGGAAAAATTTATATAAATAACATAACCTATCTCTTTTTCTCAATAATATTTCTAATACATTGTAACATAATCCCCATGGTGCCAAAAACCTCCTTGAATACACTTTTTTCATTACCTACTTCATTTCCCAGGTTTTTGAATCCTCATAACCCTCCATACCAATCAGTAACAAGTTTATTTCAACCCAAGGGGAAGTTCTGTTTGGATATTTATACATCCCTTGATATAGATCCTATATAAGTTTCCCCAATATAACCCACTGCCCAGGGCATGTTTTGGTCTTTAGAAAGAGCTCATGTATTCCTACAACCTTACACCATTATAGAATAACCTACCATTTTATTATCATCAGTGGATAACCCTGATTAGACCTCATTAGGTTATGGTTTATATATTCTATAATCCAACAAAAATATTGGATTCTATATGCTTGATGTTAGTTCTTTACACATCATACCCATTTCCAAAGAAAAGACTTCACATCTCAATATTAAATCTTTGATGGTACTCATCGGGTGAACCTAAATAGTATGATGTATTATTTCAATCTTAAAAACCATAAATAGTTTAAATTATCCCCATATCATTACATATTGGCAATGAGCTTCTCATCAGGTTGGATTTTTTCTAGCTCTTGTTGGATAGACATCTCATAGTTATTGATTAAAGATACAAAAACATAAACTTAATACCTTTTATCAAAAAACAAATTAAAACTTAAAACATCATCTAATTTTGAACAAATATTAATACCTTAAACTATTATTACCTATCTAGATCGGTTATGGAATTATTCCTTCATTCACTTCTATTTTTTCATGCCCATGTCGCTATACAGATCTCTCCACCTTCCAGTCAATGTTTTCTAAACTTAAATGCCCAATTTAATGGTTTGACTTGCATAGCCTTAAAATGACTAATAAATAAAACATAGGCATCACCATATTAAAAAAATTCAAAGGTAGGCTTTGTAAAAATAAGGTTCTCTATTCATTGGGTATGCATTTTCATGATCCATGTAGAATTGAGAATTTCAATTATAAAAAAACACAAAAATTATTTGGTTGAAAACGAGTAAAGAAAAACCTAATAAAAATATGAGTTCTGACCCACTATGTATACCCTATATAAGTCTTAGTAAAAAATAAAATTGATAAGATAAAAGACACCAATATTATGGATTCCACCATATATCCCTATAAAAAGTTGATCTATACTCACCATGTCACTTTTCCTAGGGAAATTTTGAGCATTTTTCATTTATAACACATCATTCTAGACTCCCCCTTTGTTATCCTCATCACACTAAATCAAATAATTCATCTGAATAGACCAAACCGAGTTCCAGATGATGGTTTTTCTACCTATACCAATTCTTGATCCACATCCATAAAGAAATCAATCATCTGAATGGACTAGCTCTCATCAAAAATTATGGTATTTCTACCTATACGCATCGGTGACCCATGATCAGGGGAAAAACATTCTAAATCAAGTGTTTTGAAATCATGATCTTATTTGTTCATTCTATTTAAATGTTAAAAAGTATTAATATTATCTTGATTTATCTCTTTTGAAAATTCTATAATCCAATATGATGTGAATACTAAACAAAATAACAGTAAAAGAAATTCAATAAATTAGTAAGAACAAAAAGTGTTTTAATTGAAGAAAAGAATAAACATATACATTTTAGATATTATCTCCAAGATTTTTACAAGAATGAAAATGTAAAATCATAGAAAATGTTCCATGGAATTATAAATTTTTTCTATTGATTACTAGTATTAGATTACTTGATCTCTATGTTTAGGCAGCCTGATAGTTTTTTCTTCTACTTGAGAAAGTATCACCTTGGTCTTAATGGGAGCATCTTCCATCACCTTCTCTACTTTTTTAACTAGATTTTTATGGTCCAATAAATCCTTCTCAAAAAAATATATTCTTATTAATACGAGACAACTCTCATTGATGTTGGTCACCTGAATCCTATTCTCCCATAATTTGATGTTTCCACATCACTATTTTCACCACATGTTGAGAGGCTT
Organism: Viscum album; assembly: GCA_963277665.1. Classification (NCBI taxonomy): domain Eukaryota; kingdom Viridiplantae; phylum Streptophyta; class Magnoliopsida; order Santalales; family Viscaceae; genus Viscum; species Viscum album. The sequence goes on from OY728133.1 coordinate 2,029,528,533, forward strand.
CCTGGATAGCAGTAGCCCTAAGGTTTTAAATGTATGTTGACGATTCTTCTATGGAGAGATTAAAAATTAATTAATATTTATACACTCTTATTCAAATTATATCTTCCACTAAATCTTGACTCCACCAATAATTGAACTTGGCATGCCCTAGAGTTTTGAACTTATGATGAATCCTAGGTATAATCATTGGTAATTCATCTATACAAGTTTATCAAATGAGATTTTGAATTACCTTCATCATGGACATACAAGTGATTAGAAGAGCATCTATAACTTTATTATCAGACTTGCAGTAACTCTCTAGAAGTGGTATCCACTATATCACCAGACCAATCATATAGGGTTTATCTATAGTACTCCCAAGATGAGTCAGCATCGAGTCATATTATACTCCCACCATCATCATTTTTTGAGGATTTTGGTTGCCTATATCCTAAATATATTCCACTCAAAGTATAAAAATTCAAATATTAAATATATATTATATAAGGAATATGATGAAGAATCAATACTGATAGACACGAATCCTCATAATCAGATAAGGTGATGTGGTCCTCATCTACCACTGTGTTTTCACCAGAAATGGTAGTAGAAGTGATCTCTAGAAAAATCAAATTCTCCAATGGAATTTCCAATCCATAAAACATTACATGTATTTGTATTTTGATAATTTTTCTAAGAAAAAATTTTATATGAGTTTTAGTTAGCATGATCCAAAAAAAATAACCAACTTTAGGGTAACATAACTTCTAGAAATAACACACCAAAGTCAGTAAGTTTCACTCCTACATATATCACAAAAACTTCAATATCCATCATATCCTCCACCATCCATATATTTATAGGAATAATAACCAGTGTATTCAGATTAAAGTCTAGTTCTAAATCCTCTTGAGATCCACCCCTTTCCACTCCCGTAAGTGACACTTCCACATTATCCCCTACTAAAGGACTAGGTATCACATGTTATTGATGAGAAGGTTTAGAAGGGTCTAGAATCTATATAATTTTTTTGGGGTATCTTATATCTATAGGAATACAAGATGAATATTATATAATTTCACTCATTGTCTTTATGTATTCAAGGGAAATGGAAGATGTGTTTCGGTGGGTGGCCAATTCTGATCTCATTTTGGCCCCAATGGTCTGTGTGCCCATAAAATTCACTCTAGGGGTCTATGAGAGACTTTCTTTCAAATATGTTAAATTATTTTTCTCAAGAGACCATAGAAAGTCTCTATATGATTAATGATTTATCATAGATCTATAAAATTGACTTGAATGATGAGTGGAAAGGTTTAATCACTCATCAGTCTTAACTGAAAGTAGGTTTTTGATCTAGCCTCCCACATCTATTTTCTATTACCCTCTAAAGATAGCCCTGTGGGAAGTATAATTTGTGGTAACACTAAATCTCTTAGATAAATATTGTCCAATGCCTCAATTTTCTCTATGAAATTAGGAAAACTTTCTTCCTCATCCTTGGTGTCTATATCAGCACCAAAACCCATTATCGTGACTCCATCCAAGTACTTCATAGAAGTTATGGACAGTTGTTCCTCATTGGCATCCTCAATGAATCATAAAGATAGTTAATTATTAGAAAAATGGAACAAATATCAAGTAATGGAAAATATTTTTCTTACCCCTTATGGAGTACTCTATCTAGTTTTCTATTCTTTGGTCAACCCTTCTTGGATCCTCATCATTGCAACTGATCATATAAATTAGTGGACCTTGCCTTTAATATAGTGAATTATGGCCTCAAATTATAGATGATAATCATTCAATTAATCTAAATAATCTTAGAAAAATATGATCATGGGAATAGATATGAACCCATTCCCAATGATGTTTCTTCAACTCTTTTGAATTGAGGAACAGGTCTCCTTGGTAGGTTGCTCTTCCCTCCAAGAGTCTCATTCCCACCAAGTTTCCAAAAACATTGTGCTTATGAGAATAGATATATGGGAATATGTTTCAATTTAGTGATTTTTATGCTTTTTAATGTGGTAGTGAGAATTCACCTATCTTTTTTTCTTAGAATAAAAGTAAGACGAGGATTTCCAAGAGAGACTCTCCCTATAGGCCTCTCTCTATTTTCAGTTTATATATTATTGTCAGCCACTCCACTATAATCAGTTATTCTCTATTTTCCTCAACCTCAATCATTGAAAGTCTATGTGGTTGATCCATGTGATTAACTAGTTACCCATTAGGATAGGACCATATCTAAGCCTGAGTATAATTATTCATGAGCCTGATGTTAGCACCAGTTGGAAGTAGTACAACCCCAACACCCATATCCTCTCTTATGAGAATCATCCAAAATTAGTGGGCAACCATAAGATTCTTTTCTTATTACACACTACAAGGAGGATAAAGGCATTTCTTCTTGAAAGAGATAAATTTTTAACTAAATATGGAAGGGTAATATCCTTCATAGATTGGTTCCCCATAAATTAATGTATTGAACACACCATCCCTCAAGGATATAATATATACCCTTTTCTAGTGGGTAATAATTTCATTTTTTATAATAGAACTACTAGAAACAAAATGTAGTGTGGAGGTGAAATTTTAATGATGATTAAAATTTTATTTGATTTCCTATTAATTTAACTCATTAGTCTTGACCCCACCAAAGAAGTAAAGATAGTGTTTTAATCATGAATTTTGGGTTTTTTGTGCATTTATAAAGTGATACCCCTCCCCCCCCCCCCCCCATGTGCAGAAAAATTAAATATAAAATAATTTGGAAGGGTCAAAAAATTTAAAGGGTATTTCCTCCTATGAATATTTTTGGGAAGATAGTATAACTTTCCCAATATTGGTACCACCCAGTTTGACCCCCTTTTGGTTGGTTTTTGGGCTACCATCATGAATGTTCTTACTCTTACTCCAACACATAACTCCCTTACTAGAAGAATATATCTTCTAATGAACATGGCGAGACACCTTTCTAGATGGAGGAATCGATCGACCCCTGTGATAGCTTCCCTGCCCCATATCATATATTCCTCTTCTTCCATCATTGTACAATATACTCCTATAAGACTATGATATTTATGGGATAGAGAGTTCAATGAACTCTACTCCTCAAGATCCTTACAAAAAGTATTAATAAACTTTCCATTCTATGCTATAAAAAATTTCAACCTTTGATTGGGTCACTTTTTCCAATATCTCTTGTGATAGTTTAAAAAACTCCCTTACTAGTTAAGGATTCCTTTCCACAATGTTCTATGTATAAAAAGGGGGAGAATTTATCATTAATTTCACTTAATATTGTAGAACCACTAATCATTCAAACATCCAAGAGGCTTACCCAAACCTATTCATGCATCATATGGAATATATTCTTGTTCATAATCCAATAGTAGAATAAGTCTAGAACGATGTGATGGTTTTGGTGGTAGAAAATGTCATCAAATAAAAACTACCTTAAATATAACAACATATCAAAGTTCTTTTTCACATTTATCTTATATCATATGAACCCTAAATTTCTATCCCCAATCCATGTTTAATGAACTTCCAGATCGTAAATCCAAGTTATATGCCCAAACAAACTTATGATCACTCATTGACCTCTTCTTAATCAATGTATACTTGTGAGTGTTTACCTATGGTGCATGTATTTCACTATCCAATGATAAGGGTAGTACCCCAGATTGTATCAATTAGATCAGTTTAGTTCCTTGATCAAATCACCATTTTCAAATATTTTTTCTTAACGCATCTCCTATTGAGGGATGATCCATCTAATTTGATAAATTATGGAATGTGATGTTGGAATAGTTACACTATCCAGTAATCTAAACCCATATGTGGGTAGTATATCTAAAACTAGATGATCTCACATGATTTTTCTAACTAGTTCTAAAAGGATATTGTGTTTCAGCTTAATGAGTTGACTCCAGGAGGCATCATTGTTATGTATCATCCCTCTTTATAATGGAATCTTGGAAACCTATTTTGGAATAAAATTCTACAGAGAAAAATATGATAATAGAGTTATCAACTATGATAAATACTTTAATTTTCTAAAATATGCTTCCCAGGAGGTCACTACATGAACTATATTGTTGACCGCATGAATAGTGTGGCCTCATGAAACCCACCATGGCCACGTGAACCATGAGGTTATTCCATGAACCGTGTGTTGATCACAAGATAAAAAATACTCAGAGCACCTATTTCCAAGTCCATAGAGGGTGTGAATTTTTTTTGAATAAATTTTCCATTGTCTATAAAGGTTTTCCACGTTCGTTAGAGAGAAAATGAGAAAATGAGGGATCCCCAACAAACTTATATATAGGGGACTACTTTAGTAGACCACATAAAAACTACATGATCTTTTCTACCTTCTTATAATTACCTCCTTATCATTAGAAATATAAAAAATTACGACAGGAATTTTTTGAGGTCTACAAATCTAGATAACAAAAAACAATGTAGTTAAAATCCTCAAAATCAATAAGGGGAATACATTGAAGGTTTTCCTGAAGCGAAATGCAACCACGCTGATCACCTAGAACCACAAGTTTTATAATCATGTATAGTATCATAACCTAAATGTATCCTTATGAGTTTGAAAACCCTGTAAAGTAGATAAACTCATGGAGTTCACCTCGCAATGCCACAAACATCACAACATTGAAGCATATTTTTTAGGATCAATATTTGGAAACTTTTTGGTGAGGTGGTGGTAAGTCTTAAGGGATCACCTCATGAATCTCCCATGGTTTCACTTCATGAAGATCCAAAATTCATGAAGCACTTAGATTCGCTACATTAGGGAACCTTTTTTGGGTGCACTGTGTGTTCCTCTCATAGAATTATTTAACAATACCAAATTTTTAGGGGCATTCATAACCTTTATGTGTCCATAATTTTCAGGAAACCAATAATCTATTGTCACTTATAAATAACTCTTCCTTCTTCAAATAGGGATATGGGAGTGAGATACATGAGAGATGGATAGATAGAGATCACAGCTAATATTTTCCACTTCCTAAAATTTCTCTCATGAATTTATGGGTAACCAAGAGGGAAACCCTCACTAGTAAAAAAGAAAAAAGTAAAACACATACCAAGCCCACATGGTGAATTTACAAGGCTAAGTCCATGAGGTTACCATGAAAGGTCAACCTGTGAGGAAACTATGTTAGGCCAATCCAACTAGGTGACCACATGAGGTCAACCCATGAGGCATCCATGTGACACTAAGCTTGTAAGCTAAACACACGAGGCCAAGTCCATGAGATGAATTCGTGAGGGATAGCCCATGAGACCTAATTCGTGAACTCTCCATAAAAAATGCCTCCCATTTAAGAGACTTTTATAATTTACATGGTATCCATTTAAAATAAGGATTATGTATGATGGCCAACATCTTCCCTTGTTGTTGGGAAGAACTCAATTGGTTGCAGAGTGGATACCCTTCAAAACCATCCTTTCACTTATATTTCTCCATTAAGCTATTCCAATTCAGAAACACATTATTGATTCCTCCCACTAAGTTCAAAAACTTGAAAAATACAGAGTGAAACCTCTTACAAAACCACTCGATGTATATGATTAGGGCATGCACACCAGCACGCATCCCTTTTATAATGAATTCTATTTATAAAGTGGGAATCTAACTCTTAGTCTCTAACCAATAGGCTCGTTAGGGGATTTACATCCATCCATTCCCTTGATAATGAGAGCTTTAGTCATAATGATGTCATTGATAACTATCCTAGATCAAGTTCCTCATCCTTGTACCAGATTCCAATTGATAGGCCATGTATGTATGGGCCTCCTCTAAGTATAAGTCCCAACTTCAGGATCAATGATGGAATTACTCTACTTTTTGTGCATGGTTATCACAAGGGAGGCCCCGATTCATAATCCCCAAACCATCTTCATGATGTCCTACCACCTTGAAACCTACTTCAAAGGGTTATATCCCCTACAGCCTTTATGAATCATGATTGACCTCCTTTTTCTAATTTCTTATAACGAGTATAACTCATCTGGGATTAAAAAATTTGGTTTATCATTTCAGTAGAATTATTAAGGAACCCCCAAATTTCAAAGTCACATGATGTAAAACTATATGACAATGTCCTTACTATATAAAATTAAAATTCTCATTATGATCTTGTCCTATAACCTAAAACTTTGTCACTAACACTATGTGGGGTTTTATTTTTATTTAAATAGGGTATGTAGGATGCTTCATTGATATTTAAACCAGAAATACCAAAACCTCTTCATTTAATTTGGTTGTAATTATGATGAAATCATTCCCCCACCCAAATATCTATATTCACTCTTGATAATCATTGGATCATCCTCATTTGCGTCATATTCCCTATGAGTCACTTGATGAAATATACCCTCACCAACAGATCCAATAATGCATCTAAAAATGCCATATTCCCTATGAACTAAACCTATTTTTGATGGGTTGCATTCCCTTTAAGACCAATAATAAAGGGAAGCTCTTTCATAAGTATGGTACCAACTATATCTAGGAATCCTTCCCCAAAAATTCCATTTTATGTTACATTAAAATGATTGGAATTGGTCCTTGTCATATGATATTAAAAGGTATGATGTTCCCCATTAAGTGGAATTAAACTACATGGTTCTTATTCATTTTATTTTGATATATAAGAAGACCCTTATATGGACCTAATAGGAAATCCAAAACAACTATCACCTCCCTTGATGGAAACAAATTTCAAAGTTCCCAACACAAAAATTTAAACCATAGAATATCTCAACTTATCAGTAATAAGTAAATTAAATTTGGAGAACCATTAATATATGAAGGTGTTCATATCAATGCATAATTTTGTTCCATTTATTTCATTTGTGTATCTAGTATCACACTTATATTTTGTAAGGATTCACAAATATGACTTAAATATATAAAAGAGTTCTGGAGTAGGAAACATTCACTCTCAAAAAGATGTGGTGACCCTGAACTCTCATCCTATCAACCAACATAAATTATAAATAATCATTTTCCTAGAACCACTATTGAATTAATGCCTTTGGAAAACATTCCTTCATTGATATTTTTGTCAAAATTTCATGGTTGTGAAATCCATTAAAGGTTTTTGAACTCTTATACATGGAGAATCATGTTATAAATAGTTACATTTATGGTTAGATTCAAGAAGTAATGTTCATATTTTATTGATTATCATGGTTGATTATTTATTATTATTTCCACTATTATTTTTTGTTATCTAATATTTATATAATAATCTCATCATGTTGTCGATTGACTATTTCTACTATTTGGAAACCTTTAATATATGTGGAGATGTGCTTGAGGTCACTTGGTGAACCCAGTTCGGTTACTGATAAAGTGAACTGGGTTAGGATGTTATATTTTGATATTTATATATTGGTATTTATTCAGTTTTAGTTATTTACATTTTTACCAATAATTTTCACTTTACTATTCCAATTTTCATGTTATAATTCTAAAAGCCACATTTCTAAAGGCCATGTTGTCTTTCACCGCCCAATATATACCTCATGAATCCTATTCATTTCATATTGGAGTTGGTTCCCTAGAACAAACTACTTTGAACATTTGATTTCCAATATATTAATTTACTTGAATATTTATATGTATCTTATCACATGATGATTATTTTTATATATGAAATCTCTTTGATAATTTCTTAAATGTACTTTTCATACTCAAAGGTCTTATTAGTTTCCCACTTTGATAAGAACGTAGAAAGGATATAATAGTGTTATTATTATATATATTTGTGTGTTCTATGATCAAATGACATAATTTCATGGGAAACAAATGATACTTTCTATCAGGGGTAGAAGGATCATAAGACATTGATACTTCTTCTCAAGAAGTTCTTCCTTAGTAATATTTAAGAGAAGAATGTTATGATAACTTCAACCATTATTAAAGAATCTGTATTTACATTTTTAATTGGATATTACTATCTAAATTGGTGTATAATGGTCCATATAATTTAAGTTTATTATTAATTCATATAATGAGTCTTTTACTTTGATATACTAATGAAAATCATGATGGAGTATACTCATAATGAGGTAGGATATGTTGGGTGCATCATAATTGATATTTCATTAATGAATAATTTGAGAGAATATTTCTCCCTTCTATTATTTAATAAAATTTTATATATTAGTCCCTTTGATGGGAATGGAACTGTTAGATCATGTCTAAGGACATAGTGATCTATTGACATATTTATTTACCGAAAGTCGAAGAAATAGACAATGAGTGCTTGATTAATTACACCAATATGTTACCTACATTATTAGAGATATTAACATAAAAGGATTATATTACACAATGTATTTTAATATTTGGATTTATGTCATTGTGACATAAACATTTTATTTATGGGTTCTAGGGTGTTTTATTAGATGTCAACATTGTACTTTAGATGGTATTCCCTAATGCCACTAAGAGAGTCCTATATTATCATACACTACGTGTATTAGGAACCATGGTTAAATTATATATGAATTTAACATGTTTAATAAATATTATTCCCATAGGTGGTTTAATAATTATTTATGTTTCATTGATAAAAAGTATTCAGTCACCAAGTATTCAAGAGAATATATGTGAGGTGAATATTTTTTAAATATTTATTCATCTTTTTATTGAATATAATATTTATTTATTTATTAGTAAATAATGTAGTGATATTTATTTATTTAGATATATAGTCATTATTCAATGTTCGATTAATACCAAGGAGAAAAGATGCGCTAAATTAATTGTCTTTTGAAAATGATATATTATATATCATTTGAATATATATTAATTTATAAATTTAAAAAATTGTATTTATTTATCTGTGATTTTTTCACAAGACAAGTAAATGATAATATTATTATTATTCAAATATGGGGTTCTTCAAGGATTATGAAAATAATAAGATTCCATATGTAATTATTTATTCTCTAACCCTTTCTAAATATAAACTCGAATATGTCATTCTCAATACTAGTCTTGGTTGTTCAAAAAACAAATTCTAGAGAGAATCATCTCAATCACCAGAGACCACTTCCTCTAAAACACTATCAAGAAAAAATATATATTCTCCAACCCCACCCATTCATATTTACATAGAATAATAATAATATTTATTCCTATAAGTGATTCTTCTGGTGATCAATGAATAATTACAAAAGCATTAAAATCTTCTATATCAGCACTATAGGATTTCTATGATAATGTTCAAAGGTTTATAGTGCATGTGAGGATCACCATTGGAGGGTTATAAATTTGAATCCTATGATGCAATGAGTGTATGAAATGAGTTTTTCATCTAATTCAATAATGAATAAATAATTCAAATTCTAGGTAAATATTAATATATCTATAAATTAATTATAAATTTAACATGATAAATTCATCTCAACTAGTTTGGGTGATCCTTGTTGATATTAATTGGATTTAATTTATTGTTCATTACATTTATTATTATGTGCAATGAGTATTATTTATTGAAACTCGACAAAATATGAGTTGGTCAAAGCCCATTATGTGCTTTTACTGTATCTAAAACCTTTTGTTCATTCGCTTAGTTTTTTTCATGGATCTCTATATTTATATTTTAGGATGTCTACTATTTTTCTAATCTTTTGATTTCTAATTACAATGATGTTTTTATTTTTTGTATTTATGGGAGACCATAACCATACAAGTTTTAAAATTCTAGTCTTTTTATTTAATTTTATTTATTACCACATTCTACTTGTATTAATTTTATGGAATGTATTTTCCCAACATCTATAATTTTCTATATTGAACCAAAAAATAATAATTATCATTTCATTGTTTGTTCTTATATGATATATTTTAGTTATTAATTTATAATTGAATTAATATTTTTCAATCATTAGTGTAATCGAGGATAGAAAAATAATAAAGGGATAATGAAATATATTAATTCTAGGTTTATATAAAAAAAAATAAAATGTATTTATTTATTACAAACATAAATTAAGGAATAGAAATATATAAAAAATCTAGGATGTTACAAAAAAAGAATCTGATAAATTATGATATTCAGTTTTTATGAAAAATTATTTACAAATAAAAAAATGATTTAATTACAAACACCTATATAAAAGTGAATATTGTAAATTTATTATATTTAATGGTGGTTATTGATATAGTCATTTTAATTTGAGAACATAAAAACTAAAAAACTATATTTGGATATCCATATGGAATTGATAGACTGTAATATTATATATATATATATATAATAAGTAGTTCTAAGTTAAAATAGTATCCAACATATGATCATAATAAATGTTTATAAAATATTTTCAGAACAAAAGGATTTTAAAATTTCTAATTTTAATAATTTATTTTCCAATTAAATATACCTTTATTCCTAAATATGATAAAAATTAATAAAATCTTATATATATAAAATATTATAAAAAATATGTATTTAATTTTATGTATTCTCATTAATGACCACCATTAATTTTAAAAAAGTATTTTTTGGATAATATTCGTTCATTTGAGATAAATTTAATGGTATTAATTTTAATTATAAATAAAAATGGATTCCCATTAACACATTATTTGACTCTACCTAGATCAATTAAATAGACTCTATGTGAAGATTAATTTAATTAAATTGATTATTATTAATTTAGTAACTATATGTTTTTGAATAATTGAAAAATTATTATCCCAAACCACCCCCAAATATGAACCCATCATATGCATATATTGAAGATAAGAGTGACCCCAGATTCCCACCTTCAATAGGTCACAGGTTGATGACTAGCGCTGATGGTAAAAAAACATGTAAATGGGAGGAATTTCCCTCATAAATCCAAGGAAAATATAAAGAAACCGCCAATAAAATCAATAAGATAAAATGAAAATCAAGATACCACGAAACATGAAATATCATATATATATATATATATTCTCCAAAAAGGAATATGTAAAACAAATTCCCATGGAAGTCTCTCTAATAGTAGCCCCGATGTAAGAACCTGGTTTTTTCTATAAAAGACTTTCGAATATTCTTGATGTTATTCCAGAGCAGCACCTTCAGACAGCGTGCGATTCTGAGCCCCGGTGTGACCGGAATTAAATTTTCAGTGCGTTCACACTGGGCACGCAAGATAAATTGTATAACTCCTAAATGATGATCCGGATCAGAAATCTAAGTGTACGGATGGGTCCGAAATGGGGTGTTTACCCTAGCAACGACATAAAACATGTCGGCACGGGGCGTTTGGACCCCTCGCTCGCTATCGGAACGTGAAATGGATAAACTAAATAATTAATTTATTCGTTTATTAGTTAAACTCAGGTGTCTCTTTAACAGTAGCTCGGATTGGAAAAATGAGGGCACCTTTGAGTCCAGAACGTGTTGTTTACCCTTGGAGGGGTGTAACATTCACGGGCGCGGGCCTTCTGTGAAAAATGCCGCCATGGGCGTTTTCATAATTTAGCGGCCTTGAGCGTTATGTTTTATAACTTTTGAACAAAGACTTGGATTAAAATTTTGAGACTACCATTGCGCTCAGGGCATGGCGTTTCCCCTAGGGGAGGATTAACCTCGACCCCGCTAGGAGTCCGGGTATGGGCCTACTGGTGGATGTTTTAAAAATTAATTAAAATTAATTAATTTTTTTCTATTTAAACACAACCACCTCCAATGCTTCCCCTCCCTTGTTATTCCCTGGCAAAATTCCTCCCAATGAAGAAGGTGGAGCTCCTCCCCTCTCCTCCACCACTCTGGCAAGGCGGTGACAGCTCCGGCGGATCGTCGGTGAAGCGTCGGGCAACACCCATCGAGGTAGGAGGTTACATTTTGCGTTTTTGATTCCGCATTTACCTTTGAACTCAATTTCTTGCATCTAATTGCTTTATAATGGTCAGGAGAAGGCCATTTTTATTATATCTCGATTTGATGTTTCCATCGCCTTTTTCGGATCGAAAATCCGAGTCCCGGGGCGTCTGTGGTGGCCCCAGGAAGTTTTTCAGCCTTTTCCATGGTTTTCTGACGGTCTAGCGCAGCGGTCCGGTGAGCGGGCGCGGTGGCGCGGCGGGGTTCCAGGAAGAGGCGGCATCTAGGCAGTAGGGTGAAGGAATTTGGTAGCTCCAGGCGGCAGCACGGCGCTGCGGGAGGGGCTGCGGACGGCGAGCGCGGGGCAGGGGGCTCCTCCAGGTGAGCTGGGGGCGTGGATCGGAAGGGCCAGCCGGCTACGCCAGCCGGTTGACGCGGAGGACCGGGGTCGCGGTGCGTGACCCTGCTCGGGAGACAGAGACCCGCCGAACGTGGGTCTCAGCATGGAACAGTGACCGGCCTCGCGGCTCGGTCGGCTTGGGCCGGTCCTGGGGGTGTGGATCGGCTGGATCGGTCCAGTCCACCCCCACTTGCGTCCGATGACGCTTAAGCTGGCGTAACTCTTAAGCCGGGTGTCGAATTCGCGGGTCGTCTGCAGCGATGCAATCCTTGGATTGAGGAGGAATTTTTGAGATGGCTCGGGAATTTTTAATCCCCAAGACAAGGGCCTCGGTGGCGTGTCACGCCTTTAAGCGGATTGACGTTTTTCCGGGGGTTCGTGCTTTGAGCGGCGTGGACACATCCAACGTCCGATTTGAGTGCCGTCAGCGGCGTTGGGACCCTGGTTCCTAAGCGAAGTTTTCCAGTATGGTTTTGTACGTTGAAACAGGAGTTGATAGGTGGGTCCCACGGCCCGTCTTTTCAGCTGCGAGCAGCGTTTAGCAACCTTTTCATGGGATGTTCGTCCGGGGTGTGCGAACAGTTGTTTCTGAGTGTTTTTTCGAAGGCATTACAGTGGTGCAATCTGCCTACTTAAATTCCGCACGATGGTGCGGACCCCACGATGGCCGTTTTGGAAGTTGGTGGTGATTTCCATCTTTATCACTGGGTGTCCGTTTTGGACAAGTGAATAGTCCATCTTGTTTACTTTTTCGAGAGGATCAAAATGGTGCAATCCGTTCTTAGTGCTTCGAGAACATGATATGGGTCCCATGAAGCACTACTCATGTGCGGTACGGCGAAATGCATCTTTTTCTCCGGATATCCATTGCACTAAAATGAGCAGTCAATTTTACATTTTTTCTAGTGGGATCGCAATGGTGTGATGCGCCCAACTGTTTTCGGGGCTGAGGCTCAGGATCACAGGACGTCGTTCGAGCGTAAAGCAGTGTTGGTGACTTTTCCGTCGGATATCTGTTTGATGCGAGTAAGTATTCTATCTCGTGTGTTTTTTCTAGAGCATTACAATGGGTTAATTAGTTCACGTGAGAGGAGCCTCTTACTTGATCTTATTAAATGTGGAAATATGAAAGGTGTACCGGTGGTGGTTCCTTCCGCGGTTCTTGCAGAGAACCTTTGCGAGTGATCACGTTCACTCCCGTGTGAGTGAAGTAAATATTTGAAGAGATTTAGTTGGTCGTGCTTGGTCCAATGAGGTAGAAAGTTGGAGGTGTTACATTTATGCCCTTCGCATTGACGTTGGGTGTTGTGTGAATGATAGCCTTTGGGATGGAAGTGTAGTATACTCTGGGAGTATACGGGAACGCTTGGAGGTACATGTGGTTGTTTGTACCTGAGAACGTTTGTGTGCTTGGTTGGAGTTTACTTGGGGCCACACGTCTTGTGGGCCCCATGTGCATGTCGTGTTCTACTTTTAGTAACCTTGACCTCTCGTGACGTAGAGGGTCCCTCTGTTCTCGTTTTTTTAACCAATAGGGTTGAGTTTCCCCCTGGTTCTGTTCCCATTTGTTTGACCAGCAGGGTTGAGTTTTCCCCTGGTTCTGTTCTCGTTTGTTTGACCAGCAGGGTCGAGTTTCCCCTGGTTCTGTTCTCGTTTTTTTGACGATTAGGGTTGAGTGGGTTTCCCCCCATGGTCCTGTTCATGTTGGTTTCGACCAGTAGGGTTGTGTGGTTTTCCCCTGGTTCTGTTCTTGATGGTTTGGCCAGCAGAGTTGCTTCGTGTTCCCTGGTAGAGTTCTTGTGGATTCGGTGTGACCAACACATTACGCGGGCATCGATCCTCTAACCATGAGGTTGATTCCAGCATGGATGGCCAAGAGGTTGTTTTCAGCAGGGATGGCCAGAGCAGAACCATCCAGCAGGAATGGCCAGTGGGTTACCATCCAGCAGGGATGGCCAGTATAGTGGTGTTCATCGAGCAGTACCATCCAGCAGGGATGTACAGAGCGGTTACGGTTTTACCTTCAGCAGGGCTGGGAAGTGGTACCCTATGCCGGGTTTACCTCCAGCTGGGCTGGGAAGTGGTCCCCGATGACGGTTCTGAGCCTCCCTCCAATGGAGTACCCTTTTACGGGACTGGGCATTAGGACTCATCGACGAATTTTTCCGAGTCTCCCTCCAGGGGATTACCCTTTTACGGGAATAGGCAGTGTGGCAACCATCGACTTTTTTCAGGTCTCCCACCATTAGGAACCCGTCGAATTCCAGGGATTACCCTCTAGCGGGGCTGGGCAGGGGGTCGCCTATCGACTTTGAGGAGACCTCTCGACTGCGGGGCAGTGACGAGGTATGGTTCGATGTTCCCCAAAACTCTAAAGTATGAGGGGCTCTTTCCCCACCGAGACGCGTCCTTGTGATGCGACCTAAAACCGTGTGGGTGAGTCAGTGAAGCCCAAAGTGGATAGTGTCAAAGTGTGGTGATTTGAGCCCCTTGACTTGCAGTTCGGGGCAGACGTGCGGATACTAGGCATCGATGGTGTTTACTTCTGGGACTGTTGGCTACTCAATTTCTTGGGCTGAGATACGGGATGGAGATCCCCTTACGATCTAGTTCGGGCTTCTTGTTTGAGCATATGGATGTGTTTATACCTTGTTTCAGTACCCACTTCTTGGGTTTTGGTTACTCTCCTTCCAGGAGAGGCGAAGACACGCGGGGTATGCCAAGTGCTTTCCGTGTCTAGCTTCTCGTGGTTGGATGAGTCTTCTCTCATGCTATAGGTAGTGAAGACTTGATGAGAAGTTCATTTTCTCACCATTTCTAGCTCCTTGTGTTTGAACGATTCTACTTCCTTCCTCTTGTTGGGTTGAGTTGTACTCTTTAATTCACTCTCATTTGTACTCCTTTACTTTTCCCTGTTCGATCTACTGCTCACCTCTTCAGTACCTCCTTTGTTTCTCCCTTGAGCCTTCGGGGCATCCTACTAAGTATTTTTACACTCACCCCTTCTTGGTCTTTTCCCGCACTTGGTGTGCCCTTGCAGAAGACAGACAAGTTGGTCGTGACTTCAGCAGAGCTTGGGAGTTTGGGAACTTGGACCACGTATGGTGGTCGTAGTCGGGTTCCAGGTGTGGGAATCTCCCAGCTGTTTTACTTTTTTTACTTGTTGTCGGGTTGTGGAACTTTTTTGGTTGGGCGAGTGTTTTTTCCTTTTCTTTTCAGTTTACCTTCATCACTCACATTGTACTGTTTAGAGGTCGATGCACTCTTGTGGTTGTTTATAGCAGTTATTACATTACTTTCCCTTTTACTCTACACTTTTTCATTATGTGTGCTGCGTGTGTGTGTACAGGTACTTAGGAAAAGGCCTCCCCAACTTTTTGTGACTTTAGCGCTCGTCGCCAGCCCCTGGCATATGGAGGCGGGCTTGGGGTAGTTACGGCTCGATCCCATGTAGGGTCGGGTCGTGACACCAAATCCTCGAGCTAAAAATTTATAGTTTTAGGGAGATCATTTAATGATCATTTATAGTGTAAAAATCACAGGAACAAGAAATATATATCTTCAAAAGATCCATTTGTGAAGAAAATAAAGAACATTATTGGAGTGGTGTACCTACAATTCCTATTAATCCATCTTTTTCTATTCATTGTATGCCTTTTGATGATCACATAAGAGACAAAAAAATGCTTGCTACCGCTGAGTGTGTTACACCATAATTGGATCCTTGATCATATTTATAGGATCCTAAACCACCAAAAGGTTGTTAATGCCTTTAGGGAGTGATAAATGGCGTTTCTAGAACACTTCCCTTTTATAAACCCTCTTTATGCTATTCATTGAATGAATAGGAAGGAGTTTTAGTTTCCATATCATGGTATCATATGTGCATTATTTGTAATGCATGTCCATTGATTATAATTGATTGATTGAACACTTAAAATAATTGATTAACCATTAATGAATCAATGTTAATTGATTCAAGATCAAAGAAAATTTGTGGGTGGGTGTGGAAGATGTGTACATATGGTGCCATATATCATGTTCCCCATCAAGATCTATTATATAATTGAAACTTAAGCTTTGATATATGCATATGCATGTATATATTTCCAAATTATGATTTTGGGTTAGCATAAAATATGATATCCCTGATTTTTTCATTTCCAATAATTTCACACTTGAAAAAAACCGTATGTAATTCTGGTAAAACATAACAACTCTTTATGAATTCATCAAAAAATCTTTAGGACAAATTTTAATAGAGAACATTCATTTTAGATTAAAAAATTTCTATAAAACAAAAACCTTATCTAAAGGCCTAACTTTGTGACCCTGTTAGTCTTAGTATCATTGACAAGGAATATGAAATCTATATTTCCTAAATGTAAGAAAAGTGCAGCTTCTAGAAAATAATTAATGATACTCAATACACTAATAGACCAATTTTGAACTCCATCAATCATGATCATATCTCATATGACCATTTCCACAACAAGATATATCATATACATCATATATATAGCTATATAATTTCTTTTTTATGGCTTGGAGTGACCACTAGACATAGAACAATGTCAATCTAGTATATGTCATCTAAAAAATTCTCTATTCTTTAAAAATAATTGAAAGGTAAATGAATAAATCATATTTCAACCATCTATTATATGAGAAAATTATATGTACCACATCTATGTAGTTGGAAACCCCATATGTGACTCAAATAATCATGTCCATGAATTTTTTCAAACTAATTCAATCACAGGAAATATGTCTTTTCTCTTTATATAATTGGATGAATCATATCTTGGTTGAGCTCCAATTGATAACATGATCAACAACATACCCAACCACCATGATTATCTAAGCCTCAAGTCATACATAAGAAAGGTATAAAAGTATAATTATTCTAATGTGTAGTATCTCTCCAAACTTAATTGAAAATGATTGATAAAAAGAATAACCCCTAAGTATCTATTTGATATTCCATGGGATTTAATTTAATAGTTCATTACAAGTAATAATTATCCACTTATTATCTCATGAGTCCACTATTCATGCTAATTTTAATACATCATTACAACTCAGAATACTCCAGGATGATATTTGATTATGCATATGTCAATGTCAAACTTTTGGTGGATATTATAATTTCATTATTCTTGTAAAATAAATTACATCAAACATGAATGAATGATAAATATATATTAAATTTATTATAAAATAATGATACATTATTCAAACATTACATTAATATCATATGTATCATATGCGATGTTATATAACATGAACGTCATGCTTCTACTATGATAATGGTTTCTTTAATGGATCTATTAAATTATAACTTATATCCACCCAAAAGATCCTAGCATCATCTCTCTCAATAATATCTTGTATTATATAGTATTTTTTTAAGTGTGTTTATGGTTATTTGGTGTTTCTAGGGCTCCTTGGCCTTAGAAATGGATCCATTATTGTCAAGGTAAATCCTAAATGCTCCTTTGTTGCCAAAAATGATTTTCATTTTAGAAATGAACTTCCTGATCCAAAAACATTCCTTTGAAAAATATTATTTAGTGATATAATATGTCCCTATAGTCAATTTCTCCATAGTGGATTGTTTTTAACGCTTCAAACTATTGGAAAAATATGAAACGAGATTGATATATCTTGTAATCTCTATAGGATTCAAAACTTTCAAACCCATAACCCTTAACACATAGTCAATCATCTCCTCCAAGTTCCATGAATATATCCTTATTTGTTATTAGGTACATAAAACTGTTCTTAATACAAGGATTGGATTAGATCATATGTGACATTAGGTTGAGTATATAGCATTTCATGGTGGATTCATAGGTAATTATATCTATCCTTTCTAACTCATTAGAATGATACTTAACTTTTAAAATTTCCATTCCATGAAACATGAGTAAATACCACTTTTTAGAGTTCTCTATGTTAAACAGATTTACAATTTACCAACATATGTGTTCTGACTGAGTCCAAGAAGCCTCTTAAATCAATCCCTATAGATCTTCATACATAGTGTGTAGGATTATTTACCAATTTATTTCATTCAGAACTATTTACCAAACCACATCTTTATGGAATAAGAATTTGATATTTTATTTAAAATATGAAGTATTCCATCAACATAAAATATCAGAAACACTAAAAAACTTCCATTAATCCTCATACATAAAAATCAATCATACATTTTTTTATGAAACAAAGCTATTTTACTGCATTATCAAACAAAATATTCCAACTTCAAGAAACTTTCTTCAATTCATAAATAGATCGTTGAAACTTTCATTCCTTAACAGAACCGTTTATCCCTTAAAAACCTTTGAATTGTATCATATATACTACATAGACTAAATTATATTTAAGGAATGTGTGTTTGAAATCCAATTGATATATTTTATAATCAAAATGAGCTATTATGGAAATCAAAATTTAATGAGGTTTACCATGAAAATGGGTGAAAATGTTTCTTCATATTCAATACTGTGAATTTTCCAATAACATTTTACCACAAGACATTATTTATAGAAAGAAACTTTATCATCAATGTGAGTTTTATTAAAAAAACCAACTTGTGTACTATGGGTCTCACATATTCAGGTGAATTTACCAAGATCCAAACTTTTTTAGTGTGCATGGAGTCTATTTTAGATTCCATAGATTTTAAACATTTCCTGAAATCAAAAAACTCAATGGCCTATAAGTGGGTAGTTGTTTCAACTCCTATGAAAATTAATTCATCGTCATTTTCAATGAAAACTATATATATATTGAGCCCCTGACAAATACTACCAAACCTTTAAGGCTCTTTTTTTCCTGATATAACAATTTTTCTAAAACTCTTTATGGAACCTTATCAACCTCAATATCGGGTGCACTTCCAGTTTGTTGTTATTTAACTTCTCTAAGTTCAATTTTCCTCCCACTAAATCTATGAATGATATATTCCTTCTTAAGGAATGTATAAAATTAGTCCACGAACACTTTTTTCTTAGTAAGATTATATAATTAAGATCCCTTGTTTTCCTTGGGATAACAAAAAAAATCTTCAGTCATAATAAGGGTCAAGATTATCAAAAAGAACAATTGTTTTATGAATTATTCACAAAAAAAATTATAAAATAAATAATTGGATTTTTATAATATATATCTCATATAGACTCTTTATTACTACTATATATGTAATGTTGTTAAGTAGGAATAAAGTAATATCAGGATAAAACCCTAGAATAAAATAGGAAGGTCCCAATAACTCATCATCAATCATACGATGTCCAACATGGGATGATTCCTCCTCTCATAAACACCATTCCATTGTAGTGTTTTAGGTAGAGTGAATTATGGAACTATTCTATAGTCCCTCAAATCATCATTGAATTATTTGTTTGAGTATTCACCTCCCTAATTTGATCTGATATTATTAATAATTTTTCCATGTTTATTCTATACTTCAACATGAAAATCTTATAAATTATCAGAATTTTCATACATGGGTCTCATCAAAAAAACTATCTATACCAACTTAAGTCATTGGTAAAATTAGTGAAGTACCTGAATCCACCACTTCATTGAGTACTCACTAATCAACATATATCACTTTGTATAAGATCCAAGACTCTACTATCCTTTTTACCTTTTCGGCTGAAAGTTTCTTTACTCATATTTCCTAATAAAAAAGATTTTCATGTATCAAAAAATTCATAATTGAATGGTTCTAAAAATCCATCTCTATAGATTCTTTGGATTATTTTCTCATTTATATGTCTTAGTAAATTTTATCAATGATATATGGGACTATAATAAACCTTTCCCTTATTTGTTTAAATACTACAAATAGTATCATCCATATCTATAATATACAAATCATTTATCATATTACCAATGTAATAAAACATTTCATTATTATACATAAAACAACTCTTTTTATTAATAACAAATGAAAATATCATTTTTACCAAACTAGATACAAAAAAAACTATCTATTTATGGAGGGAATATATTAACAGTTCTCTAATTCTTGAATTAATCCACTTAGTATAGTTAGATCATAAGTGTCAACTTGTAATACATTAACACTTGATCCATTACCAATACGGAGATATATTTCTACCATTTTCTATTCTCTTTTATCTCTAAGTTTGTGTTTATTAGCATAAATTTGTGATGCACACTCGGTATCCAGTACCCATGAGTCAACGTTAATGATATTAATCTCCATAACATTCACATTCAAATTATTAGAATTATTCTCTTTGAGAACACTTCTCAAACTCAGATACTAATATATAACTATTTTATAGTTCATAAAAATAAAAGATCTTAAAATAAATATCATGAAGTATTCCATAATATATAACAAAGACATATCTATAGGTGAGTATCACCTTTTATATCTTTTTATCATGGACTTTTAATGAATGTACTCCCACTAAAAATTATGACCCCATAAACCATATCTATTTATTAATCCCGAATCCATGTTTCACTAAGTAATGAGTCTTATTTTGTGTTCTTATAACATCATATATATTTAGGTAGTATAACCATCAAATATTATCAAATATGGCTCTTATATAATTAACTAGAAAAATATTTTCCTAAATCCATCATATGGATACAAACTCGACTTTATTCCTTTGGAATTATACCTTTTATGGTTTCCAAGCCAAGTGTTTCCCAAATCTAATAGTGGGATTTGGTTTCCTAGCCTTTAAAAATTGTTATTTCCCCTATGAATTACAAAATATAATCCTTGGTCACCCTACTATAACATGAACCTACCCTATTAGATGATCGAGGCATTGAAATGTGTTTAATTTGTAAGGAATCTCACACTTATTATTTTAAGATGTTTTTCTTTTAAAATTATTTCTAGTTTAACATACATCATATGAATATTAAACCCATTTCATCACATTCAATCATTATTCTCTCATATTTTATTACGTGGTGTGTACATGATTCTAATTACTATGTTTTATAATTTATGTTCCATCCACTAGATGAATGTGTTCACACTACATTAATGTATAATTCTTTATAAATAAACATGTTTTCTTTACACATCCAAAAATTAAATCCAAAAAAATCATAAATATTCAAATGAATCGCATGAATAAGGTACCTAAACTCTTCACATAAAGTCTTAGAGATATATAATATTTACAATTTTTACATGAGTAAGTCCAAGAAAACAAATAGCTAACCTATAACTTTCTAAAACAAGGTGTGACGTCCCAGACCCATTTCACGCAATGGTAACTAAACTCAGTTGTTCACATGACCTTAAGAGTGCCTCTCTATTTTCCAGAAGCTATTGACTAGTAGTGAGGGTCTGTGGTGGAATAGTGAGGAGACTATACCCTCATGATCAAAGTGTGATGCGGTGGTATAATCATATCAAATCAATCGTGTAAGTATAAAAGATAACTAAATAGTCCAAGAGTACACATCCATCATATAATATCCAAATAATCACAACCATCAATGTCATATAAAAGATGATGATCATGGAATTCTATACAGAATGGGAATACAAGGAGACATGGAAGCAGGTACGCATGCATACAAGTATACTAAATGAACTAAAAAGACCAAAACTCTATATCTAGATAGAATCATAATCCAAATCTAGGTCATGTGATCCTCCACTCCCATGATATATTCAATCAAGTATCAAAAACCATGAACTTACCCCTATCCCAACCAACATTCAGGATGTTTTTTTGGGTACCAATCAACAGCCTAAGGAGGGTGTGAGATAAGCTCAATTAGTCAATTCCAATTATGTCTAATGAAATTTAGTCTATCAATATATAATAAATAGTGTATAGTTAATGATAAATCTACAAATGAAGTATGGTAATAAATAACCCACATAGGTCTGAGTTCCCATGGAACACCCGTCCTCTACTACCTGCTTTGTCCTAAGGTGGTATATCTATGAGTAATCAGTTAGTAATGATTTAATTTATAATGAAGTATCGAGGCCTAGTCATATCCCAACTTTCCTTTGTCAATCATATTTAATCAAGTGTATAATAATAATTACATCATAATAATTTAAGGCTCCAACATAATCCAAGATTGTGATTTTTCTTGTCAAATGCATCATATAATTAACTCATTATCATTATAAGAAACCTGATCCCATCCATGGGGTTCCTAATTTGGAACCCAGGTATCTATCTAGTCAAAACATGAACCCATCACCATATAGGACCATACTTGTCATTCCTCATAGGAATATTGGTATCTCTCTTGGTGTGGTATAAAGTCTCCATCCTCTAAGTCCATCCTTGGAGGCCTACAGAGGGAGACCAAGGGTCACTTGTGGAATATATTATAATCATCCGTGTGAGTTTTTCCATAGAAGTATACATAGGAACTCCAAGTATCACTAATGGAATTATAATATTTTTCCCTCTAATTCTATCCTTGTTAGTCCACATAGGGAGTCCAAGTATCACTTAGGAATATACAAAATCAAGATACCAAGTGAGTCTATCCATGACCTTCATATGAGAACCAATGTGTCGCCTAAGGTTCATGATGTATTCATTTTCAATCCATTTAATTAATTAAACCTGAAGAGCCCGTTTATGGAGTTCCGAGTTGGAACCCATATCTCACTCCTATAATGAAAATAGGAATGGTCATGGGCCCAAAGACTTACCATGCCATTAATTTCATATTTAATTCAATTGGAAATTAGATTTACTTAAATAATTTAACTCACCTTAGATGGTGGATCAAAATAGATAATACGTTTATAATTCCTAGCATCGCATGAATCCTACCACTTATCTTAATAGGGTATTTGGATTTAATGAATGTCTCAAGACTGTTTGAGAAGTATAGTGTCCATAGGCATAGGTACATGGTCTTCCCTTCCCTCATTATTCAATTAAATTATGATTTAATCGTTTTATTTAACATCCTAACAAAAGGGTTAAATAATATACCTAAAAAGTTTAATCAAATACATAACCCACCCATGGTGGTTTTATCCATTTAAGAAATTCACCTAAAGGGGTGGGGAAATTCATGGCCCTTAACCTTTGTTGGTAATTAAATGGTACTCATGGGTCACATAAGTCAAGCCTACACATTTAATTTAAGAGTCGGCCCATTTAATAAGATTCGGTCAGAAAATTCAGTACACAGAACAACTACATACATATAAACACCAATACTTTTAGAGAAAACATGAGACCACCTAACGCATCTTGTTAGTACACTCCTCATCCATTATTGGCCTCTAATATAAGATATAATGGAAGAAATTGAGAAAATAGAAAAATTACCTGAAAATAGGGTGTATGCTCTTACAACAAAATAATCTCATTGAGAGGAAGATAAATGATGAAAGGTGCAAGAGGAATATAGAGATTACCACTGGCTATCCAAAGACACCGATGATAGTTTGATCTAAGTATAGATGGCTGACATAATTCAATGTTAATAATTAGGCATGTAGGAATCTTGAAATTGTGGAAATGAGGGGATTTTTTCTTCTGGAAATGAATGAATAAGTAAGGGGTTAGACCATTAAAATAAATTAGTGGAAAATACATTTTCTACCTTTTTAAAGGATTGCACGGTTTAGCCACATGATTAGTCAAACTGTGCTCCAAACTTGTACCAAACACAATCCCAAGACAACCCTCACATGGGCTAGGTACACAATTTGACAAACCATATGCATCCCATATGAAACCCATCTACCTCAATTATAAGGTGATCTGCATAGCCATGAGGCATGGGTGTCAAAGTTAGGCCAAACCATGTGGCCCAATTATATGCATTAAAACACCCCACATGCTTTAACCAAATTGTATGGGATGGGAGCATAGTTTCTACTAACCATGAGACCCATCTATTTTCTCAAAAAGTCAAGGATTTGGGCCCCGAACAATCTTTGGACACCCTCATAACTCTTACGACCTCTTTAGGAACTCCCAAAAGGATAAAATAAAGAGTTTAATACCAAATTCAAAGGATACCTAGCACATAGAAATTTCATATTCTTAAAATCTTCCCCCATTAGAGAAACTCATCCCAAAATCTCCCTTCTAAGGGTGGTAAAGAATCATTTGAAAATAACTCTTTCCAATGGGACCATACATCAGCCTCCTACTTCAAATCTCAGCTTGTATATAGCTATTCTTCCATAGCACCCATACTAAAAAAACTGATCATCATCATATAACCTTTATTCTATGATCAACAACATGGATAGGATGATCCTCAAAGGATTCATCAACCAATAACTCAATCTCCTAAGGATAAAGAATATGTGATGGATTATAATTACATCAGAAAAGATGATATTCATGGAAGATGTCATGAATGGCTCAGTACCACTAAAGTAACTACAACCTATAGGCTACCAGCCCAACTCTCTCTATAATCTCAAAGGCCCCGATGTAATGACGAGAGAGCTTCCATTTTTTGGAATCCATTTATTCCCTAGTCTAGGAAAACTCATAATAAAACACAAATCCCCCCTCAAACTATAGTGATCAACGATAATGATCGATGTATGGCTTCAAACTAGACCGATCTATAGAAATCTGGTTATCAATAAGCTAAATATAATTTGAAGTCTTTTGAATGATACGAGGACTCAATTGCATTACCTCACCTTCCTCTAACTAGTACAAGGGTGGAGAGCATGACCTACCACATAAGGATCTGTCTATATGGTCTCCTATAATCTGTTATTATAAGAGAACTCATTGATAGGTAATTTCTTCACCTAATAACCTCCAAAATCAAGGATTCAAATTCAGATCATGTTCATAAAAACCTTTATTATAAACTCTGAATGGCCATCAGCCTATGGGTGATAGGTTGTGCTCAACGGTACCCATGAACCCACTACCTTCTGAAACACATGTTAGAACCATGATGTGAAAGGATCACCTCTGTATGATATGATATAAAGTGGGACCCCATGGAGTCATATGACCTCATGAATGTAGAGCCTCCCAAGCTCATCCACTAAAAAAGACTATCGAATTGTTAAGAAAAGGGGGACCTTCATCAACCTATTGATAATCACCTATAAGACATCACTATCCTAAGGTGATGTAGGTAATTCCATAAAAAAACATGGTGGCATTATCTCATTTCCACTTAGGAATAGGTAATGGCTGTAAAATCCCCATTGGCCACTGGTGTTCCACCTTCACCTGATAACAAGTGGAGCATCGAGTAACAAACCTAACTATCTCCCATTTCATCCACTACCACCAGAATTGGTAGTGTGAGTCATAATAAATCTTGGTAATATTGGGATGTACTTCCAATATAGAGGCATGGTAATCTTGCATCAAATCCTCTCAGACGTCTATATGAACCAATACATGTCTATGGATACCCAAAATCTCATCCTCATCCATGACCCAGCCAAGCAATTGGTCATCACCTGCAATACTTTCCCATAGTACCAAACCCTCAAAATATGATAGATACATCATATTCACTCTCTCTAGAAGTGAATAATTCACAAGTAATGATGCAATTACATACTTTCCATGATAGTCTTGAACCTATATATGTGTCTCAGTAAATGGGTCCATAAGCTTCCACTCACTATTGGCCTCCTGAACTTCATGTGTTTGAGTCCTCCTGCTTAGAGCATCATCAACTGCATTTCTCTTCCCATATGTATAGGTAAGATCAAATTCAAAGGATTGTAGGTATTCAACCATCCTCTATTTCTTAAGATTCAAGTCATGAAGTGTAAATATTAACATGAGGATTTTCTAGTCTATATACACTGAAAAATTATCTTCTATTAAATAATGTCTCCAATAGCACAAGGCAGGAACAACAGTGGCTAACTCAATATCCTGCATCGGGTAGTTCCTCTCATTTAGCCTCAACTAAGAAGATTCCTTTAACATCCCCCAATATGCACTCTCTCACATAGCCGAAACGGGTTGGTTATGAGACCTCAAATGTGCCTCCCCATATACTTGAGGCTTTTGACTAGAAACGGGGGTGTGATAAGTATAGTTGGGAGACTATACCCCATGGTTGTTGAGTTACAACACAATAGACATAATCCAATATAAATAATAAATAAATATTAGGGTGTGAAAATAGTGGAAACAATATAATACAGTAGAAAACAAATAATAAAATCCAACTAAATAATCCAATAAATAATGATGGAATATTGTAATCACACTAGAATGTAACGAAATTTCATGCTAGAATGTATACCAGTAAAAGACTCGAAGACTCAAATAAAGACTCAAAAGTACCCACTCCCAAACCCCATGTCTGTCTTGCCTCCAACTTCATCCCATCCAGTAAGAAAAAAAGAATCACCAAGGACTTTTTCCATGTCCAGGATTTCATCATTTAATCTTCTCAGATACCAAGTGGCAGCCCAAATAGGGAATGAGTATAACTCAGTAGGTTGACACCACCATGTCTAAACAAAACCAGCCTCATAATAGGTGTATTCAACAATGTAATAAACAAGTGTATTAATTAACTAAAAAATTACATTATACCACATCAACCTGCTTTGTTGCCATTCTAGAATGTATCTGATCATTTCTCAAAACTACGCCAACCATAAACATATATCCATATTAAAACATAACCTACCTCAACACCATAATGGTATGTATATTGGCATGTCGCATGACTATTCCAACCATAAAATTATAACCAAGGTATAATTCACATAAATCTTGGTCAAACCCCACTATATAATAATTTCAACATTAAATCTGGGTTAAGCCTGGTATATAATCATTTCAGCATGTATCTTAGGGCCACACCCAGTATATTTTCATTTCATCATGTGTCTCTAGGCATAGCCCTCTATATAAGAATTTCAATATCTGTCCCTGGACATAGCCCTATATATAATCTTTTTAGCATGTCTTAGGGTATAGCCTAGTATATAATCATTTCAGCATTTTAACTAGGCCAATTCCTCGTATATAAGAATTATATAAAATAAATCACAACACATGTAACAGCAGCAAGGATATCATAATATCACATCATAAGGCTCAAAGGTTAATTATTAAAATGGCCATTTATCTTTCAATTACAAATTTAATTTATCATTTAGTCATAACCAATATCATTCAATTTATATCAACAAACAATCTAATCCAAGGTGAATCTATATCTATAAGACACCCAAATACCATGTCACGCTAAACTAACTTTAATACATCAATCATTTCATTTCATCAAAGGTTTTATCACCCAAACGATAGCCACAATCTAGGTTAATAAAAAAAATTATACAAAGGGACTTCAAGGAATAGTCTAATTCATCCTTTAAATAATTCAGGTGCATGTTATGCTGGAACAATTTCAAGATTTCACATACTTAAAAATTATCAAATCATAGTGTTAAGGTTTAGACCCCCAAACTTTAACCATTAAATAACTCAATGCATCTAATGGTGACCTACCATGGGGAATAAGTTTCATATGATTTCAAAAAGAATCTAGAGATCAAATCTAATCAAGATCAAAAACAACAATGCACACGGTTAAAGGAATTACAATGCATAGTTGGATAAAAAAAGAAAAAAATGGAAAACCCAACCAAAACCACTTACCGGGGATCATATGAGTGTTTGGGAAATCTATAGAGGAGTTAAGGCTTCCAAAATCACTTGAATGAGATCCCTATGTTGAGATGAGGAATGTTACATGTGATATGAAGTAAAAATCAATCACCCAGAACCCTTTAAAAACCTGCTCAAAAAATTATATGATGTGTAATAAAGTTACACGTCATGTATTTCTTTTTAGAGGGATATGCATAAAAAACCCATCACATCAGCTGAATATTTATGTTTCCTGAACATTACACAATGTGTAAAGCCTTTATGGAAAGTAACCACTTCATTTCATAAATCATTTCACAACACAAGTCTACATGCTGTGTAACCCATTTACATAGCGTGTAAACATACTATAGGAATTTTTCGGCCAATTTCAATTATATAAACCTGAACCCATTTTTAGGATTCTTAACATACAAAGAATCCTTGGTAATGCCTGACCTATTTATACTCAGACTCCATTAATTCAAACGTAAATCCTTGAACTGATCCCTACACGTATCCTCTTTTGTTTTCTCATGTTTCCTTAAAACCTAGGTCTATGTTTATTTAAACAACAATACATTCATGATGAAACATAGTCACCATGGTTTAAAGATTATAAAAAAACTCAACTATAATAATTTAAATGAAAAACTTAGAGAGAGACTTACCTATAAAAATAGGGGATCTTACAACCTCCCACCAAAAAAAAGCTTATCCCCGAGCTTCTACAAGCATAATTGTGGGTTCTCGACAAATAAGTATCGACACTATGCTCACATATCAGAATCCCTCTCCCATGTCACCTTCCAAACTCTCCCATGATTCCACCACACTCAAACCAAAGGTATATTCCTACCCCAGAGATATCTCCTACTATGATCCACAACCCGTATCGGATTCCCCTCAAAGGACACATCATCACTAATCTTTTTTTCCACTACATCTTTCACATGAGAAGGGTATGGATAATATATCTAAATTTATGACATGTGAAACACATTATTCATGGAAATGAATCATTTTAGAAGATCTAATTCATATGTCACTAGTCTGTGTAGGATTTCTGCCTGCTTTGTGTGATCACCAAATGTTTCTTGGTCAATTGAACCTGCTTAGATGTCTCGTGCATGAGTATGCCCAACAAGCACTAACTCACCAACCTACAACTATCAAAGAGATGAATGGTACGGCAATCCATACAAACCCTTGAAATGTTTCATTTGTATTAATTCTTGGAACCTATTATTAAATGAAAACTCCATGTGTTTTATATACTACTCCCACAAACCATCAAAATCCAAAACACAAGCTCGTAACATATCCTCTAAAACCCAAATAGTCATCTCATATTGATCATCAGTATGAGGATTCTAGGTCATCCTTAGAAGAACCTATGATCCAATATCCATCTAAATACCCTTCTAGAAACCTAATGTGAAAGAATGATCACTATATGAAACTATACTCCTATGAACACTGCGCAACCAAAATACTTCATACATATAAAGGTTTCCCAGATAATCAACTATAAAGATCTCCCTGATAGAAAAGAAGTGGGATACCTTCATCAGTAGATCCAAAATCACCAATAAAACATCATTCTTATGGGTTTTATTGGGTAATAATGTCCCAAAATTCATAGTGAAAAAATCTCATTTCCACTCAAGAATGGGAAAATTCTATAAAAACCCAGTTGGTCTATCATGATCGAATTTCACCTGCTAAAAAGTGAAATGTCTTTCCATGAATCCTAATACTACCCTCTACATTCTGGACCACCAATATTGTCTATGTAGATCATGATACATATTTGTAAAACCAGGATGGATCGCACATCTAAAAGCATGAAACTCCCTCATCATCTCCTCACGTAATCCCATAGAAACTCATATTCATCCATGGAAAACAAGAGAATTTCCACTACCAGGGGACCATCCTGATATCTTATCCCCACCATATAATTTTTCTCTCAAAACTAATCCATCTGAATCAGATAACTTCTTAGTATTTATCTAGCCCAAAGTCATGTGTATAAAAAATTTCATGGTCAAATATACTCATCCCTGAGACTCCAGGACATCTAGATTCATTTATATAAAGAGGAAAATTACATGACACTCATCCAAAGACTCTTGTACTACCTTAACTGACTTCTTTTGTCTCAATGAATCAACAATTTTGTTTCCCTTTCCAAGTGTATAATCCAACTCAAAGTCTAAGGACTAAAAATACTAGACCCACCTCCTCTATAAAAGGTTCAGGGACCACTGAAAAAAGATGTACCTTAGACTCTTGTGGTCCCTATATACCACAATCCTATCACCCATGAGATAATTCCTCTAGAATATTACGTCATGTACCATTGTTACTAACTCTAGATCATCAGTAGGGAAATTCATCCCTTGAGGTCTCAACTTTCTAGATCCATAAGAAACCACTCGATCCTCCTGCATCATAACTACTCTGAGTCCAACTATGGATGCTTCACAGTACACGATATATACTTTACCTGACCCAGGTAAATGATGGATTGGTGTTGATGTCAGCCTTCCTTTTATCTCCTGAAAATCTCTCTCGCAAGCACAGGACCAAAAAAATCACTATCTTCTTGTTCATCCCTGACATTGCTACTTCTAAATATGAGAAGTCCTGGATAAATCCTCAATAACAATCTTCCAAAACTTGAATGCTCTGAATCTCGAAGACATTATTTGGTTTCTCCCAAGATACCATAGCAGAAACATTATCTGGGTCCACAGACACTCCTTCCTCACAGATAACATGGCCCAATAAGTGCACTTTATCAATCCAAAAGGAAAATTTTGTTAGATTGGTTTAATATTGATTCTCTATCAATGTACTCTGGATGATCTCAACATGTTAGGAATGGTCATCTGCTGACTAGGAGTACACTAAGATGTAATCGACAAATACCACCACAAGCCTTTCTAGAAAAGGATAAACCCTACGCCTGGTACCTCTTATAGTAGATGGTCATTTATCCACACTAGATGAAGTAGTATGAATAATGTGTAGCTCACCATCCCCTCTTCCCTATGCTCAAGCCTAACTCCCATGAGCTATACGCTCTTACTAGTACTGTCATTCCTTCATGGGGTACTACGTCACCTGCATCGACCCAAGCATCTGGTGAAAATCCAGCTACCTATCTGCTAAGGATTAGTTGATTCCTTTATAGACTCAGGTACCTATAATTTTCCCATAACACTTATCTGCTATATAATTTTCCTACAAAACCTCTATAGGTGACCCATCCTACCAAAATCACAACACTCAAAAGAGGGGTATAGACACTGAGTCCATTTTTTGCCCTTTTTTCACACTAATAACATTGTAAAGGAATATGTTCCTGAGATGGTTGTCCACTACCTTTCCTGCTCTGACAACTGATTCCCTGGAGAAAACTATCATAGTAATGTTTCTTTCTAGTAGAAGAAGAGCTCACAATATTCCTTACTGAAATAACCTGACTATTTCCCAGGGCCTCTATAATATTTCCCTCCGTAATGAGTTACTAATTTATTATATCCACAAAACTACTCATCCAAAACACATTCACCTATGACGTGATCTCATAGAAAATACCATCCTGAAAATTTATCACCCTAGAGATCTCATTAGCTTTAAAAGATGGTGAAAAGCACTAAAGTTCATTGAAATATTCAATGTAATCCAACACTAAAAATCCCTCCTACGTCAGGTGCATGAACTCATAAGCCTTCTCATCCCTCAACATATCAGGAGAGAAATGGATTAATAACTTTATCTCAAATTCCAATTAGGATAACCCCTCTTATTTACCTACCTACTCCAGAATGTCCCACCAACACTTAGCAGGTCCATGAAGCATATATGCATTAATCTTTATATGGTATCATGCCTTCTTATTATATAAATTTTCATTACATTTTACAAATAGTGGTTCTTTCAAGTCTAGTGTCTTGTAAATAAGGTACATAATACTTGAAAACATATAACAATATTTTAATCCCCATGAAAAGTTTCTTGAAAATTTCATCCTAAGAATAATTACTAAATATCATAACTTAGAGACA
Organism: Viscum album; assembly: GCA_963277665.1. Taxonomy (NCBI): domain Eukaryota; kingdom Viridiplantae; phylum Streptophyta; class Magnoliopsida; order Santalales; family Viscaceae; genus Viscum; species Viscum album. The sequence continues at coordinate 2,029,560,478 of OY728133.1, forward strand.
TACATCAAATGAAAGGGTGAGAAGAAGGCCTAGTAAGGAAACAAGTGAAACAGTTTACATGTGTAAAATAACTCGTAGATGATCCAAATGCTCATCCATAATTTTGGAATATATTAGAATATCATCAACAATAACTACCACAAAGTTATAAAGGTAGTCCTTAAAAACTATATTCATCAAATCCATAAAAATTTAAGGTGTATTATTCAGTTTGAAGATCATAACAACAAGCTCATAATGCCTATATCTTGATCAGAAGGTGTATTTTGGAATATCTTACTTCTTCACCATCAATTGTTGATAACTAGATTGAAGATCAATCTTAGAGAAGAATTGAGCCCCATGAACTTGGTCAAATAATCCATAAATTCTTGGAAGTGGGTATTTGTTCTTCACTATGATCCCATTCATTTATATATAATCATTGTATAGCTGCATTGATCCATCCTTATTCTTCACAAAAAGAATAGGTGCTCCCCAAGGAGACACACTCGGTCGAATAAACCCCTTCTCCAAAATATCTTGGAGTTGTTTCTTTAATTCATCCAGCTCCACATTTGCAGTCCTACACAGGGTCTTTGATATCAGATGATATCCAGGTACGAGTTCAATAGAGAACTCTAACTCTCTTTATTGGGGGAGGTCTAGGTTAATCCTTAGGAAATACATCAATGTATTCCTGGATTATGGGGAAATTTTCTATCCTTATACTCTCATTTCCTTCTTTTTATTAACTAATAAACTCCATAAAGAAGGATATAGGAGGTTCTTCTAGAGAAATATCAATTTGAGATATCTATACAAGAAATATTACTATAGGTTTTTCATTCGAGACTACTGATATTCCCTTTATTTTTCATTTTATATTATCATTATACCTTTAGAGTCGGTCCACCCCTAGTATAATATTGAATTCCAGCATGGGAATGACTGCTATATTTGCAATAAGATTGTGATCACTAAATTAAATACTAGGGTTTCTAAGCACTAATGATGATTGGATAATCCCCCTAGTATTCTTGACTGATAACTCTACTTTTAGAAATTCAGGGTTTGATTCTAAATTCCTTGCTAACTTGGAGGAAAAAAAGAATATGTAGAACCAAAATCAAAAAAAGTATTTTCTAGCTTTGAGAGAACAAGAATAGTACCTTACACCACATAATTTTGAGCTTCAACATCATCTTTCATGATATCAAAAGCACGACCTTGATCCCTTTTCCTTTTCTAAGGCTGATGGTGATTCCCCTCCACTACCCTCAGATTTGGATAGTGATTGGAAAATTTCCCAAGATGTCCACACTTACAGAATTAGACTATAGCTAGGTCATATACCATCTTCCCATTTTCAGTAATTTTGGGAAGTCAAGGATTCACCTCACTAAGACAATTCCGAATGATATGGACATCTCTTCCACACTTGTAACACTTCCCGCTCCCAAGTAGTAAGTTCGACAAATGATTATTACCACATTTTTTACACATGGGACATTGCACTTGCTTGCCTCCACTTCCCTAATCAAATCTATTCCCTAATATTAGATCCATATACCTCTTCTTGTCATTGGATTTATGAGACCACTATGTCTCACTAGACTCTAGTTTTACTTTCATAGCACTTCGCACGATCTCATCATAGCTATCATAGTCTCAACTTCCTAGATTCTTTTGCAGATCAGGTCTCAGAACACCAAATAATCTATCAACCTTCCCATTAGGATCCATGAAAAATATTGAGGTGTAAAAGGAATGTCTTCTGATGTTAATCTAGTATCTTCCAACTGATTCATTCTCATTCTACTTCTGCTCGAGAAACTCCTTCTCCATTTCTGTTCTCATAGAACTAGAGAAATACTTATTCAAGAAGATCCCTCTTAACTCATCCCACTCCATAGCTTCAACCTCCACTCATGGACTCATGTTTTTAATCAGTTCCCACCATTCATCATGTTCTCCCTCTAAGTGGTATACAACTCGGGTGACCATCTCTTGTTCTGAATAGAAGATCACTGAAAAGATCTTTGTGATAGTGTTGATCCACTATTTCATAATCAATTGGTCGGTAGATCGACAAAAAGTTGGTGGTTGTTGACATGTAAACATAATGTTGTTCCCTTCACAGTGAACTCAACTTGATTCAATTTATTTCCCATAACTTTAGTTAGTTGGTTCATCATTCTCATGAATGTTTCCATTCTGGCTTCTATCAGAGGGTCATCGGCACATGGTCCATTACGGTCACCATTTTCATGATACCTATTATTTATTAACATTTTATAAAAGAATAAAACCTTAGTGAGAATATTATTTAATTTTAAAATCTTTCAACTATAAAGGAATTTTATATCTTAAAACCTCATGCATAAACATATTCTTCATTAACAATAATTACATTTCTCTATAAATCCATCATAATGATTCATAAAAATCTTGAGATTAACCAAACATATCCCCCAGGAGTGTCAAATGAGAAGTGATACAAGGCTCGTTGTAGTGCACCATTTCTTGTTCGAGTCCATCTCAAAGTGATGTTTTCAGGTTTTACCCCTAGATACATCTGCTTTAGAGCCACATCCACTTTTTTGTATCCAGACAGGGACTTATTTGTTCAAAAACAACTTCATGTTTCACCAAAATACCTGGAATTTTTTCCATATTTTAAATTTTATATATGGTTCTTCCTAAATGTTTCATAGAATAATTTCCATAAATAACTAAACTATCCTTTGATACCAACTATGGCATCCCGCCTTCTTATTACATAACATTTCATTACATTTTACTAATAGAGGATCTTTAAAGTCTTGTGTCATGGGAATAAGTTACATAATACATGAAAAAATAAAACAATATTTTAATCCCCTTGAAAATATGCTTTAAAAGTTCATTCTAAGAACAATTACTGCATCTCATAACCAGGGGACATACATCAATGGAAAGGGAGATCAGAAGGCCCAGTAAGAAAAACAAGTGAAACAGTTTACATGTGAACTTGAACGATATCAATGAAAACATAGGGAATGTCATAAAGGTATTATAAAGAGACATATCATAATAATAATAACTTTAAAAATAACTTTAAAATGTGTCTAAACATTTAATTTATACATTCATAATAATATCACTAAGGTCCATCTGCAATGTACCATAAAAATTACCAAGGTTATTCACAAAGGTATCATAAAACTTTTCATCTCTAGAGATTAATTTATTTACCCAATGAATTAGAGAACTATTAGGGAGCACCACTAATATATCTTTATTTTAATATGATCCACATATATCATAATCAAACATTTCATAAATAACCCAAATAGAATAAAATAAATGGGTTTCATATCAAAATCGTGAGGTTTTAAAAAGTACTTAACAACAAGATCATTATGTCATTTATAACCCATGGAAAGGGAATGAGGTTTTTATGTATTTAAATTCCATAATAAAATGTATAAATTTTATGTATTTATGAATACCCCTATAAATGATATAGTTTTGTGTATTCATATAAATAAAATTAGATAATTTCCTGAGAATAAGAGAGAGATTTTTAGATAAAAATTCTGCAGCATAACAGCTATACAACATGGTTTTAGAAAACATTAAAAAGAGAGGAGAAAAGGGTATAGCATCCATAAATTACTCATAATATAGTATTTGGAAAGAATAAAATAGAAATAAGAACATGGTATGGAAACCTGGAAGTTATACCACATAAAAGAGAACGTGAATGGAAAACGAGAGAAGTTGAGAATTCCCTTATGAAAATTCAGCAGCCTAACGACGTCGCTTAAAATTCAGAAAAAATAGTTGATGGGAGTGTAAAGGGTGTCTCATCATTTGGAAATAAAATTTAATGAAATAAGGATATATATTAACATACCCCAATATAATAAAATGGAAACTATAGGACATAACATAAAGGAATTCTTGACAAAAAGAGGAGGGTGAAAGGTTCCCTTACCTTGAAGAGTAACTTCAAAAACTCAAATATTGGGACCTTAAGGGGATTGAATTAACCTTGGTTGGACTCCTTTGGAGGTAAAAATAATAAAAATTCGTTGAGAAGTAATTTGTAATGAAAGGAATGAATAAATGTGATGGTATTTATAGAAAAAGTGAGAGAATATTTTATTAATTTCTAAGGGACACCTCATTAGTTGTATTTGAAAACCATGAGCTTGCCCATAGTATTGGCCACTTGGGACACCATATAAGATATTTTATTCCTCAATAGTCAACCAGAGTTATTGCATCATGATTACATCATTAATTATGTTATTAAACACACTGAAACTCAAAACTGTATTTTTACTATTCATTGAAAAACAAAAAATTATAAAAATATAATAAATTCACCATAACATAAAATTGTTGTTCTGAATTCAAAAATGAAATCCATTTTATGAAAATAATTTTCTAATTATTTGATATTTAATTTTTAAGTAATATCACTATTTACCTGAAAAAATACTAATACTTACCTAATAATTTCTTAAACAGATATTTACGTATGCTATTATATCACATTACCATTCAAGATGCCTATATTATATTTATAATTTCTAAAGTGATGTTACTATTCCATTGGTTGCATTACTATTCATAAGGGTAATATTACTATTCAAAGTTTACTATTCACCAAAAACATTAATTTCATCTTATTAGACTCTAAATTTCTTACTGATCACAACTGTATAAGACCATTTTTTGAAAATCATTTCACATTATTAATTATTTAAAGTATAAAAAATATATTTTAAAATACTCTCTTTTTTTATATATTCATCAATAATATGAAACTTCAAAAAATTCATCTTGTATTTATTTAAACATTTGAAATTCCCAAAATTTACCATACTAAGAAATAAAAATTTTATTTATACAAAAGGAGTACACAAAGTAACCAAGGCATCGTTACATAGCCCCTTATAACACCTGCATAGGACCTAAGAGTAAGGTGTGCTATGGGGAAAGAATCTTATGGTAGATTGAACAACATTTCTCAAGTGGTGATTTCTATCATCTTGAACTTCTCCCAAAGGCGATTATGTTCAAGATTAATATGCTAAAGCTCGATTTGGGCTTGGTCCAGAGCAAAGCCCAGTGATGTTACCTCCTTCCCAAACTCTAAAACATGGGCTTCGT